>JAHWGI010000331.1:222500-822500 GCA_029379305.1 Frankliniella fusca | reverse complement strand
GCGGCGGTCACATGAGGGGACCACGGACCACTCAGCCCTGGGCCCGCTGGACAGGTGGAGCTGGCTGGAGCCTCCAGTCTGGAGGCCGCTCGCGGGCCTGGACGCACCGCACCGGAGGAGGGGAGGGGGGGGGGGAGTCTGAAAGAGAAAGTGAGACAGGACCGGCGGCATGAGATGCCGGCGGTGTGTCTACACACGCGTGGCTGGAGCGGGCTGGGGCCGGGGTTCGGGAGGCTCTGCCGGGGGCAGCCGCGGGCAGGGAGTGCTTGGAGAGGAAGAGGCTCTGGCCGCTGGGCAGAGGCGCACTCACTCACACTCGGACCTGGACAAGTAGAACCAGACCGGAGCGGGTCTGCGCGCGGCGTACCTTGACTCCCGTAACCTTACGAGGCGCTCTGCCGGCCGGGCCGCACGCGTGCAACGCACAGCGCCCAGCGAGCACATGAATGGCCCCAAGCTCCTCACGCTTACGTCACGAGCGCGGCGGGCTGCCCACGCGCCCGGGGCCCGCTCCAGCTCAGCCAGCCCCAGTCGCACCACGTGTCCGTCTGCTCGTCCGTCCGTCCGTCTGTCAGTCAGTCAGTCAGTCAGTCAGTCAGTGAGCATGAGTGAGTAAATGAGTGAGTGAGCGAGCGAGTGAGTGAGTGAGTGAGTGAGTGAGTGAGTGAGTGAGTGAGTGAGTGAGTGAGTGAGTGAGTGAGTGAGTCAGTTAGTGAGTGAGTGAGTCAGTGAGTGAGTGAGTGAGTGAGTGAGTCAGTCAGTCAGTCAGTCAGTCAGTCAGTCAGTCAGTCAGTCAGTTAGTTAGTCAGTCAGTCAGTCAGTCAGTCAGTCAGTCAGTCAGTCAGTCAGTCAGTCAGTCAGTCAGTCAGTCAGTCAGTCAGTCAGTCAGTCAGTGAGCATGAGTGAGTGAGTGAGCGAGTGAGCGAGTCAGTCAGTCAGTCAGTCATCAGTCAGTCAGTCAGTCAGTCAGTCAGTCAGTCAGTCAGTCACTCAGTCTGTCTGTCTGTCTGGCTGTCTGTCTGTCTGTCTGTCTGTCTGTCTGTCTGTCTGTCTGTCTGCCTGCCTGCCTGTCTGCCTGCCTGCCTGCCTGCCTGCCTGCCTGCCTGCCTGCCTGCCTGCCTGCCTGCCTGCCTGCCTGCCTGCCTGCCTGCCTGCCCGCCTGCCTGCCTGCCTGCCCGCCTGCCCGCCTGTCTGTCCGGGTCCCAGGTCCACTCCGGGCCGGTGCGGGACGGGACTGGTGTTGCATACATGTCTCGTTCCTGCTGAAGGTTGTGTGAACACATTCCATATTCCCGCCGTCGCCTCCGTCTCTGCTCCAGTCTTTGGCTGAGGTGCGGTGCGGTGCGGTGGCCGTTGTGGTCGGATCAGGCCAAAGTCAGCTTACCCTCGACGCAGTGTGTGATGAAACGGCTCTCCGCTCCTCCTGGTCCTAGTGGTCCTGGTCCAGCCCGCCGGCCCCACGCTGAGCGCCGGTGTAGGATGGGCTGCCTACCGCGCCGGCGCTACCCCGCGCACGCCCGCTCACTGCTCACGGGGCACCCCAGCGCCCTCAGTCCGCGAGGAGTATCGCCGAAGGCAGAGTTTTATTCGACGGGGAAACGACGGTCAATTTTCGTGTCAGTTGGATTACGGATTACGCCGTATAGACCCTTTCAGCATGAGCGAAATGAAGAACAAGGCGAAGAACAACAGACCGGAAACAGTAGCTTTTCATCACCCCAATGTGCCCACAACACTTAAATAAACTGTAGGCCGAATCGTTATGATATTGTTTACATTTTATGTAAGTTTTCATGAACGTTTGGTTTATGAAAAGCAACTGTTTCCGGTCTGTTGTTCTTCGCCTTTGTTTTCACTTCGCTAATGCTGAAAGGGTCTATTACCTCGGATCACCCCTGGAGTGTCCTCCAGATAACGGTGCTTTTTTCCTCGGATTACCCCGGATTACCCTAAAATTTCCCCAGATTGCACCAGATTTTTTTCAAATTTCGCCGGATTACACCCTGCTGGATTACCTAACGGCTGTCAGCCGGATTACCTTAGTCGTTTCCCCCACGGTTTTATATTGCTTCTTATTTGTGGGCAGATTATTGATTATTCGAGAAATGCTCGGAGATTGGTGGTGGTGGTGGTGGGGTGGGGTGGGGGCGCTTTCGGAAACATTGATGCTCTGATTTGTTATTCTTTATATGACGCTCTCAAACAGGAAGAAAATAGAAGATGCGTCTTTGAGACGAGGATGTTTTAGTGGAACAGCGAGCAGAGCAGGGCGCAGAGCGCAGGGGGATTTGAACGCGCGGTCACGCGGCACGCTGCGGCTCACAGGCTGCTGGCACCGGCCAAATACGCGGGGAACAGCGCGGCGTGTTGAATATTTTGTGAAGAGAACGATAGAGCAGGACAGCTTTGTTTTCTTTCTGTGGGCGGAAATAGATTTTGACCTCCCGGCAGAGCCTCTCTGGTAAACAGCTCGGAGCGTCCTGGTGAGGAGATCACGACAGTCAGTCGCAGGAAAGGAAAATGAACGCACCGCAGACGCGGTGCTTTAATTGAAGCATGCCACGGTGCTACTCTGTCTATCTGTCTGCCTCCCCCCCTCCCCCCCCCCCTCTCTCTCTCTCTCTCTCTCTCTCTCTCTCTCTCTCTCTCTCTCTCTCTCTCTCTCTCTCTCGTCCTTCCCCAGCCTCGCACAGACTCGTTAAACACCGATTTGCGGCATGCACAGCGAGCTCCTGGTGTTGCTGCCGCGGGACGAGTGGTCAGTACACAAGGGCACTGGTGGGTCTCGAAGAAAAAATAGATACCGTGAAACTTGTGTCTATCTATTGAAGGCAATCAAAAGTAACGACGGTCGCATTTCCAGTACGAGCCGTGCTGGTGGGCGCGTGCGGGGCGGGGCGGGGCGGGGCGGGGCGGGGCGGGGCGGGGCGGGGCTCTGGTCGCTAGCAGCCCTGTCCTGGGCCGCACCGGAGCCCAAAGGCACCGCCCCCGTCTTCAGACTTAGTTCCGCTAGCAGTACCAGCGGGCCTGGGAAAACCACAGGCTTCTGCTGTCTGTCTGTCTGTCTGTCTGTCTGTCTGTCTGTCTGTCTGTCTGTCTGTCTGCTGTCTGTCTGCTGTCTGTCTGTCTGTCTGTCTGTCTGTCTGTCTGTCTGTCTGTCTGTCTGTGATTGTGATTGTGATTACCCGTCGGTGCGCGCAGCCTCTCTGCCGGGCCTTTTGTCCTAGCGCCTCATTGCGTCACGCACTTCTGCATTCATTTTTAAGTTGGTTTTTTTCCTGTTATTTTCTTCTCTTTTTTCATTGAATGTCTAAAGGACAATTGATTACAGCGACCCTCTACTACGACTTCATTTGGTGTGCACATATCTTCCAATACTTTCAAGTAATTTTTATCTGTTTTTAAAATAGTTATTTTAGTGTAGCACGGTCGTCAGTCACTGCCCCCTCGGCCTATCCCTGTCCGTTAGACGCGCCTGTCTCAGTGTCTCCCGCCGTAACTTCAATGTGGTCCAGCGCCACTGGCACCGGTGGAAGCAGTCGCGCTAGGAGGGCGATTTTGATGCACCCAAATTTCTCGCTCCTAATAGAGTGATCTAATTCATACCACTCCTTTTGAGTCATTTCATTGGTATCAGGCGTAGATACAGGGGGGGGGGGGGTAAAGAGGTCCCCCGAATGTTCCGAATTACGTAGAATGTTGTGCATAAATCTGCATGAATTTTTACATGCAAAATGAAACAGATTTATGCGAGCAATATTCTACAGAATACAGCACGATATTTTACATAAATCTGCATGTTTATATAGTTACATTTCATATGTACGAAAAAGTACATTGCCAGTTAGTGTGTATTTGAGTGACGTCCGTGCCAATGCTCATCACTCTAAATGAGCGATGTACAATTTCCTCACTCCTTTTGGGCGACGTAAAACACGTCGCTCAATTTCAGTCAAAAACATGACTCGGATTTACAGTGCGCTTGCCATGGCAGCGCTCGCACCAGCCCTATCCCAGATTTGTCCTTTTTAAGTCCCAAAGTTGTCCCTCTATTTTTCTACCACGAGTTCATTGAGTCGCGCCATCGCTAGCTCGATACGGCCACCTCGGAGCGCCTGAGAGGGCTACTGGCCCGCAACACTCCTACGCAATGCGGGTCGGCCTACCCTCTGTGGGGCCAGGCGTCACGCCACGGAGTGCCGGATCCATAGCCGTGCTGGGGAAAGGAGAAAAAGGCACTTGAAAATGCGCATTTGCCAACTTATGTTGTACTCAAACAACACATGCGGTCTATGTACAACATGCGTCGTACAGGTAGACGTTTTCACAGGACCTTAACTCCCAGACCCGGGGTCCAAAAGTCACAAGTTCATGCACAAAGCATCTCAGAGACACTTTCTAGCGGTGTATGAATAGTAGAAACTGTACAATGTACGCATCATAGAGAAATATGCGTCCAAAAACGGGAGTTCGCACGATCGCGCGGTTTGCTTCGCGGTTCATCTGGGACAGAAATCGGTCTAAATTTGATGTTGTCTCCTCGCTCTGACCACTCGAATGGCTTCAGTACTCATAAATATACGACAAGGAACCCCTAAATCTCGATATTTTTAAATATTTGAGAAACTAGAAAATCGACTACCCTTTAGGTCACGACGTAGTATGGAAACTGCATTCGCCTTTTTCGTGCTGTCAGAGCTTCATTGTGCCCCGAATCCACCCGAATCGAATATTTAGGCATCAGATCTTGTTCAGCTTACTTTTTTTTTTAGATAGGGCTTGACCTACATTTTCTCCTTTCTTACTTTCACAATGCTGGAATAAGAGCATTTTTACGCGGTTGCAGAAAAAAATGAAATTGGCCACTTTTGCGAGGGGGCTTCAACTCACCCAAAATTTGTACACATGATTTCAAGATTTCACATGATTTCACATGATTACACCTCTTATAATTGAAAGAAATAATTCGTAAAGTAAATACAAGCGTATTCTGAGCTTTATGAGCCCAAAATACGCACTCAAATCAATCTTTTTCGGCAATAGATCCACATTTTTTGACAATGATTTCGAAGATATCAGCGATTGTGTACACATGGTTTCAGGAGTTGAGGCCCCCTCGCACTTTTGGGCCTGTACTGGATCGACTGTGTGCGTCTTAGAGGTCGGGCACTTGGCTTAAAATGAAGATAGGTCCTAGCACAACATGTTACGATCATACACTCTCAGCCCGTCATAGACTTTTTCGTGAATAGCCCATTAACTTATATGTACTAGTATAATTTGCATAAATTTCTACACACATATGAACATTTTCTCTATAGTTTAATACACTATTTTTTTTAAATAGTTCATACTTAAAAAGGAAAACCTCCAAAAATATGAAGAAAATAATAGTGGATGGTTATTCTAGCGCATAAGTCTATAAGAAAATTCTTATAAAAGAAAATGTCAATAACGGTCTGAGAGTGTAGAAAGTCAACCGTATAATCAAGATTAGCTTCTGGGGAGGGGCGTTTTTATTGAATGTAGTTTCCATACCACGTTGTGACGTAGAGGGTTATATATGCCATTACTCACTCAGGACGCGAGCTCAGGGGTTGTACAGTCCTTCTGCACCCCCGCCTGCCCGGCCCGGACATGGACTTACAGACAGACACTCTGGCAGACGGAGTGACAGACACATTGACTGAGGACGGACCTACACTCTAAGCCCACTAGTGACTTTTACTTTAGTAGACGACTAAAAATTTGAAAGTTCTGAAAATATTTAGTATTTACGAAGTATTCCTTTCAAATTCGTTAGTATTTTACGAACTCTTTTTCTAGGTAATTAAATAATTAATATTACTTGTAATTGCTAAATAAATAACTAGGAAATTGTGCTTTTTATTTAGTAATTTCCTAAGTATTACTGCTGCACAAAATCTTTAGTGGTTACTTACAAAATGTACGTAAGTGGGCTGTGAGCGTACAGACACACATGCACGCACGGAATCATCCATCATAATGTGACGCAAAGCCAGCCAGTATGCCAATGCAAAGTGCGGTCCTCTCTTCTCTCTCTCTCTCTCTCTCTCTCTCTCTCTCTCTCTCTCTCTCTCTCTCTCTCTCTCTCTCTCTCTCTCTCTCTCTCTCTCTGCTCGGCGCGGCGCCTAACAAGGCCTCCTCGCCTCTAACCACAGCCCCATAGACGCGGCTGGCGGCGCGGCGCGGATAAACCACGGCCGCGGCTTCCTAGACCGCATCTCCCGCGGGGGCTCTCACACGTGGTGCCCACCGCCCCTCGTCCGTCTGCGGTCCTGCGGCGGGGCGGGGCGGGGCGGGGCGGGGTGGGGCGGGGCGGGGCGGCTGCATGTTTCCACCCAGCCTATGATGCTATTACGTGTGTGCGTATGCGCGCTCACTCACCCGACAATCCCTGCGGTCACTAAAATGAAATGTTCGGTGCGACTGCGGTTGGCCGCGACACTTTCGCCGACGCCTGAGGCCTGAGGGCTGCTTTTATTTTCTATTATCTCCCCTTTACGAGTCTGTAATCGCATGCCCCATGGCGCCGCTCTTGAGCACAAGTGCGCGCCGGGCCGGCCGGCTCTTTGACTCTAATGCGGACCCTGTACGGACTTAAGAGCCGTGTCCGCGGAACGGGTACTGGAGCGTGCTCACCAAATGGCAAATTTGGAGGTGGGGCTCCTCTGAGGCCGAGCTCTGTACGACATGGAGATTGCAAACGTAATGCGCAGTGCCTCTGCAAAACTATATCACAAATAAAGGGACAATTATGCAAAAGGGAAAAAAGGAGAACCATTTAATCTCCAAAAGAATGAATAAAGTGCCACGACCGAGGAGTCCACCGCCCCTGTAATCTTGTGTAAAAATGCGCCAGTAATCCCTACGTAATCCCTGACAAACTTCCAAAAAAAATGTCACTGACCTTAACGTATTTATTAAAATCTGGGATTGTTGCCCCAGAAAGTCCTCAGCCATACCGTAAAGCCGTACAGACCGCTATTCTCGGAGGACCATAGGTGTCCCGTTTTTTTCCCTTTCAGCCCTTGAAAACCCTGTGTATTTTTTCCATAAAAGAGCTGCTTGGTTTTTCTGCTGGAAACCAATAAAGACACCGTTTTCTCCGCGTCATTGAAGAACTGTTTTTACCTCGGTTTTTACACACTAACTGGCAATGTACTTTTTCGTACATGTGAAATGTACGCATATAAACGTGCGGATTTATGTAAAAAATCGTGCAGAATCATGTAAAATATTGTGCATAGATCTGCAAAATTTATTGCATGTCGAAAAAATGCACCAAAAAAAAAAAAACAGATTCATGTGCAATATTCTACATAGTTCTGCACGATTTTTTACATAAATCCGCACGTTTATATGCGTACATTTCACATGTACGAAAAAGTACATTGCCAGTTAGCGTGTAACTTACCGAGCACGTATCATCAAAACGTATCTGTCTTCATATTTTCCTAGTACTGTGCGTCCAAAACCGGAGTGGTGGACCTGTCGGGCGAAACGGGAAGTACAAGGACGCCCCACACGTGACTTTAACGCGTGGTCATTCGTCTGAACAACATGAATAAGAATTCATCCGCACCCACGCGAGAAATCCGAGATACACTTGCACTTCCTAAGTGCTCGCTGCTGGATCTGAGTCACGACGTACACGCGTATGAGACCGAGGACGCGTTGGGCATTGGGTACTCTCCGGGTACTCACGGGGTACTCCCCGGGTACTTTCCAGACAGCGTACCTAGGGGGGCTCAACTCGATGAAGTTGTGTACACTGGATCACCGAAGAACAAAGATTATCAAGGATTACCAAAGATTACCGGGGATTACCAAGTGTTTCGAGGAATTACCACTATTACCAAGGTTGCAAAGATTACCATTGATTACCTAAGATTACCAATGATTACCTAAGATAACCGGGGATTCCCAAAGACTACCATGGATTACCAAAGATTACCAAGGATTACCAAAGATTACCGAAAATTACCATCGATTACTAGTCAGTAACAAGAATAAAACAAGAAACTACCGAGAAATTTTGATCCCCGAAAGTTGAAGATTATCAGAGATGACCTACTGGTTACCAGATATTACTAGATATTACCAAGGATTACCTTGGGATTACTGAGTATTACTTATGATTACCAACGATTACCAAGAGATTACCAACAATTACTGGTAAAAACCGAAGATCACCAGGGATTACCAAATATTACCAGGGATTACCATTGATTACCAACTCCGTGTACACCGGACTACCCCAGTTGGGCCCCCCTCGCAGCTTACCCTGATGTTATTGGGAGGGGGCGCCCGCCAACGGCCGGATAGGCAGCCGCGCCATACATCACTGCTGAGCGGGCTGGCGGCTGGCCTACCCAGCAGGCGTTTCCCATTCGAAATCGTTATTTTAAACAACATCAGCAACATAAACATGCCCAGCATAATTCACCGAAAGCAGTGACTCGAGATATATTCTAATCGGGAATCGGGACTGACTGTTACAGGCCCGCAGCAGGGTCAGGCTGTGCGGTGGTAGGCTGGACGAGAGTTCGCGTTGTTACCACCCCACCGGCTCAACTCGGCCTGCCAGCTCGGTTTGTGACTATCATAGAAACACAGGATGCAGGATGCATACGCGTTTTACACAAAAACTGCCAAAAAGCTTGGCATCGGACACACCTCATGAATTTTCTGATTTTTCGCAGTATTTTTCATTGGAACACTAAACCTTTATGCACTTTTTTGTGCATAAGCCTTGCAGGATTTTACACAACCATAGTTATGCACAATTTTTCCTGCATAACAATGCATAACTCTGATCCGTATGCACAAATTTGTGCAAAATTATGCACAGTGTGTAACATAGTTATGCATAAAATTTTGTGCATAGCTATGGTTATATGAAATTGTGCATAAGGGTTTAGTGTGTGGTGTAAATTGGCAGACAGAATCGGCTGCGGCCATCGTCAATAATAATAATAATAATAATAATTTCTTTTAAAAAAGAAAAAACTCACGGGCGTGACCAATAGGCACTCTTAACGGCCCCCTTAATACCAAAAGCAACAAATTATCCATTATTTGAACAGAACCCCATCTCATGTCAGCTCGTTTTCAGCGGAATGTTGCGTATGGATTACGAAAATAAGTCTTCAAATTCCATTTCATTCAATAGGAAAGGAATATTTTGAAGAAAAAGAAAGGAGAAAAAAACATAAAATGTAATGCCTTTGGTGCTTTATAGTTCCTTTTAAACGTTGGATATCCTACCTTTGTTTTATCAGTGTCTGCTTCCAAAACGACCTGTGCACAACAACAGACCTAGCCGTCTAAAACTTTTAAACAATTGTGCAGATGCAATCCTTTCAAAACTTTTACTCCATCCTATGTTCTCGATTACTCTTCGAGCGCGATCATTTTACTCGTCCTGGTCTTCACAAATAAAGTGCGGCCCGACCACTTGGTTAAATCCCAAACGCAGTGCCCATAATTCAAGGGGGAAACGACTCAAGGTTTCGCGGTGTCAGCCGGATTACCCACATCGCCCACATTACCCGGAAGACACCTCGGATAACTATCGGTTTCAATCTAAACTTTCCTAAATCACCCTTTATTTGACCCAAATTTCCTCGGGTTACCGGATTCCCACTGGCAATCCGACCAATCCTTGTCAGCCGGAATACTGAAGTCGTTTCCGCCTCGACATAATTCGAACGCCCTATACGAGTTTCCCTCCGCGGTTTGACTGAGCTACTCACATGACGCCTGCTTTCCGTCGCCCTCTACCGTAATCCACACGGGCTGGGCTGACCCGGCGGTGCCCCGGCGGTGCCCCGGCGGTGCCCTGGCGGTGCCCTGGCGGTGCCCTGGCGGTGCCCTGGCGGTGCCCTGCACGCCCGCGCCCTCACACAAACAGTCTCACTCGCGCGCGCTGCCTCGCCGAAGCACTTGTCGGAGTCGAGCTCGAGTGCCGGAACAGACCGCGTATGTCTCGACTGGAGGACTGTCCGGCGATTGTCTGAGGGGCAGAGCCGGGCGGAGCCGGGCAGAGCAGGCAGAGCTTGATGCGGCCCAGGCGAGCCTTCCGCCGGCCCCCCCTCCCCCCCCCCCTCCCAGCCCCTGACTCACGCCGTGGCGCACCCAGCGGTCCTCCTCCTCCGGACATACCGGGCTATACCAGGAGGGAAAAAAAGGGGGGGGGCACACTGGTCTAGTTTGACCTCGGCTTTCATCCAGGACCACCACATTTCCCCGCTGTCTCCAGGGCAGGTGGCACGGCTAATACCGACCGCATACAACTGAGCGTTCAGGTGCTGTGAACACCTCGGCCGCACGCGACAGCGACAGGCACCGCCATCTCTCTCTCTCTCTCTCTCTCTCTCTCTCTCTCTCTCTCTCTCCTTTCTCTCTCTCTCCTTTCTCTCGCAAAAAACTACACAAAACCACAATCATCACCAAACAGCAAGAACAGTCAAATCAGAAGAAAAATTAAACGGAAGAAAATAAGATGACGACGTGGAGAAAGACAAGATGTAGCAGACCACCACATCAAGATCAAGCATCACCTCACGGCAGCGACACCGGCAAAACCTTTACCCAAGCCCCTGGCCAACGAAGCATAGGCAACTAGCCCAGAAGATAAGCCTCACGTTGCCTATCTACCAGGCGCTTTCTGCGACACTTAAAACACTCATCTGCTCTTTTCTTTACTCGATTCCATATCAATTCAACTAACTTTTCAAAATTTCTCTCTTTCTAGAACACAAATTTAGGACACAAACATTAAACCGGCATTGCTAATCCAGATGTTACAAAATTTAACTCATTCCCCTTCTGCCCCACTTGGAAAACAAAATCTACCAATAAATACGTTTATAAACTAAAAATTCTCTCTCTCTTTCTGTCCTCAGGAAGATGGACACCGTGTTCGAGATTCGTCATTGCATGCCGAGGGCGCCAGGGTCCTGGTATTCAGATTAACGCCGTCTGATGTCCTGATTCCGACAGCCGGCCGACCGGCCAGAACACGGTACAGTACCTTTGAAATTGTACTTCCGCGGGCTTCTTTACGCGCTCACGATAAAAAGTATGCAATTGGGGGCTCGACGGGTGCGCCGCGCCGGGGTCGGACGCTGACCGGCAACATTTGAATTCAAAATCACGCGGTCTGTCACCTCATCACAGCACAAGGGTCACAAAAGTGTGTTTTTTTTAGGCAACGGAGTTGCCTTCTAAAATCGCTGGAAAACGTGCGTGTTTTGTTTCATATGGCCCCTTACGACAGAAAAAAATCTGCTGAAGGGAATTCGATAATTTTAAGCATACATTTAGAATGTAATCTAGTACATTCGATTCTGAAGTCTAGTTGAAATCTGTATTGCAGAAATTTTGTAAATTTGAATTGAAATTCGAGTTTCTATGGTAATGCTCGACTCGTCAGGCAAAATGAACAGGGGAAGGGGATATTTTTTCGTGGAGGGGGTAGGCCGAGGCGAGCCAACACGGAGCGAAAGAGAAACCTCTAAAGTCTGCGTTCAAACAAAGCCAGCCTTTAGTTTCGAGCGCAAGAATGAGATAACACTACTGAAATTCGCACGTGACCACCGTACTGCCTTCTTTAAAACTACTTCAGTTTTACTGAAACTTGCCCCGGTTCTGCCAACTAAATGTGTGCCTCAAAGAATGAGTTCCAATCGTAACGTTATGAGAGCAGTGATTTTTTTTTCATTTTATTTGGTTGGCATGTTGTGTCAACAACGCGAAAGCAGGCCAAGCATGTCCGCCATTGCCAATGGCTGATGTGCCCACCTCGCGACTTTAAATCATTTTTTAAAGTTATCGAAACGTTGACAAGGCGAACTGAATGCGCAAATAGTAGTTTTATACCTGCAGAAAACGGTTTGGTAAGTTTGACTTCGATCTGGTGAGCAGAATTCTTGAAATGATGTACATTTACGTGTACCATTTTGTGTAAACAACGCCTTAACTCCGCGTGTTCCCAATAGATAGCGCACCCCCGTCGCGGCCGCGGCGCGCTTGCCCGCTGGTCCTTCGCGTACCAGCGGTATTAGGTAGGGCCCCGGTTCGCCCCTCCCGTGCGCCCGGTGGAGGGGAGGTTATTGTTGTCGTTCCTTTCCGGCCGTGACCTCGCCGCCCAATTTTTGCCGTCAGAAGGAGAGCTCTGCTCTTTTCTCCTGCTCCTGTCGATTAAATGTCGGCCGAACTTTCGGAGAGTATTCATTACTTGAAACCCACCTTATCAATTCAAACTTAGAATTATTTAGCCACTATCTTGACTATCGTAAACTAAACAAAACCAGTCGGTTTTCTTACAGTCTTATTCAACACTCACAATATTTTATTTTAGTTATAGAAACTCCGTTGTCTACCAGGATTTCGTGAAATCGTATTTTTTTTTAATACACTTTACTTCTCTTTCTAGTTTTTTCCCCCTCTCTTATTTTCTTAAATTTTGAAATATGTACTGCCAGTTACTTGGAAGTCAGGTGTCTCTCTTCCATCAGTCTACGTGAGTCGTTGAGTGGTATCCCTCGGCTCACAGTCGCACAGCTTGGAGGATTATACTTTCGTGTCGTTTATTTTGTGAGTTTACACTTTCCAGTCGAAGGTGTGCACTCTCATCCCACTTACGTACATTTTGTAAGTAACCACTAAAAATTTTGTGCAGCAGTAATATATTAAGGAAATTACTAAGTAAGGGAAGGTGGGGTACATTGGGACATGGGGTACATTGGGACAGTGGCTATTTCACCCATTTCAAACTGGATTCAGATGCTACCAAAAATTGACACAATGAGCATAGGCGCATTATTCGTGATGGCATCAGTAATTGGAAGATTACAGAACATGTGTGCTGTACAGAAAATATTAAATGAAAATTAGCACAAAATGACGTTAAAAGTAAGGTGACGTCTCATTCGAATTTTCCCTTTTTAAAGCGAACTTAGTTGCGATAGCAAATCGGTCGGGTGGCTGGTCTATAGGTTGTTTCTTACGACACATTTAGCAGGTAGAGTTTTTGAATTGAATCCCAAAATAATGAAGAAAGATAAATAAATCAAGATCGAGGTGATCAGGTACACATTGGGACAGTACGCCACAATTGGCTAATGCGACATTTCAAAAAATTCGAAAACCGTCTCATTTGGAACATAATGACTTCTATCGACTTCCAGACCGCAAGGCGGTGTGTATTCTGCACATTTCACGGGAAAACGCGTCAAATTGCGTCAAATGTCCCAATGTGCCCCATCCCATGTTGTCTTATGGCGTCCCAAACTGCCCCGTACCGGGGAACATTGGGACAAGGTGCAAATTTTAGGAAAACCTTTCTGCTAACAAAGACTTAGTGACAAGATATTAGAGGGCTTTGGTGTACCAAAGACAACACTCCAATGTACGATTTGGGCCAGCTCCGGTCATTTTAAGTCTGACGGTTTCGGATCTAGAGCAAAAACAAAAAATCCGTCCCAACGTACCCCACCTTCCCTTAATAAGCACAATTTCTTATTTATTTATTTAGAATATTACCTATTTAATTACTTAGAAAAAAGTTCGTAAAATACTTACGAATTTGTAATTAATACTTAGAAATTACTAAATATTTTCCGAAAGTTTAAAATTTTTAGTCGTCTACGAAAGAAAAAGTCATTAGTGGGCTGAGAGTGTGTACTCTCTCAAAACCTGGACGGCAAACTCTTTGATTAAATGTACTTTTTGCGGTGATAATGCCGACATTGTGCTTACAACTTTAAGAAGCATACTTGACATCTCCAGAAGGAGACATGGTCGATATCATAGAGTTTGTAGTAATTTCAACACTCACACGCAATGCTCCGCACTGCGTTCTGAAAACGCGTGTAAAGGTACTGATCTCGCTCTTGGCTAGCGGCGTAGTGTTCTCAGTGAGTTCTGATTGTGAGCAGCCCTGCTCGGCAGCCAGCTAAGCTCAGGCTCAGGACCTCATACCTCATCTGTTCTGTGCCTCGATCATCGTTTGTACCTTTTTACTTTGTCCGACATCCTTTTGGCCGACACCGACACGCCCGAGCCGCAGATCATGTTTTCCCCCAGCGTTTTGTCCGCCACCTAACACATCGTCGTTGCGATGCGGGCTGCCTACCTACATGGGGCCGCCAGGCACCAGGTGATGACGCACTTGCGATGCAGTACTCACAGTAGGGGTTGAAGTTAGGAAGACCGCCACGCTTCGATGACATAAGGTGTCGGACAAAACACTGTCAGACCAAAAAATGACAACTTGTGGGCAGACCTTGTCGGACAAAATTTTTCTTTCATCGCATTTGCTCGTGTCGGACAAACGAAATATACTCACCCTGTCTCACCCCGTGACTCCCTGCAGCACTCACTCGTCGTTCTCCCTGTTACTGAGTTTCCCTGCAGAGCCGACGACAATCAGTTGTCAAGTCAAAGAAAAATCAAAAAGTTGGAATTGTTGCAGGTGACTAGAAACAGAACGTTTGTCCAGTTTTTCTCGCAGAGCACTTTGTCACCTCCTCCCACCGCTCATCGGCCGCCCCTTCCATCTCTGTCTTCTGAATTTCCTCCAGGAGACTCCCACGACCAACAGAACCGAGTAAAAACCGGTAAGGTGCCCACAGCTCCAGAGTGTCTCCGCCCTCTTTGTGTTGGCCGCCCGCCCCGCCCCGCCCCACTCTTTGCTAATTGGCCCCACGGGTGACGCACGGCGCGACCCTTTTCACACACAATAGCGCTGTAAGCCGCACTTACGCCTCGCGGGCATAACAGAAGCAGTGCGAAACTCGACGGGCATTTGGATCAAGCGCCAGGCCCTCCACTCCATGCGGCAGCAGGCTGAGCCGGGCCCGTGGGACACGTGTCCTCGCCAGCACTGGGGCGGGTTACCCTAGACCACGGGGGTGGAGCTTCAGCGCGGCATTGATGGCGCGGCTATAAGGTTTACATTGGTAATAGCAAATAATGCTTAGTTCTAGACATCAATTGGTGTTTAGTTACAAATGTTCAAAAGCTATACACCTGCTGGTGTAGGTGGACCAACTAGACATCAATTGACGTTTAATAAGTTGTTGTATACGAACTAAACATTTGTTTAACCAGTGTTTGCTCCGGGTGTGTCGCAAAATGCCTCATGCAGAAGTATTAGTGTTCACGCCGGCCCAAGGGTGCACGCACAACTAAAGTAATCCGGTGTACGTACGAGTTGGTAACCGCTGGTAGTCCCTGGTAATCCTTGGTAATCTGTGGTATTGCTTGGTAATCAAATTATCGCTTCGCAATCCTTGGTAATCACCCCTCAATCCTTATCCCTGGTAATCACCGGTAATCCATGGTCATCACCGGTAGTTTCTAATAGGTACTTGATAATATCTCCGTTATCCCCGATATTCTCTCGTTATATTTTCCGGGAATCTCCTACAAATCTTTAGGTTATCCGAGGCATTTGTTGGTAATCTTAGGTATTTCCTCGTAATATTTGGTATAGCTTTCATTGCAAGCTATCATTGGTACTTCTTGGTAATCTCTTTGTAATCCCGCAGGTATAATCTTTTGATATCATCTGTGGTAATCTCGGTATAATCCTTCGTAATCTATCTGTAGTACTTGCGTATAATCAACCTTGTTCGATACACTGGTATGTGCACATCATTATGAAGTTGGGCTGCTGGTTCCATGCATGCCTGCCTTTTTAAGTTCAGGAGGCTTGTCACTCGTCAGTTCGTAGATTTTGTCACTTGAGCGCACTCGTAAAACTAAACCGTAGGTGTACGCCTTACTACACCTCACTCCCTTCTTGAAGCGTTACAACCACGCTCCGAGGCAATTCCATTTAGATAAAAGAATAGGAGCGCATGAACTCTTACGCTTGAAGAAGGGCGTAGGGACTCGTACGAAGCCTTAGTTTTTCCAAAGCGGTTATTGCAGATCGAATAAGGTCTCGTCAACTTCGCTGATCGTCGGTCAGGAAAGAGGCCATATGAGAAGCTTACCGGGCATCTCGGTGCCCACACCTCAGGTCAGACCGGCGGTCTCGCCAGGTGCCGCGCGGGTCACTGGAGGTCATGCCCCGCGGGTCCGGCGCCACCCGCGGCTTTCCATTTTATGACGGCGGCGCGGTGGAGGCGCGCCGAGGCGCTCTGCACAGAGGTTTTGACACGTGTGTCGCAACGGCGCCGGGGCAGGGCAAGCTCGCCCCTGGGCCCCCGGCCTGCCGCCTCAGCCGGCTGCCAACCGCGATAATCAAATCATATCCGAATGGCGTCTTGCGAAAAGTAAATAGAGTGCGCTTTGGACGAGTTTGCCGTTAGAAATATTTTGAAAATGGACAGTACTTGAGTGCAGCGGTAGCAGTCATCTCGCACATCCGCTCACATCTCCGGGTCCCTGCTGGCTGAGCGATGCGGTGGCACCTCGACGCCACTAAGAATACGGCAACCTTGGCGCTCGCTATGCCAATGAGCGGCAGGCCGTAGGTCAAATACCATCGCCTGATGAGATTGTGGCTTTTTTTTTTTTTCGTTTTCATTTTTACTCCCCTGCAGGTTTAAGCCTCTTTTTTCCTCGCCACTTGCCGAACGGCCTCTATACTGCTCGTTACCTCCGCGAGTAACGCTGAGGGAGATGCGACCCGACGGGCACGCGCCACGGCAGCTTTGTACTGAAGCCGAGGGGGAAACGACTAAGCTAATCCGGCTGACAGCCGTTAGGTAATCCGGCTGGGTGTGATCCAGGAAAATTTGAAATCCAGTGTAATCCGGGGAAATTTTAGGGTAATCCATGGTAATCCGAGGAAAAAGGGACCGTTATCCAGAGTACACTCCAGAGGTAATCCAAGGTAATTCGGGGTAATCCGTAACCCGGCTGACACAAATATAGACAGTGGTTTCCCCCTCGACTGTAGCTGAAGCGCCTGAATGCCGAGGGGGGAACAACTGGATAATTTTGTGTCAGCCGGATTACGGATTACCCCGAATTACCCCACATTGTCCGTGAATAAACTCCGGATTATATTCGAAAATTTTAAGAAAAGTCTTTTGATTACCTACGCTGGATTACCGACGGATTACCCTGAACTACCCCAGATTAACTCCGGGTTATTATACAAAATTTTTGGTAATCCGGATTAAGGATTACTACTCAGATGTCAGCCGGATTACCCGAGTCGTTTCTCGTTTCCCCCTCGGTGAATGCCGCACACGTTCTGGTGTGCTAATTTTTATTCTCACGCATGGCCCCTTAAAAATGCGCAATTTCTGAAAGAAAAAGCACACTTTTACTCGTGCAAATGTATGAAATGAAAATTCACACCACACACCAATATGCGCAATATGCAAGCACTTGGGTGGGTCTCCATGTCCGATGTGAGGCGGCAGTTAGTTTCGGTCAGTCGCCCCGGGGCGAGCCCCCGGCACCCGCCGCCCTTCACGTATTCATGAATCAAGGGGAAAAACACCTAACCTACAATCTCCGTCGTGGCGTTTAATTCGGCACCCACAAGCTTGCAGCAAACAAAAACAAAAGTCCAAGGATGACAACGAACAACAACAAAATCAACATCAGGACGACAACAACAACAACATCCTGCGCTGGGGGTCCACCAAGTGCGCACGGCGCGGGGCTTCCCCCGTCGAGTTTCTGCGAATGATCGCACAGCAGGTCCGCTCCGCTCCGTGTTCTAACGACACCGGCTCCGTCTCTCTCGCACTAATGCCGCGGAACAGATCACACGCTCTCGAAGGACGCCCCCCCCCTCTCTCTCTCTCCCTCTCCGTTAACGACAAGCAGATTCCGTCTTCATGGAGCGCCTCCCGCCCCTCTTACCCTGTGCCGAGGCTCGTGCCAACATGACGTCCACCTGCTACGTGCGGCGCGGCAGCGATCCGCCCCGCCCCGCCCCGCCCCGCCCCGCCCCGCCCCGCCCCGCCCCGCCCCGCCCCGCCCCGCCCCGCCCCGCCCCGCCCCGCCCCGCTCCCCGCTCCCCGACCCGCGCCTCGCAAGCGTGCTGTCGAACAAGCGAGAGTCCGGGAAGTTCGATCATTGTGCGAATAAACAACATATGAAAGAGGCGCACTATGTGGAAGAAGATGTTTATTTACACTTACTGTAAAGGCAGAACAAGGTTTCCCTGCCACCTGCCACACGGTAAAAACAACGTCTGATTTTTTGAGGAAAAAGGGAAAACTTTGAGGACCTTGGATACTTTGAGGAAAACTCCTTAGATTTTGAGGAAGTCTCAAAATTTGTGGAGATTTCTCTTATTTTTTGAGGAGCCTTCCGCAAAATCTGAGGGGTTTCCCTCAAACTACGTAAGTTTCTCAAAGTTTTCCCTTTTTCCTCAAAACAGACAATGTTTTTACCGTGCATGCCCCGCTGGCCTGGACTGGCGGCGACCGCCCCACTATACAACTAGTAAACCGTGTTGATTTTGGAATGTTCTTGTCATAGAGAACAATGAGCTTGTTTTGAGAACAGTGTACTTAGTACTCGTGGAGGGTGTACTGAAAAAAAGCGAAATGTTCTCATATATGACAGGAACTTTGCAAAATCAAGAAGACTATTTTCTTGGTGTAGAAATATACTTTGAAGGTACATTTTAACGAGGTTGCGGTAATAATTGACGTTTTCGGTGACATCAACATGGAAATCGACCAGTAAACTTTCAAGAACATTTGAGTACTGGGTCAAACTGTTCGTGTTCGGTCCGACTATGAACACGTCATAGTTCGTTCAAGCTCGTTTGTAAGAAGTATTAATTGTTCGTGTTCGCTAGAATATTTTAAGACCAACTTTGTTCGAGTTGGTTTGAACTGGCCTGATCGCTCATCTCTACCTCCCTGGTCTGCTGTGGCTATCACTGCCCCACTGGTCTGGAATGCAAAATGTCGTATTTTCTGACGCGAGGCGCGTGGCTGCTCGGTCCGCTTCATGCTGTCGTATGCACTCGCACCATCACTACTGTATCCACTTCAATGTTATGATACTTTTTACAGCTCAGACCGAGGCTCAGACGCACTCTCCCGCCTCCTCAGCGGCAGCCGACCCTGAACGTCACACGCAGCGGTGTGATTGCGTCGCCGTCAGCGGAAAACTGACAAGGACTGAAACTATGATGAATAGATTTTTAAAAAAACTTTACCTGACTTGTCCTTTGCTTGCGTCATAATAGCTGAAACCAATTTAAAAAAAAAAGTATGGTTCGACATTGGTATCTGAATTGAATGGCATCTAAATTCAACAATTAAAAAGAATGTTCTTTTGTGTGTTTTTTGTTTCGGCCCGTGAAACTAGATTTTGAACTCGGAACCTCTAAATGCTTGTTCACTTTGTCTCCAGCTGGATGTTCCCAAAAAGAGTAGTTCCTCCATAAGCAAAATTATTTTTCCTCCCTGTAGTTCTGTCCCTAATAGAAAATAGACGTCCCATAGATGTCGAAAAGAGGTCTAAGGATAGATGCCTATCCGTCTAATAGCCATCTATCATAGACGTCTATTAGACAGTCTAAAATGGCCGCAAACGTGCGATCTTTTAGACGTCTATGTGTAGACATCGAACAGACGTATGCGGGAAGAGGCTTTTTAGACATCTATGTCCCTAGACTGCATTAAGATTGTTGTAGACGACCAATAGGCTGTTGCTTTAGATAAAATGTCACCGATTGGCGTCTACTACTCTGCTACTACTCGATAGTTTACAGACCTGTGACGGGGGAGTTCTGCAATGCCAAAACATGTTTCAACCTTTCAACCCCTAGGAAGAGTCGTAGTCATCACAAGCCATCCGACAGGTGGCATCATTCAAGACTTTCAAAAATTGGAACGGAGGTTCATCGGAGGGACGCGGTGTCCCTCAAATTGGGAACTGCGTCAGGGCGCGTACTTTCCACAATTTTACGGCGGAAACGTCGCCTCACTCTATCAAAACCTCATAGCAAGCGCCTCCCGAGCATTAGGACTAAATAAATTATCTGTGGATCACGATTGATTCTTTTAAATAAAAACTGCACGTAGTCCATAGCAACCTAAGTTGCGGAAACATACGCCGCAAAATCAAAATCGATATTCTAAAAAAAGTGAACTTGTAGCTAAAAAAGTGATAAAGTTGCAGATTTGCTTACTGCAACGCCATCTAGCGGGAGCTTTGGCACTAAGATTTACAAATCATCTATATGAGATCTAGAGCTACATGGTAAATAGATTGCGTAATCAGCGTTTATTGGGACGGCAAGTAGACATCACCTTGCGGTATGAAGTGTCATAGGCGGTAGAAGTACGTGTCGGCAGTTTGGAAATGATTCAGTCTAAAAGCGTCAAAATTTTAGACGGGAAGTAGAGCGTCTCGCGGCATCTGCACTTTATCTACAGCGAGACGTCTAAGTGCGTAGATGAGTTAGACGAGAGGTAGAGCATCTAGCGACCTTTCGACCCCATCCAGCACCAGACGTCTAAAAGGATAGATGAATTAGACGAGAAATAGACCGTCGCGCGGCATCTAGGCCCCATCTAGCACTAGACGTCTAAAAGGAGAGATGAGTTAGAAGAGAAGTAGATCGTCTCGCGGCCTCTAGATCTCATCTAGCACTAGACGTCTAAATACATAGATGTGTTAGACAAGAAGTAGACCGTCTCTACACGTCTACAGCTAGACCTAAATGCCCCGAGACATCTATTACCAATCTTTTAGACATCTATTTATAGACGTCTAAACATTTAGACGGGGTAGATCTGCCATAGACCATCTATAGACGTCTATTTTCTGTTAGGGGTGTGCTGCATAATGGCAAAACAAATGTAAACTTCCTATACATCACGGTTTTTACGCATATATATATTGCGCATAGATCTGCATAAATTTAGGTAAAGCCGTCCCTAAGAGAAAATAGACGTCTATCGATGACGGCTGTTATGGATGTTTATGATACTGCATGCTTATGCACAACAAAATGCATAAGGATTTAGTATGAAATCTCACTTCATATATGAGTAATATTTTAGACTCTCAATAAGAGCGAGGTTCCTAAATAGGGCCATGAGAAAAATCTCGCTTCTTTCAGTTGAAACATTTGACTTTAATATTTGCAGTGAAGAAGCATTTGGCTGCTTCGAACTTTGCGAAGTTTCTTCGCAACGTATGACAATCTTCTGAGATTATTTGGAAAATTATTGTGTTCGATCGAAACGTACCATAAACGGGGATCCCTGGATGGCACTCCTGTCGGCCCGTGCGGGCCGGCCATTGGTAGCATCCTCTGCCGCCCCGCCCCGCCCCGCCCCGCCCCGCCCCGCCCCGCCCCGCCCCGCCCCGCCCCGCCCCGCCCTGGTGGGTCCAAAGGTTTCTCCGGGCGCCCTTGGGCCAGCAGTCCCCGCACCGGACGTGCTCCGCGCCGACTCCCTGAGGCCCTCCCTAGGCCCTTCCCTTCTGTCCGCTTCCAGGAAAGCCCAGCCTGTTGCAGACACACACCTGGGTTCCAACGGGCCGGGCCGCGGCCGACGCGTCCCCAACTGGATACAAAGATCGACCAAAAAACTAGAAAGCCCAGGAAGCCCATCACAAACACTGTGAAAAAACCGGACATCATACAACAAAACAACGGTTTTGTAGTAACGGTTTACGGTTTTCATTACCGTACCTCACTAATTTACCCTATACCGGGTACAAGTTTTGAACAGTTTTTTATTGTACTTCGAAAAAACAGTTTAAAACTGTTGCTAAATTGCGGTTTTTCCTCACAGTGAAGACGCATAAGGAAGCCAGGAAACCCGAATCATACCGGCAGACCAAAGTTAGGAACCCCTCCTCGGCCGCGATGCCTGACTTCCAGTTTCCCAATTCCCACTCTTCGGTGCGGACCCAGAAATATACTGCGCCCCGCCCCGCCACGCCACGCCCCACTCCACCCCGCCTCACCCCGCTCCGCCCTCGGCTGTATCATGTCTGCAAATACTTGCCTCCGGCTTGTTCGCACTGCCCCTGCCCTGCCTCCTGACACACAGGCCGCTACAGCAGCTCCCCCAGGGCCTCCCAAGTGCCAAGTGCCCGGGCACACACGTGTCTTCCTCACACACCGACTTACAGACTACTTTCACCTTTGTGGTCCAGGTGAACAACCCTGTAATTATCGGAGTGTCGACCTCAAACTTGGTGTGCAGCATCTATCACTGCAAAAAAATAATGACGGTCAGCAAAGTGACGGTATCAACCGCTAATTATTTTCCGACAACGCCCGTCCTAAAAGAAAAGACGGCAATGCTGTGCCTTCAATGTCACAAATCTATGGAGCACATTCCATCCATTCACTATGAAGACCAGATCGCACCGTAAGGATACGTTACGGTCTGACCGTGCGGGAAACCTACGGTATGGACCGTAGGCATACCGTAACTCCTTACAGTATTTTTAACAGTGTAGTAGGCGGCTGGCCTACCTCCTTAATGCCATTGGCAAAGTTCGGTGTCTCCTCTCAAGGGGGAAACGACGAAGGTAATCCGGCTGATAGTCGTTAGGTAATGCGGAAGGGTGTAATCCGGGAAAATTCGAAGTAATCCGGTGAAATCCGGGTTAATTTTAGGGTAATCCGGGGGTAATCCGAGGAAAAAAGCACCGTCATCCGGAGGACACTCCAGAGAAAATCCGAGGTAATCCGGGGTAATCCGAAATCCGGCTGACACGAAAATTGACAGTTGTTTCCCCCTCGCTCCCCCTGCTTGTCCCCGGCTGCTTCGGGCCTTAGGTTATTAGCCCGTGGGTTGCCCGGGTGGAGCCCGGAAGTTGCCTCGAGGTTGCCCGGAAGTTGCCCAAAGCTGCCCGACGGTTGCCCCAAGTTGCCCGGTAGTTACCCGGTGGTTGCCCGGAATTCCCCGGTCCGTGCCCTGCATTTGCCCTTTTTTTGTTGTTGTTGTCTGGGGTTGTACAAGTTCAGGGGTAAACTGTTCTAAAACATGTCCCTTCTATCCAAGTGCACGTGCACACGTTTACATTCGCACACCAGGGACTTCGATGTAGGTGTGGGTTTTGTTTGAACATTCCTCCTGACCGAGCAGCTGTGTAGATCGTGTGCGCAACGCGCACCACTAGAGCCGTGCCGGCGGGTAAGGCCCGCGGGTAACTCAGCTCCCGGCCCGGCCGGCTCGGGCACGGGAACTCGCTGATTACCTGCCCCGCCCTGGCCCGGCACGTTGCAATACCGCTCATTAATCGATCAACTTCTTTTCATTGTTGCGATGAGCTGAGTCACGTGGCTGGAAAGGCGGAGAAAGGGGAAAAGGGGGTAGGGAGGGGAGGGGGGAGATGTTTGAGGTGTGTGCCCCGGCAGGCGGCAGGGCGGGCAGACTTTGTCTTGAGGTCGCGGCGGCTCGGCGGGCGGTCCAGCTGGCCCCAGACCTGTAGACATACAGGCGTGCTGCAGGAGCACTGGAAAAACTAATCTGACACATGTCACATGTGCACATGTGACCAGTTCAGGTAACATCACGTAATGTTACCATATTTTCGGTAACGTTTGTAATGTGACATCCTCCATGTTATTACTATAGGCAGACATAACACGTGGCACCGGATGTCACATTACCAAACGTGCCCGAGAATTTGGTAACGTTTTGGAATGTGACATGAACTGGTCACATCAATTGATGTGGCTCATGTCACATTAGTTTTTCCAGTGAGCAAGCAGCAGGCTGAGCAGGCTCAGCGCCTGCTTCTGCAGATGGGGTGGAAATCGACGGCTGCGGTGGCTGACAAATGTGGATGCAAAAATCCGAGGGGCCCACAACTCTGGAATTCAGGTGTACAAGGCCACCGAAATCTTTGGAAATCATATTGAAATCTCATTTAAATCAGTGAAATCTTTGAAATCAGTTGAATTCTCTTGAATTCACATGAATTCCGTTAAAATCATTTGAAATCTGTTGAAATCACTTTGAATTCACATGAAATCACATTGAATTCACATGAAATCACGTTGAATTCTCATGAAATCACGTTTAAAAAACGTCTCGGGAAACTCACTCAAATCGGTGGGGGGAGAGGAGGGGGGCGATGTGCACTAACAGCTGTTCGGCGAATTCGAGATATTTTAAGATTTTTAGATACTTTCATAACAGATTGAGATTCCTATTTATTCCTAAATCTTAGTGCCATTTCAATAGAGGTACTCAATGTATAAACAATTTCTCTTTGTTTAAATTTTTGCCATTGGAGGTATAAATAATAGTCCTACGCAAATCCACTTCCACAAATCTGGTTTATGAGGGAATATTAATTTATTAACTGGAGCAATAAAACATAGTGAAAGTGCTAGACGACTAAGATTCTTTAAAATACCTCCTTGTTACGGCACAGTTGAAGTGAAATTCTCAAAATCGTGCAAAAAATACGGGGATTCCCCAGAAAATACGCGCACAGCTGATCCAAATTATTCTCTCAATTACATGATTAAATAGGATTTTTACTAAATTATTGTGAATTATTTCGATTTATTCCCAATTATTGAAAATTAACTTGCAACTGCGCAAAAAATCACAATTATTTCAATTCATTTAAAAAAAAATTTCAGAAACAAATTTTGCCCTGCAATCGAAAGGGTGGCGTGAAAACATAGAAAATTTTTGCGGCAGTAAACCTCCCGAAGGAGGTTGCGGTTCCCGCCAGGCACAGGGCTTTTACCCCCTGTGGCAGCCAACTGCTTCGGTGTTCCATGGGAACCGGCGCTTTGCTGACTGCGATCCTATCGCGCAATTCGACAGATTTGATCCCCGTACCACCATTGGCCTACCCCTAGAGGTACGAGCGGTGTCAAGAGCGTTAGACTTCCTGATCCCAGTTTCAGAGGCCTTACCTCAGAGGGGTACGCGGGATTCGAACCCACAACCCCGAGTGCCGACACGTAGCCAGAACAGGAAGCGACCCAACGCCCAGAGCCACCGAGCCAACGGCGGTGAGACGTGTTTAATTTCTACTTGACCTGACCTGGAGCAGCTGCCAAAGGAAATCCCAATCGCGAAAAACACTTTCCCGAGTGGGAGTCGATCTTCGGACCACTCGGTTCGGTGTTGCGCGCTCTACCAACTGAGCCACGACGCCACGATGACTATAAAGTGAGACGGGTTCGAGCCGTATTTGCCGCGTAATCTACAGCTTCCAGCCAGGAGGACAGGGCAAATACAACTCGAACCCGTCGCACTGTACAGTCATCGTGGCGTCGTGGCTCAGTTGGTAGAGCGCGCAACACCGAACCGAGTGGTCCGAAGATCGACTCCCACTCGGGAAAGTGTTTTTCGCGATTGGGATTTCCTTTGGCAGCTGCTCCAGGGCAGGTCAAGTAGAAATTAAACACGTCTCACCGCCGTTGGCTCGGTGGCTCTGGGCGTTGGGTCGCTTCCTGTTCTGGCTACGTGTCGGCACTCGGGGTTGTGGGTTCGAATCCCGCGTACCCCTCTGAGGTAAGGCCTCTGAAACTGGGATCAGGAAGTCTAACGCTCTTGACACCGCTCGTACCTCTAGGGGTAGGCCAATGGTGGTACGGGGATCAAATCTGTCGAATTGCGCGATAGGATCGCAGTCAGCAAAGCGCCGGTTCCCATGGAACACCGAAGCAGTTGGCTGCCACAGGGGGTAAAAGCCCTGTGCCTGGCGGGAACCGCAACCTCCTTCGGGAGGTTTACTGCCGCAAAAATTTTCTATGTTTTCACGCCACCCTTTCAATTGCAGAGCAAAATTTACTTCTGAATTTTTTAAAAAATTAATTGAAATAATTATGATTATTTTGCGCAGTTGCAAGTTAATTTCCAATAATTTGCAATAAATCGAAATAATTCACAATGATTCAGTAAAAATCCTATTTAATCATGTAATTGAGAGAATAATTTGGATCAGCTGTGCGTGTATTTTCTGAGGTCGTCCCAAAAATACTTGAATTCGTTGGAAATCTCACGAAATCAATGGAAATCATATGAATTCGGTAGACATTTAGCTGAAATCAATGGAAATCATGTGAAATCAATGGAAATCACTTGAAATCATGTGAAATCTCGCGAAATCAGTGAATTCACTTGAAATCTTTGAAATCCGTTGAAATCACCTCCCGTGAAACTTTAAAAAGGTATGTTACATATGTGGCTGACATGTATGTCACCATACGATTTGAGCTTGTATGTACCATGCGAATGACATGTGTGTGTCATACATGTTCCATACAGACTTCACACATATCCAAGCATTAAGGAAATTTCTTAGGTTTTTCCTAGCTTTGTCTACTTTACTTCTAAAAAACTTTTTTTTGGATAGACTTTTTGATTTACTTTGTTTCAGTACATGTACACGAACAATTTTAACTCATTTAATTGAAGGAAACTTACATTTGGAACCGATGATGTGGAGATTCGAACCCGCGACCTGAAGCTTACTGGTCTGGTGTGTTGACCACTGGACCACCCTGCCACGCCTAAGTATTGTGCGTAGACGCACAGTCTTAAGCTACGTGCGTTTAATATATATGTTACATGTGTGTTACATGCATGGAACTTATGTGGAGTACTATGTCATTTTAATTAGGTGCGTTGAACATGTGTGTTGTCTGAGACCTCACATGTCCGTTTCTGCCACACATGGTACCACACGAAAGTGGGGGTCACTACGTGTGTCAAAAGTGTGTGCCAATGTGTTGAACATGTGTGGTGTCAGTGATCATATATGTCCGTTTCCACCACACATGGTACCACACGAAAGTGAGGATCACTACATGTGACGAAAGTGTGTGCCGATGTATTGAGCATGTGTGTTGTCATCGACCATACATTTCACCATATGTTTAATGCTGCCACACATGTGGGAAGTTCAGCCGTCCATACGAAAGGATGGACACAACACATGGCTCACGCCCAACATACATGGAAAAAAACGACATGTATGTTTGCATTCGCATGTCAAACATACGTGGCACACTTGGTAAACGTATGTCACATACAGGGACCATGTGCATCGTATGGCTCCCATGTATGACACATACATGTTACTCGTATGTAACACATATAAGCAGGGTTTCACGGGCTGAAATCATGTGAAATCTTTGAAATCCGGAAATCAGGTGTACAAAATTTTTCGGAGTTGTGGGCCCCTCGCAAAAATCTTTTTATCATGGGAAAAAAAATGCAATTTGTTTCGGGCCTGTTTATTACTATGTCGCTCGCACTGACCCGCTCTGGCAGCGTTAGTTGCGGTAGGTGATCCACCCGCGACTCCTCGTTATTAGCATAGCCTAACTGTCGGCCCCGCCCCGCCCCGCTTGTCCTGACCTTGCCCAACCTGGCGGCGAGCGTGGGCCGCGGGAGGAACGCCCCAGTTCGAGAGTTCGAGTCGAGCCTCCGCGAGCGCCACGTGTCGGGCCGGCCAGAGGCCGGGGCGGGCGCGCACACGAGCAATGAGCCAGAAGGGAGTGGGGTAAACTAAAGAAAACTACTTACCTGTGTCATTGCGAGCTGCTGACAAATTAATGGCGTTTCGAAGTCAGAAGGGTTCCGTCGGATTCGTGCCCACCGCAAGGTTTACCGTCTGCGCGCAAGGACTGATGAGTATGGGTTCCGTGCAGGATGAGGCGGGGCGGGGCCGGGCGGGGCGGGGCAGGGCGGGGTGGGTCGGGGTATCTGCTGGGCTCACGTCCTTATCGAGATGGTCTGCGCTGCGCATGTACTGCACACGTCCGCGCTCACCTCAGCGCCCAGCACGCACCGCCCTACACCACAATTACATCCGCGGCGCGGAATGTGTATGCGGGCGGGGCGGGGCGGGGCGGGGCGGGGCGGGGCGGGGCAGGGCGGGGCGGGGCGGGGCGTGTCGCGGCCTAGTGCCCACCTCCCACACCCGAGCCAGACCCGCATCAAGAAGAGCTGCAGCCAGCTCTCTATCGTAGGCTGGCCTAGGTTCACAGTGGTTCACAGCCACCCCGCCCCACCCCGCCCCACCCCGCCCCGCGTCTGAACGTCTAAACCATTGACGTCACAATAGAGGTGCGCCTGCCCGCCCCGCCGCCCCGCCGCCTTGTCTTGCGTAAGGCGCTCCCCGCCCCGCGCGAGGGGTTGCCTACCGTCACGGCGTTGCGGCTGTCCACTTGAGAGAAGAGAGGAGGTGAGAGGGGGGTGAGGGTGACGAAACTGAACACACTGCGCATCATTGGGTGTTTCGATACTCGTTTTTTATTCGCTCCTACGTCATCACACTGAGTAGAGTAGTTTGGTGGTCAGCCGGTCGGCATCGTTATGTATACTAATGCCAGCCAGAGAGGCGGGCGATCCTTGATATATAGTACAAGTGCTATTTACAAATGTAGTAATACTCTTACGCACGGAACACAAACACACGGCGATCACAGCTGTATTGATGATTAAAAAGTTTACCATCGTAACAAATTATTATTAGCACTCCACCTTACAAATATAATTTAAAAATAACTAAGGATGAATACAAAAAGAATTAAATAAGTTCGATGATGTAAGAATCCCCATCATCCATGCGACCTTACTCGAGACGTCAAAGTGGCATGTGTGATTCAGTCTTGGAGGAGGGCGCCCCGCGTCGGCGGCGGGAAGCCCCGTTGCTCGGTTGCAGGTGCACCTGCGCATGCGCGTTGCGGCGCTTGTTCCACGGACGCCTCGCCTCCGCCCCGTTGTCTGCCTGCAACAAGTTATTGGGTCTGCGCGGACCGCTCTGGGATGCCCCTTGTCGGAGAGTCGACGAAACGCTGGACCGAAACTTGATCGCCGACCTCCTCCATGACGCCAGGCGCCAGGCCCAGGCGACTCTCAAGCTAGACAGAAATCCCTTGGCGGAGGCGGATCCGAGTGCTGCCCATACCGCCAACACTTGAATGAGAAATGCCTCTGCCAGGCTTGCCAACTGTTGCAAGTACATTTCAAAAGTCTATGAGCAACCGCTGGGACTCGAACCCAAGACCGTGAGGCTAGAATGCCAGCTCAGGTCGTGCGCCCCTGCTATCAGACCGGCGCGCTGATGGGGTTGGCGCCGAGCGACACGCTGAGCCACCGGCTGGAGGTGGCGACGGACCACACCAGCCAGGCGAGGATCGCGTAGAAGGCGGTGACCGTCACCCGGTGCAGCACGTACAACCTGCAACGGATAATTGAACGCGCTGTCATTTTCGGGTACTTCCGGTTTCGGTCTCTCAGCTCGCACTGCGCGCGTACCTCTGGTGATGGCGGACTGCCTTGCTGGCGTCGGGGTCCTCGTGCAGCACGAAGTTCCGCACGCCGGAAACGTAGTTCCGGAAGTAGGTCGGCCAGTCCACCGCGCGCACGTCCATCTGAAAGCGTTTCTGGTCCTCCGGGGAGAGCTCGGCCGCGAGCGCTTTCAGGCTGTCGTTCCGGAAGTGCCACTTCCGGGTGGTGTAGTAGTGCAGAATCTGCAGGCCACCCTGTATCCGGCGCTGTAGGCGGACCATACTGTTCGGAAAAACACGAAATGAGCGGTCCCGGCCATAGTAATTTCCACGAGTCCAAAACTTCCGAGCGGGGCTCCTCTGTTTCCGTTTCCCTCGCGACACTCACAAGGTGCGGTTTCCGGTGAGGAGCATCATGAGGTCAATGAAGTAGGCGGGCAGGAAGTGGAAGAAGACGACGCACAGCACGTGCTGCCAGCGCGAGTCCTTGATAGAGCCGTCCGGGTACCAGACCGCGCCCTCCGAGGGCGTCACCCGCGCCTCTCTCTTGCACATCTCCAGCATGCCGCCCCAGCTGATGGGGTTGTCGCCGGACTCGCAGATGTTCACCACCAGGGGCGTCGTCGGGCTGCAATCAATCATGGACAAACTCAATGGCCAGAGCAAAGTAAACTTCAGGAACTAAATCGTTTCTTCAGCTAACCAGAAACCCAAGTGTGTGAATATTGCTACTCAAACGTCTTAATTTCCCTGGGATATTGATACGTTTGAGAGGCCAAGTTTAAGAATAAATCCCCACACACCCACAAGTGTGCAATATTCACAAACTTGGACTCCCAAACATTTTTTAAAAGTTTTTTTTTCCTTTTTAAAATCTTTTTTAAAGAGCAAATTTTTGAAGTAAAATTATTGACTTTCCGGAAAATAGTTTGCCTACCGCGTGCGGCCGACCTTCCAGGCGAGGGCGATGATGGAGTTGATGACGATGTCGACGGGCATGAGGTCGGCCAGGTAGTGCTCCTTGCAGTGCATGGAGCGGACCACGCCCTTGGCGGCCGCCACCAGCAGCCCCGACGGGCCGTTCAGGTTGTCCACCCAGCCGGGCAGCGGCTCCTGCCACGCCGGCATCACTGCCGCAACACACGTGTATTTGTGATGATTTTCATTCGCTCACTTATGTCCTATAGCGTGCGCGAAATTCCAAGGAAACTTTGCACTTTTAATTGGTGTTTAAAAGTGTTTATGCTCTGGAAATCCAAGTGTACAAATGTCGCACCTCCTCGGAAAATTCACACGTTTAAGTGGCCAAGTGCACGAATGAATCCTCGCACACCTACAAGTGTGCGATATTCACACACTTGTGTTTCCAGTGTGGGAATTCTCACATCAACAAGTGTGTCGCATTCGGACACTTTTCGGTTTTCAGAAAGTGCTTTAATAAGCAATGGAAGAGTAGGGACTGGAAAGCAGTAAAGCCGCAGTGAGCGTGTGTCGAGGGGGAAACGACTCAAGGTTTCGGTGTCCGCTGGATTACCCAGATTACCCGGATTACCCGGAATACCACTCGGATAACTGTCGGTTTCCATCTAAAAGTTGCCTAAATCACCCTAAATTTACTCAAATGTCCTCGGATTACACTGTGAAAAATACTCGTAAGGGTTACGGGAAAATTTTCCATGATAAAAGTCGTAAAATTACAATTTGAAATTGTAAATTTACAAGCAATCTCTATCGACTTGGAATTGACCGACGAGCAGGAATGGGCTGTCGTAAATTTACGACATATTTTGTAAATCAAAATTACGAAAAATGTCGTAAATTTACAAGGATACAGTGTTAAAACCTTACAAAGCAAATGCTTTGTAAGCTTGCAAAGAATTTGGAAGCTTTGTATTACAAAGCATTTGCTTTGTAATACAAAGCATTTGCGCCCTTGCGAAGCATTTTGTTTGTAAGCTACGAAGGAAATGCTTTGTATTACAAAGCAAATGCTTTGTAATACAAAGCTGCCAAATGCTTCGCAGCTTACAAAGCATTTGCTTTGTAATACAAAGCATTGCTTCGCAAGGTTTTAACAGTGTATTTTTCACAGTGTACCGGATTGCAGCTAGTAATCCGATCAATCCTTGACAGCCGGATTCCTCGAGTCGTTTCCCCTCGGCGGGTATGCTCCCGCGAGGTAGGCCAGCCCTCTCACAGCTCGGACAGCGCCAGCGGTCCGCCGCGAGAGCAGGCAACCCAACGTACAGCGGCGCGGGCCGGGTGCCTACCGATGGACGGGCGAGCGATGCCGATGGGTATCTGGTGACCGTACGAGGTGACGAGCTGCTCCGAGAGGCCCTTGGAGTAGGCGTACGTGTTGGGGAGCGAGCCGATCAGCCTGCAAGTAACAGCCGGGTGTTGGCATTCTTTGCGAAAGTAGACACAAAACTGTTCCCGCCACCGCGAAAACCAAGTTATTCGCTTATATCTACTGTGAAAAATACTCGTAAGGGTTACGGGAAAATTTTCCATGATAAAATAAGTCGTCAAATTGCAATTTGAAATTGTAAATTTACAAGCACTCCCTATCGACTTGGGATTGACCGACGAGCAAGAAGGGGCAGTCGTAAATTTACGACATATTTTGTAAATCAAAATTACAAAAAATATCGTCAATTTACGAGGATATTTTTCACAGTGTCACGGAGAAGTTTTTTTATGAAGTGAAAATGTAAACTAGCAACCTTAATCATAAAATTACAATCAAGATGTATCAACTTGAAATGCAATTACGTAAATTTACAACACCTGTCATAAGCCGTGATTTACGTTTTGTAATATAAGCCTCGCCAAGCTCCCCGCTCGGCTCGGCGCGCTCACTTGGGGGTGATGTCGGCCAGCACTGCGGGCGCCACCCACTGCACCATGTCGATGACCTTCTCGGGGCTGGCGTCCGTCGTGTAGGTGCGCTCCTCGAGCACCTCCTCGTCGCAGTGGCAGTAGGCGGTGGACACGTGGACGAACGCCTGGACCGCATAACATCAATTAGGAATTTCGGGAGAGGTAATAGTTTTCCCTGGAAAACCAGTTGGATTTTTCCTCTCTTGAGGGCACAAACCGAGTGGGGCGGGCCGACCGTCGGCGTCCTGGGTAAAACCCAAACCTAAAAGACGCCGCCTGGTACTCCTAAGGTACATAATTACCAAGACCTCCTCATCCCCATGGGCAGAGCTCCTTTCCATAGAACGTACCTATGGGTATAGCTCTCATTTAAGGACGGTATTCGGGCTGTGTTGGACTGCTAAAATTCACTGCAATCGATAAATTATTTAAAAAAATCTTTTCAACCAATTCCATCAGTAGGCCTAGCGATCGGCAATTTAAAATGTTGTCGATTTATTGAAATAATTCAATAATTCAAGTAATTGAAAGGTTTCGATCAATCAAATAACCTCACTTAATTGACGTTTGCCTGGAGTCGAAGAAAACAGCTCTGAATGAAATTTGTGGTGTTCTGGAGTAAAATTAAGAGGTAATGATAAGTATAGGTTTATCTCAAAACTGATCATTATGATTAATCAAATATACTAATAATGAAGCTAAGCTCCTTTCTTCACCTTTGTTACAGGCAAGGAAAAGAAGGATTTCTGCGTTCTCATCGGAAACGCAAGAGCGAGGTCGAGCGTCGAGCATCAAATGAGGGGCAATCGTGAAGCTCAATCGAACGACAGTTGATAATCGTGGAGTACATAAACGAATCGCCATCGTTAAAATTTTAAGAAAACATCTGTAATTGCAATGTGACGAGTAAACCGCAGCATAACTAAAGAATTCGAAAATAAACAAACCATTCGAAAGTTTGAAAATGAATTTTAAATGCGATCATTGTTAGAATTAAATGCAAGTTATATATTTTTTCTCAACCTCCTTTGTGCCAAGAATGGTATAGGTAACAACGCAAGAAGTTCATTTTTCAAATAATTTCATAATGGTGAATCACGACGATCAGTAGTAAAATTTCGAATCATTCGTTCATATACTGTAACGAGTCATTCGTAAAATTACGACTCGTTCGTTTGTGTTCTTCTTCTGGTGGTCATGCACACTGCCGCAGGGCAGGGTGAGGCCGTGGCGAGGCTACTCACGTCCAGCCGCTGGATGGTCCTGGCGAAGTCCAGCACGTTCCTGGTGCCCACGGTGTTGAGGCTGACGGCCTCTGCCAGGCTCAGGTCGAAGCGGACGTTGGCGGCGCAGTGGAAGACGACGGACACACGCGCGGCCAGCAGGGCGGCGTCGTCACCGGAGAGTCCGAGGCCCGGCGCGGACACGTCCCCGGCCACGGCCACCAGGCGCTCCAGCCGGCCGGCCAGCCCCTCGCCGCGCAGCCGGTCGAAGGCCTGCAACAGGACCACATCGATCAGACTGCAAATCCGATAAGTGTTTTCTTTTCTTAAATAATAATAAATTTTTTTTTAAAAAAAAACAGTCTCGTTTTATTTTTATTTTTCTTCTTTAAAAGTAATTGAATTGAATGCACTTGAATTTTTTAATGAAAAAGAAAAGCTTAATTGTTTCGTTTTTCTCTTTTTTGCTGTCTCAATTTTTCCCCTAATAAAAAAGGAAGTCCCTCTGAGGTCCCTAATTCCAAATCCCCCCAGAGTCCCTAATTCCAAATCCCTAAAATGTATCCAGATGGTGCATTCTAGGGACTTGGGATTTCGGAATCCCTGTCCACGGAATCCCTTCTGAAGTCCCTCGAAAGTACCTCCTATGCCACTCTCCAATCTCATCTGAAAGGGCTACAGAGCGCCTATCTGTCTCATTCAAAATTCAGTATGATATCATATGTTCATATATGTATTCATAGAGTATCTACTGCCCCTCTGATGTCGTATGACGCGCTAAAAATGACCTAAAATGCGTTTTTCTACATGTTCTGTGAACCATGGAAAAATATGGATCGACAGAGGAAGGACTTCATAGAGATTCCTCTCGAAAAGGACTTCGGAGGGATTTCAAAAACCGCAAAATCCCCTTTTAGTCCCCCCAAAATTCGAGGGACTACTTTGGACCTGTTTAGGGACAAAGTGGGGACTTCTTTTTCTATTAGGGTCCGAAGCACAAGAAGAACTCTGCTAATCTTGTAGTGTGTAGTATATTATGCCAGCTTATAAACTGTGAAACAAAAGTTCTGCAGTTCTAGCTACGACACATTATTGCGTTCCGCAGTTTAAACTGCTGATCTCTATTGTTCTGCAGCCTGCAGCTACAGCGTCAGTTTAGAAATGCTGATTACTTTCAGTTCAAATTTTAGAACTATAAAGAGTCTCACAGCTGTAAATTCCGAGCATAAGGGTTTCTGCAGCGTAAACTGCAGAATTAAAAAGCTTCACTGGTGTTGGAACTGTGGAGCTTCTGTTTCGGGGTTTACAACGTAAAGTTACTACTCCTTTAGACTGGCATAGAGGTATAACTTTCAAATTTTAAAATCTGAAGTGTTGAGTAGTATTAATTTGAGAAACGACCTGAGCCAGCGCCGCCGGGGAGCGCTGCCGTGTGCCAGCGGCAGCTCGGCACGGTCCTTAACTTGATATGACTTTGAAAGTTTTATGTTAAGATAAACGTGACGAGGAAGGAGGACGTTTTAAAATTTTATCTGCGCGGAACTGCCTAAGGAAGGTGATTTTTTTTTTTTGGAGTTGTTTTTGACCGACTTAAGGTTAGTATACAGTTCATCTCTTCATCCATTCTTCATCCATCCATCCATCCATCCATCCATCCATCCATCCATCCATCCATTCATTCGTCCATTCGTCCATTTATTCAGTGATATAGTGGTCCCGCAGTGCCCATCTGTCCGCGAGAAAATCATTTCTTTCCTAACACGATTGTTTGCAGGTGAGCAGGGGAGATGCAGGAGAGGGGAGGGCATGGCGAATGTCTGGGCTGCTGTTGAGCCCGAACCGCCAGAAACCGACCAGCGGGCGACAAGAAACGGGGAGAGGAAGAGGGAGCGAACCTTCACAATTGTTGAAGTAAATACATGTGAACCGTGCTAATCCTTGCGGGGGACGGCCGCCGATCTGCGGGGATTGACCATGCATGGGAGTATGGTGCAGCACTGGTGCGGAGCGTTGGCGGCGCACGCTGCAGTGCCGGAGCGTGGCATGTCGAATGTGTTGACTACAGTCAGGTGCCCTAAATTCCCTAACAGAAGTTGAAATCCCAAATTTGTCCCAAAGTCCAAAGTCCCTCGAGATCCCAAAGTCCAAATCCCCTGGAAGTCCCAAATAGTAGCATATGAGGGAGTTGGGATTTCACGACTCGAAGGTGTTTTCGCCCTTGCTCAGATCCCTCTGAAGTCCCTGCGTAACTATACCGCTGAGTCTTAGTCGCATAGCTGTCTGGCGGTTTTAAAGCACCGTTCATGGATGAAACATGTATGAAGGAGACATCTATACAATACACTATATTGTTTCTGAACATCTGAATTCCATGTGACGTGTTGAAAACGACCTAGGAGTCCTCCTAAACCACTTTTTCGATTCGGTTAAAAAGGCATCGCGATCGCAAATGGAACGTCGGAGGGATTTCGGGGGGCAGGGACTTCAGAGGGATTTGAGCAAGTGCCAAATCACCTCCAAGTCCCTTGAAAAGTAGTGGAACAATTTTGGTACTTCAAAGGGACAATTTTGGGACTTCAACTTCTGTTAGGGTTCGGACGATTTTTTGAAGAAAAACGCCCATAACTCTCGTAATGTTGATAGTACAAAAAAAATCGGTATTGGTTCTAGAATCTTTATGTTTAGACACACCTACACCTACCACTGAAGAAAACAAATTTTTATCACTGACGATGTGCCCGTGAGATCAGCTAGAGTAGTGTCCGAATTTAGGAACCAAAGTGCCCTAAATTCGGACACTTTTCAAAGCCAGCGTGCGGGAACATCGAGCCGTTGGATCGAGACCAACCTCGGTATGATCATAGATTGAATCATCCCCTTCCTAATGGCGTTTTGTTTAAATCGATCAGATTAGCGGTTTGCGAGTAAATTGGCACCAAATAAGGAAGAAAATGACAAGACAGATAGATGGACCAGGCGCCCTAAATTCGGACGGTTTTATTTGGTGAAAGTAAAAATGTCAAATCAGTGTTCGAATGACCATTGCATTACGAGCCTACCTACAGTTCAAAAATCAAGCTGATCGGACAATTTTTACTGAGAGACTGATTTCGGAATCGCTCAAGCAAGAGAGATGAAATTTGGCATGTGACCTGCCGAGCAAGTGATGCTGATCAAACCCTGAGACAGAACAAATTTAGTAACATCACCCAAAAGGCTGGAAATTTTTAGTAAAATACATCCACCGAAGGTTTTTTTCTTTGTCAAACAAAAAACATGAACGAACTTCGTGCCTACACGAAGGTGAAGGTTTTTTTTCTCACGCAGTTCCGAGTTTTCCTTCATGAAAATATTCAAAAATTCACATCAATTTTAAAGTTAATCGAAAAGGTTTTACCGAGATCTGAGATCTGTTGGTAATCACTGGTGTTCGGTAATCGTGTGTGTTTGCCCGACTGCGGAACCCCTCGGGTGTAACCCAGTCAACTCTCTCGTCACACGACTTTAAAGCCGAGCTCGCTGGCGCTAATGAGAAGGGAAACAGCGAGCCGTGGACGGCCCTGGGCCCCGGGCCCCGACCTCGCCTCGGCGGCGTGAGAGCCGGTCCTGACCAGGCCCCTGCAGGACGGTGAGGTAGGCCAGCCGCCCCGCCGGCGCGCTCTGAGTGGGGGAGGCTGCCTACCGACCAACCAGGCCCCTGCAGGACGGTGAGGTAGGCCACCCGCCCCGCCGGCGCGCTCTGAGTGGGGGAGGCTGCCTACCGACCAGGCCCCTGCAGGACGGTGAGGTAGGCCACCCGCCCCGCCGGCGCGCTCTGAGTGGGGGAGGCTGCCTACCGACCAGGCCCCTGCAGGACGGTGAGGTAGGCCACCCGCCCCGCCGGCGCGCTCTGAGTGGGGGAGGCTGCCTACCGACCAGGCCCCTGCAGGACGGTGAGGTAGGCCACCCGCCCCGCCGGCGCGCTCTGAGTGGGGGAGGCTGCCTACCGACCAGGCCCCTGCAGGACGGTGAGGTAGGCCACCCGCCCCGCCGGCGCGCTCTGAGTGGGGGAGGCTGCCTACCGACCAGGCCCCTGCAGGACGGTGAGGTAGGCCACCCGCCCCGCCGGCGCGCTCTGAGTGGGGGAGGCTGCCTACCGACCAACCAGGCCCCTGCAGGACGGTGAGGTAGGCCACCCGCCCCGCCGGCGCGCTCTGAGTGGGGGAGGCTGCCTACCGACCAACCGGGCCCCTGCAGGACGGTGAGGTAGGCCACCCGCCCCGCCGGCGCGCTCTGAGTGGGGGAGGCTGCCTACCGACCAGGCGCTTCCCATGTTATACGCCCTCTCAAGCTGCACTGGGAAACAATTTTGTGCAGTTAGCCTGCAAGTGCAAGTGTAACCCGGCAGCTGCGCAATTGCAAGTCTCAAGCTCGCCAGTCCAACTCGACAGTTTTGCGCTTGCACACTGTAAACGCAGTGGCCCTTTTTAGTGCCACAGTTTTAGCAGTCTTTTCCGAATGCCAATTTACGGCCACTATTAATGCCAAAGTTTGGCCTTCTCCATTAAGAACGCCAATAATTTTCGTCATTAAAAGTCGCCGCAATTTGGCGTTCCGCTGGAGGAGGCCATTGGTTTATAAGTGCAAGTGTTCAACAAGGGAAGCGTTTGCACGCGCCACTTGCAAGTTGAACACGGACAAGGTGTACAACTGGCGAGCTTGACACTTTGCTATCGCACAGCTGCGACAGCTTCACACTGTTAAAGTTCTGCGTAGTGTTTGCTTTTCTGTTGCAGGGCTACAAAGAATTCTCACTCAAACTGTAGAGTATTTGCTTCGTAATTTGCAAAGAAAACAGACAATTTCATTGCAGTCTGCGAAGCACGAGCTTTGTAGCCTGCGAAGTATCCTTTTTTCTTCGTAAGTCATGAAGCCAAAGCTTTGCAGTTTACGAAGAGTATGGCAATACTTTGCAGAACTTTAAGTGTGCTGAGCTACACACTTGTACGTGCAGACTGGAAGTTTTGAGCAGTTGCACACTTGGTTGCATGATGTAGTATGACAGTGGTTTTGATCTCTTTATTCTTACAAAAGATAATTCTTGTATTACAAAGAATTCTGCGCAACTGTACAAAGCTACATTTTCTTTATGTAATACAAACAAAAATCTTTGTAAGAAGAAGAAAAATCTATGAAATACAAATAAAAAAAATTTGTGCCACAAGGAAATTTCCCGTATATTACGGTTGCACAGAATTATTTGAATTATACGAAAAAGTTCTTTGTAGATGATTAAAGGTGGTTACTTCGTGATGCGACCTCACAGGTGTTATACCGCACACCCTGGACGCAAGTTTCGGTCACAATACGTGGTGAGGCCAAAGCAAAACTAGTCACAGCGCTCGAGTCACAGCAATTGACGTGACGTACGTGACAGAAGTTTTTTCCGCATTTAAAAGTTTTCAAAATCAGCGGCAGCCAAACGACGCCAAAAGTGTAACACGACGCAAAATTTTGCCGTCCTTACACGCCGAATTGTGATGATCTCTGAGAGAACGCCAACTTTTGCCGTCAGGAAGCCAAAATTTGTTGTTCAGAAACAGGAAGCCGAAATTTTGCTGAGGACAGACGGCATTTGTGAGGTGCCATCCGAAGTGCGTGGGAGGGGGGGAGGGGGGGAGGGGGTCGAGGCCACGGCCAGGGCTGTTCCCGCGGGAGCATGATCCCTTTTGAAACACTGCGTGGGCCTCACGTCGCCATCACGGACCCGGAAGTTCTACACCAATGTGACTTTCGTGTACGGTTGAGAAATTTAGTAATATTAGCCTCGTGATTTATTTCCCTGTTTATTTGGAGTGGCTGAATCCCCGCACACAAAACCATCCGCAAAGTAAAATGGTCTGAAGCTCTGCTGCGCACTGTAAAAAACCAAGATCGTAGTACGGAACGAACTACGGTGTCCCGTATCTTCGTTTTAGAAACTGACTACAGAGCGCAGAGTACGGCGCCACCGTACCTCATTTTCGGTGGGCAGAGGTCATAAGTACGACACGGTAAAAATAGTTTCTTGTATTTCAAGATCTGTCTTGGATCTTATGGAGAAAACCAATGGACATCCAAGACAGATCTTGAAATACAAGAAACTATTTTTACCGTTGAGTCTTCCGTACCCCATTTTTTGAGTACGGTGATGCCGTACTTGGCAGTCCGTAACGGGGATTCGAAAATTTCTAGTACGGTGCGCGCCGTAGTAGGGAGGCACCATTCTACGGTGAACACCGTTAAAGGAATTAACGGTGATTTCCGTAGTTTTCACCATCATTTTGTTTTTACAGTGCGGGAGGCCGACCTTGAGGACGTGTAGGTGTTGTCTGTCCGGCGGGACGTTGCGCAAGGAAGGTGTGCAGGACCCTCATGACGAGCCCCGCCCCGCCCCGCCCCGCCCCGCCCCAAGCCCGAGCACTGCACTCGAGCGTGAATGCGAGCATAGTTGTCTAGTCTTTGCCAGTGGTGGTGGTAGAACCGGTGGAGCCCCACCACCCCACCTCACCCCATCCTAACCCTACCCCACTCACCCTCACCTCTCCGTATACACTGTATGAAAAAAAATGTAGATTAACAACCTATCCATTGTTAAATATTTTTAGTGAGACATGTTGTTTTAAAACATACGTAATGTCTTAGAACAACATTTGAGAAAATGTTGGAAACAAACATTGTGCACCATTGTTTTCTTTATTTCTTTATTTTTTAACTTTTGCCTGGATTCCAGAAACTTTTATTTTTATTTTGTAACAGTTTGTTTTGGAACGAAAAGTGCTGCTTAAAAAATTAGCAACTTTTTCCTTGTACAAGCTAACTGTATTTGTACGTTTTTGAGCAAACGTTTATGCAAAGTTGAATCTGCGTTTCGTTTTGCACAAATTTGTGCGCGAATAATTCAATGACTTTGTAAACACTTATGCACAAAAGTGTTCTATTAAACGAACAAATAGGTGCAAAAGATTTGATTGTGTAACTTTGTGCATGGAAATCAGAAATACAAATCTATAGTTCGTGTGTACGGGTTCAATAATCGATGGAAGGATCTGCATTCGCTACTACAGCCCCAAACTGTAGTTAAACTACAGTTTGAATACACTTTTCTGTTGTTTGATCACAGTAGACAGCACTTATTTCGGACACAGCGAAAAACTAGTAATAAACCATAGTTTTACTTAGGTATTGTCAAGCTCAACTATCAAGCCAGAGGCTTGCCTGGCTAATTAAAAATAGTTTTACAGGGTTAGACTGCAATCAAGAAATAACTATGGTCCCAACTGTAGTGGGCCTATGTACCTTTGCGGACCAATTTTGGCAAAATATGAAAAATCTTGGGGCCGTTAACATAAAAGCAATACTTCTGATTTAAAACAAGATTCTACATCATGCAATGTGTCATTCGGGTGACAAAACTTTTTAAGAGAGTACTCCACTGGCAGGTCGGTGTCATGGGGGGTCGACAGCTGGGTGTTCCTCTGTGTACAAGGCTTCATGCACTCCTGTGCACTGAGCAATGTCCGGCTGAAATGTGGCTGTCCGGTTGTTTGTAAATGGTAGTCCAAAATGCTCCGGCTGGACTCCGATGTACTCCAGCTGTACTCCGCGCGTTCTCCGGCTACACTCCGCGACTCCGACTGATGTGCTCCTGCAGGCTCCTGTGTGCCCGGCCAGGTGTCATCTCTCTGCTCCACACAATAAGTCTCCCGGCACCTGACTGTCCTCACCGAGGGGTCGTCAACTACCTGTAGCCGTGTACGGAGGAATATTGGTATATTATCAGTAATATCAGCACTGTAAAAAATGTTGGGAATTCTACCATACGCATGTATAGGAGATTTCCTAATACATCGTATGGGACGTGAAAATTCCCATAAATGTCTAGTAGTTTCCCTAAACGAGAAGATGTGTATGGTAGAGTAATATTGGGGTAATATTGTAATATTAATGTAATATTGATGTAATATTGGTAAAAATATGGGTAATATTGAGGTAATATGAAGGTAATATCGGTAATATTGAAGTAATATCGGGGTAATATCAGTTTCGTGGACGGAGGAGAGTTGACGGCCCCTTGGTCCTGACCACCGCAACACGCCTGCCGCGGCGCCTCCGCAGCACGACGGTGAGCCGTCATGCCTCCCGAGTCCCTGACCTGACCATACTGACCACCCCGCGGTGCGTGCGAGCGTCCAGGAGCCGGAAGAGGAGCTCTCCCGCGTCCCGCCAGAGCAGAGGAGGGGAGAGAAGGGGAGAGTCGGTCTCGCGCGATATTTCAACACGACTGCTTATCTTAAATACCGCGTAATTTGCAGGCCGTGCTGCAGAGGAGCTCGTCCGCCGCGCCGGGCCTCAGCGCCTCAGCGCCTCCGAACCGCGCAACAGGCTAATGTGTGACCTCCGCGGGGGCCGGGGGCGGCACGGGAGCCCCTCTCCGAGCCTGGACCGGCCGTGCTCCCGCCTTCTGCCGCTGGGGTGATAGGTCGCGGGGGCGCTCCGGCACCTGCAGCTGCAGCTGGCGTGTGCGGCCTGTGAGGGGCGCACACTCAGTTTCATCGTGGGGTACAGGATTAACTTTCTGGTGTCCTCTGATTCCGCCTTCTGATTTATTTTTCTTTCGCTTTCTATCTCTACTTTCCTTTTTCCTTTTTCCTTCTCTCTCTCTCTCTCTCTCTCTCTCTCTCTCTCTCTCTCTCTCTCTCTCTCTCTCTCTCTTCCTGTTCCTTTCACATTCCCCCCTACTCGCCACTCATTGCCTCCGGACTACCAACCACCCCTTTGACAGAAGCGCACAGGTACTCTCTGCACCCCTTTGGGAGCGCCGCACTGTACAATTCCAACGGTTAATGCTAATTCAAATTTTTGAACAACATGTAGCTCAAAACACTTTGATAAAGGCAAATAATTCAGAATAATACGAAAGGATATGGTCTGATATGATAGGATTGGATGGGGTAGCAGAGCACGGTGCATGGCGCGACTCGCCGGGAGCCTGTTGGCCGCAGTATTGCACGCCTGGCGCCCGCCTGCCCGCCTCTCCCTGACTTGCGCCACTCCCAGCGGCCCAGCCTCTGCAGCGGCTGGAGGGACTTTACTAGCGGCGCTCACCTCACTGCAGCTCGTCTGGCGACCAGCGCGAGCTGCCGTGTGTCTCGTTTTCTACAGTTATTATTTGCTGCCTAAAAACGGTAGGCAGCCGTCTGGACTCCATGCAACCAGTGTTTTGCGCCTGATAGCCGGTTGATTCACTACCGATTACCAGATGCAGGTATTCGGCGGGACCGAGCGTGGCCAGCGCGCCCACGGAGAGGGTAGGGGCAGCCAGCGGCCCGCGCCGCGCCTTACGTCACACCCGCCTCGCCCCGCCCCGCCCCGCCCCGCCCCGCCCCGCCCCACCCCGCCCCACCCCACCCCACCCCGCCTCAGGTGGATATAGGGAAGGTGGCGGTACTCTGGCCGCTCAGCGCGTCGAACCCGCGCCCACGACAATTTCCCCCCTCCCTCTATCCCCCCGCCCACCTTGACCCCTCCCAAAGCTAGGCCAGACGGTCGCCCAATATAGTAATCAACCCAAACTATTTAAGAGAGAGAGAGAGAGGGAGACAGAGAGAGAGAATGTGTGAAAAGAGAAAGAAATAGTCTGTTGACAACACGACTTCTCCGGTCTGTCGCTTAAGTGGCTGACCATCCCGATAATTCCATCTCATCGCTCAAGCGAGCCGTCCCGTGTTAAAGGGGACAACAGTTAGCTTGTCAACCATTCTCAAAAGACAGCTCTTTGTCTTCCAAAGCTCAACACTCTAAATCTTCTACAAAGAATTTTTTGGTACATTATAAAGCAATACAGGACATTCTCGTGCACACTTTGTAATACCAGAATTTTCTTTTGTAAGAATTTTAGAGTGCAAAAAGTTGGAGTTTGTCTACCAAGTACAACTACCGCACCGCTTAGCTCACCACACACTGCGTGGTCTGTTAGTTCGTGGCCGACGACGTAACTCATATTGTTCGGCATTTTGAGAAAGTGATGATTTATCAGGATATCAAAGATATATGACACATTTTGGCACTGTCCTTCCTAAAATATGTTGGGTATTCTCGCACGGATTCAAAAGGCCGTGGAATTCTTCTGCTCTGATTAATGTCTTAATGTCTACGACGGTCAGTACGCTACGGAGCAAACATGGCCACTGTAATAGGGAGAGTCGGACTTTGTAGCCTAAAAACAAACAAACAAACAAACAAACAAACAAACAAACAAACAAAAGATTTGGATTGCTGCGCTTTCCTTTGTAAGAAAAAGGGTGATGCTCGGTAATCCTTCGTAGCTTGCCAATCAACTCCTGCACTTCGCAATACAAAGGGATCCAACTCTTTGTGCACGCTAACTGTATTTGAAGGTTTTTTGTGCAGACCTTTGCACAAAGTTAAACATACAATTTTATTCGCAAGAATTTGTGCAAATAAATGCACTTTTTCGTGCAAGTTTGGTCATAAATTTGTGTAAAAAAGCGTGGGTTTAACTTTGTGCAAATGAAAGCTCTAAATCCAGCTAGTGTGTGGGCTGTAAAGCATGTGCTTTGTTAACTTTTAACACCGTGAAGAGAGAGAGAGAGAGAGAGAGAGAGAGAGAGAGAGAGAGAGAGAGAGAGAGAGAGAGAGAGAGAGAGAGAGAGAGGGGGGGGGGATACTGTGCGGAGTACGGCTGATTCACAGAAACGCCCGGAGGTTCGCCGGAACTAGAACTGCAACGTGTGGTGTGACGTTTGACCGGCAACAGTACAGCGAGACGCGTGTGAAGGCCGTCGCTTATCTGAGTCTGGTGTCAGTCGAAGCTGCTCCGGGCGTTCTGGGCGCTCCGAGGCCTCCGGGCTCCGGGCTGCGGCATGACTCGGTGAATCATGTCGCCAGCCGGACGAAGGAGTACATGTTACTCAACCGCTTCATCCCCTTTCTGTCAGTGCTTGGTTTTGACTCGCGACAAGCGCGAGACGTTGGTAAAACAAATGTGCAATTATAGCACCCCACACCGGCCATACGAGAGAAGCCCTCTCGGACTGGTCGTGGCTGTGAGATGGTCCGGGAGCGGACGATCTTCCTTCTGTTCTTCTGCTTCGTAAAATACCAAAACACCTCCGTAAACTCGGTCACTTAAACGTTTGAATTTTCGTAGAGACTTTGCGCTTTGAGCTGACTAGTGTACGAATGAATCTTCGCACATTTATAAGTGTCCGAAAGTGTATGCAATTGTATGCAAGTGTTGCAAAAGAGTACACTGCACGAGGGGGAAACGACTGGAAAATTTTGTGTCAAACGGGTTACGGACTACCACGAATCACGAATTACCACTGATTACCAAGGATAAATTCCGGATTACGCTAAAACATTTCAAGAAAGGTCCTGGATTACAACTGATTTCCGCATTACCCCGAATCACCTCCGGATTACTACAAAAAAATTGGTAATAATATGATTAAGGATTACTACTCCTATGTCAGCCGGATTACCCGAGTCGTTTCACCCCCGACACTTCATAATGTTCAGTCACTAGACACAGACACTTGACAAGTGGAGTATTTTTGCACACTTGGACTTGGCCTTACCCGCAGGCTTCTTTGGAATCAATGTGAATCTAGTGATGAGCAGTTTAGATGAAGTGTAGAAAACTACACTGTCAGTAAAAAAGCACGCTAAAGGGACGATCATTGACTGGTCAAGTCCATGCCAGCTCTGAGTGTACTTGGCTGGTACCATCTTTTGAGGAACAAAGTATGCGGTAATCATAAGATAAAGCTAGTGTATACTTCGTACCTCAAAAGACCGTACTAGCGACACACACACTAAATGTAAATGTACTTTTTTGTGCATTCAAATGCGCAGAACTACACATACCAAATTCTGCACAAACTCGTACATAGTTTTGCATGACTTTATTCGTAAATTTGTACCTAAAACGATTTGCAGAAATCTTTGTGCTTAATTATGTACTATTTATGCATAATTGCGCACAAATTTGTACATAATTGTGCATGTGTAGTTCAGTGCATAAATGTGCACAAAAAATCTACATAAACATTTAGTGTGCACACAGAGCAGGGAAGGACTTGACCAGTAAATTACCTTACCTGTAGTGTGTACGATTATTCTGACAGTGTAGCTCACCAATGTTTAGTTCAGTTCGACACTACAAAGTGTTTTATTTTTTGCAGAATTGGAACTATAAACACCAAATTGGTGCACAACTTTCTACATTCGTTTTACCAGAAAGGGTGAGCGCGCGCGCGCCGAGGCGTTGGGGGGCAGACCATCGTCCTGTCGTCATCTGCAAATAATTTGCGACTCTAAGGACTTTTTCCTCTCGCAGTTTGCATCCCAGTTACGAAGTCGGCAAACGTTACTCGAGGCCGTCCGGGTGAGCCGGACCTCCAGAGTGTGTTCTGGGCAGTGCCTGCCGCAACAGCTTTATAATATATTTACTTTAAAAACAAAAACAAAAAAACAAGCAGGCTGATACATTTGTATCATCTGTTAAAAAGTACAACGTGTGGAATTTTTACTAGAAGCGATTCACCGATCCCGAGGGGTCGTCAACTGCCTTTAGCCGTGTACGGAGGAATGTTGGTATTATCAGTAATATCAGAGTAACATTAGGGTAATATTGTAATATTGTGGGTAATATGGGTAATATTGAGGTAATATTGATGTAATATTGGCAAAAATATGGGGAATTTTGATGTAATATGAAGGTAATATCGGTAGTATTGAAGTAATATCGGGGTAATATCAGTTTCGTACGGAGGAATATCAGAGTTGACGACCCCTTGACCGATCCATACATCTGTTCAGGTCGGTAACATTTTGCAGATATTTACGTTTCGCGATCACATCCCTTCCCCCAAGGCGGAGTGTTTGACTTTGTTTGCTCTCGCTGCGCATGCGCAATCAGACGGCGTGGTGCACCGCTAATCGAACATGGTTTGGATGCAATAACAAACGGTCTGCTGCCCGGAGCGCCGCGCCGCGCCGTGGGCTCCCTCACGTTCCCCAGGTTCACTCTCCCCCCTCCGCCTGTCTCTGCATGACGCTCTCCACGTCTCGCCCTGCCCCGCCCCGCCCCGCCCCGCCCCGCCACGCCCCGCCCCGCCCCGCCCCGCCCCGCCCCGCCCCGCCCCGCCCCGCCCCGCCCCGCCACGCCCCGCCACGCCCCGCCACGCAGTGCCGTGTGTAGGCCAAGTTGAAGGTGGTCCCTGGACCATAATGCGTTGTGGCCCGGCCGGCTGTGCCCGGCTGTGCCCGGCTGTGCCCAGCCCGCGGCGCCCATGGCCCGCCTACCCTACCTACCTCTGGCCGGTGGCGAGCGACTGGCGTGGCGCAAGGCTTCGGGAGGGGAGGGGAGGGGAGGGGAGGGGAGGGGAGGGGAGGGGAGGGGAGGGGAGGGGCGACTGGTCTAGTTTTCGTTAATATGCTCGCCGCAGGATGGAGAAACGACGCTGATCGCTCTGAGACCGCCCCCAGCGCGCCCCCAGCGCGCCTGCAGGACAACACCCTCGTTTGGAAAAAAAAAGTCCTGTCGCGCGTGCAGGATGGGACAAAAATGCACTATGCGGCCATCTGTGAGCATTGTCAGCATTGTTAGCTTATACTCCTGACACATTGGCAAAAAATATTTTCAGCAACTATAACGTACAAGGAACACTACGTAGTTGACTCACGAGTTTACTTGAAAAATGTCGAGTAACCTGGATTTCTTTGCAGTGCCCTTAATATCTTTTTAAGTACTGTTGTAGCTAATAGTGCTTTCGCGGGGCGGTCACTGACCCCTGGATGCCCGCTGCTCGACGCACAATCAAGGCCCGTGCGTCACTGCCAGTCACACGCACCGCACCGCTATCGTCACGACTGTCACACCTGTGCCACAACCCGCGGCCAGAAACGGGCCCTCAAAGCGGATTTCAGCGTCGAAATTTTTTAGGTAAATCGACGGTAATTCGTCCTCAAAACCGAAGTCCAGTGCATAGCGGGCGTAGAAAAAGGGTTAATTCGCATTACCGGCAAAAAATATGAGCGAGACTAGAAAATCCGCCCATTGCAGTGGTTAGTACTGAACCGAGGGAGAAAATTACCGGGGAGGAAAGAATTCCACACCGGGTTGGGGAGTCGTTCGTTCGGTACCGGCAGGGGAATCCCATGTGCCCCGCCTCTTCTGTTTGGCGACGCACCGGAGCCTGCGGGTGCTCCTTTGAGTTTCCTCCTCTGCCGGCCATTCATCCTGCCCCGTGCCCCGTCCCGTGCCCCGGACCGCAGGACCGCCTGGCCGGGGAATCCCCGAACCGAGAGAGTCCAATGCTAACGGTGTAGGCTCAAGTCCTGGGCGCGGTGGAAGATGAGTGACCGTGCGCCAGGAATGAGCCCCTGATGTTTGAGTCCTACAATCCGCTGTCAAGTCACTGTGTAGAGCATGCTATAGGAATATGTAGCACCCAACTGGCCCCTGGTACGTAAGTACTCAACCCACTGTTGAGCGGGTGCTCACAGTCCGACCATAGAGGCCCCCTTTCATGGTACAATACTGAAAATTAAAAGGCTCGAAACGTTGCGATGTTGTTGTTGTCGTTGTCGTTTTCTCTTTCGGGTTTCTCTTTATATGTAAATAATAAACCGATATGCAACACAGATGTTCCAATAATAACTCTGATAGTGCCAATAGCCTGTGCGTGGTGCAATGACCTCGCCCTGGCCGCAGCGCCTGGTGTCGCTGGCCTGGACGGTTCCCTCCCGCAAAAAAAAAGAAAAAAAAATCCGACGGTAAAATAACTCTGAATATCAGTATCCAAATGTCGCGTTCTTTTATAAATTTCCCTGAACTGTTGCAATTTTTTCTAAAATTTCTTGCAGTGCAAGCTTTAAATTTTTCTGAATTCCCCTGATTTTTTCTTCACTTTTTTCGATCTCTTGACATTTCTATCTGAATTTTCCTCAATCTCTTTGCATTACGAAGTGCACTAAAAGCTTAATTTTGACTGGCACACCTTTATGCTCCGCGTCTGGAGATGAAGACTGTAAAATTCTTACGAAGAAAATTCTTCGCAGCGTTGCGAAGAATTTGGCTGCTTCGTAAGGATTCACAATACGACGTATTTTCTTCGCAAGCCCCGCCTTGCGAAGAAATTTCTTCGCACACTACGAAGGAAATGCTTCGCAATACAAAGCAACCAAATGCTTCGCAGCTTACGAACGATTTTCTTCGTAATGCAAAGCATTTCTTCGCAAGGTTTTAACAGTGAATGCTGCGTCTCTCGAAAGGGAGAGCTGAGCTTCATTATCACACGGTGAGAAACAGTCTTGTGTGCGCCGTCCCGCCCAGGGCCGGAGGTCTACATTTCGGAGAGTCAGCCGGCCGCCCTCCGGCACGTGTGGTGGTGATAGGTGACGCGCGGGCTGACCTGAGCGCGGAGATGCGCCGCCGCGGCCCTGGAGACCGGCAGCCAGCAGCCTCCCGGTCCAGCCACGTCGTGTGGACACGCATCTGTCATCGATCATCTCAATAACACACATCTTTTTTTTTCGACCAGCGGGGAAAAGCAAGCCCATCCAGCATCAAATCGAGCGGCGCTCGTCAGGCGGCTCGTGGTGCAACGGACTGGGGCGCGGAAATTCACCTTGTGGCTCACATAAAGCGCTTTACTCCGCCCCGCCCCGCCCCTCGCCCTCACCTTGCAGCATCTGCACGTGGCCTGCACCGGGGAGATTCAGGACGCGAGAGGTGGAGCAGGGTTTCAGCTAAAGGTGTAGAACAACTACAAACTCTACACTGTTAAAAAAATCCATCTTAATTTTAATAACAATGTTTGGAAGCATTAACACAAACATTGTTCGTAAATTACATAACATTTTTGTAATTAAAATCCACAACTAATTTGTTATGAAAATTAATAACATATAGAGGGGGAAAAACAATGAAAATAAACTTTCTTTTACCCTAATCTTTTTTTTTTAATTTTATAATTCCTTCTGCTTTCATTTTCTTTGATTTTATCATGTGTATTATGTGGTTGCAAAAATTTCAGAGTCGTAAACCCCTTTAGGCCCAATTCACACCCAGCTGCAGACGGCTCGGTCTTTACGAGCTCCACTCATTGTTTCTCTTTTGTCACTCCGCGCCGCGCCCAGCCGCGCCCCGCCACCTAATAACGGCACCAGTCTGCGAGCCTGCATCCCTGCGACCTTGCGACCGGCCTGGTCACAAAGGCGACACACTCCATCAGTTCTAATGTGGTGTCTTGAAGCTGAGCTGGGGGGCGGGGGCGAGTTCATCATGACATGTCCCCTGACACCCTCCAGATCCCCTCGAGACAACCTCCAGGCACCCTCCAGAAGCCCTAAAGAAGCACTCTACATACCTTCCAGAGCCCCCTCCTCCTCCCCGATCAGACACCTACGAGGCAACATCTATTTACCCAATAACCCCCCCCCCCCCTTTTTCACAGACGCTAATACTCGAAACAAGAGCACTGAGTGTTACTTTTCCCCAGTTAATAACACGTGGGTGCCCCGGGTGCCCCTGGTGCCCCTGGTCCGAGGTGCCTTCAGACAAAAACTCGGCGGCGCTCCATAATACAATAGACGGGCGAGCGGCCCCTGCGTAAGGTGGAGGCGACCGACCCACTTTCTGGCCGGCCGTCGGCCGTCGGCCGTCACGCCCGGGAACAATCGGCCGCGTGTGACAGTAAAAATGTGACGACAGGAGCGTGCGCGCGTGCACCCGACACCAGCGCTCTGAGTGCGGTGTTCTGCTCAGTACCAAGTACTCTCTTTGGTCGCGACACTGATGAAACAAAAGCAATTGCTGTGGACGTTTCAACACGACACATTACCAAATGTATAGATTTCTATACAATTTGGCGGTATATCGTTTACTTTGCCCGACTTTGCCCTCGAGACTCGAATCATCTCTATGCTGCATGTAACAGGAGGCACTTGAAGCAAAGGAATAGTTGTCCACATCGCGAAGCGTATAACAAGTATACTCTTTGAGGGTGTACAGACTGCTAGACGACGTTTGGTCATTCACAGTTCCTGGTGTGCTCCTGACTCACCTGCGAGGTGACGTACTCGTTGATGCGGTCGGCAGGCGTCCTGCCGCGCTTGTGTCGCACGAGCGCGTACACGGTGTCCAGCCCGGGGCACTCGCGCACCAGCTTCTCCACCAGCACCTTGCCCATGAAGCCCGTGGCGCCCGTGATGAGCACGCTGCGCCCGGCGAAGAAGCTCGCCACGTCGTCTTGCGCCATGTCTCCTACACAGCACGTAAACTAACAGGAAATATCTCTGAACTTTGTTAAGCGACCTGACTGTGAATACACACAAAATGGCATGGACATTTTTGTTGACAAATTGTACAAAACGTAATTGAAAGTTTCCAGACTGGTGACAAAACTGTCAACCATTATCGACAATTTGTCCATAATTTTGGACAACTTATTGTGTACGGTCGTTGGTCACAAATAAAATTGTTCCATTAGTTTGGTAAAAATATAGACAGCCTGTCTACAAAAATTCATGCGTCCATAAGACGATTTTGTGGACACTATACACATACTTGTCTATAGCTGTCCAAAATATTGTATACGGAATTATTAGTAACAATATATTTGTCACTAAAACTGTCGACAAAGAAGTACAAAGACATATCACTGTAAACGCAACGGCCATTTTTAATGCCATAGAATTGGCATTCTTTTTCGAATGCAAATTTTCGGCCACTTTTAATGCCAAAAATTGGCCTTCTCCAGTGAGAATGCCAATGCTCGGCATTAAATGTGGCCGCAAAGTGGCGTTCCGTAGGAGGAGGCCATTGGTTTATCAGTGATTTTGAGAGTACACTTGCATTAGTTCTCATTTACAAAAGAATTCTGTAAATTTACAAAAGAATACCGTTACTTAACAAACTTTATCTTTTGTTTCGCGATTTTTCTTGTTAACCTGCTATAGTTTTCATAAAACTACAGGAAAAATCTGGTTACTGATGAAAAAGGCGAAACCTGTAAATTTGTTTTTGTTTCTGTACAACAAAATTTTTAGAGTGTATCGGGACAAGATACAAATATTTTGAAAAAACTCTCCAATACATATTTCTTGACTTTTTAGTCTGTTGCTGAGGGGTAACCACCCGAGGTCCCAGATACCCTGGTTTACCAGCAACACTCGGACAACAAAAGGTTTTCATCTCGCAGTGCCTCAATCACCCAAAGTTTGTCCCTTAGATTGCCGGTTTAACACAATCCGACTGGATTGTGTCAGCCGGATTATTTAAGTTGTTTCCCATCGCATTTTGGGCCTTCCTCAATACTTTTCAATTTTTTCCCCAATTATTCCATTCTTTCTTTTTTGCAATATCTCCCCTATTTTTAAGTTTACCATGTTTCAATTTTTCTATTCCTCTTTCAATTTTTCTGCCCCATAATAATAATAATTATTTTTTTTTACTGTTTTTTTTTCCGTCTTGTGACACCGGGTGCAGGGTGCACCTACGGCTCCCGCTGCCGCGCCTAAATGTCAGTCGAGAGGTGATCCGTCTCGTTAACGGGGCGGGGCGAGGCGGGGCGGGCGGGGTGCGGCGGGGCGGGGGGCGGCAGGGGGTGGCGGGGCGGGGTGGGGCGGACCGGTTGGGGAGGGGACCGGGCTGGGCACCGCTGCTCGTCCTTGGGGTGCTTCACCTTCGCCTCGCCTGTCCGCTCAGAGGTGCGGCTGTAGCTCCCGTGTCAATTGTCCCGGCGCGTCGCAGTGGCTGTGCCCGCGCTGTGCCGCGGCTCTGCAGCCTGCAGCCGGTCCATTTAGACCGACTTCAGCTTCGCATACAATCCATCCATTTTGAGGCCCGGGCCTGGGCGAGGGGCGGCAACCACTCCCTATCCTAGTGTACACAGGATTTCTAATGATATGGGATTGCTATGGATTGCGTAAAGATTTCTCCGGATTTTGTAAAGATTTCATATGGTACATTCGGGTACATTTCACAAATATATACCGGATTCCACAAAATGCAAACAGATTTTACGAGGTTTAATGGGATTCTCAAGGTTTCATGAGATCTCACTGATTTCTGTGAAATTTTTTATGATATTTCTTGAGATTTCTCAGTAAGATTTCGTAGGATTTCATCAAGATTACGGAGGATTTAATCGAGATTTCCGAGGGTTTGCACACAGGATTTCACGAGTGGTTGCCCCCTCGGGCCTGGGGTCCTTGGGGGCTCCAGCTGCTCGATGGTCCAAGCCAAGCGTGCCACCGCTTGTAGGCAGAGCGAGGGAGGGGGGAGTGGGTGGCCAGAGTGATGATCCCAAACCACCAGCCGCCAGAGCCGACTGCACTGAAAGCGACACGGAAAATAAGGCTGGGGAGAGGCAGCGAGACCGGCGAGCTCCACTGACCCCTGTCGACATTACACGGGAAAAAAATGACTTCATTGTGACGATCAATTTTTGTCGATATAGGCAAAATTCGATAGCTGAAATCGAGAATCCGATACCCACAGCCAGGAGCTGGTTGTCACGACCGGACACTTGTACGATGAGAACTAAGCTGGAGTTTGTTCCATTCCCACAAGTGCCTGGTCGTAACAACCAGCTCCTGGCTGTGGGTATCGGATTCTCGATTTCAGCTATCGAATTTTGTCTATCGACTTAAATTGATCCTGACAACAAAGTCATTTTTTCCGTGTAAGGCTCGGATGAAACCTTGTCAAAACTCTAGTTTAGTCGAGACGACCGCTTATCGACGTGATGCCTTCGTATTTTATTTCTTGTGAGGCCTCACTGTAAAAATTTGTTGTAAAAAACGAGAAATAAATTTACAGATTTCGCTGTTAAATCGGTGAACACGTTTTTCCAGTAGTTTGATGAAACATTTTGTAGATTAACACGAAAAATCGCGAAACTACAGATGAAATTTGTTAAGTTACGGAATTCATTTGGAGAGTTACGGAATATTTTTTGTACAAGAGTAAAAAGTAAATTCACAGTCAGGTCGTTTAACAAAATTCACAGAAATTTCCTGTTAATTTACGAAATGGTTCTTTTACAGTGCTCCGTTAGGGGCTCTGGAAAAACAAAGGTGCGACATAATGCCTTTCAAAGGCATACTGGCACTGCTGCAATAGCACCTGTAGAAAGGCACTAAAACAGCCGAAAATAGCACGTTTAGAGGCCAGTAGCACCCATGTTTCACTAACGCCTTTAAAAGGCATTACATAGCACCTTATTTGTCTTTCCAGTGGGGGCATATTGCTATTGTATAGTCCTAAAGTTTTGGGCATTCATTTTGGACCGACTTTAGCATACCATTCATTCATTCATTCATGTGGTCGCGTAAGGGGCAGTTCTGTATCTGGTCTCTAAAACTTGTTCTTCCTGTCACGATTGTTGGCGGGTAATAGGGGACACTCTTAGTGTCAATTGACATTTTTTTGTAACTAACTATGAACGATTTTGTACGTCACTAATAGACAAGATACAATATTGTGTACCGTAGTTATAATTTGTGACGAGCTGCACACAATTTGTAACTAATTGCTCACAAGTGTAGCTAGGTTGTGACGTGCAGAATCGTTCGTTGCTAGTTACAACAATGCCCGTGGTCATTTAGAGAGGAGGAGGAGGTATGCGAGTGTCTGGACAGCATCTTAAGCCCCGACCGTCAACTAGCGGGGGAAGATGACACAGGGAGCGAACTTCTTCAAAATTTTGAAGTTGCGAGGGGAAACCGACTGGATAATTTTGTGTCAGCCGGATTACGCGGATCACCCCGGATTACTTCAGAATTATTACAAATCTTTTAGTAATCCGGATTAAGGATTTCTATTCCGATGTCAGCTGGATTACCCGAGTTGTTTCCCCCTCGTGAAGTTGCCATTGTTGATATGCAGAAATTGGAATCGTGTTTATACTTGCAGCTAGTCCGGTCTAGTCTACTCTATAGAGGCAAGCAATTTGTACAAAATATAAATTAAAAATACTTGGGGGATCGTCAACTGTCTGTACACACTAAATATCTATGCACTTTTCTTGAAGACCATTGTCGACATTTTTTATTTATTATTATTTATTTTTTTTGCATGAACAGAGCGGGTAAGAAACTGACGTACATTATACATGGAAAATTTGTGGACAAATGTACAAATGTACAAATTTTGTGTACAGGAGGACACAATTTTAATTTGTCCATAGTTGGTAACGTATAACAATGTCTCCAGACTGTCTGCAAAATTGCTGCTAGAGGGTCCCCTGTATGTCCAAAATTGTGACCAACTCATACACAAATCGGTTCTTCCTCGACGACAAAACTGAAGACAACACTTTTAGTAAAAATTTAATTGTCAGTAAATCTAAGGACAAAAAAGTCTATGGGGAATGTCCATAGACTCTAACAGTTTTAGTCATATACGGAGGAATATTGGTATTATTGGTAATATCAGAATAGTATTGTAATATTGAGATAATAATTATAAGTAAAATGGGGAATATTGAGGTAATATTGCCAAAAATATGAGTAATATCGATGCAATATGAAGGTATTATTGCTAATATTGAATTAATATTGGTGTATTATCTGTCCCATTCACGAGGGAATGTCGCTTATAGTTGACGACCCCTCAAGAATACTACAAATGCATTTCTAGAGACGTTCTCTTGTCAAATTTCCTCCCCTTCTTCTGTTCCTTCTTCGAGAGGCTTGTCAACACGAACTGATTCTCATTCTGAACCAAAGGCCGCAAGCTTCTGTGGCGTGTGGCTCGTGAGCGCGCTCGGGGCCCCTGCCGGGTGTCGGGTAGGCAGACCCGCACCTCACCCCTGCTCGCCCCGGCTGCCTGCCCTGCAGGGCGCCCCGCGGTACACCAAGTGCGCCAACATGTACGCAATATCTAGGAAAAGTCGCACCTTGACTTGCTCGCAAGTGTACACATGCGTTGAACCAGTGGCCTTCGTCTGATGAATGCTAGGTTTCGGTCCCCCCGCCCCCCCCCCTTTCCTTTTTTGTTTTTGGGGTGTTTGTTTGTTTGTTTGTTTGTTTGTTTGTTTGTTTGTTTGTTTGTTTGTTTGTTTGTTTGCAGGAGGAGGCCTAACTTTGGCATTAGGCATTAGCGTAAATTGGCATCCCTCAGAAAAGGACGAATACGAATAATGGCATTACAAGTGGCCAAATTTCGATAGGCATTCAAAAAGAGTTCCAAAACTTTGACGATAAAAGTGGCCAGAGCGTTAACGATGTGCGAGTGGTCATTCGCTTGACGACATCGACATTTGGTTTCCTGAGTGCTGCGCCGCCGCTGCTGCTGCTCCACTTACCCGCTGTATGTCTGCGGAGGTAACGCGATGCTGTGCTGTATCACTCCTTAAACGCGTTCTCACTCACTCTCTCACTCACTCACTTGCTCGCGCCGCGCCGAACAACGAACACGCACCCAATGAGACGGGCGACTGAAGTTGGCGCCGGTGTGCGGTCCGCCTATATGCGAGCGCGTGCAGCCCGGCGCAGCTCGGCGCAGCTCGGCGCAGCTCGGCGCAGCCCCCTCCACTGCTCCGGGGAGCGCGCCCGGCCCGACACCACTCAGCTGGGGCTTCCCTCGAACCCTGCCCGCCCCACCCGCCCCACCCCGCCCGCCCCACCCGCCCGCCCCACCCCGCCCGCCCCACCCGCCCGCCCCACCCGCCCGCCCCACCCCGCCCACCCGGCCCAGAGCCCGATTCCGTTCGCCAAAACGTTGATGCTAGGTCAGGCGTCAGGCTCCCTGAGGGGCTGGGGCTAGGGGCTCCTTGCCCCGGGTGGGGTCCGGCCTGGGTCCGCGGCCTGGGTCCGGCCGGGCGCTGGTCCCGGCGACGTTAGCCTAGCAGATATGTTTTATGTGAGTCATTCATGCGTGACTCAGCATCTCCAACATTATGTCTCATCATGAAAGTAAGATCGCACCTGAAAACTTAAGGCTTCCAGTCGAGCGCACGCGCCTCATATACACTGTGAAAAATATCTTTGTAGATTTACGATAAATTTTGTATATCGTGATTTACGAAATATGTTGTAAATTTACGACGGACCTTTTTTGCTCGTGAATGAATTTCAGGCCGATATGAAGTGCTTGTAGTTTTACGATTTGCAATTGTAATTTTACAACTGCACTTCGTGGAAAATTTTCCCGTAAACTTACGACTATTTTTCACAGTGTACGGAGTTTAGTTTAGGCGACGGAAGAAGAGTTTTTTGTTCATATAGTTCTATGCAGGCACTTGTGTGATAAAGGAGTTAACTTTTGAACATTTGTACCTATTTTGTTTGTTAATAACTTTCTCAAGTGATTTGATGCATTATATCAAAGACGATCCTGTTTTCATTCACAATTCAATTTACATTCTATTTACCGTTCTATTTTCAGTAACGGACTGCCTAAAGTGGAGGAGCGCACACTCTCAGCCCACTAATGACTTTTTCTTTCGTAGACGACTAAAAATTTTAAACTTTGGAAAATATTTAGTAATTTCTAAGTATTCCTTACAAATTCGTAAGTATTTTACGAACTTTTTTTCTAAGTAATTAAATAGTTCATATTCTAAATAAATAAATAAGAAATTGTGCTTATTACTTAGTAATTTCCTAAGTATATTACTGCTGCACAAATTTTGTAGTGGTTACTTACAAAATGTACGTAAGTGGGCTGAGAGTGCACTGGATACCAAACTAAGGCACCACAACATACGTTTTGAACTGGCTTAAATCTTGGTTTAGATTCAGCTTACATGTGTTCAGTAAGAGTGGTTAAATGGCACATTTTTGGGATCACTTCAAATCAGCCACCCCCCGTCATTAGCATATTATTTCGACAGTGCGTTCTGCTTTGTTTTGGTTCCCGCAGCTCTCCTCCGCTCTGGGCGAGTTGTTTATTATTACTGGAGTTCAACGTTCGACAGGATCCTTGGTCTCCACGCGTGTCACATGTCACCGCGGTCAAGACTTCGCCCATGTTTTCGCAGCAATTATATAGCTATCCTCGTTAATTTGAAAAGATTTAGGTGCGGCCTCATTTCAACGCCCTGGGAACAATGGGGGATCCTCCCGGTGCCCGGTGAAGGAGTCGGGAAATCAACTCTCCAGTTTTGTTCAAATCTCGCGATGCAGAAACTTCCCCAAACTCAGAGGAACTCCTAGCAGTTAAGATAATTCCGAAAAACTCGCGAACATTAAATGGAAACCAAATTTCAAACTGTAAGCTACGGTGGACCGTGATGCACTGCAGCTTACGGCGAATTGAACGAAAGTTTCGCAGTTTAAACTGGCATGTAGTATCACACTTAGATTTTTGCAGCAATTTGCAGAGTATATTTACTATTTTGCTGGCGCTATTTTACCTGCTGTGAGTTGAAGCTAGCGGACACATAAACGTTGCAGGTTCCAGGTAAAACAAGTGTGCATAATTTAAACACCAACGTGTGCAAGTTATGATGTTGCACATTAAGTGGTGTGCACATTTTAAACGTTTGCTAAACGTTTAAATTCTCAACACTTGGACGCACACAGTTCTCTGTTATCAATAGAAACCATACGGGATCTTTTCGGAAGTGTTTAAAATTTAAACACCAAATTGACGTTTAACTTAGTAATGTGTTGAGAAAATGCACACTTGAACTTAAACGTCAATCGACGTGCAATATTAAACACTTGTTTTACCAGTGTATTTATATCGCGTGCGTGAGTAGTATTTTCAGGTTTCATCTCTGCTAAAATCTTATAAGTTATTTGTTCACTAAAGTTCAGTGTTTGTTGTTTCCCACTCGGATATTCCTTGCAAGGCCTGTCTCTTTGCCGCATCGCGTGAAAATTTCCACACTGTAAAAAAATGAACAGAAAAAAACACTGAGAAAGTCCGGTCAATTAAGTATCCGGACCCTCCGTGATTCTTTTGTACCTTTGCACGGAAAGGTACAGAGATCTCCCGTACTTACATTTGTACGCTGCCGATACAATTTACAAGCATTGACCAAAAGTTATTATTCCAAAAGTGTCCGTTTGTATGTACGGAAAATCACTGTACATTTCTGTGCAAGGGTGCAGACTAAACTTTATCGCCGATGTAGCCCGTGCTTTTCTGTCCGTACTTTTCCGTGAGAAATAATAGATTCTTACAGTGCGCGGGACTGAGCTCCGTGGAGCCGTGGTGGGGCGGGGCTGAGAGGGGGGGGGGGGGGAGGCGGAGTCTCTTCTTATTATGACTCAGATTTGGCAGACGGAACGGAATATCCTCCAGTCTTGCGGTTGTTATTAGCCTGTATGTTTCACCTCGGCTTTCCCCGGAATGTCATCCAGGCACAAAGAAGCCTGTGACAAACACCCTGGTCACACGAGAACACAAGCACTACGAGGACATTATACGTCGTATATGTGTGGACAGCATTTATAATGATGTGACATTAGAAACCTTTAAAACTTTTGTATTCCAATCGATGTACCTGATGTTCGGGAAATAGGTAGGGCTGTGCACTGTTAAAAATTTCTTGTAATTTCCCAGCAGTGCCTCGACACAAAGAAATCGTGAAATCACATCACTTCTTCGTAGTTCGAAATCAGGAATTCCAATATCGCATTTTGTTATTCGTGTAGATCAGTCGCAATACTGGCGAAGTTAATCGTAAAAAAATAATAAAAATAAAAAAAGAATAGTTGTAATTTCCCAAAGGAGAGTCGTGCGGAGTCGTGATTTCTAGAAAAAGTCTCGAAGAGTGCTTGATACTTTTTTCACGACGAATACTTCGTGAATTTTCGAGTTTTTTAAATTATTATTAACAGTGTGCGAACAGTTAAAAAAGTTTGGTTCGATTTGGTGTTAAATCTCCCTGATTCGACCCCAAATGGGGTTTCGGAATTTAAGGGAAAGTTCGATTCGATGGCGAATCTGCATGGCTCGATCTGATTGTAATTGACTTTCTAGTTCATAGGTAGTGCTCGTAATTTTACGATTTGGAATCGTAATTTTACAACTCCACTCAGTGGAAACTTTTTCCATTAAACCCACGATTATTTTCCAGTGATTGCTTTCAAGCGTACAAAAACGCCTTGAAGCCTTAGCTACGCTTTTCCTGAAGCATACTAGCGCGTGTGGAGGAATTTCCCCCTGCATTTAGCTGGGAGGAAGGAAAGGAGCGCACTGGGTCCCCGTATGCTTTAAGACATTTGCTTCGGGACAGGGGCTTAGGAACGCGGGGGGGAGGGGGGGAATTCACCCCACAAGGAGGTCGAAAACTGTCCAAATGAGGTGGTAGAGTGCGCTCTCGCCGCATTTTAGCGTAATTGTAGGAACGTTTTGGCACCCTAACAAGTATTTTTCAGCCCTAGTGGCCCAAAGATTTTTTTTTGCTCGCTTCGCTCGCACTATTTTTACACACATGCCGACGCGAAACTCGCTACAAGGCCATTGTTGGGCGCCCGCTATTGTGTAATTGCTGTCCAGTTTTCTTATATTATTATACCGTAACTATAATGTTTTGCTCAATCAGTGATTTTTTTTAGAATCTGCTTCAGGAAAGGCGACATTGGCGACATACAACGCGTTAGTTTTACTGGTGAAGGATTCTGAGTCTTATTACACTCTTATACTAAGTCTGCAACTGTTCAACACTTGTAAGTGCGCAACTCCACGTTCATCACGTGAAAGTGTTCAACTCAACAGCCGTGCAATTGCAACTCCTCAACTCTACGGCTGTGCACTTGTTAGTGTTCGACGTTCGACACGGCAGTTGCACATACTTGCAAGTGTTCAACTGCGCCGGACAACACTTTCCTGGTTGAACACTTCCAAGTGTATAACTGTCGAGCTGAACACCTATACTAAGTGTAAAATTAGCGAGTTAAACACTCGCAATTGCTCAACTCTGCGGGTTGAACACTTGTACATGTAGAACTGGGAGTTGCAAACTCACAAGTGTTTAGCAGTTGCACACTTGGTTTTACAGTGTACTCCTCTCACTCACACTATAAAATGCCACACTGTAAAAAAAACCATGTCGTAAATTAACAGGTAATATCTATGAATTTTGTTAAACGACCTGACTGTGAATTTACTTTTTATTCGTGTTCATTTACAAAAAAAACTCTGTAACTTTACAAAAATATTCCGTAACTTTACAAAAGAATTCCGTAAGTTTACAAATTTTATCTGTTGTTTCGCGGTTTTTCTTGTTAATTCACAAAATGCTTCATCAAACTACAGGAAAACTCTGTTCAGCGATTTAACAGCGAAACCTGTAATTTTTTGTCGTTTTTTTACAACAATTTTTTACAGTGCAGGGACAATTTTTGTTCCTAATTGAGCACGAATCCGTGCATGTGTACGATTTCGTGCCTAATAATGGAGAAAAACTGCACAATAGTGCACTTTTAATTCTTTATTTAGGAAAGAAATCGCACACATTTTGCGCATTCACGGATTCGTGCTCAATTAGGAATAAAATTGTCCCTAGTATTAGTGTGCTCTCAGAAAGTTATAGACATTTTTGTCCATAAGAATTTCCTTATTAACGTATACACTAGTATGACTATACAGGGTATATCTGGTAAGGATGTACACCGTTATACTGGAGGCCTCGTCTAGACGATCATTTTTCAATAAGGATCATGGGTTCGGAAACGCTCCGTTACGGAGTTACGCCCTCTGTAAGTTGCCGCACCCTTTGCAAATAGTGTTTGCGGGTGATCCTTCCCTCGGAGCTTGATGTAGGGATCGATAAGAGTCACCCCGCACAATCCTGTACTTTTCCTGGAAAAAATTTTTTCACCCAAAATGTCTAAAATCCAAAGGCTATAGCCTTGCCAGTTTTGATGCGAAAATCATCGAATCTCTCATATTGCCTTCAAATTCACAGGGAACCTTCGTTACACTCATAGAAAAGAATACCGTAGGTCAGAAGCGCCAATACGGTCTTACTTTGAGAAAAATAAGGAATATTTCACCTTAAAAAAATGTCAGAAATAACTGCATTTCTGTTCGAGAAACAGTGTTTGCGGGTAATCCTTCCCTCGAAGCTTGATCTAGGGGTAGATAAGAGTCACCCTGCACAATCCTGTAATTTTCCGGGGGAAAATTTTTTTCACCCAAAATGTCTTAAATCCGCCAGTTTTGACGCGAAAATCATCGAATCTCTCCGATTGCCTTCAAATTCACAGGGAACCTTCGTTACACTCTTAGAGAAGAATACCGTAGGTCAGAAGCGCCCTTACCGTCATAATTTAAGAGATATAAGGAAAAACCGCGCTGCAAAATTTTCAGAAAGAACTGCATTTCTGGTCCTGAAACAGTGTTTGTTGGTGATCCTACCCTCGGAGCTTGATCAAGGGATAGATAAGAGTCACCCTGCACAATCCTGTAAATTTCCGGGGAAAAAAATTTTCACCCAAAATCTCTAAAATCCAAAGGCTATAGCCTTGCCAGTTTTGAGGCGAAAATCATCGAAACTCTCCGATTGCCTTCAAATTCACAGGGAACCTTCGTTACACTCTAAGAAAAGAATACCGTAGGTCAGAAGCGCCCTTACGGAGTTACTTTGAGAAAAATAAGGGAAATTACACCTTAACAAATTTTTCATCACAATTCATTTTTCATCGCGTAAAAAGCGAATTTCTTCCAAACCAAGACCGGTATCGTGCTTCTGGCGACTGACGAATGTTTCCTAGTGCGTAAAGAATATTCCCTATTAATTTGGGTGTGATCGGAAACTTTCGAATTTCGGCCAAATTTCCTTTGCATTTTTAGGGATTTTAGTCCGAAACAAAATTTCCTCAAAATTGACGAGGTTTGTGCAGGGGAGCTTTAGTGCACCCAGAGACCAACGCACTAGGGTGAAATCATCCGAAAATCGGCGGAAAAAAAAATTAGATCGACCGAGATTCGAACCGAACCCAAAAGCGTCCCGACAGCCTAGGTGGTTAAGGTGAATCCACAATACTGCTCATAGCTCATAGCTCATGCACTCATGCGCTTATGCGGCTCATAAGTTCCTTGCATTCAACTATATGTTTTTGGTGAAAGTGGAAATTTAATATATTTCGAAGAGGCCATTTCACCAAATAAGTTCCCTAGTTTGCCTTCTTGCACTTCGCATTCAGAAATGAGAGGAACTTATGAGCTGCATGAGCGCATGAGCTATTAGCTATGAGCAGTGTTGCGGATTCACCTTAAGTTATCATAATGTCATTGTCGATAGGTTCTAATGAATTGAACAGATATTGCAATCCGAAACACCCAAAGTCTGAAGTAAATGTTGTTATTTTCAAAATGCCGAACCCTCAGAACACGCACGCACGGATGCATGCACGAGCGCTCCTGAAGTGGAGAGCTTCCAGATCGACTGACGAGGTGGGTGGGTTGCCTGCCGTCACGGCGCTGTCTCTCCACAGCAACGCAACGGGGGCTGGCAGCGCTCGGCCCGCTTGGACGGCTCGGCTCGGCGCTCAGCTCGGCTCAGCTCGGCTCGGCTCGGGCTCGGGGCTGGTGACTGGTGGTATGAGGCATTTAGCCGATACGAAATCGGCAGGAAGAAGAAGCCGTGGAGCCAAACAAACCTTCGATTGTTCTACCTTTTAGCAGACGAATTCATCGAACAATTGAAGGTTTGTTTGGCTCCACGGCTTCTTCTTCCTGCCGAGTTTTTTATACTGATTCAAATGATCCATGGTTGGATTGGATCGTGAAAAATTTTTCTTGGCTCTATTTAGTAAAATCCCGTTAAAATGTTGTATAATTTCACCGTTTCAACTCTAGCAGAAATACGTCATACTAGAAAAATTCCAAACCATGCTTTTTTTAAAAGCTAATGATGGGTCGAACATCCACACCAAGTGACAAGTTGACCCCGGATAATTCAGTCCCTTCGCCTTAGACTTTAAGGTTTGGAACTACTATGAAAAGACCGTAAAGAGGGACAATCAACTTCACTTGGTCTTTGTCTTAATAAAACAGTAAAGTGACACATCTCCTAAATATTTAACTTTTTTTCAACACATTAGTCATAAAATGATAATATGAATGAAATTAAATGCATTTTATACAGACCTAAATTTATGTCCCCAAACCTACCAAAGCAAGTGTCCAAGCAATATATCATAGTAATAAAAAAAGCTTCCCAAGAAGGGATAGCTAGCTACTAACCTTTACTTTACTGATTTTAGTAAGCTATAGACCAAGTGAAGTTGATTGTCCCTCTTTTCGGTCTTTTCATAGTAGTTCCAAACCTCGAAGTCTAAGGCGAAGGGACTAAATTATCCGGGGTCAACTTGTCACTTGGTGTGGATGTTCGACCCATCATTAGCTTTTAAAAAAAGCATGGTTTGGAATTTTTCTAATATGACGTATTTCTGCTAGAGTTGAAACGGTGAAATTATACAACATTTTAACGGGATTTTACCAAATAGAGCCAATAAAAATTTTTCACGATCCAATCCAACCATGGATCATTTGAATCAGTATAAAAAACTGATTGTAGAACACCATGACTAGAGTTGGTATTGTGTTTTATGTAGGATATTAGGTATCACTCATAACTTGAGACGGATTGGTCGAACACCAAACTTTGACCTCCTATAACTCCCAAACCAAATTTTTGAAAAAAATTTCCTTTGACGTATGGGTCCTTGAGGTGGGTCCCAAATGATATTTAACCACTCCCAACTCAATCTGAAAACCATCGTTTTGGACCTTGTGGTGATCTGGCAGAGAATGACCCGATATAGAGACTCTGCGGGATACCAGATTCAGTGGAACTAAGATGCAGGGCTGGGAATTTAAATAATTGTTGGTCTATTTCATGTGGCAGTACTGGTTTTGGTTGACATTACCAATTTTAAGTGCTTCTGAGGTCAAAAACCTCAGCCAGTTCAATTAGCGAACAGTTCGGTTCATTGGAATGACCTAATCTCAAGCCGAAACATGGAAAGAGTGTCGGGCTATACATGAAAATTTTTTGGGATGTTTGTCTCATAAATAGGTGCTTTTGAGCCAAATTTGGTCAAAATCGGTGAGGTGGTCAAAAAAGATAAAAATTAGAAACCCTTTTTTTGGCCCTTATTTTTAAGTTTTTGACCCTTGGCTCCCCATTACAGGTAGAAAACTTCTCAACACTATACATATTCTTGATCGGTGAGTCAAGGAGAATCCAAAAGCACCTGGCCCCGGGCTGTGAGACCAAATTTTACCTAAAAGTGCTAAAAGCAAAAATTCGCAAAATTAGTCAATAAACACAAAAAACATATTTTGCCAAAGGGACACCAATCGTTTCCCAGGCTCCGGATAGTGACAGGAGGGGTCTATGGGACCCCTAGAATGAGTTTTTCACCATGCCGCCAAAATGTCCGAGGGTCGCATCCGGGCATGTCGCTGAGTTGAAAAAAAAATCGCCCGTGAGTGAGAGTGGCGGCACACAACGTCCATCCTCTGCAGCAAACCTTCCCCATTGAAGATCCGTTTTGGAATTTGCGATTACTTGATCCGTTTGGAAGTTATGTTTCCCCCCCATTGACCTCTATTTGAGGTGATTCACCCGGTGTCGCGTATTGCCCCCCGCAGCCTAGCAAGCCCAGCCTAGTGCGTTTCTGCCCCCTGGTGGCGGTGAGAAAGGAGTGGAGCCTCCCTGCACTGCACATAAGCGGCCGCATTTTTTTTAAAGCAGATGCAGATGATACCTTTACAGCTTTACTTTAAAAAATAATGACCCTGTAGGTGCAAACGGACACCGATAGTGAATTCAGCATACCCCCAAAACCCCGGGGTTCAGATTTGGGGCTGATTAATTCCAGCATTGCACCAGTGCGTTTGAATTATCGTCGGGTCTTTTTACATTATCGGCTACGCCCAACCTCCATGACGAACGAGAAGCAAGATAGTTGAGAAAAACAGTGTCCCATAAACTGGTAACAGCGCAGCGGGCCGCCCCCGGAATCCCTTACAAGAGGGAAGGCAACGCCCCTGGTAGGTAGGCAACTCTGCCCCGGCGAAGAAACCCGCCGTGGTCCATGGTCCGCCATCTTGGTTCCAGTGTGAGCTGAGCTCAGCTAGGCTTGAGCCCCAGCCTAGCCCGTCGCGCCCCGCGTTCATTTACATTATCGAAATTTAATAATTAATAGTTTATTTAACGTATTATGGGGCCTGAAGTCGGTTTTAAGATTGCGAACGTCGCTTCTCGAAGTTTCAAGTGTTGTGGGAGTGTGTGTGCAGGAGTGTGTGTCGAAGTGCAGACTTGGCCTATTCGTTGGCTGTTTAAATCTATGGGTTGGAGTGGAGTGAGAAGTCTAGTGCCTGAAAATATCTTAAATTGCGTTGGATTTGTGAAATGAACGTCACGGACTACTGGAACGACAGCCTGTATCGGTGCGACTTCGTACGTGGGTGAGTGACATAACCTAACAACATGGTCAATGTTTACCATGAAGCTGTGATCCTATTGGGGAAACAGTAGAGTATGATCCGAGTATTAAAATCAGGTATCCCCATGGCCTGGCTAGTGAGAATTACTGACAGCATCCTAGTTTCGGTTTATTTTGTAAAAGTTTGTTATGAATCTTTGCTCGGTTCCCCTGCATTTGATTTGTCATTTAGCCGTCACAAGTTCATTCCAGCCAAATAATATCTTTAACGCGGTATAGATACTGAATGAAATTAGTGGAAGTGAGCTTCTCTGATACATGCCAGAAGAGGCATTTTTGATTTAAAAGAAGTGTAAGTTTTTAATTTTTAAACTCAACACTGGGTGTCACATTTTACCAAAGAAAATACATGGAAGTTTGGTTTGACCATTAAAATCTTCTTACTCTTAAACCTAACATAAAAAAAGAAAATAGTTTGGATATTACTTTGTCAAATTTTGTAGCATTTGGTTCCTAACCTACTCCGCACTGATACGATTTCTCATTGAGATGTAATCATGTGCTAACCCAAACATACTTCCCGATCCGTTATGCTTGTGAATTTGGATTACAGATAGGTTTCTCTATAAAGTTATTTTCAGAGAACAAAATTGAGTTGTAAATATAATAACTTTAAAGAGGTTTGAATCTTTAAAATATTAGGGGCGATACTGTGGACAGGTTTTAGTCGAGAAGCAGCACTTGTATCATATTAGTTACGCTGAGAGCGTTTATACTAAATCAGTCTTTCTTAAAAACATTAAAGTTTATACTTTTTATTAAAATACATCCATATAACCATTGAAATGGGGCAACTGTTTTAATTCCATCCTTAATACCTGTCATTCATTTCAAAATAGATCCTCATTATCATTGAAAGGTCCTGAGTCTTTGTTAATTTCTTGACTGTATTTTAAGTTACTGGCCCTCTTTGACAGTATTTCTTGCAGTCTCTTTTTAAATCATATTGTAAGTGAACCATTGTCTGGTCTGGCTTACTATTGACACTTGAACTTACTTCTGAGGGATAAGAGGTGAGGGTTGGAGGGGAGGGGAGGGGAGGGGAGGGTTGGTCACCATGTCATGCGGGTGTATTTCTTACTGGACATGCAAATGATACTCACCCCCTGATCTTAGATGTGGGAAAGTGTAGGGGATGGGGGAGGGTGGTCATGTTAGCGCGTCCCGAGGTCCCCGTACAGGACAACCGCATTTTGGAGGCCACCAACCGCAGTTTGAATCATTCAACCGTTTAATTTGACTTAGATTTTTAGCAGATGATCAGATGATACATTTTGGACTTTTTGGCATTGTAAGTACATTTAGATAAATGTGTCATCTTGCTTGTACTGTCGTGTTCAACGATTGGAGAGGCATAAGGCAGGCCATTAGTTCTGTAGGGAGGCCTAGCTAGTCAAGGTTGTCCCTTCATACCAACTTGTTCAAATATTTTTTTCGTAATTTTGGTGTAGCTCCCACAGTTCTCGGAGTTTCGTGCACAAGAACTTTTTAACGAGGTGGAACTTTGAGATAAACCTTCGATCATTCTGTTGGCGCGACCTTCTCCTACCCGCTTATGTCCATCTTACACCTGTGCGTCAAGGAGTGGCGATGAAAACAAAGTCTATTCTGTTATTTCGAAAAGAAAATGTTTTACTGTTCCCTTTTACAAATCACATAGGATGCACTGCCGGCTGTAGTTGTGGGTGCTGAAGGGTTACTATTAGGAATTACCGCAAATTCAGACCCAGTGGTTGTCCTTAAGTTTCTTGCTTATTCCGCTCTGGAAGGGGGCCTGTAGTTTAGCATACATTTCATAAGTGTTTGGGTCTTTTCTTCGATGCCAGATTCTGATTTCACTGCAATTCAAAATCAGTAGTTTTTTATAATAAAATTACAAGAAATTACGTTGAAAGTGTGATAGTCATAGTCAGGGTGGCGTGAAAACATGGAAAATTTTTGCGGCAGTAAACCTCCCGAAGGAGGTTGCGGTTCCCGCCAGGCACAGGGCCTTAACCCCCTGTGGCAGCCAACTATTTCGGTGTTCTATGGGAACCGGTGCTTTGCTGACTGCGATCCTATCGCGCAATTTTTTCTTCACCTCAGTTAACTCTGTCGTCGTGCCAGTAATATTTATGTACCCTGCAGCTGCCAGTCAGTATACGCATCAGCTCGACAACAGCTGATCTTAGCTCCAGGCTCCAGCTCAGATAGAATTTTCTCCCGGGATTGCTTCCCGTTCTGGCTATGTGTCGGCACTCGGGGTTGTGGGTTCGATTCCCGCGTACCCCTCTGAGGTAAGGCCTCTAGAACTGGGATAAGGAAGTCTAACGCCCTTGACACCGCTCGTACCTCTAGGGGTAGGCCGATGGTGGTACTGGGATCAAATCTGTCGAACTGCGCGATTGGATCGCAGTCAGCAAAGCGCCGGTTCCCATGGAACACCGAAATACCTAGCTGGCTGCCACAGGGGGTAAAAGCCCTGTGCCTGGCGGGAACCGCAACCTCTTTCGGGAGGGTAACTGCCGCAAAAATTTTCCACGTTTTTACGCCACCATTTGAATTGCAGAGCAAAATTTGTTTCTGAATTTTTTTACAAATTAATTGAAATAATTGAGATGATTTTGCATTAATTCAAGTTAATTTCCAATAATTTGTAATAAATCGAAATAATTCACAATAATTTACTGAAAATCTTATTTAATCAAGTAATTGAGAGAATAATTTGGATCAGATGTGCGTGTATTTTCTGGGGTCATCCCGAATTAGTTTTGAATTCGCGTGAATTAGTTTGAATTAGTGTGAATTTTGAATTAGTGGTGTACATCAAAAATCGGAGTTATTTGCATGCCAGGCTGGTCCTGGTCCGGCTGACAGGTGCGGCCGCTGGCGCGCTGGCCCACGGCGGGAGTCGCACTCGCTCACCCTAAATAGGAAAGGACAATTTTGTCTCCAGAAATGCTGAGATTTTGTGCACATCACCTGCTTGGGACAAGTTGTATACACATTTAAGGGTTCAATACGTATCTAAACTTGGACAAGTTGTCTCAGAAAATTTGACAAATTTGTCCCAAGCTGGTGATGTGCACAAAATCTCAATATTTCTGGAGACAAAATTGTCCTTTCCTATTTAGGGTGTACAAATGCAAGGTCAATCTTTTTTTGTCAGTAAATATAAAATAGTAACGAAAAGTGATGCTGGGTTTTGCTGAGTCGTCATGCGATAACGAGAATGTCTGCCGCACACTGTTCTGACTAGCCATCGCCTGCCCACCAGTCATCTTAAAGGTTTCGCTACGGAAGCAGCATCCTGCACGGGGACTTGAACGCCAGGTCAGGTCGCCGTCTCTTAGCAGGCGTCAGGGGAAATGACGCGCGGGTGGCTCTTCTTCGGCAGTTCGAGAAGAAGCGATGGCCCACTCGCTACCGCGGCCGGCCTGGGCAGGAAGCGTAAAAGGAGCGCAATAGCCGAAATTCCGCGTATTAATCTCATTGTTGGGTCGTTTTGGGCTGTTTTTGCCTGTTGTTGGTCAGATGTATACAATTTCAGAGCGAAGTGTACAGCGTAATGGACGTAATATTGTAGCTGAAGAGTGAATGCCCCACGCCCCCTCGGTCTCCAGCTGGTAGCGGCAGGCCACAGTAGTATAACTGGTACCTGGTGCCGGTTATCTATCTTCCAGTGGGCAGATTATTATAGTTCACAGTATAACTGACACTGGGCGACGGTTATATCTATCTTTCAGGGGCACGCGGTAAAAATAGTTTCTTGTATTTCAAGATCTATCTTGGATGTCCATTGGTATATTCTCCCTAAGATCCAAGAAAGATCTTCACTCTCAGCCCACTTATGTACATTTTGTAAGTAACCACTAAAGATTTTGTGCAGCAGTAATACTTATGAAATTACTAAGTATTAAGCACAATTTCTTAGTTATTTGTTTAGCAATTACCAATATTAACTATTTGATTACTTAGAAAAAAATTTCGTAAAATACTTACGAATTTGAAAGGCATACTTAAAAATTACTATGTATTTTTTAAAGTTTAAAATTTTTAGTCGTCTACGAAAGAAAAAGTCACTAGCGGGCTTAGAGTGTTGAAATACAAGAAACTATTTTTACCGTGCAGCCTATTTTTTTTCACAAAATAACTGACACTGGCTGCCGGTATCACCTTGACCCTTCAGGGGCGACATTTTTAAATCAGTATACGGTACTGGCGGGTGGTTGACTACCTCCTGGGGGTTACCTAAATGGCGTGAGCGCAGGCTGATGACACTGGCCATTAACGGTTTAGCGCAGAGTTGTTGCCTATCAATCAGGCGTTTATTTTTGTAGGATTTAGGAATTGAAATAACTTAATCCCCCAAAAAATGTTTATAAATTTTTTATTATTTTTTTTATTATTTATTTACATTTTCTCTTGTTACAACATGCCTGTGCTTTCTTTTGGAGAACCTTTTTTTTCTTCTTTTTTTTCTTTTTTTAAAAGTATATCTGACACTGGGTCCCGGTTTTATCTTTTTCCGCGGGGCAGCCTACACTGTGAAAAATATTTCCGTAGATGTACAATATATTTTGTAATTCACTATGTACAACATATCTCGTACATGTACGACTTTACACGTTACGACTTTGTTGGCTCACCAATCGATTCTGAGTTGATGCGCATAGTTATAAAAAATTTACTATATGAAACGTAATTGTACAAGACCTCTCATGGAAAATTTTACCGTACCGGTTCAAGAATTTCTCACAGTGTATTTTTTAAAAGTAGAACTGACACTGGCTCCTGGTTTTATCCACCTTTCTAGGGGGAAGCCATTTTAAAGTCTTGTCTGCCTTCCTTTTGGGCAGGTTGACAGTGGTAGTTGATTTTACTTTGTGTCAACCTACATACGATACCATGTGTTTATTTTTCTCATTTTTCTCCCGTTTTGAATGTCGATATCGAATATCGATGAGGAAAAAAAAAATCAAAGTTAATTTTACTAACTATGAGATTTCTTGAATGCTTAAATTATATTTTATAATTTGATTACATAACATTTTAAACCGTGTATTGAATGTATTGATCATTCGCTTGATTACATGTGACAATTCAAACGACTTGTTCGTTTTCTTGCATCTGTGCTACGGATAGTGTGACCCGACTAATACGCGAGTGCATGCTCCCTCGGGGCTGGGTTGGGCTATGAATGGTGCTGAGGCGGTCGAAAATCAACTTTTAAAAGGTGCGTACACTGCAAACCGAAGTTCGCACTTAGTGCACACATATTTGTGTGTACTTGCAAGCACACACGTATAGGTATGTACTTGCCATAGTACACACATATTTGCAGTGTACTTGCCATAGTACACACGTATAGGTGTTTACTTGCCATAGTACACACGTATAGGTGTGTACTTAGTACACACACACACGTTTTGGTCTGTACACTGCAAAAAATAATGACGGTCAAAGTGACGGTATCAACCGCTAATTATTTTCCGGCAGCGCCCGTCAAAAGAAAAGATGGCAATGCCGTACCTTTGATGTCACATATCTATGACAGATCGCACTGTACGGGAACACCGTAGAGGAAACAGTGTGCGAAACAGGGTACGGTGGAGCCGTATTCTTAGACTGTAACGTGGAAAACCTGGTCTTCTCGGTGGTACGGTGACGCCGTAGTTTGCGCTCCGTACACGAGGAGCGATGTCCAAGAGTGGCATGTACGGCGACACCGTACATAGACTGTCATTTGCCTCTAAATTTTTACAGTGTACTTATAGTACACACGTATAATTATAAGTGTGTACTATTGCAAGTACGCACCTGTAGGTGTGTGTTTGCAAGTACATACTTCGGTTAGCAGTGCACAAAAACCGCCATTCAAGTATCTCTGTAATGGTAATTAAAATCCGATGATAAGCGATGCTACGCTCTTTTCTTGTTAAACGAAGGTTTTCTTTCGTAATATAAACGACTTTCGGGAGCAGTATATTAGTATATTACTAAGCAACTGGTGTAGCCTTCATACTGCTCTCATTCCAGAAGTCATTAGTAGTACGAAAGAAAACCTTCGTACTGGGTGTCTCACACTTAGTTTTCTTTGGCGAGCAAGAATTTGTTCTCATAGAATTACGACTGTCATAAATTTTGCGACTCAGTGTCGTAATCGGAATTTATGAAAAGTCGTACCTTTACGAGTTTTTTTTTCTTCAGTGAGCAACTGCCTCCTCTAAGCCGAGTGTTGCTTTGCTCCTGCAGCGCCTAACATCGAGGAGCTGTGCAGCGACGTGCACTCGGACAACCCCCGGAGCCGGCCGCGGGGCCCGTGCGCTGCTCCTGCTTCACGCAGCCGTCCTACACCTTCTCCTACAACAAGGGCACCGGGTGGACAGCTGCGTGGACAGCTCGCGTCTGCTCATCAGGACCGCGGCCTGCGCCGACGTGGCGGGCACCCAGGATCTGGGTGAGTCACCGACGGGGACGCGAGACGATTGGTTGCTGATGGTCACTCCCCCCCGCGGTCTACTGCACGTCGCCGTTGACGGGCACGGGGCGGACGGTGGCGAGGACACGGCGGGGCGGCGCGGTCGCGGAGCAGTTCCTTCTTACGCCCTTGTCTACCTGCTCACCGTTGTGCCGGCACAGCTACGGCGCGCTCGGCGCGACCGGGCCGGGCGGCGCGGACGCGAAGCAGGTCTTTCTGAGGCCCTTGTCCGCGCCGCCCCGACCTGCTCGGCCCGGCCGCACCGAGGGCGCCGTATCTACGCGGGGGTACGACGGCGAGCAGGTAGACAAGGGCCTCTGAAAGAACTAACTGCTCCGCGTCCGCGGTGCCCCACCGCATCCTCGCCACCGCCCGCCTCGTGCCCGTCAACGGCGACGTGCAGTAGGCCCCGGGAGCGCTGCGCACTGGTACACACCGCGTTCTAAGGGCTGCACCGTTTGTTCGGTCGTTTGGAAATCGCGCAGATTGGCCAACGCGTCATATGTATTTGTAGAACTGCAGCTCAAAACCCCCAAGAATTTTCGGTGATGTCACCGATATTTTTTTTCCATCTGAGTGTTTGATCAGGGTCACATGTAGAGGTCACATGCCAAATTTGAGCCCTCTTGCTCAAACGGTTTAGCAGTTTGACTGACTTTTCCAAATTTAGGAAAAAGTTGCGGAAAAGTTGATTATTAACACTTTTGTTGGTCTAACATCTAGGCTTTAGCTCTGATACAGTTCAGGCATACACTGTTAAAAATTTATTGTGATTTCCCAGCACTTCCTCGATACGGAACGATTGTGAAATCCCAACACTTCTCTGTAATCAGAAAGGGACCCTTTCGCTGGCTCAAAGTGAAATATTTTATCGGACAGTCGACCATATTTTTGAAGCCAGTTTATTTTAAATACAGGGGACAGTTGGAATTTCCCGAAGAGTTCTGGTAAAAATACAGAGGACAGTTGGAATTTCCCGAAGAGTTTTGGTTTAAATACAGAGGCAAGTTGTAATTTCCCGAAGAGTCCTGGTAAAAATACAGAGGACTGTTGTAATTTAACGAAGAGTTCTGGCAACTTTTTTCACAATAGAGGTGCTGTGAATTTCCAACATTTTTTTTAACAGTGTAAATTGTTGGAAAGGTCTTTTTCTGCTGAGTCAGAAAAAGATATCACTTGCCCCATTGGAGTAGAAAAAAGCTATATTATTTTAAGAAAACTTATAAATTTCAGTAACTGCATAACTCTTACAACTTGAAGTCCAATGCTGGGATTTTAGTGGTTCAAAGTTTGTCTGATTTGTTATGATCCTTTCTAAAACATATAAATTTCTCAAAGGGCTAATTATTTTTGCAAAAAATAAAACAAATATTTTCTTAATTTGCTAATTAACCAACCTTAAAGTTACAGAAATGAATCAGGAGTGCCACCAGTCATCTCAGGTCATTGAGGGCTCTCTTTCTTATCACTACGAACAACATTTAGAGAGAAAATCTGTGTGGGCAGATGGTAATTGATATACATTTCCCCCCTTTTGGAAAAAAAAATTTAACAATTTTTTTCCCCCTATTAACACAAATTACATGCTGAAATAAAACATAACTGTTTCAGTAAAATTTATGGTGCTCAGCACGGTGTAGTATTTTGAAAGCTATGGTTGATCGTCTTTTACCTTTTTGTTTACAATAGCTTTTATCTCGTGGAGTTCCAAAGTGCCTTAAATGGTAGTAATTTTCCTAATGGGCGGAAATGTATATCTATTATTATGTGCCCACTCATGTTTTCTCTCTAAATGTTGTTTGTAGGGATGAGAAAGAGAGCCTTCACTGACCTGAGATGACATGTGGCGCTCCTTAGTAATTTCTGTAACTAATACGTTGATAAATTACCTAATTAAAAATAAAAATTCTAAAAAAAAAATATATAATTAAGATTTTTGAAAACGTAATTTGGAAAAGTCAAACTGCTAAACCGTTTGAGCAAGATGGCTCAAATTTAGCATATGTGACCCTTTCTAATGACCATCATCAAACACTCAGATGGACAAAAAAATTTGGAACTATCACCGAAAATTCCTGGCGGTTTTGAGCTGCAGTTCTACGAATACATATGCCGCGTTGGCCAAGCTGCGCGATTTCCAAATAGGGTTGGCTTTCTAGTAAATTTTTTCGAAGACAAATCCTGCCTACTAGGCAAGCTGCGAGATAGCGGTGTCTGAATGTCGCCTAATATGCACTCTGGAAATCCAAGTGTACGAATATCGCACACTTGTAGGTGTGCGAGGATTAATTCGTACACTTGGCAACTCAAACGTGTGAATATCCTAGGAAAATTCACACGTTTAAGTGGCCAAGTGCACGAATGAATCCTCGCACACCTACAAGTGTGCGACATTCACACACTTGGGTTTCCAGTGCAGGTTTGTCTAGGAAAAATTTCCTAGATTGCCAACCCTATTTCCAAACGGCCGAATAGACGGTGCAGCCCTTAGAACGCGGTGCGCACCAGTGCGCAACGCTCCCGGGGTCTACTGCACGTCGTCGTTGACAGGCACGGGGCGGACGGTGGCAAGGATACGGCGGGGCGGCGCGGTCGCGGAGCAGTTAGTTCTTTTTGAGATTGTCTATCTGCTCGCCGTCGTGCCCGCGTACCCGCCTGGGAGCTGTAGCGCTTGTGATCTGAATAAGCGCTTGTGACCCGTAGCGTTAGCGAGCTGTAGCGCTCATTGTGAAAAAATTTCGTAGGTTTACGGGAAAATTTTCCACGAAGTAGAGTTGTAAAATTACGATCACTTATCGTAAAACTACAAGCAGTGCCTATCGACTTGAAATTCAATTACAAGCAAGAATGGGCTGTCGTAAATTTACAACATTTCTCGTAAGTCGTAATTTACAAAATAAATCGTAAATCTACGAACATATTTTTCACAGTGCTTGTGACCTACGTCGTTTTTAAAAAATGTGTGTGTGTGGGGGGGGGGGGGAGTTGGCAAGAACAGCTTCCACTTGTACGAAATTCAGAAATACGTTAGCGTTAGCCTGCCTGCATTTTATGGCACCAATCGTTTGTTATTCGTCCTTTAGCACATTATTTTTTATTTTTTTTATTTTGTGCCTCCTTATTGCGTTTTTTAACTTTTAATTTGCAAGAAAATTTGGCAACCCCATTTGTAGGGCTGTGCAATAATCGATATTACAGAAAATTTTCGATAATTTTCTTTTAAATCTAAGTTTTGATGATGTGTTTTTTGTCGGTTCGGTATCCAGGGCTGCCAGCGGCTCACTTTTTTTTCACTATTTTCCCTTTTTTCAAATCCTTCACTTTTTTCCACTGTTTTCGCCAAAGTTAACTATTTTTCACTATTTTGCGCTTTGTGGTCATGAAAATCGATAAATCCTATTCAGAAGAGGTCTTTTGCTGTAAACACCCCTATTAAATGTGACTGCCGTTGCCTCTCTGAGCTCTGAATAGCTCGAGGTATGCTAGAGGGTGCAAAAGCCATGAGAGAGGGGGGGCTCACACCCTCATACGAGACACCACAGAACAGATGCATGCACTCAGAAAAATCGTTTCTTGTTTGAAGTAAAATTCTAAGTATTTTGACACAAGACCAACTTAACGCTTGATACAACGCGAAATTGATATTGATCGGAAGACAATATCTTGTTCCGAGTGAAATATTTCCTTGCATCAAGAGCAAAAACATTGTTCTTGTGCCAACATTTTTGGATTAAGAAACGATTTTCCTAAGTGATGTGTTCAGTTTTATTTTCGATGAGCCCATCGGAAAGGAAATTTGACGAGGAATCCGATATGGGCTCATCAAAATAAAACTGAACAGATCACTTAGTTCATATTCCACGAAACCGGATTGTAGGCAGAGCATGCATCTCAATGCTCTGCAAACTCAAGTGTGGTACAGCCTCACACCAATAAGAGCAGTATCAAAGTGTCCTACAGTAACTAGTGTAGGACCAAGGTGTTCTACAGTAATTGGTGTGGGACACCATGTGCACTACACCAACAACTGCAGGACAATGTGTGTCCGACACCAACGTGCCAGCTTTTCTAGGTGTCGCACACGCCTTGTCCTACAGTTATTAGTGTAATACACATGGTGCCCTACACCAATTATTACTGTAGAACTCCTTGGTCCTAAACTATTTACTACTGGACACTTTGGTACTGCACTTTCTGGTGTGAGACCGTGTGAGGCTGTACGAAACTTGAGTTTGCAGAAGGCATGCGACTAGAGCATGGATCTCAATGGATGCTGCAGGTACAGTGTGCACACCATGCATGATACAGGGTGAGTCTATTCGTGTCTACCAAAAATTCTGGAGCGGATAGGAATCTCTTAGACAAGTATTTTGATACATGACACTTGGGGTCGGCGGAAATCAAAATTACGTCCGGTAGGTAGAAATCTAATTTCGCGAACCGTCCGCCGGCAAATAGGCAACCAACTCCGTACTCGAGGTGCATGTCCGCGTATTCGGTATTTGAGACATGCGTCATCCTTGTTTGTGTACCGGGTGTTTCTTAAAATACGTAACAGTTTTGCGGGATTGCATATTCGCCAGGGCTTCAGGGGCCATGGCCATGGCACCTTACGGGCGAATGGGGAAGGCAAACCCGCAACACTGTTACGCATTCAAAGAAACACCCGGTACACAAACAAGCATGGCGCATTTCTCAAATGCTGAAGACGTGGACATGAATCTCGAGTATGGAGTGGGTTGCCTACTTGCCAGCGCTCGGTTCGCGAAATTAGATTTCTATCTAGTGGTCGTAATTTTGATTTCCGACCTCAAGGGTCCTATATCAAAATACTTGTCTAAGAGCCCCCTATCCGCTCCAGAATTTTGGCAGACACGAAAAGACTCACCCTGTATTCAGCATTTAATGCATGCTGTTTGTTGGGCTCTCGGAGGGTGACCGCCATCCTCTTATTAAAAAAGAATACATTCTTCAGGTTCAAAATTTTTTATGGCGTTTTTTGTTTTGTTTTATCGGTTTTACCCTATTTTTTCAACTTATGTAGAAACTGAATCTAGATTTAATCGATATCAATGCTCAGATTTATTACATTTTGTTTACTTTTTTTCCCTCTTTTGGTTCAAATCATTCACTTTTTTCACTATGTTGCCGAATTTGTTCACTTTCTTCACTTTTTTTTATCACTTGAGCCGCTGGCAGCCCTGGGTATCGGTTATAATCGAAATACCGAAATTATCGAAATACCGAAGCGAAAGTTTCCGTATGTGCCCTATAGGGCTGGTGCACCCCCGGGGGTACATGTTCCCTAGGGCTGGTGCACCCCCGGGGGTACATGTTCCCTAGGGCTGGTGCACCCCCGGGGGTACATGTGTCCTTGGGCTGGTGTACCCCCGGGGGTACACATGCCCTTATGTACGTGTACCCTTGGATGTCAATCCCCGGGGGTGCATGTCCCCTGTAGGGTTGGTGAGATGGTACTCGTCGCGGTACTCCTTGCGAAAATAGTCGTTGAAGCCTACTTCTTGTAGTTCGGTATTTTGATAATTCGGTATTTCGATGTTTCGATACTTCGGTATTTCTATAATTTCCGTTTTTCGAAAATTCGATATTTCGATGAGTACCGATACCGAAAAGTTTCGATAAAGAAACGTTATCGAACTTCGATAATGAAATCCCACTAGAGCACAGCCCTACCCATTTGGGGTCGCGACTACAAGGTTGAGAATCGCTGCGATAGCCTTCATACATTTTATGTCACCAATCGTTTGTTATTCGTTTGTTGGCACATTAGTTTTGTTTTTTTGTGTGCCTCCTTTATTGCGTTTTTTTTTTTAATAAAGGGGGTGGGGGTGGGCTAGCTTCCACTTGTTCGAAATTCAGAAATACGTTAGTCTGCCCCGTATTTTACGTCACCAATCGTTTGTTATTCCGAGGGGTCATTAAATTTAGGATTTCGTGTACATACCGAATACTTGAATATGGTTGAATATTTCTGAATATCGGTGAAATATTCGTAAATTCGAGTTAGATTTGTCTAAATTTGGGTGAAATATTAGTAAGTGAGGCTGAAATATCGTTAGATTTGGTTGAAATACTGCTGAAAATGGGTGAATATGGTTGAATATTATACTGATTACCGCAAGCCTGTACAATGAATATGCCAAGTTGTTACCCCTCGTGTTATTCGTTCACTCTCAGACCGTTATTGACATTTTCTTTTATAAGAATTTTCTTATAGACTTATATGCGCTAGAATAACTATCCACTATTATTTTCTTCATATGTATGGAGGTTTTCCTTTTTAAGTATGAACTATTTAAAAAATAGTGTATTAAACTATAGAGAAAATGTTCATATGTGTGTAGAAATTTATGCATATTATACTAGTACATATAAGTTAATGGGCTATTCACGAATATGTCTATGCCGGGCTGAGAGTGTTTGTTATCTTTTGTAAGCCCAAATGTTTAGTTTGTTAGCGCCTCCTTATAGCCGTATTTTAAAAAATAGGCTTGGCAGGCTAGCTTTCACTTGTACTAAATGCAGAAATATGTTAGCCTGCCCGCATTTTATGTATGTATCCAATCGTTTGATATTCGTTTGTTATTGATTGTTTGCACATTGGTTTCGTTTGTTAGCGCCTCCTCATAGCGGTGTTTGAAAAAATGGGGTGGTTAAGCTAGCTTCCAATTGTACGAAATTCAGAAAAACGTGATAGACTGCCCGCATTTCATGTCACCGCGATCGTTTAATATTCGTTTGTTATCGTTTGTTAGCACATTAGTTTCTTTTGTTATAACCTCCTTGTTGCGTATTTTTTCTTTTAAATAATATAACTAAGGTGGGCATGCTAGCTTCCACTTGTACGAAATTTAGAAATACGTTAGCCTGCTTGCATTTTACACTGATAATCCAAGTGTTCAACCCTTCAACACTTTTAAGTGTTCAAATACCATTTACACAAATAAAAGTGTTCAACAGAGTTGTTGTGCACTTACAAGTGTTCAACTCAGGAGTTGTGCACTTGTAAGTGTTCAACTCCCCAGTTGCACACTTCCCTAATACAGTGCGTCCAAGCTAAGGAAGTGTGTAACTGGGGAGTTGGCCACTTTTAAGTGCACAACTTCTGAGTTGAACACTTGTAAGTGTACAACAACTCTCTTAAACACATTTATATGTTTAAATGGTATTTGAACACTTTAAAGTGTTGAAGGGTTGAACACTTGGATTATCAGTGTATGTTACCAAAGCTATATTCAGGTAAGCCTCGCCTACGAGAGCGTGAGCGCGACAGCGTGGAGTAGGGAGGGAGTTGGGCCGAATCAGTTATATCAGTTAACAGATTTTTCTTTTAGTTTGATGAAAAGTTTCGTAGATTACCTGGAAAAATCGCGAATCAACAGATGAAGTTTGTAACGTTACGGAATTCTTTTGTAAAGTTACAGAATTCTTTTGTAAATGAACACGAATGAAAAGTGAATTCATTGTAAAGGTCGTTTAACAAAATTCACAGATATTTCCCGTAAATTTACGATTTTTTGTTTTCACAGCGTCGTGTGATGCCCTCTCACCCTCTTCCACGACATTTACGACAGTCACAGTCACGACAGTCTCAGTCACGACATTCAGTCACGACATTCAGTCACGACATTATGTCACGACATTCACTATTCACATTCACGACATTCACAGTAACATTTACGTCATTCACAGTCACTCTCACGACATTCAGTGGGGTAGGCAAAGTGAAGACTGGAGGCTATTTCTTAAGGAGAGATGAGTTTACAAGCTGTGGCATTGTCCTTGTCAGGCAAAAGAGGTACTATTCTGATGCTTTTTCTTCGTTTGTTGCAGGCAAACCTGTTACGGCTGCGTGATCATCTGGCAGCGACACATCGACGTCTTGCAGTACAAGAAGGGTAAGTGTGCGAAAAGCTTTCCTTGCTCTAATGAAAACTTACGGTGCGTTTGGTTGTTTACGCTTTGTACAGTTAACGAGGCAGACCAAAGAGATTTGCCCCTCAAAAAATGTATCCTAGAGCTTTACATTACTTTTGATTTCAAAAGTTCATCTACTAGTAAAAATTTTCTACGAGAATACACCGTGATTTTTCATTATATTTACACTCTAAATGTCTATGGACTTTTTCTGGGGACAATTTATTTTGGTGCAGGGATTCAGTGACAGGTCCCTGTTACCAATATGATCGTCTACAATTTTGTGGACAGCTACTTGACAAATTTGTTTACAACTGTCAACAAAATCAAAATCGTGATTTAGCACTTTTGCAGAAAGCAGGGTTCACACCGGTCATAGGGACGTCAAGGAAAAGTCAGGGGGAAAAAGGTGTTTGGAAATCATGGAAATGTCAAGGAAAATTGGGAAAAGCCAGGGATGAATTTGTAGATGTCGCTCAAAGATAGTATACCGGGTGTCCCAGAGAACACACGGCAGTGTTGCGGGATTGCATACTCGCCAGAGCTGCAGGGGCTCTGGCGCCTTACGGCCGGAGTGGGTAGGCAGACCCGCAACACTGCCGTGTGTTGTCTGGGACACCCGGTAGAACTAGGATTTACTTTAACCTTTTGTTTCTGCAGTGCTTTACTTTATTTAACTGATTTTGCTGTTAGGTAAAGTTTAACTATCAGCAAAGCATTTTGTATTTTCTAGTTGCTTGTGCTTCCTATGTTATTCAAAAAAGTCAACGAAAATACGACATTTTTGGTCTGGGGAAAGACAGGGAAAATAGATATTGAAATCCGGTGCGAACCTTGGACAGGCTATTAATATTTCTGTGTGTTACCAAACTTATGGACATATTGTATCTGTGTCCAACTGCAAACAATTTGCCGAAATAATGGACACATTGTCGATAATTGTCGACAAGTTTGTCACAAGCTTCGAAACGCTCAGAAATGCTCCCAATTTTTCTGCAAAATTGTCCATGGCCTTTTAGTGTGTAGTTTATGAATGATGTTGTAACTTTACAGCGTGCGTAACTTCCGGTAGCCCATTCCTGCTTTTTGAATAGGGAAAGGTTCAAAGTCCAAGTCGAAAATTAAAACTTGCGTGCGTGAGAATTGTGATGACATTATCTTCGGCTCAACTTCCAGTGGTTGCTGGCTAGCTCAGCTCGGTTGACTTTAGGGCTTCGGGCTTGGCGCTCCGTTGACCGTCGCCACCTGTAGTACTGCCCCCACTCACCATCCCTCTACCCGTGGACCACCCGGGGTCCCTGTAGGGAAGGGGAAGGGAGGGGGGAGAGGTGCTGTCTCAGGCACTTCGGCTCGGCCCGGCCCCCCTGAGTGGAAAAGGCGCAGAGCGTGTTCCTCCTCGACGGCGTCCCTCTCCTGCCCCTGTCGCTCTCCAAGGTCCCCGCGCCCTGCCCGCGCTGGGGGCGTGTTCCTCCTCGACGGCGTCCCTCTCCTGCCCCTGTCGCTCTCCAAGGTCCCCGCGCCCTGCCCGCGCTGGGGGCGTGTTCCTCCTCGACGGCGTCCCTCTCCTGCCCCTGTCGCTCTCCAAGGTCCCCGCGCCCTGCCCGCGCTGGGGGCGTGTTCCTCCTCGACGGCGTCCCTCTCCTGCCCCTGTCGCTCTCCAAGGTCCCCGCGCCCTGCCCGCGCTGGGGGCGTGTTCCTCCTCGACGGCGTCCCTCTCCTGCCCCTGTCGCTCTCCAAGGTCCCCGCGCCCTGCCCGCGCTGGGGGCGTGTTCCTCCTCGACGGCGTCCCTCTCCTGCCCCTGTCGCTCTCCAAGGTCCCCGCGCCCTGCCCGCGCTGGGGGCGTGTTCCTCCTCGACGGCGTCCCTCTCCTGCCCCTGTCGCTCTCCAAGGTCCCCGCGCCCTGCCCGCGCTGGGGGCGTGTTCCTCCTCGACGGCGTCCCTCTCCTGCCCCTGTCGCTCTCGAAGGTCCCCGCGCCCTGCCCGCGCTGGGGGCGTGTTCCTCCTCGACGGCGTCCCTCTCCTGCCCCTGTCGCTCTCCAAGGTCCCCGCGCCCTGCCCGCGCTGGGGGCGTGTTCCTCCTCGACGGCGTCCCTCTCCTGCCCCTGTCGCTCTCGAAGGTCCCCGCGCCCTGCCCGCGCTGGGGGCGTGTTCCTCCTCGACGGCGTCCCTCTCCTGCCCCTGTCGCTCTCCAAGGTCCCCGCGCCCTGCCCGCGCTGGGGGCGTGTTCCTCCTCGACGGCGTCCCTCTCCTGCCCCTGTCGCTCTCCAAGGTCCCCGCGCCCTGCCCGCGCTGGGGGCGTGTTCCTCCTCGACGGCGTCCCTCTCCTGCCCCTGTCGCTCTCCAAGGTCCCCGCGCCCTGCCCGCGCTGGGGGCGTGTTCCTCCTCGACGGCGTCCCTCTCCTGCCCCTGTCGCTCTCCAAGGTCCCCGCGCCCTGCCCGCGCTGGGGGCGTGTTCCTCCTCGACGGCGTCCCTCTCCTGCCCCTGTCGCTCTCCAAGGTAACAGCGTAACAGATCAATCCGCTCCCATTCGTCCTATCTAAATGTATGGGGGAATTTCTTTCGTATGCTTCATTTCAAGCGTAACGTCTTAAAGCGTTACTGTGTACTTCACTTAAGCGCACAGTTACGCCTTAGTTTTACCAGTGCTTTCCAGAAATGTATGTGCATAATTATACGGAAAAATTCCCCATGCATAGAAGTATTCGCCCTGCATACTTGTACGGAAAAATTTCCCATGCATAGAAGTATTCGACAAATAATGTGTTTATGCCCCTGTATGCAGTTAGTAGTGTGTACATGCCTACACGTTATTTTCTGGATACCTCAGCATGTACACACTAGAAATCACAAGGGAATTGGGAATTGCGTGTGTACCTGCCACGATATTCAGATCATAATGTGTACGAGGTGTGGGAACATGCCACCGCAGTCGTGCCTCGCGGCCGTGACTCGCCGCCGTGACTCGCCGCCATGCCTCGTGGCCGTACTGTGCCCCGCGGTCGTGACCCGCGGGGGTAGCGCCGCACATCCCTCGCGGTGTCCGCGGCTTACCCCGTGACTCCGCGAGGACCCGCGTGCATCTGCGGGGGTAGCGCCGCGCATCCCTCGTGGTGTCCGCGGCTTACCCCGTGACTCCGCGAGGACCCGCGTGCATCTGCGGGGGTAGCGCCGCGCATCCCTCGTGGTGTCCGCGGCTTACCCCGTGACTCCGCGAGGACCCGCGTGCATCTGCGGGGGTAGCGCCGCGCATCCCTCGTGGTGTCCGCGGCTTACCCCGTGACTCCGCGAGGACCCGCGTGCATCTGCGGGGGTAGCGCCGCACATCCCTCGCGGTGTCCGCGGCTTACCCCGTGACTCCGCGAGGACCCGCGTGCATCTGCGGGGGTAGCGCCGCGCATCCCTCGTGGTGTCCGCGGCTTACCCCGTGACTCCGCGAGGACCCGCGTGCATCTGCGGGGGTAGCGCCGCGCATCCCTCGTGGTGGGGGGGGGAGGCGTTGCGGGTTGCCTACAAAGGTAGGACATGCAAACTTTAGATAGGTATTATCGAGGGGGGATCACTTAAACTAAATGTGTACAATCATTTTGTTGATTTTTATTATTATTATTATTATTATTATTATTATTATTATTATTATTATTATTATTATTATTATTATTATTATTATTTTGAATTTTGATGTTTCAAGAGAAAAAAAAATTGTCCGTAACTTTTACAAAAGTTTGGTTTGTTTTACGTTTTGTTTTCGTTTTTCTCAGTTTTTGGGTCATATGTTCTGGTTTTTTCGGATTTTTTGGTACCCTTCTACTTGATTTTATTTTGATTAATTTTATTTTTTAAACGATTTTTTGGGGTCTGTAACTCTGATTTTTTGAAGTGATCCCCCCTCTGGTATTACAGTTTATGTTTATGTAAAATATTTATTTCCTGTGGAATAAAGTTGAATTTGTAGATTGTTTTCATAATTTACACAAAATTCCCCTTCAAACGAGCCTACATGTCATAGGGTTCTCTTCGAAACTGTCAATGTGTACTCTCAAAGTGTTACTCTCTCTCTCTCAGTCTCTCTCTCTCTCAGTCTCTCTTGCTCTCAGTTGTCTCCATTCTAAAGTTTTTACTACCAAATTTGCTTAGCATCGACTATAAGCTTTTGTGCAGTCATAAGTTGTGAAGGAATTCTTTAGTATTCCTAATCTTATTCTAAGTATAACAAAACGTTTTTATTAGTACAATAATTACGGTAAAATTAAGTACTACAAAAAAGTTTATTATTACTAGGAAAATGTTAAGTAACACTAAAGAATTTCTTCATAACTTCTGACAGCATAAAACGCTTAGTAGTTACAAAGCAAATTTGGTAGGTGAAACATTAGAGTGTCTCTTTTTCTGCGTCACTTTTTCTTTCTGTCGTCTCTTTCTCCCTATCTTATTCTCTCCCTCGTCTCTCTATCTGTCTCCGTCCCTCTTGCTATCTCTCTTTCTATATCTCCTTTCTCTCTTGCTATCTCTCTCTCTCTCTATATATATATATCTCTTTTCTCTCTTGCTATCTCTCTCTCTCTCGTCCCTTTCGTTCTCCGTTTCACGTGTGTGTCCTCCACACGGTACACACTTATAAGTGGGTATAAATTAGGTTCTCCGTCTCTCTCTCGTCTCTCGCTTTCTCCGTCTCTCTTACTCTTTCTCTCGTCTCTTTCTCTCCGTCTCTCTTACTCTCTTTCCTCTCTCTTGCTCTCTCTCGTCTCTTTTTCTCCGTCTCTCGTGCTCTCTCCCCCCTCTCTATTTCTCTCTCTTTCTGTCTTTCTCACACACACACACACACACACACACACACACACACACACACACACTCAGAAGTGTGTACTCGACACGGTACACACTAATAGGTTTGTCCTCGTCACAGTACACTCTTATAAGTGGGTACAATAAGGTTCTCCGTCTCTCTCTCGTCTCTTGCTCGTTTTTTGTCTCTCGCTCTTTCTCCGCCTCACTTACTTTCCCTCGTCTCTTGCCCTGTTTCCGTCTGTCTTGCTCTGTCTCGTCTCTTTTTCTCCGTCTCTCTTGCTCTTTTCCCCCTTTCCATTTCTCTGTCTCTCCCCTCTTTATCTCTCTCTCCCTCACACACTTATAAGTGTGTTCTCGACAAGGTACACGCTCATAAGTGGGTACAATGAGGTTCTCCGTCTCTTTCTCGTCTCTCGCTCTTTCTCCGCCACTTTTTGCTCTCTTTCTTGCAGACTCTTTCCTCCTCTCTTTGTCCCCCTTCTCTCGCTTCGTTTGTGTACCTCCCTATCGCTTTCTCTCTCTTTCTGTCTCCCGTTCTCTCATTTTTCCGCCTGTCTCTCCCGTCTTCCTCCGTCTCCCTCTCCCTTGGACACACTTAAGTGTATACTTGACATAGTACACATTTAAGTGTTTACTTACTCTTTTTCTCACTCTTCTCCGTCTTCCATCTTCGCTCTCTCTCTCTCTCTCTCTCTCTCTCTCTCTCTCTCTCTCTCTCTCTCTCCGTCGCCCTCTCTCTCTTCCTCCGTCTGTATTTCTCTCTCTCCGTCTTAGTCTCTCTTGTGCCCTGTCTCCGTCTCTCTTTATCCGTCTCTGTGGCTCTCGTCTCTTTTTTTGTGTCTTATCTCCCTCTCTCTGTATCTTATTCTCTGTCGTCTCTCCCTTTCTCCGTCTCTCTCTCTCTCCGTCTTTCTATCCCGTCTGTATCTTCGTCTCTCTGTCCCGTCTCTGTCTTTCTCCGTCTCACGTGTAAGTGTGTGCTCGGTACGGTACACACTTGAGGTATAATTGGGCGAGTTGGTCGCTCTCCCTCTCTCTCTCCGTCTCTCATTCTGTCTCTCCGTCTTCCTCGCATCTCATTCCTTCTCTTCTCTCCTATGCTTGTCTCCGTCACTTTCTTTTTTTCCCTCTCTTTTTCTCCCCCTTCCTCCCTCTCTTTTACTTTCTCTACCCTACGTCTCCCTTCCTCCTTCTCTCTTGTCTCTTCGTATGTCTACAATCTTTCTTTCCCTCTCGCACTCTTTATCCGTCTCCCTCGCTCCCTTCCCTTCTCTCTCTTTTTCTTCGTCTTCATTCCTCCCACTCTCTCTTTCTTCGTCTCTCGTGTCTTTTTCCATCTCTGTCTTTCTCTTTTCCTCTGTTAGGTCGTTGCTGTGCCCACACTTATCAGTGTGTGTCGTGTCAGATACTTCATACAGAATACACTTATTAGTGTGTACAATACGGTTCTCCGTCTCACACACACAGACACACACTTACAGCCACACAGAAGAAAAAAAACACGCACACTTACAGCCACACAGAAAAAAACACACACTTACAGACACACAGAAAAAGAAAACACACACACTCACAGACACACAGAAAAAAAATCACACACACTTACAGACACACAGAAAAAGAAAACACACACACTCACAGACACACAGAAAAAAAATCACACACACTTACAGACACACAGAAAAAGAAAACACACACACATTAAAACACTCAAACACAGAAACTCACACACTTTAAAACACACTTACACACAGAAACACACACACAGAAAAAAACACAAATTCATATTAAAACACACACTTACAAAAAAACCACACACTTACACACTTACACACACTTACACAAAAAAAAACCACACACTTACAAAAAAACCACACACTTACACACTTACACACACTTACACAAAAAAAAACCACACACTTACAAAAAAACCACACATTTACACACACTTACAAAAAAACCACACACACACACACACTTACACAAAAAAAAAACCACACACTTACAAAAAAACCACACACACACACACACTTACACAAAAAAAAAACCACACACTTACAAAAAAACCACACACACACACACACTTACACAAAAAAACCACACACACACACACTTACACAAAAAAAAAACCACACACTTACAAAAAAACCACACACACACAGACACAGACACACACACACAGACACACACACACACACACACACAGACACACACAGACAGACACACACAGACAGACACACTTACACACACACACAGACAGACACACTTACACACACACACACACATGTGTAGGTACTGTTAGGTAAAATGTAACGGGGAAAGGGTAGAAATAATGAACATTGTTGGAGAAATACATCAATTTTATTTTGAGACAAACCATTTTTTTTATAAAAAAAAATCAATTTTTGCCTGCCCTCTGCCCTCTGCCCTCTGCCCTCTGCCCTCTGCCCTCTGCCCTCTGCCCTCTGCCCTCTGCCCTCTGCCCTCTGCCCTCTGCCCTCTGCCCTCTGCCCTCTGCCCTCTGCCCTCTGCCCTCTGCCCTCTGCCCTCTGCCCTCTGCCCTCTGCCCTCTGCCCTCTGCCCTCTGCCCTCTGCCCTCTGCCCTCTGCCCTCTGCCCTCTGCCCTCTGCCCTCTGCCCTCTGCCCTCTGCCCTCTGCCCTCTGCCCTCTGCCCTCTGCCCTCTGCCCTCTGCCCTCTGCCCTCTGCCCTCTGCCCTCTGCCCTCTGCCCTCTGCCCTCTGCCCTCTGCCCTCTGCCCTCTGCCCTCTGCCCTCTGCCCTCTGCCCTCTGCCCTCTGCCCTCTGCCCTCTGCCCTCTGCCCTCTGCCCTCTGCCCTCTGCCCTCTGCCCTCTGCCCTCTGCCCTCTGCCCTCTGCCCTCTGCCCTCTGCCCTCTGCCCTCTGCCCTCTGCCCTCTGCCCTCTGCCCTCTGCCCTCTGCCCTCTGCCCTCTGCCCTCTGCCCTCTGCCCTCTGCCCTCTGCCCTCTGCCCTCTGCCCTCTGCCCTCTGCCCTCTGCCCTCTGCCCTCTGCCCTCTGCCCTCTGCCCTCTGCCCTCTGCCCTCTGCCCTCTGCCCTCTGCCCTCTGCCCTCTGCCCTCTGCCCTCTGCCCTCTGCCCTCTGCCCTCTGCCCTCTGCCCTCTGCCCTCTGCCCTCTGCCCTCTGCCCTCTGCCCTCTGCCCTCTGCCCTCTGCCCTCTGCCCTCTGCCCTCTGCCCTCTGCCCTCTGCCCTCTGCCCTCTGCCCTCTGCCTCTGCCCTCTGCCCTCTGCCCTCTGCCCTCTGCCCTCTGCCCTCTGCCCTCTGCCCTCTGCCCTCTGCCCTCTGCCCTCTGCCCTCTGCCCTCTGCCCTCTGCCCTCTGCCCTCTGCCCTCTGCCCTCTGCCCTCTGCCCTCTGCCCTCTGCCCTCTGCCCTCTGCCCTCTGCCCTCTGCCCTCTGCCCTCTGCCCTCTGCCCTCTGCCCTCTGCCCTCTGCCCTCTGCCCTCTGCCCTCTGCCCTCTGCCCTCTGCCCTCTGCCCTCTGCCCTCTGCCCTCTGCCCTCTGCCCTCTGCCCTCTGCCCTCTGCCCTCTGCCCTCTGCCCTCTGCCCTCTGCCCTCTGCCCTCTGCCCTCTGCCCTCTGCCCTCTGCCCTCTGCCCTCTGCCCTCTGCCCTCTGCCCTCTGCCCTCTGCCCTCTGCCCTCTGCCCTCTGCCCTCTGCCCTCTGCCCTCTGCCCTCTGCCCTCTGCCCTCTGCCCTCTGCCCTCTGCCCTCTGCCCTCTGCCCTCTGCCCTCTGCCCTCTGCCCTCTGCCCTCTGCCCTCTGCCCTCTGCCCTCTGCCCTCTGCCCTCTGCCCTCTGCCCTCTGCCCTCTGCCCTCTGCCCTCTGCCCTCTGCCCTCTGCCCTCTGCCCTCTGCCCTCTGCCCTCTGCCCTCTGCCCTCTGCCCTCTGCCCTCTGCCCTCTGCCCTCTGCCCTCTGCCCTCTGCCCTCTGCCCTCTGCCCTCTGCCCTCTGCCCTCTGCCCTCTGCCCTCTGCCCTCTGCCCTCTGCCCTCTGCCCTCTGCCCTCTGCCCTCTGCCCTCTGCCCTCTGCCCTCTGCCCTCTGCCCTCTGCCCTCTGCCCTCTGCCCTCTGCCCTCTGCCCTCTGCCCTCTGCCCTCTGCCTGTTGCAGTTTCACTGTTATTCATTTCCCGAGAATTCACATCATTTTTCATGTGATAAATGTCACATTTTTTTAAATGTCAGATTCTTTAGAATGTGACCCCGCTTTAAACAATATGATCTTTTTTCGCATGAAAAATAATGTGACGACACAGGAATTGAATAACAGTGACACTGCAACACGCAGAGAGCAGGAGGCAGAGAGCAGGAGGCAGAGAGCAGGAGGCAGAGAGCAGGAGGCAGAGAGCAGGAGGCAGAGAGCAGGCGGCAGAGAGCAGGAGGCAGAGAGCAGGAGGCAGAGAGCAGGAGGCAGAGAGCAGGAGGCAGAGAGCAGGAGGCAGAGAGCAGGAGGCAGAGAGCAGGAGGCAGAGAGCAGGAGGCAGAGAGCAGGAGGCAGAGAGCAGGAGGCAGAGAGCAGGAGGCAGAGAGCAGGAGGCAGAGAGCAGGAGGCAGAGAGCAGGAGGCAGAGAGCAGGAGGCAGAGAGCAGGAGGCAGAGAGCAGGAGGCAGAGAGCAGGAGGCAGAGAGCAGGAGGCAGAGAGCAGGAGGCAGAGAGCAGGAGGCAGAGAGCAGGAGGCAGAGAGCAGGAGGAAGAGAGCAGGAGGAAGAGAGCAGGAGGAAGAGAGCAGGAGGAAGAGAGCAGAGATTTTAGATGCACATACAACGGTGAAGACAGTATACACTAGAAATCCAAGTGCTCGAATGTCGCACATTTGTAGGCGTTTGAATGTTCATTCGTACACTTGGGGATGCAACTTTTTGACTACCATTTAAAATGTAACTTCTGAGGTCAGCATCATCTCCGGCGCAAAATTTCCTTTCAAACGAGCTCGCATGTGATAGGGTTGAGATAGTTTCTTTACCATGGAAACGCCCCTAAATACAACTTCAGTCATTTGATTTGATGAAGATACCCACTTCAATATAACTCGCAACCCTATCACATGTGAGCTCGTTTGAAAGGAATTTTTACGTTTGATATGATGCTGACCTCAGAAGTTATATTTTAAGTGGTAGACAAAAAGTTGCACCCCCAAGTGTACGAATTAACATTTACACACCTACAAGTGTACGACATTCGTACCCTTGGATTTCCAGTGTAATTATGATGATTAAACAAAGTGAGGACAGTGGATTACACTAGAAAAACAAAGGTGCTATCTAATGCCTTTGAAAGGCGTGAGTGAAATAGTGCCCTTAGAAAGGCACTATCGCTTCCCAAAGGTGCTATTTTTGGCGCTATTTGTGCCTTTACAAAGGTATTAGTGCAGTAACACCCCATAAAATTTAATAGCACCCCAAAAAGGGTGCTATTATACAGCATCTTTGTTTTTCCAGTGTACAGGCAGAGAGCAGAACGAAGAAAGCAGAAGGAAGAAGGCAGAGAAAAGATGACGAAGGGTAGAGGAATAAGGCGAAAATGACCGCTGAATTCGGTGTACAAATTTCGTGAATTTTATGTGACTTGCCTTTGAAGTGGCTGTGAATTTGTTTCAATTGGGTTTTGAATAAATTGTTTCAACTTTATCTGAATGTTTGGATTGCATTAGTGGTGTACACCAAAGTCCGAGGTTATTTTTTCCTCCCTTAATACTTAAGGGTATTTTGTTTGGCTTTCTATCTGCATGGTACATGTTCTCCATTCAAACCGTAGAGAAGTTACCGAACATAATGTTAACACGTATCATCTAGAAGTGAGGCATTTAGCACATACGAAATCGAAGAAAAGCCGTGGAGACAACCAAACTTTTAATTGTTCGATAAAATCGTCTGCTAAAAGCTAGCTCAATTGCACGTTTGTTTGGTTCCACGATTTCTTGCTGCCGATTTCGTATCGGTTAATGCCTAATTTTTACATTTCGAGTGTGTAGTTTGTGACGTATCTGCTCTGCTGTTTGAACGGAAAAATTTCCCATGCAAGATTGAAAGCTGAACAAAATATCCTGAAGGACTGAAGGACAGTATTGAGGCAGAGAGAAGAACGAGGGGAGGGATCAATTCGAAAAATATGTGTACAGACTTAAAACATCATTTAAAACGTCAAGAAATTAATAAAGAAATACATCTAAATAAAATCAATGAGATAGTTATCCCAAAAAATCCGAAAAAGTGACAACAAATAACCCAAAAACTAAGCGGAAACAAAACGAGAAACAAAACAATCTTTATGTAAAAGTTATAGCCAATTCCCTAACTTCCTTTAGAATCAATCAAAATTTTAAAAACATCAAAAATGATCAAAAATCAAAAAGTCATAGTACACATTTCGTTTGAGCGATCTCTCACCTCTAGGCACGAGGCACAGAGCAGAAGGCACAGAGCAGAAGGCGGAGGGCAGAACACAGAAGGCAGAAGACCGACGGGGAAGCGAGACGAAGGGTAGATACCGATTATTCGAACTCCCCTTTTCTCTTCCGTCCCCCCTCCAAAAACAATATCTCAGATGAACTCTAGTAACATAGGCATACCGACAATTGAGTTAATAACTTGTCACTTGCACTGGAAAGCAAAGTGTCGGAATGTCGCTCACTCGTAACGGAGTGTGAATGTGTTATGTAAACTTGGGTTTCCGCACGCGTTCGAAATTCCTTCGAGCAAGTCTGCGAATTGACATTTAGATATGTAGATACATGCGACATTCACGCCTTTGGTTTTGCAGCGCACCTTGAAATGTTTGGTAATTTTTTTTCCCCCTCACATCGAATTAGATGTGCTAGGTGATTGTGATGAGTGCTTACCCACAATCCACCCTTTCCCTCCCCTCTTTTCAACACTGCACGCTTTAAATATTACATGTAATTAGATAAAAATGCAGAAATGCAGATTTATGAATTATTCTCATTGCCATACAGAAGTAAACAAATACTTCATGTGAAAGAATATTAATACTAAAGCATGATTTTGTCGATAAATCTGCCGGTTTATATAACTACATATAAATTGAACGAGAAGGTACATTTTCAGTTAGAGTGTGGGCCCAGTGAACTGAACCGCTTGTGTGTTTGCAGTGGAGGAGCTGGAGTGCCTGGCCACCTGGCGGAACAGCCCGTATCACTACATGGTGGGCAAGCTGAGCCGGCCCGAGCTGGGTCCGCCCGCGAACCAGTCTGACGACGACCGCTACCGCTGCTTCGTCTACGAGGACGTGTCCAACTCCACCACCCAGGTCACCAGCTCGCCCTACCCCATGTGCGTCGGCGTTCCTTCGCCCTCGTAGGGCTTTAAAGTCATGAAGTTAACTAGATGTAAAACCCCTTTCCCTCCCACACAAGAAATTTAGATCCAATAAAACGAGTTATAAAAGAAAACGTTTTTTTCTTTCTTGGGGCAAGAAAATCTTTTTTGAATGGTGAGCTGGAACGGCCCACCATCGTTGAACCAAGTGCACATTTGTCCAACACTAGAACATGTGCAACTCGAGGGATCCTCCACTCAAAAACAAAAAGTAAGTGTGGACCATCGAAACAGAAAATAAATAATTAATAAAAATAAGAAATAAAAACTATGAGAAAAAACTTGAAAAAATCTAGTCAAAAAGACAACTAAAATTTATGAAGGAAAAACCAGCAAAAGGCATGGATAACCACGAAAATCTCAGGAAAAGAATGTGAAGGACCCCTCGGTGTTACTCCCAACATAACAATTGTGCAAGTGTACCTGTAAAACTTTACGGTTGTGCACTTCAAGTGTTCAGCACGGTAGGATTGTTCACTATCCAACCGGCCTTACTGTTGAACGAGATGAGCGTTTAACTGCCCAGTGGAAAACCGTTGATACGGCGACCATTAGGAAACAGCTCGCAATTGTCTCGAACGGGCAGGGTTGGGAACGTTAATTTTAAAAAGTAACGGATAACGTTGACGTTGATCGGGACCGAAAGTAACGCATTACGTTTACGTTACCGGTCCTGATTAACGTAACGCGTTATCGTTAGTCGTAACGATTTAACGGCGTGAACGATTAATCGATTTCAAGGGTCCTCTGCTGCTGAGAAAAAAGCTGCTCATGCAAAGCTTTAATGAGACTACAGGGGGGTCGGAGTAAATAATGTGCAATATGTCAGAAAGCCAAATTTACGAATTAAATAGAAAACCTTGAACAAAACAAAGTATTGCACAGTACAGTAGGTCAGGCTGCCTCGGAGCCACCGTCGCTCCCTTGTTTTCGCAGCATAACCGGACTTAAAGTAACGATAACGCCGTTGCGTCGTTAAGGACGAAAAGTAACGCGTTTACGATATCGTTACAGGCACCTAAAATTGCATCGAGTTAATGATAACGTTGATTAACGTTAACGAAAACGCTTTAACGCAGTTACATCGTTAAAGTAACGTTCCCAACCCTGCGAACGGTACCTCCGGATCGACTCGACTGTTGGAGTTCAGTCAAGAGTCAATCCGGAAGTAGCCCGTTCGAGACTATCACGGGGAGCCACTAATGAGTCATGACCCTTTAAGTGGAAACGCAATTGTATGAATGCTACTCGCTTACAAATGTAAATTCTGATTCACAAATTTGAACTAGCAGAAAAGTACACTCTAAAGGACCATGGACTTTTATTGTTACCAGTCCCTAGACTTTTTTGAGCATGCCTAAGACGGATACAATATTGTGTGTAGTCAGTTCCATTTTTGAAAATTTTGTTGCTGGCTAGTTACAAGATTTTCAAAAATGTAACGAACTGCACACGATATTTTATCCGGCTTAGACATGCTCAAAAAAGTCCAGGGGCTGGTAACAATAAAAGTCCATGGTCATTTAGAGTGTAAATGCATTTTCCTCTGAACTTTTTCCCACTGGAAGGAAGGCCCGGATTGGAGCTAATACGCCTAAAAGTGTGTGACCTTCACATTTCTGGCACACGCGTGAGGGGAAAGGGTATCAGGGATCTTTTTTTAAAAAAAAGTGCAGCTCTCCCAAGAATTTTTTTTTTAAACTTAAACAATTTTTCAAAACTCAAAAATAAAATCAAGGAAGTTCATGCAAAATCCGAAAAATCAAGAACTAATTGATGAATAAAAACCTTAGGTTAAATAATAAGTCATAAATAATGAGAAAATCAAAATTTATTGAAAAGTGACGGAACATTTTAGTATTTTGAAAATCAAAAGCAGAACACACACTAAAAGAAAAACAAAATTAAAAATTTTTAAAAAAATATCAATCAAGATTGGTATTGAAAGCAGATGATACCGCAAAAGAGATTGCTATGGGGTGCGCTTTGTGCGACAATTTGTGTGCCGCGCGCGGGAAGGAGGTGTCATTGCTCCGCGCAGACTGCGCGTCAGGCAGCCATAGGAGTCATGGTAGCGACTTTCCACTTGGTATGCAGCCTGTTAGGTGTCAGTATGAAAAAAAAATGAATTTTTTTTTTTAAGTTTTTGTTGATTTTTTGAAGTGTACTTTTGGAAATAAGGAATTTATTGGAAGGACCAGGTAGTTATGGTCTAGAAGGAAATAAATTCCTTTACTCATTATCACCTACTTTCAGACCCAATCAAAGCTGTAAACTGCATATTATTCATTAATTTTATTAATTTAAGGACTATTGACGACTAAAAATTTGAAAGTTCGACGGGTCCTATTAACGTTGTCCGATCTCCCAGCGACGCTTCAACGTTGTCCGATCTCCCAGCGACGCTTCAACGTTGTGCGATCTCTCAGCGACGCTTCAACGTTGTCCGATGTCCTTTTCGGCGCGCGGCGTAAACATGAAGTTTAACATCATGCCACGTCGCGGTGTTTCAAGTTTTGTAAAATATAAACTGATATCCTTATTCCTTGGTCTCTGACAAATCAAAAGCTACCAAAGCACGTCAAATTGGATCAAGATTTGACTTCCAAAATGAGCTTTTAGTAAACCAATGCACGCTCAGACCGAAAAGGAGATCGGACAACGTTGAAGCGTCGCTGGGAGATCGCACAACGTTGAAGCGTCGCTGGGAGATCGGACAACGTTGAAGCGTCGCTGGGAGATCGGACAACGTTAATAGGACCCGTCGAGTTCTGAAAATATTTAGTATTTATACGAAGTATTCCTTTCAAATTCGTTAGTATTTTACGAACTCTTTTGCTAGGTAATTAAATAATTAATATTACTTGTAATTGCTAAATAAATAACTAGGAAATTGTGCTTTTTATTTAGTAATTTCCTAAGTATTACTGCTGCACAAAATTTTCAGTGGTTACTTACAAAATGTACGTAAGTGGGCTGAGAGTGAATTGAGCATCAAGTTTTGATGTGGCTGACGGAGACACATAAAGGCCTTCAACTTCCCAAAATTTCATCAAAATCGGGAATTTACACTTGGCGGGGTTCCCTTGTCAGTTCGAGTACATCCACGCATCGCGGCAACCCACCCTGCCTAGAACTGCAGTACAGAATACAGCTCCCCGCGCCCGCCCCGCCCGGCGCGCCCCGCCCTTGCATCCAGCTTTGCAGGCAGTACACACACGCCCAGGCTCACACAGCCCACGTCAGAAATGCAATTGGGACTGACACGACAAGCTTTAAAGATAAAATATCACATTTGACAACAGTAATGAGCAGTCCATTTTTATTGTGCACTCAAACAATCTATGGACATTTTCTATAGACATTGATCTCCTCAGATTCATTGACAATTTAATTATTACTAAAAGTATGGTGTACAATTTTGTTGACAACTAAAAACAAATTTGTTCGTAGTTCAAAATTTCGCTATGGACTCAACAGTGGTCTGTTTAGCAGCAATTCTGTGGACAGATGTCTCAGTACCAAGAGTCCAGCTCCGCGCCGCCCTCCTCAGTACTTTACTCAGTACCAATAGTATGTCGAGAGTTTGCAATCGGTCGGCCAAATCCCGGTGAGCTTGCCCGACGCACGCTGGCTTCTTGCCCGGTCCAACCCGACCCGAACTGAGGTGACGATCACCATGCGTGCGACAGAGACTGCTAGTGGTGTCTCTCTCACACGTCCGGTGGTCGGGCAAGCGCGCTAGGGTCTGCCCGACCGATTGCAAACTCTAGTACATCCCCGCGCCGCCCTCCGCCACTGTAAGAAAAAATTCAGCAAATCCAGTTAATTCTGATGACAGCCTCTACCTGACTTTATTTTACTAGATTTACTGTACTTTCTAACAGGATTCGCTGTACTTCTACAGTGTACGGTTAACGCTGTACACTGCCTCGGAAAGTACAGCAAATCTTGTCAGGTAATACAGTAAATCCAGTAAAATAAACTACAGTAATAAAGGCTGGCATAACAATTTACTGGTGTTGCTGTAGCTTTTTTCGACACTGTCGGTACTTCGCTCAGTACTAAGAGTACAGCCCCGCGCCGCCCTCCTCAGTACTTCACTCAGTACTAAGAGTAAGCACAGCCCCGTTCAAAACGCAATGGTTTAAACCTCATCCGTGCTCAAATACGATGATAGCTTTTAAACGTAAAAATCACTAAAAGGATGAGAGCAGTGGCGCAACGCGAGAGGTCGCGGAGTCTCAGCTGCAACCTCGCTGAAGTGAGTAAAAGTAAGGTGACGGTGAGTCAATGGGAGAAGGGAGGAGTATGAGTGTGGGAGAAAGAGGAGAACAGAAGGAAGTGGGGAGGGAAAGGAATAACATAAGGGAAAAACGGTGGGAGAAGTAAGGGACAGGTTAAACGGAGGTGAAGCGGAAAAAAAGGGAGGTAAGGCAGCCCCGCCTCGAAAAACTCTTGGAGCTACGGAATGAGAATAATATGTACACTCTCAGCCCTGTTACGTACATTTTGTGAGTAACCACTAAAGATTTTGTGCAGCAGTAATACTTAGGAAATTACTAAATAATAAGCACAATTTCTTAGTTATTTATTTAGCAATTACCAATAATATTAACCCTCAAAGGCATGACGTTATTTTAAAACAACGTTCACTAAATTTGGCTCTAGAGCAGCTAACATTTATATCCTTTGCGATTTTATGGCCGAAACATGTTGTACTAGTACCCGTCGATGTTGCAGGCCAGCCGACAGACCTCTGCGACCTTGGATAAGGGCAAAAATACATGGATCGGCTTCTCTATTGTGCATTGGTAATTTCGTTACCAAACCACGCCCATAATATTGGGTCTACAGAGTTGCCGAGACACTCATTACACTCGGAAAGGATTGGCATTTACAGGTATGAAGTTGGTTTTGAGCTCAGGTAACCGCGAGCGTTAAAAAGAGCCAAAATATTGAATAGGCACGGGTCCCGGACGAATTGTAGAGGCGGAGCGTAGCGCAGCGGCAGCGGCGCCCGAGAGAGCCCGGCCTCACTTTGTTACCAAACTACTCCCGTAGTATTGGTCCTACAGAGTGGGCTAAACAGTCATTACGCTCGGAAAGGATAGGGCTTGTGAGGTATGACATTCAATTTGAAGTTAATATCACGAAATAAGCACCAGAGGGTGTTAAAAACGAACATGTCCGCGGTGGCGCGCCGCTGGAGCCGGGCCCGCCCGGCGGCCGAGCGGCGGGGTGGGGGAGCCCCGCCGCTCTCTTCTTACGGGAAGCGCTCGCCGCTGCGCTACGCTACGCCTCCTCAAAACGTCCGAGACCCGTGCCTACGCGCTCCGGAGAAGCCGATCCATGTACTTTGCCCTTATCCAAGCTGCGACGCACACAGTGGGTCCTATTATGATCGAAAAATGACTAATTTCAATTTTCCGTGCGCCGGCTTGGAAATTTTCCTATTCTGACGAGATAGGGGTGAAATTGGTTGACAATTAGACAGAAACCTGGTCCAGAAGGTTGACTGAACGTAATCCGATTCCGATGCCTACCTCTCCGGTCTGATGCGTCAGGCTGCTCTGACAGTATAAAATAGTCGAATGTTGTTTTAAAACAACGTCATGCCTTTGGGGTCAACCGACATCCTCGCAAATCAAAAATCTATAACTAAACTATTTTTTTCGTCTCTCGTGTTCCAAAACTATATATTGAAGCTGTATCAAATGTCCAAGTTAAGAATAAAGACACACCTGGTACTGATTTCAAGTAATATAGCTTCGGAGCACAGGGCGCATCATCACGCAAGTTCCCCTTTTTGAGCACACAAGTATCTGTGATGCATAAGTAACACACTCACCCCAGTTTACCGACTGATAATATGTGCTTCTAAGGTACTCTCAAGCATGCATACGTAACTTTAGCGCACAGCGGCTGTGAGCAAAGGGCGCTCAAAACAGCCCATCCGTACAACCAATGTTGTTCTGAAACAACATATGTTGTTTGAGTGCAACAAGCGTTGTGCAAATGCGCGGTTTTGCACGTATTTATGTCCTTCGACCGTAGTTATACACTACACACTACCCCCAGTTTACCAGCTGGTAGTAAATGTTTCTGATGTACTATTAAGCATGCATTCGTAACTTTAGTGCTCAGCGTCTGTAAGCAAAGAGCGCTCAAAACAGCCCATTCGTACACACCCCTCGTTGTTCTCAAACAACATATGTTGTTTGAGTACAACAAACGTTGTGCTAAGGCGCGTTTTTGCACGTCTTTATCTCCTTCGACCGCAGAGCTGGAAGTGCGCCACTTTGTGGAATAAAGCCTGTACACAGCCAGGGTAGGCCACCCCGCATCGCGCGGGTGTGTTGCGGGCCGGTCACCCTCCCAGGCGCTCTAAAGTGGCCGCTTGGCGTCAGTGTATAACTTATTAGAAAGGAGCTTGCAAATGCGATTTTCGAAAAGAAACGTGTCCAGGCAAGGTGGGGTGGTCGAGCACCACGAGGGTGAGCGCGAACCGCGGGGGTGAGCGCCGCGAGCTTGAGCGAGGCCCGTGAGGGCGAGCACCACGTGTAAGCGCGAACCGCGGGGGTGAGCGCCGCGAGCTTGAACGAGGCCGGTGAGGGCGAGCGCCACGTGTAAGCGCGAACCGCGGGGGTGAGCGCCGCGAGCTTGAGCGAGGCCCGTGAGGGCGAGCGCCACGTGTAAGCGCGAACCGCGGGGGTGAGCGCCGCGAGCTTGAGCGAGGCCCGTGAGGGCGAGCGCCACGTGTAAGCGCGAACCGCGGGGGTGAGCGCCGCGAGCTTGAGCGAGGCCCGTGAGGGCGAGCGCCACGTGTAAGCGCGAACCGCGGGGGTGAGCGCCGCGAGCTTGAGCGAGGCCCGTGAGGGCGAGCGCCACGTGTAAGCGCGAACCGCGGGGGTGAGCGCCGCGAGCTTGAGCGAGGCCCGTGAGGGCGAGCGCCACGTGTAAGCGCGAACCGCGGGGGTGAGCGCCGCGAGCTTGAGCGAGGCCCGTGAGGGCGAGCGCCACGTGTAAGCGCGAACCGCGGGGGTGAGCGCCGCGAGCTTGAGCGAGGCCCGTGAGGGCGAGCGCCACGTGTAAGCGCGAACCGCGGGGGTGAGCGCCGCGAGCTTGAGCGAGGCCCGTGAGGGCGAGCGCCACGTGTAAGCGCGAACCGCGGGGGTGAGCGCCGCGAGCTTGAGCGAGGCCCGTGAGGGCGAGCGCCACGTGTAAGCGCGAACCGCGGGGGTGAGCGCCGCGAGCTTGAGCGAGGCCCGTGAGGGCGAGCGCCACGTGTAAGCGCGAACCGCGGGGGTGAGCGCCGCGAGCTTGAGCGAGGCCCGTGAGGGCGAGCGCCACGTGTAAGCGCGAACCGCGGGGGTGAGCGCCGCGAGCTTGAGCGAGGCCCGTGAGGGCGAGCGCCACGTGTAAGCGCGAACCGCGGGGGTGAGCGCCGCGAGCTTGAGCGAGGCCCGCGCCCGGAGGTAAACGTTGGCCGCTGTGCCAATAAGCGCGCGTCACGACCCAAGAACGCTAGATCCCCTTTGGACCGCCTGGGATAGCGACCGGCCTGCAACGCACCAGTCGGGAGGGAACGCAACAAAACGAGGCAGCGCGAGGGGTGGACATTGGGGTGGACATTGCGGTAGAGAGAGTACCGTCCCACCCGTGCCCACCCCACCTTGCCCGGACACGTTTCTTTTCGAAAATCGCATTTGCAAGCTCCTTTCTAATAAGTTATACACTGACGCCAAGCGGCCACCTTAGAGCGCCTATGGGAGGGTGACCGGCCCGCAACACACCCGCGCGATGCGGGGTGGCCTACCCTGGCTGTGTACAGGCTTTATTCCACAAAGTGGCGCACTTCCAGCTCTAGGGTCGAAGGAGATAAAGACGTGCAAAAACGCGCCTTAGCACAACGTTTGTTGTACTCAAACAACATATGTTGTTTGAGAACAACAATGGTTGTACGGATGGGCTGTTTTGAACGCTCTTTGCTCACAGACACTGAGCATTAAAGTTACGTATGCATGCTTAATAGTTCATCAGAAACATTTACTACCAGCCGGCAAACGGGGGATAGTGTGTAACAACGTTTAAAGGACATAAAGACGTGCAAAACCACGCATTTGCACAACGCTTGTTGTACTCAAACAACATATGTTGTTTTAGAACAACAAAGTCAAATATTCAACATGCAAAAAGCATTTGGCACTGATTTTAGGGATAAGATTCTTGAATTTTCCCCAAAATGCCCTCTTCACAAGATGCTGATACTGATAGAAACCTTCACGATACGATTTATTGAGAAAATCGCATTTTCATGTACACTTTGTAGGGGCATGGTGTTGTTTTAAAACAACGCTCACTTTCCGCAGCCGTAGGGCCGTCGTCTTTGAGAAATTTGATGCTTCGAGCTCAGGATGTCATTCCTTACACTTTTTTGCATAGGAAACGAGAGATTTACCTATGTTTTTCTCAAAGACCTGCCGTCTACACAGCGTCATTTACAAGCACCCCTCAAAAATGACCCAAAAATACGTGTTTTTGGGGCAAAATGGCCACTTGATTTTTTAAATATGATCATTATTTTTCAGAAATGTGAACATCCTTACCACCCAGAAGTGTCATAAAAATTTCATTCACTTTGGAAAAAAAATAAGAAATCATGTCGGTTGACCCCAAAGGCATGACGTTGTTGGTGTACAACATTCAGATATCCTAGACCGTACATGCTAGAACACCCCACGTGGGCTCAAAATGCTTCTTAGACACAACCTAGGTCGGCACAAGTCCCGTATTCAACTTTTGTTCATTTGGACCAGCTCATGCCTTAGAGGGTTAACTATTTAATAACTTAAAAAACAGTTCGTAAAATACTTAAGAATTTGTAAGGAATACTTAGAAATTACTATATATTTTCCAAAGTTTAAAATTTTTAGTCGTCTACGAAAGAAAAAGTCATTAGTGGGCTGAGAGTGTACGAGAAAGTACATTTCCAGGTAGCGTACAAGGGCGCAAAAAATAGGGAGGTTGTTGGGGTTGGGGGGGATGTCGAGGAGCTGCAGCAAGCACGCAACAAATAAAATCTCAGGTGAGTGGATTTAACACATTTCGAGGAGCACTGAAAAATCAAGTTTGTGAATGTCGGGCACTTTTTTGGTGGTGTGTGAATTTCCACCCGCAGCTTTGCTCGCGGGAATTTCGCACAGCTGCGGAGGGCCAACACTCAAGACCTGTACTGTTTTCTAATTTATTATTTTTTCTTGATACCTACGTTTTAACGCAGCAGGATTACTGACAAATTCGTTAATTATTCTGCATAGATTTGGAAGTAGCATAGTGATCAACAACATAAAAAGAACTGCGTACAACTGATGAAAACCAGTTGGCAGTAACAAAGATTTTTTAAACAGAAGAAATACTGCCAAGGGTTCCGAAAAATCAGTAATAACGGGCTGAGAGTGAAGCGTGCGAATAGATTACTCACACTCCAAGTGCGCGACATTTCGGGTTTCCTGTGCGAATGACAAGTTTTTGACTCAATTGTCGGTAAGCCTATGTTAAAATGAATATACTCAGGGGTGGAGGTTAAGTTCATCCGAGAGTTTTTTTTTGGAGGGGGGGGAAGGCGGTGAGTAATCAGCAACTACCCATCGTCTCGCTTCGCCGTCGGTGACTCACCGGGGCCTGGGTGTCCCCCGCGTCGTCGCAGGCCGTGATCCTGATGAGCAGACGCGAGCAGAGGCGCACTCGCCGGTGCCCTTCTTGTAGGAGAAGGTGTAGGGCGGGTGCGTGAAGAGGCAGCGCACGGGCCCCGCGGCCGGCTCCTTGCGGAACATGGAGTGCAGGGGGTTGTCCGAGTGAACGTCGCTGCACAGCTCCTCGATGTTGTTGGGCTCGCCGTGGGACGAGCAGGGCCGCGCTGCAGGACAAAACAACACGCGGCGTCAGAGAGGAGGCAGTTGCACTGAACACTGTAAAATGCTTGCAAACTAAATTCTTTGCAACGTTGCGAATACATTTTAATATTCGAATTACGAAGAATTTGTTCGTATTGCAAAGAACTTCTTTGCAAGCTACTAGAATTCTTACAAACGGCTCCGGGACGTTTCGCCCAATCCGTTCAACCCAAAACTTTTTTGTCTAATGACATTTCACCCGACACATTTCACCCAATGCACTTCACCCAAAAATATGTAGGTCCAATTTTTTTTGCATCCAATAGCATTGTAGGCCTAAAACACTTTCTTCCAAAATGCCCTGTTTTTCGTCCATTTTTTTTTAACCACCCACCCACTTGTCTGGACACAGTAGCTATTGTTGGGGTAAAACAGTAGGGCGCAGAGCGAACTGGCGGCTGGGCGAGCCGAGGCCATGCGCCGCCTTTATGGGTTAAGTTGAAGAGGTAGGAAAACCTACTGGTGAGCACAGAAGTTTTATTTTCTATCTCATGTTTAAACTTACCGTGGCTTCTTTTCTAAGTTTAATTTTCTATATTTTGGTTTGATTTATGGAAGCCCCTTACTAAGTTTTATTTTCTATATTGCGTTGAAATTTACGTGTCAGTGGTTTAAATACTCCCGCGTCTGGAAAGACGAACAAGCGATGACTGCATGCGTCATTTTAGCTTCAGATTTTACGGTAGCTCCTTTTTTAAGTTTTATTCCTCGTCTTTTTCTCTTTTGATTTATGGAAGCCCCCTTACTAACTTTCTTTCTTGTGTTGAAATTCACGAAAGCTCCTTTTCTAATTTTTTATTTTCTATCTTTTGTTTTGATTTACGGATTCCCCTTTTTAAGTGGCATTGTTTTGGATTTATTTTTGTTTTGGAAGTATATATTGAAAAAGTAAATTGGATCTAATATTTTTGTGATAAAAAAAACATGTGGGTAAAATGGTACAATTGGCCAAAATTTAGTGGGTGAAGTGCATTGGGTGAATTGTTTTGGGGAAAATGTCATTGGACAAAAAAGTTTTGGGTGAAACGGATTGGGCGAGACGTCCTGTCACCCTTACAAACTATTTGTTTGTATTGCAAAGAAATAGTTCGTAAGCTTACGAAGAATTAGTTCGTAATACAATGCTTAAAAATTCTTTGCAACTTACAAAGAAAATAGTTTGCAATACGAACCAATTCTTTGCAAGCATTTTACAGTGAAGAAAGCTCATTAAGTTACGACTACTTTAATAAAGCCCGATTGCGACAGTGAGTCGGAAATTTATGATAATCGTAATTCTACGAGAGCAAGTTCTTGGCCGTTGAAAAAAACTCAGAGTGAGCCACCCTATACGCGAAGGTTTTCTTTCGTATTACTTATGACTTTTGGAATGAGCAGTATGAAGGTTACACCAGTTGCATTGTAAGATTCTGCTTCTTAAAAGAGTTTATTTTAAGAAAGAAAACCTTCGTTTAACAAACACAAAGAGCACAGCTTTCTTTGTATGGTGAAAAAAAAAATTTAATGACATGAATGTCGACGTTTATCATACAAACACGATTTGCTCACAAGATTTTTGCAGTGCGGAACAATGCATTAAGTAGTCATAAGTTAATGGTTTCGGAAATTTATATGGTTGTTGTTCGCGGTCACAACCACACTAGAAAAACTAATCGGACATGTGTCAAGTCAATCGATACGACCAGTTTTGGTCACACTTGTGATGCGACCACGTTATGTCACACCACAAACGCGACCAAAACCTCGGTCACATCATCCAACGTTACCAAAAGTTCGGTCACACCACAAAACGTTACCGAGAGCTCGGTAACACAAGCTCATGTGACATGTGTCTCATTACTTTTTCCAGTGCAGTGCCTGCAGACAGGCGGTCTGGCACGGGCTCCACCGCATTGGCTCCCCTGCGCATGAGCACATTGTAAGAAAAAAACTACAGCAAATCCAGACAATTCACACTCTCAGCCCACTTACGTACATTTTGTAAGTAACCACTAAAAATTTTGTGCAGCAGTAATACTTAGGAAATTTAGTAATAAGCACAATTTCTTTGTTATTTATTTAGCAATTACCAATAATATTAACTATTTAATTACTTAAAAAAATGTTCGTAAAATACTTAAGAATTTGTAAGGAATACTTAGAAATTACTAAATATTTTCCAAAGTTTAATATTTTTTGAAGTCTACGAAAGAAAAAGTCATTAGTGGGCTGAGAGTGCAGATGACAACCTTTACCGTACTTTATTTTTCTGGATTTACTATACTTTATAACGAGATTCGCTGTACTTCTAGAGACAGTGTACGGTAAATGCTGTACACTGCCTCGGAAAGTACAGCAAATCTTGTCAGGAAGTCTATTAAATCCTGTAAAATAAACTTCAGTGAAGGCTGGCATAAAAATTATCTGGATTTGCTGCAGTTCTTTCCTACAGCGCCCGCTGGAGCCTCCGAGGTGTTTGAAAAGAGCCCAGCCCGGTCCAACGCCAGCCCGCTCACAATAGCATCGCCGCCTTGGAGCTTGCAGCCCCGGCCCACCGCAGCTCAACCCCCACAGTTATTCAATTACAGTGATGTCACGATCTTTTCTATGCGAAAACTGCGAGGGGGCCACAACATCTGCTCTGCAAATACTCAAGTGCAGAACTGTTCTACAGTTTAAAGTGAAGAAGTAAAAAGTTCTGCACTTCCAAGTGCAATCTTCTGACCATGATTAAAAACACTTTTTCTGAAGACAGCATGATCTTCGTCTTGAAATTCTCTTTCCAATGAGCATAAATGTGATAGGGTTGCCATTTAAATTAAAGGAGGTACGCAACAGAATACGAATTTTTGGAATCTTATTTGAGGACTCGTACTAGTTTCAAATTAAGTGGCAACACTATCACATTTATGCTAACTGAAAAGAGAATTTCAAGACGAAGATCATGCTGTCTTCAGAAAAAATGTTTTTAGTCATGCGGTCAGAAAATTGCAACACTTTAACCTGTAGAACAGTTCTGCACTTCGACGCGTCCGTGCAACAATAGCCTATCTGTTTCGCTGCCCCGAAAGACTAGCCTATCTGTTTTTCGGCGCTCTCAGCAGCGCTGTCTTCTTCCTTTTCTGGGTTTTCCAATATTAACGGTAGAAAAAAAGTAAAAACTGCCATTTGTTGCTTGATCTTTAAGGAACACGCAGCAGTTTTTACTTTTTTTCTAACGTTAATATTGGCAAACCCACAATAAGAAGAAGAGAGCGCTGCAGAAAGCGCCGAAAAACAGATAGGCTAGTCTTTCGGGGCAGCGAAACAGATAGGCTAGTCTTTCGGAGCAGCGAAACAGATAGGCTAGTCTTTCGGGGCAGCGAAACAGATAGGCTATTGTTGCACGGACGCGTCGACTTGGATTTGCAGAGTGAAATCATGTGGTCACACCGTGTAGCAATCAATCCTCAATCCCTCCGAAATCTCCTGCAATCCATCCAAAATCTCCTGCAATCCCTCCGAAATCACGCGAAATCCATCCGAAATCTCCCACAACCCTCCCGCAATCCTGCCTTCTTTGCAATCATGTGTTCACCCGAAAGAGGAGTTGTGGCCTCCTCGGAAAACTGTCACATTGTTTGAAATGAAAGGTCACATTCTTCACAACGTGAATCGCAAAATAATGCATCGTGAATGTCAATGGGGAAACACATTTTAATGTACGAAGTGAGGTGCTCCTGTTGGCAGGCAACATTCAGGACGAGTGGCGCCCGCCCGCCCGCCGCTCAGCCGGCATGGGCTGGGCCGGGCACAGCCGTGCGCGAGGGGTCACTTCGAAAAATCACTGTACAGCCCCCAAAAAATCATTTAAAAAATCAAAAATCAAAAAAATTAAAATAAAATCAAGTAGAAAGTTGCATAAAAATCCGAAAAATCGAGAACAAATGAACCCAAAACTGAGAAAAATGGAAACAAAACAAGAAAAAACACAATTTTTTTTAAAAAAAAGTAACGTATTATTTCTTCTTTATCTCGGGTAAAATCAAAATACAAATCAAAATCAAAAATCAAAAACAAAAAACAAAAATCTAAAAAATCATTGTACAAGTTTTATATGAGTGACCCCTCGGCCGTGCGGGCTCCAGCGGGCTCATGCGCAAGAGGGCCAATGCGGTGGAGCCCTTTGCCAGACCCCACGCGGTTTATTTAAAAATTAGTGGCGAGGGCTGCGCGTAATCTTCCTCCCCCGTAAAGGGGAAAGGGGGGGGGGGGAGTTATCAGTAACTACCCATCGTCTCGCTTCGCCGTCGGTAACTTACCCAGGTCCTGGCTGCCCACTACGTCGGCGCAGGCCGCGTTCCTGATGAGCAGACGCGAGCAGAGGCGCTCTCGCCGGTGCCCTTGTTGTAGGAGAAGGTGTAGGGCGGGTGCGTGCAGAGGCAGCGCACGGGCCCCGCGGCCGGCTCCTTGCGGAACACGGAGTGCAGCGGGTTGTTCGAGTGCACGTCGCTGCACAGCTCCTCGATGTTGTTGGGCTTGCCGCGGGACGAGCAGGGCCGCGCTGCAGGACAAAACAACACGCGGCGTCAGAGGAGGTGGTCGCACACGGAAAAAACATGGAAAAAAGCTCATAAAGTTACGACTACTTCAATAAATTCCGATTACGACAGTGAGTCGGAAATTTACGACAGTCGTAATTCTACGAGAGCTAATTCTTGGCCATTGAAGAAATCTAAATATGAGCCGTCCTCTACGAAAGTTTACCCCCCTAACAGAAAACGAAGTCCGTACTCTGTCCCTAAGCAGCACTGTGAGAAATTCTTGTACCGGGTACAATTACAATTCATATAGTAAGTTTTTATGACTATTTGTATCAACTTAGAATCGATTGATGAGCAACTAAGTCGAAAAGCGTAAAGTCGTGAATGTTGTACATGGTGAATAACAAAATATTTTGTACATCTACGGAAATATTTTCCACCGTGAGGTCCAAAGTAGTCCCTCGACTTTGGGGCTTAAACGGGATTTCACTGTTTTTGAAATCCCTCCGACGTCCTTTTCGAGTGGAGTCCCTCTGAAGTCCCTGCTCTCTCGGATCCATATTTTTACACCGTTCACAAAACATGTAGAAAAACGCATTCTGGGTCATTTTTTAGCGCGTCATACGACATCAGAAGGGCCGTAGGTACACAATGAATACATATATGAGCATATGATCACATACTGAAAGTAGAATGAGACAGATAGGCGCTCTGTAGCCCTTTCAGTTGAGACTGGAACGTGGCATAGGAGGGACTTCTGAGGGACTTCCAAGGGGCTTCAGAGGGGTAGAATCGCCGAAATCCATAACTCCTACTTTGCTTCCTTTTGGAATAGAGTTTGCAATCGGTCGGCCAAACCCAAACAAAAACTGACCAAAAAAATCATTATTCTAATGAAAAATCAAAACAAACATTAAAATGAAAAACAAAATCAAAATAATCAAAAGTCGAAAAATTATTGTGCACATTTTTTTGGTGACCGATTCCCCCCCTCCTGCCCCCCTTTGCCCTCGGTTCGAGGCACAACAGGGCTGGTGCAGAGGGGCCAATAGACATTCTTTACAGCGCCAGTCATCGCCTATGCCTGCTTCTTCTCGACTGACACGCACACAAAAAAAGAGAGCAGGACAATTATTATTCGTCCCGACCATTTCGCCACCAGTCCTTTTGGCCCCAGCCCTATCTCATCCCAGGGATTTTAGCTCTGTTCACCGAGGCGCGAATCGCTCGGTATCGCTCGGTGCCGCTCGGGCCCGCTTCAGGTTGACCCGAGCCAGGCGCGGTTTAAGGTCCGACTGGAGGGGCGCTCCCCAGGTTGCCTACATACAGGGGTTTTGTCCAAAGGCCGGCATCCGCTCCCGAACGCTGCTCGTTGCTGCTCACTCGGCGCTGCTGCCCGCTCGATCGCTTCTCACTCGTTTGTCTCTTGCCCGCTCGCTCGCTTCTCACTCGAACCAGCCGAGACCCGTGCTCGTCAACGGGTCCCGTTTGCCGGCCAGTCGTGGCGTAGCGTGGCGCGTAGGCAAAGTCAGCCCAGCGCCACGCTCTGCCACGCCCTCAGGAGACCGAATCGGTTCCCGCTCGCTCGATTGCATTCGGCCAGTTTCGGCACATCTTCATCCAGCACCTCGGGTTTCTCGCTCTGTCTCTCTCGCACACTGACTGCGCACAGCGCGCGCTCAGAGCGGGACCCGTTCGGGCACGGATGCCGGCCTTTGGTTTTGTCGCGCTATTTGCCTACTTTCCAGTGGGCTATCTAGTGGCCGAAGGGGGGGAGGGCGATCGCCCCCCCCCCCCCGCCCCCCCTTAAACCGCGCCTGACCCGAGGCCTGCGGTGGTCAGCGCCCGGCGGGAGCATGCTGGGGCACCAAACCGAGCACGCCAATCACAGCGCAGTGGCGAGTCCCGAAGTTGTCGCCCCTCTCCTTATAGTCTCTCTGACGTAGTCCCACCCAAATACACTCTAAATGACCATGGACTTTTATTGTTACCAGCCCCTGGACTTTTTTAAACATGCCTAAGCCGGATACAATATTGTGTATAGTTAGTTACATTTTTGAAAATTTTGTTACTAGCCAGTTACAAAATTTTCTAAAATGTAACTAACTACACACAATATTGTATCCGGCTTAGGCATGTGCATGTTTAAAAAAGTCCAGGGGCTGGTAACAATAAAAGTCCATGGTCATTTAGAGTGTATACCATCGTTTGAACAAAGATTTCAAGGCATCTATACTCTCACACCACTATGGTCATTTTTTGAATAAATTATAGACGTATATAAACCAGCATTACATGGAAAACTTATCAATACCTAAAGAAATTTTCCTTCATAATTTTATACACTGTTAGAAATTTTGTCGTAAATTGACAAAAGTCGCTAATTTTTATGGCGACGGCAATTGTTTTGGAACGATTTGGTCGCAACCTAACGACTAAAAAAATCATTCCTCTACGACATTGTCGTAAACTTTTTTAGCATTGAAGGCCTAAAAAGTTCGTAAAATGTGACGATTTTAGTCGTTTACTTACGATTCATGTCGTAACTGTACGATCAAAATCGTTCAATTACGACCGAAGTCGCACGTGTGCGTAATTATACCGAAAAATTCCCCACGTAAAGAGAAAAAATGTTTTCTATACCATGCTGGCGCACACTAAAAACCCAACAGTGTGCACGGTATGCTCACTGTATGTTATGTGTGCATATAGATGCTCACTGAATCTTCAACAGTAAGCATTGCAACTCAACGTGAGCATGGAGATGCTTCCTGTGTACCCAAGTGTGAGCATGGCCATGCACACATTACAGTGAGCATGTCCATTCACACGTTATAAACAGTGAGCATACGTGCACACTGTTAATTCAGCGTGCATGCCATGCATGCTTTTTATACAGTATGCAACGCTCACTGTTGGGTTTTCAGTGCACGTAGGTCTCTAGCTTAAAACAAAAGACTTTTTTCAGAAAAGAAAAATGTCTACTCTGCAAATCCAATTGCAGAACTGTTCTACAGTTTAAAGTGTAGAACTAAAAAGTACTTCACTTCCAAGTGCAATTTTCCGACCATGACTTAAAACACGTTTTCTGAAGACAGCATGATCTTCGTCTTGAAATTCTCTTTTCAATAAGCATAAATGTTGGGTTGCCATTTAAATTAAAGGAGGTACGCAACAGAATATGAATTTTTGGAATCTTATTTGAGGGCTCGTACTAGTTTCAATTTAAGTGGCAACACTATCACATTTTATGCTCATTGGAAAGAGAATTTAAAGACGAAGATCGTGCTGTCTTCAGAAAAAATGGTTTTAGTCATGGTCAGAAAATTGCACTCGTAAGTGCAGAACTTTTTAGTTCTTCACCTTAAACTGTAGACCAGTTCTGCTTTTGAATTTGCATAGAATAGTGGTCTAAGAGTGTACTCGCTAACATTTAGTTTTGCCTGAGCTCTGTGACCACTCAAACAGAACGTCCATTTTCCTCAGATTCTGCTAGCATATTACAATGGATAGCGCCTGCAAGATTCCGGATAGGCCGGCCCGCAGTACACATATGCACAACATGCAAGATGTTGCCTACCTAGCAGGCGCGCAGAGAGGCAAATTTGAGTGAATGTCGGGCGCATTTAACAGCCTACTCTAGGTCCTCTCACTTAAATTCATCAGAAGACTTACACATCTTTTAAAAATAAAATTTTAAGAACTTTTTTCTAAGTAATTAAAAAGTTATCATTATTGGTAATTGCTTATTAATAACTAAGAAATTGTGCTTATTACTTAGTAATTTCCTAATCCACAGAATCTTTAGTGGTTACTTACAAAATGTACGTAAGTGGGCTTAGAGTGTGAAGACAGCATGATCTTTGTCTTGAAATTCTCTTTCCAATGAGCATAAATGTGATAGGGTTGCCATTTAAATTAAAGGAGGTATGCAACAAAATACGAACTTTTGGAATCTTATTTGAGGACTCGTACTAGTTTCAATTTAAGTGGCAACACTATCACATTTAAACTCATTGGAAAGAGAATTTCAAGACGAAGATCATGCTGTCTTCAGAAAAAATGTTTTTAGTCATGGTCAGAAAATTGCACTCGTAAGTGCAGAACTTTTTAGTTCTACACTCTAAACTGTAGAACAGTTCTGCACTTGGATTTGCAGAGTGCTCAGTCGAGCATGGAGGCCCCCCCCCTCCCCGCCCCCCTCCCCCCCCCCTCCCGCCGCCTGGGAGCGAGACAGCCGCACTTGCACGTGCAGACTTGAAGTTGCAAAATTACAAGTGTTGAGCAGCAGCAGTTGCACACTTCGTTTATCAGAGCAATGAGTTCCGCTCTAAACAACCTCCCCCCCCCTCCCCCACACCGGTGCGGCAGCGCCTCCGACATGGTGGTCGCCCCGTCGGCCGCGAGGCGAGTCGGCAACAACTACCGTTCAAGCACAAGTACCAACATCAGGTATAGCTTTCTCTCATACCCCACATTACATGTCCTACCCCCCCCCCCCTCCCCTTCCCCCCCACTGTCCACGCCTATCTGCCTCCGACAAAAACTACGATTTCAACAGTAGAGGTGTGCGAACTCTTCGAATTCGAATCGAATCGAAACAGTCCCGATTCGATTCGTATCGATTTCAAAACAGGCCACTTCGAAATCGAACAATTCGAGTGAAGTTAAGTTCGGATTCGAATCATGGGAAGCGCGCTCGAGCTGCCAAAGTGTCTGATTGATCACGCTACCAAGCTGAAGCCTTTTTAAAATTAGAACCAATTTCAGTACAGCAAGATTCGATTCGATTCGAGGGGAAAAAATCCAGACGCGAGTACCTCACGGGACCCGGACTGCGTCCGAATACGGCATGAGCGAGCGAGATGCTGCGGATTCGAGTTCGAGCGTCCTGCTTGCAGCTTCGTTTTCGAACGCAGTTCAGGACCAGGGTCCGCGAGCCGAATGAGAACTCTGTCTGGGCCAAAGGAATAATAAATATAAAGAGTGTACACTCACTAATTATTGAGAGGCGCCGGAAACTAGCAGCTTTGCAGGTGGAAGATCCAAGCGAATTGCACGGCTAGACGACACCCGCTGTGACGGCAAGAACGCCATCAGGAGGGCCGACGTGACGACAACGAGGCGGTGCCATCAGCGGGGCGAAGAACTGAGGCGATCCCAGCATGCAGCATGGCGCTCTACCGAGCACGGACATTCCTCGCGGGCGTCGGTGACCTTGGTGAAGGTCAGTGCTTGAGGTTCGGTCCAAAACATGGCGCACGCACACGCCACAACTAGCACGGTGACTTTGGTGAAGGCGTGATGACCAGTGCTTGAGGAACTGTCGAAAAGTCTGAGCACACACACAGAACTAGCACGGTGATCTTGGTGAAGGTCGGTGCTAGAGGTACGGTCGAATAGTTGGCGCTCACACACGACACAACCAGCAAGGCGACCTTGGTGTAGGCGTGATGATCAGTGCTTGAGGTACGGTCGAAAAGTTTGAGCGCGCACACACGGGACAACTATCACGGCAGAGCACGGTAGAGCACGATAGAGCACGGCAGAGCACGGCAGAGCACGGTAGAGCACGGCAGAGCACGGTAGAGCACGGCAGAGCACGGGACGGCATGGCACGGCACGGCGGAGTGGAGAGCGTCCGCCCGGCCCAACGACTGAACGAAGACTGGCTGGGGCTGGCCTGGAGCTGCGCGCTGCGCGCTGCGCGGCGAGCGGTGAGGCGGCCCGGCGTGGCAGGCGGGCGGGCGGGCGGGCGGGCGGGCGGGGAGTTGGTGGGTGGGGGGCGAGCGGGCGGCAGCTGGCGGCAGCGAGCGAGCTGGCCAGAAGGCGGTGGTGGGGATGGCAGCGCGTGGCTGGCATGCAGGCCGATGCAGGCGGGGCAGGAAGTACTGGAGCTCCCCCTTATTTTTTTTTTTAATAATAAATATTTATCATCAATGATAGTAAAAAAATATCAATCAAGATTGGTATTGATAGCAGATGATACCGCACCGCAAGAGAAATTGCTATGGGGTGCGACAATTTGTGTGAACGCACACGATGTAAACGACGAACGACGCCAGCAGCACCGCGCCGCGTGCCTGCGGGGTTGGGAGGGAAAGGGGTGGGAGGGGTCCGCCGGCGGCGTGGCGGACCGAAGCGGTTGCTGGCAGGGAGGAGCTGTTAGTGTTACACGCTGCGCGCGAGGAGGAGGTGAGGTGCCATTGTTCCGCGCAGACTGCGCGTCATTCAGCCATAGCCCCCCTGGCAGCGCCGCGCTATATTATTAGTTTCTGGACTCGGGAGTAAAAGCTAGCTGACACCTTCAAATTGAAAGTTAAATTTTATGTTAAGTGTTTAAAGGTATCATCTGCTAAAAATAATTTTAAAAAGAGTATTTATGTTATGTCCATTTAATTTCCCAGTAGGTTGATCATGTTGCCGTCGCCAGCAAGGTGATTCCGAACACTGTTTTGTGGTGTCCTCTCTCTTGCTCCTTGTCGGTGCCCAATGCGTGCGACAAGGAAAGAGCGACGGGACCAGCGTGCGGAATCACCCTGCAGGGCCCTATCACTTCGAGATCGGCTGCCTAGCCTATCTCTGTCTCTCTGTCTCTCTTTACCCACGAACTCCTGGGCTGAGCTGGCTTACGCCTTTTGGTAATGCTGGTGATGTGCAAGCAGGCAGCCGACCGCATTAATCTATTCGCTATCCATTCTTCAGACCCAAAACATAAATCCTCAGAGATAAGTATCAGGGCGCGACTCCTCAGCCTCCTTCACTGGGCCCGTCAACCGCCCCCGATGCCTTCCCGAATCGGGCGAATGCGGGCGGAGGGCCCCAACCGCACTCTTCGTGCAATGACACCGGCGCAACCACCAAGCGCAACCGGGGTCCTGCGTAGAGGGAGTGGTACACTGTTAAAAATACTCGTAAATTTACGACATTTTTGAGAACAACAGTGTCGTTTATAAAACAACACTTTCACGTTACGACTTGTGTCGTTCGTGAACGACGAAGTGATCGCTAATTTTTATAGCGAAACAGTTCGTTTTCAAACCAATTAAAGTCGTAAATTTACGACTTTGTCCTAAATGTACGATTGATTGTAAATTCCTTGCGCAGGATGTCACACAGATACCACTTCATTCGTAAATTTACAACTTCGGTCGTAAATGTGAGTTATCTTGTTTCCGAATCTTTGACTGATTGGTGTGAGATTAAAAGAACTTGTCTTGACATTCACACTTCATCACACAGTCCTTGCCTTTCGGCGAAACAGGTTTTTGTTTTCTTCTTTTTTTAAAAAATGTAGAGCTGAGCGCCGAGCCGAGCCGTCCAAGCGGGCCGAGCGCTGCCAGCCCCCGTTGCGTTGCTGTAGAGCAACAGCGCCGTGACGGCAGGCAACCCACCCACCTCGTCAGTCGATTTGGAAGCTCTCCACTTCAGGAGCGCTCGTGCATGCATCCGTGCGTGCGTGTTCTGAGGGTTCGGCATTTTGAAAATAACAACATTTACTTCAGACTTTTGGTGTTTCGGACTGCAATATCTGTTCAATTCATTAGAACCTATCGACAATGACATTATGATAACTTAAGGTGAATCCGCAACACTGCTCATAGCTAATAGCTCATGCGCTCATGCAGCTCATAAGTTCCTCTCATTTCTGAATGCGAAGTGCAAGAAGGCAAACTAGGGAACTTATTTGGTGAAATGGACTCTTCGAAATATATTAAATTTCCACTTTCACCAAAAACATATAGTTGAATGCAAGGAACTTATGAGCCGCATAAGCGCATGAGTGCATGAGCTATGAGCTATGAGCAGTATTGTGGATTCACCTTAACCATCTAGGCTGTCGGGACGCTTTTGGGTTCGGTTCGAATCTCGGTCGATCTAATTTTTTTTCGCCGATTTTCGGATGATTTCACCCTAGTGCGTTGGTCTCTGGGTGCACTAAAGCTCCCCTGCACAAACCTCGTCAATTTGGAGGAATTTTTTTTTTTGGACCAAAATCCTTAAAAATGCAAATTTGACCAAAATTCGAAAGTCTCCGATCACACCCAAATTAATAGGGAATATTCTTTACGCACTAGGAAACATTCGTCAGTCGCCAGAAGCACGATACCGGTCTTGGTTTGGGAGAAATTCCTTTTTTACGCGATGAAAAATGAATTGTTCAATGGACGCCGGATGGATAGGCAACCCATTCGACGCCAGCCCCCGGCAGCGCGTTTGAACGAAAACCGTGAAAAAGCGGCTCGCCAAGCCTAATTCTACGCGGAGCTCAGCAGAGGCGAGGAGGTAACTTCCTCGAAATCGACTCCTGGTCCAAGAAGCTTTTCGGAAGCTATGTGGTGTTTTGGATTGAATTATTTGTGTCATTTATCAGAGCGTACCTACAATGACATTATGATAACTTACAGCGTGCTTCGAGCAGACACGAGTACGTTTATAATACATGGATAGGAGTTCAATAATAATGTATTTTGTAGAATTTTATAGAGGTAACGAGTTTTGTTTCTCGACGCGTTTTCCCCTCAGGTGCTGGTCGAATGAGTTGCCTATTCAACGTGCGCGGATATTGCAATCAACTTTTCATCTCTTAAAATTCCAATTTCTCCTTAATGAAGTTTTCTATCGTTACTACCAGGAAGATTTCTAGTGAATTTGGGCTTGGTAAGATTTTTCCAGGGCCTTTGAATTTTTATGATTTTTGGTTGAAAAAATTTGCTCCAAATTGAAAGGGGTTGTGCAAGGGGAATCTAATGGACTCCCAGACCAACCCCCCACCAATCCTTGAATTGGCTGCCTAGGCGCGAATATAGCACCTTTTGGCGCCTTTCCTACTACCAGACCCCCTGTACAAGCCTGCATGACTTCTTCTTGACGTACAGTCATGTAACTGCAAGGGCCTCTTTGCGTTGCCAAATTTTGGCCGGAAAAATATTGTCGTCAGTTTTGACCTTACTCAATTTACAATTTGCTCGGTCCACAAAACCAGAATCTACAGTACAAGCAGCCACATATTGCACGTATTTGAGAGAGAGTCGGGATATTTACAAAACGAGCAGGGTGACTCCGCTGAAAATTTTATTTGTTGAGTAGGAGAAGGAAGGGACTCCCATGCTACTATTACACTAAATGCCTGCTGAGGGGTATGAGGGTGAATTTAGCAAGAATGAAGAGCAAGTAAAAATGTTAATTCAACAGTCTTGATTTTAATAAAATTAACTTTTTTGTTAAAGTATTTACATTCTGCATACCTGAGGACACGTTATCTTTCTTAAGTACACCAGTTTGGTTGTATTGGTGCTCGAAAACTGTGCCAGTCTCTGATACATAAAAATGTAAAATCTGAATATGATGCATTACAATTTTTGTTTTCCTACAAAACACGGCAAATGGAATACTCTGAAATTAACAGCTAAGGTACAAGGCAATGATTGTGAACTTTCTAAAAAATTCTGTATCACATGTATACTTCTCTTTTGTACCCTGCATTTCCATAGCACTTTAGATGAGCTACAAGAAGGGAACAGTTGGACAGAAAGCAAAGAAACATTCACTTGCCTATTGAGCTAATTGCTGGGTGAAAACAAGAATAAATGGATATAAATAAGCACAAAGATTGGCTATAATCAATAATCTAACAACAAATTCCAATCTATTACCATAGATTCAGACAAAAATCACAAGTACAACTGGACATATATGCCACAGGCACAACGCACTCACATTAAAAGTATAGAGCCATGCTAGACACAAAAGAGATGAGGGTACACATTAAGCTTAAGAAATTTACACTAAATACCTGTGCTTATTTAGTTTATCACTAAGTATCACAGAGAAAATGAAAGGGCATACCTTTCTATTAGCACAGCTACGCACAGGATTATAAAAAATAGTTCAAATTTTTGAAAAACAGTTATGTAATAATGACACAGCACATTCAAAACTGATTATTTGCTCATCGCCAAAATAAGACTTACGAGCAAAATTTTCAAAATACAAACAACAACAAAAACATCATTACTTACTTAGAGATGCTGTACCCAGAATGAGTAGTAAACATCCTATGTACAAGGACATGGTAACTACCTTACAGTAACTTGAAATTTTTAAAGAAATCAACATAATGAAATAATATTTTTTGGTTTAAAAATTTTTTAAAAACAAAACAAAAACAACATTTTTCAAGTTGAAGGCAACTAGATTTTTGCTGTGCACTTCACTGCACATCTCAAAAAGCATCAACAATCAAACTATTTAAACAGATAAATATTTTAGTATCATGAATCATGACAGAACGACTTGGCCCACACACAACACCACCACATTTGTTTCCTGCACACAGACATTTAATGGTCGACCATTGGCTAATTTAAAAACAGTTCTACACATTCTTGCTGCCAACACAAATGAGTAAAGTTTCTGGGAAAGACTAGATTTGAGGAAGAAGAATAAAATTGGACAGGGAAGTGTTCCCAAAACATTACCAATGAATTCACTGAACAGTTAGATTTGAAGTTTAAGTTGCAATTGAGTAATTCAGGTAATCTCTACCAGTAAATGTTTATAGTGAGAGTTGAATGAAAATGAAAGAGACTTGTCCAATTTTACACAATTAAGACACCATGTTACTGAAAATAACACAAGTTTTTAAAAAGGCTAAGAATGGAGCACATTGTATATCTGTCCCCTTTTCTACTCTTCCTCTCCCTGCTTAGCTTATTTTTTTTTTTTTTCTTTTTTCTCTAAAAGACAAACAGCTATAAAGATTTCTGGTTCTTGGAATTGTGAAGAATCACAGGTAAGATTTGTAAGATTTCCGTCACCATAATCAGAGAGTAATAATGGGGGAGATTTACAGACTTTTTTCATGTTGGAGACATCTCCTGCAGGAGTGCATAAGGTGCATGACAGCATGTTGCTCTTTAAGATAGAGATAACATGCATTCTATACCTTGCAATCTTTCTGAAGAGACAGATATTGCTTTTAGCAGTACAAATAAGTTTCTAACAGAAATCAAAATAAAAATTATTAATAGTGTTGGCCAAATAAATGGAACAAAACTGTTCAAATCAGGAAGAAAAATTCAAGCAGAGAAGGAGCTCCTAGATATTACAATGTAAAACATTCTTTCTTGATCAGAAAACTAATAGAAAGAATATCAAACGACATACATCAGGTCCCTTACAAATGCAATAAAGATTCTAAGTGTAATTATGTCATATATAGTGTTTAATATTGGTAGTTGATGTGGATTAATTGACTTTTTGGTAAAACTAGTCAAAAGTAAAAATGAGAAAATTATTTTTTTTCAATCAACTGCTTTAAAGTATTGATACTTTAAATTTTGACACATAAAGGAAAGAAACTCCTATTGTCTGAAGAATAATCTGTTTGGTGTCCTATGTAAGTTGGAATAAGGTTGTATTATTAAGTTGGACAAGTGGAGGGAATCTTAATTGACTGGTATAATGTGATACAACATTATTATGAAAAGCATATCAAAGTATCAACTTAAGGGAGTATACCTTATCATTCCACAATTTTAAAGTAACGTACAGAGTCTGCCAGTATTCAGAGCTGCGGTTAAAATTTTTGTACCGTGTAATGAATAAAAAATGACTTATAACACATAAGAAGAGTTTAAAAAGGGGGAAAAAAGTAATAATAAAAACAGAAAACACGCAAAAATGAAGGTTGAGGAGTCTACAGGTGCAAGTGGCTTTGATACGCAAAACCACTTCTTTTCATATAAAACGCACTTGCATTCGACATAGCCAATTTCACTAGTTCACTGACTGAAGCTTTCCACAATCCACAATAGCATTTCAACTGTGCCACAAAAGGACAAGCACTGTCAGTAATGCTACAAAAATATACTCACATGATGTTAAATTTCAAAGACAAAACTCAACTCATGAGATAATGTGCACATTATAGTCACAAGGTTTAAGTGATATTAAACATTATCTGAAAACTACTTGAGCAGATCTCAACATTTAAAAGTATACTAAAAGTTCTTGTAAGGCAGATAGAATACAATTTTCAATCCTTTAAAAAAAATATATATATATGAAGATACGTCTCCTGGAACGCTTTCATGATGGATCACAGATGACTCAATGGCAATGCCATTACCAAAATAATGATTGGTTCATTGCTCATCTTTTATGTAAATTGCTTGAGGCAAAAACCAAAGCGGTTCTTACTAGCTAACTAAAATTTTTCTAAAGCTACACTGTCATACAAGATATAAGCTCACGACACAATTCACTATATTGATGGTGGTCACCAGAAATACGTCTCATTTTTAATTCACCTTTACACACTCTAAGTTCGATTTGAACACCACTAGGATATTCTAAAGCAAGACCATTATCTCCACAGCCTCCAACCACAAAGCCTTGAGGGGGTTTTCTCCTGTCTATTAGATCTTTTACTATTCCCAAAACATCAGAAGTTGCCAACTGGGCACATGAGTCGGAGAGAGTAACCTGAAAAGAACCACTAGCAGTGATTTGCATCAAATCAGATGCAAAAACATTTCTATAAGGTGAATGGTGGGGAGAAGTTCTACCATTCTCAACACTGTTATTGATTACATTGTTAAAATTAAATAAATATGGGTTGTCATTGCTACCTATTGCACTACTAAAAGGGGGAAAAGTACGTCTTAGAGCAGCATTCTTGGAATATGATTCTCGTCTCTCCTCAGTTGAAACAAGTTGACTTGGTTTAAAATTACAGTTTTGATTGTTTTCTCGGTCTCCAACATCTACACCAAATTTATCTTGAATGACTCTTTGTTCTTCATTACCTTCATTGGAGCACTGTCCTTTTCCAATACCACGAACAATTGAAGGTCTTGATGAATCATAGGGTGACACGACATAGGGGATTGGTGCAGAAGAAAAAAATGGATACACACACTTAACATCCTCAGAATCAGACATCATTTCAAACTGGTTACAGTTTTGAAAAGTTGCTGGAGTTTGGTAATCACATTCCACTTGGCCATTTGACTCATCCATTTCCACCTCTTGTGAGTTTTTAATAGGGTCAGAACAATTTAGTGGCGCACAGGATGATAATGAATTGATAAGGGTTACTTGCCCACCCATTTCATCTGTCACAGATATTTGAGGATGAAAAAAGTTAGAGTTATGTCGACGACCCCACGCTCGAGTGCAAGCATCTGTTAAGCCTAAACCAACACAATCACTTTGGCCATGCTGCACAGGAGCACTATTTTCCTCTCGTATCATGCTTAAGCTTGGTGAAGCAGAAGACGGATGATGAAGTGGTGATAAAGTTGGGGACACTCGTAAATCCAAGTGGACCGATGTGGGCGATGATGTTCCCTGGGTGATAGAACCAGAGGCCGTAGTAAGGCCACTTATACCTGTTGGAGGACAAAATCAAGGTTAGATAGATAAATATACATGCCTTTTAGCTGTGAAAAACAGGTTTCTTGTACACTATCAGAGAATTAAAAACAAAACAAAAAAAAGGAGAAGATAGGAATGTGTATACCATGAGTAATTGATGTTAGGCTTGCTGTTGATGAAGCTGGAGATATGAAAGTACCACATGAAGACTGCTGATGGGATGTAGGAGGAGAATCTTGTTGAGATGATTGAGCTGAATGCGAATGTAGAGGGGATGTCTGGTTTTGCTGTTGTTGTAAATGTAACCTCTGAAGATGTTGGGTTAAAGTTGAATTGTTAGAGTCTGAACGAGATACTCTAAAATGACTTGGTGAACCTAATTCAACAAAAAAACAAAATTTTTGAACACATAAGACAGTGACGATCACAAAGGTGTGCCAGTTATTTAAAATTTATCTCATGTTGGAGATAAGTGTGTAGTTGAAGCATACCTGCAGGACTTATAGGAAGCACTGGTGGACTTGGAGATGGACTACTCATTGGTGAGCCTAATCTTTGCTGCATATGATATGAGTGAAGCTTTTGAAGTTCTGCCTGAGAATGTGCATCCCCAGAATCAACGCTATGTTTTTGCTGCAAATAAAGTCAAAGTTGCTGTTACCTTAATATGTATTCATATCTCAAGAAGTACCATAAAAACAATATATTTTCTCTTCAAATTAATAGTGACCTGCAGCTGTTGACATTCTTGTTGAAGAGATCTTAAATTTGCTTCCCCACAATCTCCAGGTGAATTTGTACGGTGATATGATAAGCTGCCAAGGGTTCCTGCTGAGCCTTCACTAGCTCTTCGAACCGGACTATATCTTTCTTGGGGAGGATGCAGTGAAGTTACTTCTTTTAGAGTGTCTCTCCCTCCTGAAAGCCGAAAGTATATCAAGCTTCTTTCCTTGAAATTCATGAAATTCTATTTCTTACCCACAATCTTTGTTTCTCTTAGTCTCTCACAAAATAAAAATTTTAGGTGTTTAATTTTGCTGGAATTGTAACACTTGCACAAGATTGCAAATATTATAGGAATGACAAGATCAGATATAAAATACATAATCAAAACCTAGTTAGAATAAAAAGAACCATTAACACTTGCAAAATTTTAAAATATTATAGACAAACATAACCATCCATAAAAAAGTTCAAAATTAAAATGGTAAAGAAAAAAAAAACGGAAAACCTTGAACAGCAACTTGAATTCTAGTTTGAAAGCTGAGTTGAGGACAAAAGAGCAGAGAAAAAAAGAGACGCAAATTCAAAAACACACCATGCAAAAAGAGAAATACATTGACAAGCTAAGGAGGGCTTTTGATAACGCAAATAGACCACGTCACAAAAGTAGTTATAATAAAATAATAAAATAACCATAGTAATAATTTAAAAAATGATGATAAGAATAAAAAGAAGCTTCAAACAAACACAAAACACTAATTTATACAAAAAGGTGGCATTACCTAATGATTTTGTCCCAAGCTATATATGTTTTTATAAAAATTATACTAGATATGAGCAACTTTTGAGAAAGAACAGGAGTTGAACTTCATATTGATAGTTTTAGACTGAACAGCAAAAGGACAGAAATACTTTTCATGAGCTGGACTTACCATAAAAATGGATTTAATTTCTATTAACAATTTAAGCCCCAAGACTGTTATCAAATTGCTTATCTTTCAACCAATCCAAGCCAATAAAATTATTATCAGCAGTTTCAGGCAAAAAAGCCTGTATTATTTGAGATAAAAATCAAGGTGATTTACCTATTCTGCTTCCTTCTTGAACAGTGGCTAAGCCTGAGGGGGCTTTTTTAGCACGAGTGTGATGAAACGCTTTGGGTCGATTGGGCACCGATTTGACTAGTGCTGGCGGTACATGAGCACGGTTCATACGCGCCTCCACCTCCATTATCAGCTCCGGACTAATAACTGCAGGTAGACGGGACATGCGTAGAAGTGCGAGTGAGCAACAAAAAGTGTGGACCAAATGCAAACCAGGCACAAACCAAAACATAAAAAGAAAACAACAAAATTAGTTCAAGCAGTGAGGAATTTAAAAAGCTGAACTGCATGTGGAGGGCTTAGGACATTAAGCTGGCGTCCATAACAAAATATGATGCTTTAAGAAACTACACATATAAGGCTACAAATGAAATAAAACAGAATAGTTGGACGAAACAGACTTAATTTTAAGCCTCTCAACATTAAGAGTCTCTGATTCCGAGCAGGCTGTGCAGTTTTATTTCTTTAAGATAACAACTTTTGCAAAGTTATGTAAACAATACTTTGAAATGATTAGCACTTTTTCACCACCAAAGAAAGAAGCTGTTATGCTTTCCAGCTGAAGACTTGGACACGAAGCATCAACAGGAGGCAGCTGTGGTCTATGATTGTAGCTGCACAGCCCATCACCAATACAAAATGGAAAGCATGTAAATATACGGTACAACAGAAAAAAGTTTGTTGTTTTCAAAACTGAAACTGCCAAAAAGAGCACAATGGCATTAAATAATTGAGTGCGGATAAAATACAACAAAATCATACTGATTGATACAACTCTCGTTTGATTTAAAAAAAATACTTAAATAAATTTAGGTTTGTATAATAGACCAAACCCAACCTTGCAAAACACAGATGAAACAATAACACAAAATCAAACTGAAAACAACATTGACAAACCCTATTTACATTAAATCTTCCAGGTCCAAAAGAGAGAGAGGAAAAAAAAAAAAAAACCTAAAGAGAAAGTGATAGATTTTATGTACAGAGCTGAAAGTACCAACAGACACGTCTGTGTTCAGTATGATATGGGAGGTAAAATCATTCAAAGCTGATTGCTGACGTAGGTTTAGGAAGTCAAATCAATTTTTTATTTCTAGTGAGATATTTACCAACAGGAAATTAAGAGATCAAATAACTTTATGATCTAAAACACTTCATGCTAACTCATGCAATCAACTTATTTAACTACACTATTGCAAATTAAAAAAGAAAATATTCTCATGAAGAGTGAACAGAATTTATTAAGAAAGTGGGGAGACATGTAAAAACGTTTGCAAGAGCGGGATAAGAAGCAGTGCTTTACCTGGGCGCTCCATAGTAACAGCATGAAGACCTGTTCGTCTTGTCCTCATGGGAACCTGAGATGTCTGTTGAGGTTGAGATGGTTGGTGCTGCAGAAGCTGTTGCTGAAGTTGCTGCTGCTGAAGTTGCTGCTGCTGCAGCATCATTTTCCGCTGGGCTTCTTGAGCTTCTTCTGGACTAGCCATAGTATGGCGCTTTGATGATCCCCTGGTCTGCATGTATCTGATAAGAGAGAGGTCAGTAGATGTATGAACGAGAGTAAAAATTTTAAATGTTTGTAGCATACAATACAAAGCTTTCGTACTTCAACACAGCACAACTATCATGCGGAAGTTCTTCCATAGATGCAGCGTCTGTTAAGTGAACAAGATCCGAAAGAACACTAGAGACTCCACCCATTGCAACTTCAGTTGTATTCATGGTAGGAATTGAAGAGTTCAGCGTTTGTGAGCCTTGGGAATGAGGAGGGCTACAATCTGGTTGGACCTGAAAATTAAATAAATTAGAAAAATTAAGTAAGGGAAAAAATAGAAAAAAAAAAAAAAGAGAGAGAGACAACAGAAGAAAAAAATAAGACATGACACATGAAAACACTTACAAGTTGAATTTGATCTTGACTTCCAGGTTGGCTCCAACCTTCAAAATACATCTGTAAATTTGCACCACCATCTGATGCTCTTCTGCCAAACCCTCCCACTGTAAGAAACCAAAAGCGCCATAAGGAAATGGGAGTAAAAACTTAGGGAGATATAAGTATCTGAAAAGAAAAACAAAGCTTACTTGCTCCCATTACAGGAGGTGGTTTTAAAAGGTGTTGATCTTTAAATGTGAAATTTTGTGGAGGTTGATTTTTTACCAGAGGTAAATTTAGAGGTAAGTTTGTATTTGGCAAAATGCCAAAAGGATTTCCTGCTTGCAATCCCTCTGTCCGGTATGAAGGCAAAATGTAATGGGCATCTAGAACCTGCTCATGGGCAGTGTCTCCAGGTCCAACTGTGTGCCTTCGAGTTGCATGATACTTGTCTCCACTGCTTGAGCTACCACCACTTCCTCTCCGCAGGGAATGTTGGGCATAAGGCAGGTGATGATCATGGTCTTGATCTGCTTCAGGTAAACTATCTGTGTCCCCAAACTGCAAGAAAAACAAACCAGATTTTACACAATGTCCGTTTACATGAAATAAAACTGTATCTAGTGTCGTAAAGACTTACGGTTTCCAACAACTGAGAATTTGAAAATGTGCACTCGTCTGGAATGATGGGCATTGACATGAGGGGTGAGTTGGTGGGAGCAAAAGGTTCGAATTCGTTAAGAGGACTTCGATCTACCACACCTAAAACAAAAATACAGCATGAAAAGTAAATTAAGCAATTTAAGCACTGACCAAAACCAACATACAACAGAAAGGTTACAATACCTGTCGTTATGCTAGCTTTACGTTGCATTAAGCCTATGGGTCGAGTTGGGCCATTTTGAGATCTCTGTTCTAATTTATCCACAAGTAAGTGGTAAATAGCACTAATATGATCAAAAGTCTTCTCTTGCAAAGACTAAATGGAGTAAAGAAAATTCAGATCCCATTAAACATAAAAACAGGAAAGGTATCCACAATTATGAAACACATAGAAGCCAATAAATAAAAGTTTCCTTAATTTTAAAGTAACTTATTGAAATATATAAAGTTGTTGACAACATAATGGTTATATTAAAAATACCTGAATTATCATTTCACTGGTGAGGCCAGGTAATTGCAGCATGTGTTCCATGACAAGCTTATTCAATGGCTCAGGTTCAGGTTCTAATTCTACTACAGGATAACAAGGTGGTTCATTGGTTGGTTGACCCTGTTGGAATGATAAATGTATTGATTATTAACAGAGAAGATCAAAATGGAGAAATAAAATGGCAATCAAGCTTTGCCTAATACCTCAGTCATCCATTTATGCCTAAATATTTGCTTTATACTGTATCTTTTCTCCGGCTCAAGGACCAGCATATGTTTTATAAGATTTTCACAATCTGGAAAAAATATGTTGTCAAGTACATTCCCAACTGAGGCCAAATTAATTACATAGTTCAAAAGTTCAAGTTACCCATGCTCATAAAAAAAGGTATCCTAAACCTTCCCGAAATTACATTTTCTCGCAGAGCTTGGAGAGTAGCACCATCAAAAGGAAGTGTTCCACACACTAAAACATACAGCACTACACCAAGACTCTGAACAACAAAAAAAAAGGTGTTAAAAAAAAATCTGTGAAGGAAAGAACCCATTGCAAAGAGGATGCACTACAACATACCCAAACATCAGCCTTTGGTCCATCATACTCCCGACCCTCAAACAGCTCTGGTGCTGCATATGGAGGACTTCCGCACCATGTTGACATCATTTGGCCTGGTTTGAAGTGATTACTAAACCCAAAGTCTGGAAGAAATGAAATTAGCATTTAACAATAATTGTATGAATACTTCCAAATGCATAGTTTTATTTGTAACAATAAAATGCTTACCTGCTAACTTAATATCCATTCTTGAATCTAGGAGAAGGTTTTCTGCCTTTAAATCTCTATGCACAACATTGTGTGAGTGGCAGTAATGAACGGCCTCTACAATTTGGTGGAATATTCTACGAGCCTCAGATTCATCCATTTTCCCTTGACCCACTAAGTAATCTGAAATAGGGGGGAAAAAAACAAAAACATTTCATTAAAAAAGTATGATTTTAATGATTAACTAAGCACTTAAGATATCCCATACCGAATATTTCTCCACCACTGGCGTATTCTGTTACAAGATATATCATTTTTTCAGTCTCCATAACCTAAAATGGGTTGAAAAATTGGTTAAATGATTCAAGACAATGAGATAATCAATCTTGAGGTGTTTAATCTTACCTGATACAGTCTTATGATGTTTGGATGTCGTAATTTTGTCATAATTTGAATTTCCCTAAATATCTTCTTGAGATTTTCTTCATCTAATCTTGTTTTGTCAATGATTTTAATAGCAACCTGCAACAAGATGGAAACAATGTCTCTGAGGCACATGTGCAACTAGAACACTTCAACTTTCCTCAGAATTAAACTGAGCCACTAAAGACATGGAAGAAGTGTCTTGAGGGAAGCCTAAACTGTAACTACTGATCCTACCATCCTTTCAGCGAAGAACACCCCTGGTTTCGAACTCTACAGACTGCAGGACAGACGCACAATGATGCGGACATCCTCTGGCCAAGGATTTATATGCATGCCTGGGCCAAGACCTGGGCAGGGCAGGGCAGGCCAGGGCAGACGGCTAAGTTTTGGAGTGGGGGAGTGGGGGAGGGGCAGGGGCAGGGGTGGAGGGTGAGAGGGGGTTGGGGGGAGAGGGACTCAGAGGGAAGTCCGGAAGTACAGACTGGACAGACTGATGGGGAAAAGTACGGGGGAGTGGGGAGTTTGAGGGTGAATAAACTGGAATGTTTGAGCGAGCACTGGAAAAACAAGGGTGCGATGCGAGGGGGCCTCAACTTACCCAAAATTTGTACACATGATTTCAAGATTTCACCTGATTTCACATGATTGATTGCACCTCTTATAATTGAAAGAAAGAATTCGTAATGTAAATACAAGCGTATTTTGAGCTTTGTGAGCCCAAAATACGCACTCAAATCAATTTTTTTCGGCAATAGATCCACAATTTTTGACAATGATTTCGAAGATATCAGCGATTGTGTACACATGATTTCAGGAGTTGAGGCCCCCTCGGTGCGATGTCCTACCTTTCCGGGTGTGTTAAACCCGTTGTAGGGGTACTGAAGTGTATATTTTCATAGTTTTCAAAATATTGTCTTTATGAGCAAACCAATTTCATTTTCGGATACATAATCGCACTCCTCTCAAAATTCCGCGTCAAAAAAACCTACATGTGATAGGGTTCTGATAAGCGGTCAGACAACGACAAGCAAGTAAAAAAACACACACACACAAAAAATGAAATTAATTAATGCCATTTTTGAACAGAATCCCATCACATATAGGCTCGTTTGAAGCGGAATTTTACTTTAGATTACGAAAGTAAGTCTTAAAATATTTTTTTTTTCCATAAGAAGGAAATATTTTGAAAAAACATAAAACTGTAATACCTTAGGAGCTTAGTGACTTTTAAAGGCTGGGTTTCCTGCCTTTGTTTAACCAGTGCGCAAGAGTGAGGGTGTTTTTGGTATTCGCGACGCTCTACGTAACTAATGGAGACGGTCAGTAAAATCACATGAAAAACTCCAAAGTTTAAATATCACACTCTGATGGATGGGTGTTTCCACACTAAAATCAGTAAGTGAGAATTTGACGAGGAATTTTACACTTTTGAAGGGGCGTCACGAATAAAACTTCACACATCTGAAAGTTGTCGATACTGACACACTTCCCGGTGGTCTCTTGGTTTAGCATGCCAATATTTTGTGGTTCCTTTCGAATGACTGCGTGTGGCGACCTGAAATGATACATTTCGGTATTCCTCTCGGGAATGGTAATTTTTGGCTTCTTTGCAGGCGTCTCTCTCTCTCTCTCTCTCTCTCTCTCTCTCTCTCTCTCTCTCTCTCTCTCTCTCTCTCTCTCTCAAAGATCTGTCATGCATGAAAGGAACAACAAGATTTGGCATTCAAAAAGAAAGACAATGGCGGCATGCAAAGAGGCGGCAGAGTTTACAGTTGTGGGTTTACAGTTCAGCCACCTTCTTGGCGGGTGTGGAGTGGTCGAGTGAGAAAGGTGCTCGAATCCCCAGCCCAGCCCAGCCCAGCCCAGCCCAGCCCAGCCCAGCCCAGCCCAGCCCAGCCCAGCCCAGCCCAGCCCAGCCCAAGCGCACACATGGTCAGTCCCTATCGCTATCTCTTCTCACTCGACTGGGTTTCGCAGATTGCTGCGCGCCGCTCTGCTGCAGGTGCCGCCTCGTCATGTCACACGGCCACCTTCTGCCACGGACAACATTTTTTTTTAAGGGGCTTATAAATCATGTATGTCTTTTACTTTGTTGTGTTGTTTCAGGGATGAAGACTTGATTGTTTGATTGCCGTTACAACTGATCGAGAGAGTATTCACATTCACTCTTAGAATCTGTGACCCGACAATTACGTCTATGACGCTGCATTACGCTCCGAAACTGTACAAAGTCAGCCATAAACCGACCGCAAAATTAGGAAACTAATAGGGAAACTAGGGAGTATTCTGGCAATTAAAGCTCCTAATTACACTTTTATTCTTTTACGCATGCTACTACGCCTTTATTACGGATAGAGTGGCCCGACTATTACGCGAGTGCATACCCCCTCGCAGAGGGGTCAGGGGAATAAGAGAAGTTGGAAACCGCGAGTAAGTGTGTGTGTGTGTGTGTGTGTGTGTGTGAATGTCGGACTCGTGAAGGTGTGTGACTTTTCATTCGTAGACATAAACAAGAAAAATGCGCGAATTCTCCAAAAAATTTCAGACACTCGACCGAAATCCACACATTTAGGTTTCCAGTACGTCCTTCGTACAAAGTCAAAAAATAGGAAAAGCTCACCCTTCGTTTCCAAGATTTAAAAGCTCCGCCTGGCGGCCAGTAGGCATAACCTGATGCACCTGAGCACTGAGAGCGGCCAAACCCAAGTTTACAAAAATTACTTGGTAAGGAACGGAGACTATTCGAGAGTCACCCATACAATATGTGTACGTTTTTTTTTCCTTTTGATTTTGTACATTTTTTTTTTCGTTTTTCTTTTGATTTTTCAAAGAAAATTTGTCTTCTTAGGAAAAATTTTGGTCTTGTCTTCTTATGAAAAATTTTGATCTTTAACCCCTATTTCTGCATTTTTTCAACTTCATTTCAGCTTAACTAAACGTCATTTGGTGTGAAATGTTTCGACACTTCCGAAACGTTCAATGAACTGCACATCATTTAGTGTGCAGTCACTCGACGACTGTTATGCCTTCCCAATAGCTAGTGCGTGTGTCCAAGTGTGCAAACATTCGACACTTGCGAGACGTTTAAGGTTTAGACGTTATTGTAATGTAATGACACCATGTAACGTGCAAAGTCACATATTCGACACGTAAGTGTGCAAAAGTTGCACATTTGTTTTACCAGTGTAGTCTTTAGAAGCAGCGAAAGAAGATTAGGCTTTCATAACACATACGTTTCTGTAAAGTGCTGCTAGGTCTCCACTAACCCAACGGAAAACCGAGACCAGCAATACACTTGGCAATCATTATACATACAAACCAGACAGATTCACGCTGCCACCGCCGATGCGCTCAGGGTTCAGCATGGGCACGTGAAAGGTGAGAGGGAAGTTGAGGAGGGAGAGGAGAGAGGAGAGGAGAGGAGAAGGAGAGGGAGAGAGAGAGATGGGGGGGGGGGGGGTAATGTCCTTGCTGGCCAGACAAGGGCACCACGCCCGCCGCTGCTTCAGGCCGAGTACAGATCGTTGACCAGTGCAAGGCGACGCGACTTGCTCAGCGTACGCATAAAACGACAAGTCAAGATGTTTTGTTTTGGAACAATTTTTCTCCTTTACCATGTTGTTCCCCGATCAATTTATCACTTCCTTCCTCCACATAAAATAAATTCGAGAGAGAGAGAGAGAGAGAGAGAGAGAGAGAGAGAGAGAGAGAGAGAGAGAGAGAGAGAGAGAGAGAGAGAGAGAGAGAGAGAGAGAGAGAGAGAGAGAGAGAGAGAGATGATAGTCAGAGATATTCATGCGTGAATTTGTAACAGCTTTTGCAGCATTTTCATTCCACACAATGAATGAAAACCGGGATGAAAACACTTTACACGCCAGCTAGTTTTCCAGCTTTTTATTTTCCATGACTTTTGACGTAAATTAACAAATTACCTCCTGAGCAAATTCTTTCTCACGTAATTTTTAACACAGTGGAATGACTCATTTGTAAGTATGAATGGAGAGAGGAATAATTCATCATTAATGAAAAAAACTTGTCGTGTTACGAATAACTACTACACTGTAAAAATTTGTTGTAAAAAAACGAAAAACAAATTTACAGGTTTCGCTGTTAAATCGGTGAACAGATTTTTCCTGTAGTTTGGTGAAACATTTTGTGAATTAACAAGAAAAATCGCGAAACAACAAATAAAATTTGTAAACTTACGGAATTCTTTGGTAAAGTTACGGAATATTTTTGTAAAGTTACCGAGTTTTTTTGTAAATGAACACGAATAAAAAGTAAATTCACAGTCAGGTCGTTTAACAAAATTCACAGATACTACCTGATAATTTACGACATGTTTTTTTTACCGTGTATAGTAGCTGAAATTTATTATATTAAAAGTTGTCAACAGGGGTTTGATACTATTTTTTTTAACGGAAAGGGAACTTAACCTGACGCATTTTAACGGCTTGCGTAACTTCTGATATGACAAATCATTTGTAAATTTCAAATGTTTCATCAAATGGTTCATCACCGTCTGCCAAAAAATCATTTGTAAAAAATTACGAATAATTTGTAAAATTTGACACGAACAACTAGTAACTAGACCTTGACAAAACATCTAAGGATTTTTTTTGTTGTTGTAAATTTACAACGAGGTTGTTACAGCGAAGAATTGTCAGAAAGAACACTACAGAAGAGGCCGATAAAACCTTTAGTTACCAACCACTATTTGTTTAGTCTGTCCGGAACGGCAGAATGTTAACGGTATTGAAATCTCAAGTGCGTGAATGTCACACATTTCCTGTAGATGTTTCAATTTCTGTTGGTAACGCTATCGAACAGAAAAGGCCATACATTTTACAAAAACTTTTACACACTTGCAGAAACAAGTGTGCAAACAGAGATTCACATCTCCAAGAAGTGTCTGTTCTATAGCAAGAGAGAATGCCAGGGGAGCGAGGAGCGGGCAGCGCTAGGGAGGGCGGGGCGGGGCGGGGCGGGGCGGGGCGGGGCGGGGCGGGGCGCGGGGCCGGGCGGGGCCGGGCGGGGCCGGGCGGGGCCGGGCGGGGCCGGGCGGGGCCGGGCCGAGAGAGCGGGAGGGCCACGGCGTGGTTTGACACCCACGCACATCAGCTTTGCGGTCGCCCAGACCCTCTGATCGTCAACGGAGCGAGTATGAGCCGATCAGAACCAGGTGAGTAGGTGCGCGCACTCCAACTCCCCCCTGTCATCCACCCCACCCCGGCACCTTTCTCACTCCTGCTCACAAGCGTGCGCTCTCTCTCTCTCTCTCTCTCTCTCTCTCTCTCTCTCTCTCTCTCTCTCTCTCTCAATCTCACTCTCTCAGACCTAGGCCTCCCTCTTCTTAGACACGAGGGTGACGTTTATAGACGCCGAAATATTGTCATCCAAAGACGTCAAATTTTTGCATATTGAGACTCCGAAACCTGGTATCTTAAGACTCCAGGTGCAAAAAGACAAAAATTAACAGATTTGATGTTGTCGGGTCGGAGACAACGCCAATTTTTGACATCTCCGGGTGCTAAAATGTAGCGTTGAGATAAAGGACGCTTGCACGGCAAAAACGAGTCCTGGGTTTCCCAGGGGAATTTGCGCATTCCCAGTAGGTATCATCTTTCCCAGGGGATGTCCTGGGTTTTCCAGGAAAAACTCCTGGGAAAAACTACCTTTTTCCAGGACATTCACTGGGATTCCAACTCTCCTGGGAATCCCAGGACTCGTCTCTACCGTGTGGTGTCGAAAAACGTCACTCAAGTTTCAGTTTTCAAGCACCGTGGGGGGGGGGGGGGGGGGTGTAACAGGGCAGGGGAGGGGTAACTTCGTGGTTGCCAGTGGACAACGGTAGCCAAACTTCCCCCTGCCCCGCAGCCACAGAAATGAGCCTCAAAATGTATTCATAAGCGCTACGCTGCGGCGCGGCGCTGGTAGGGGTTCACGGGTTGGGGCACAGGGGGTAGTACGCGTGACGTCAGGGGCTATCGTGACGTACGCCCGCCGACTCACCCCCCCCCCCCTTTCCCACCCCCTTAAGCACGGCGGGGCGGGGCGGGGTGGGGCGGGGCGGGGCGGGGCGGGGCGGGGTGGGGTGGGGCGGGGCGGGGCGGGGCGGGGTGGGGCGGGGCGGGGCGGGGCGGGGTGGGGCGGGGTGGGGCGGGGTGGGGCGGGGTGGGACGGCCGGCACAGGGGCGCGGCGCGCGACGAAGGGGGTTGCCGGAAGCGCTCAGACACGCTCACTCGCCCCGCTCAGGCTATGGTGATGCTCTGGCCACACTCTGTTCCCCACCCCCCCGCCCCCACCCCTCCCCCCCCCCACCCCTCCTCCCCCCCCTCCTCCCCCCGCCCCGCCTCACCCAGCCGACCGCAGGCCACGAGGACACAGAGGACCATCAAAGAAAATTAAAAAGGTCATTCTGTTCTCTGTTTCTTTGCGGGGCGTGTGGGCGAACCATCTGAAATAGAGTGCCATTTTCCTACCTTTATATTTCACCGACTCACCCCCACACCCGCAATTTCTCCTCCCCCGCCCCGCCCACTGGACGACAGAGAGAAGCCGGCCTTGCCAGAAATATGCTACACACTGAAAAACCAAGTGTGCGAAAGTCGCATATTTGAGGGTACGTATGCGAATTGCCATTCGCACTCCTGAACAAAACGCAATGTTCCCGAGAAATTTCTCGTGTACAGAGACAAGAAGTATATACGAAATGGAGGTTCGCACATTTGCAAAAGTGCACGAAACTCGCCCAACGGGATTTACAGGGTTGCCACAAATTTTAATATTCCCTGATAAGGCCACTTTCTCACGCAATTTCCCTGACTTTAAAGCATTGCGTGTCGATTTCTTCCATGACAGGCGAGCGAAGCGAGCGGAAATCTTTTTAACAAGGTAGCAAAAACTGCCCTGATTCCGCCCTGATCGTTTTCACATTCCTTGGGATTTCAAGGTTTTCAAGGTTTTCCACAGTTGTGGCAACCCTGAATCGTGCACCGTTTCAAATCTTCCACACTTGAAATAAGTGCTCTATTCATTCCCATTAATTTGAGGGAACAGAAACCAGTGATTTTTCAAACCCTATTCACTGGTAAAACAAATGTTTAGTTCTTTACATCATTGATGTTTAGTTCCAAAATGTTCATGAGCTAGTGTATAGCTTTTGAGCATTTGGAACCAAACAACACTGATGTAAAACATTTGTTTTACCAGTGTTTTGACATTATTGAGATACTCAATTATTTTCCACAGGAAACCCCCACACCGATAAGGGCGGAAATATAAAACAACGGCAAGAAAAACCTCTCCTCTAGGAAGTCGAACGGCCACAGTCCCACCGACGTCAAAGACACCACCGATCATCACTGCATCGTACCTGCAACACACAAACGTACAAACTCGTTACCACTGTCCACCCGGCATTTCAGGAAGGGCTCCCCCCCCCCCCCACACACACACACGGGAGTACGATAATGAAAGAACCTTTAGAACCTTTAGGGAACACCCCTCCACCGCGTCCACTATACAAGACAACACGTTGCCTTTACTCTGAAAACCTAAAAGTGTGCATGTCACACACTTTTCGGTGTGTCATAATGACTCGCACACTTGAAGGCATAATCGAGTTCATTTCCATTGGAATTTCACACTTTCGCACTGTTATTCAATTACTGTGACGTCACATTCTTTTTTTCATACACTGGAAAAACAAAGGTGCTATATAGCACCCTTTTAGGGATGCTATTGAATTTTATGGGGTATTACTGCACTAATGCCTGTGTAAAGGCACGATTTGGGCCAAAAATAGCTCCTTTGAGAGGCGGCAGCGCCTTTCTTACGGCACTATTTCACTAACGCCTTTAAAAGGCATTAGATAGCACCTTTGTTTTTCCAGTGAATGTGAAAACTGTCACATTCCTTTTAATATTAATGTGAAATTCTTTTGAATGTGACAGTAAAGTTAAGGCCGCATATTCTGGCTGATTCACGTTGAAAACAATATGACATTACATCTTAAACGATGTGACATTTTTCACATGAAAAAGAACGTGACGTCACAGTAATTGAATAACAGTGCGCTTGTATATCAGAGGGCGAATGGAAATGAGCACACCCTGAAGTGTGCGACACTCACGCACTTTGGCTTTTCCTGGATACATGGAGCAGGTAGGGGCAGCATGGGGGCAGGGTGCACGCCGGTGTTGGATCAGAAAAAAAATAAAGCGGTACGTTTTGTTCGCCTCGTGGGGCAGGCGCCTGGCCCGGGGCGTTGCAGTGACGTCAGAGCGGTCTGGTGCAAGGTCTGCAGACATGCACGGACACCCGCGCGGGGCGCACACCCCCCCAATGGGGCGGAGGGAGAGTTCCTTTTTTATTTATTTATCGCAATCTCTCAGCATGACGTCAGTATAATATTTCCCTAGTAGGTTACCTTTTTATGAAGCAAAAAGCATACCTACACTTAAATAGAAAGTGTAGAGGATGTTTTTTGGGAAAAAAGGGAGAAATTCTAAGATATTCACTGGAAAAACAAAGGAGCTATCTAACACCTTTTAAAGGCGTTAGTGAAATAGTGCCTTTAAAAAGGCGCTATCGCCTCCAAAAGGTGCTATTTTTGGCCCTAATCGTGCCTTTACAAAGGCAATAGTGCAGTAACACCCCATAAAATTCAATAGCACTCCAAAAGGGGTGCTATATAGCACCTTTGTCTTTTCCAGTGTTTTCGCACGTATACGACATTTTGCGTGTAATTGTATGCGTGCAATTTCGGTAATGTGTAAAAATAAAATTAAAAGTAACAGACAAAAAAACAAAGTACCGGAAAAGCCAAAAAAAAAGAATGGTGATATCTAATGAAGCTAAATACCTAGTTGATTAAAAACAAATTACGTCTAAACATTAAAAAAAAATTGCAGCATATCGTCATCTTTGAAGAATTTCAGTCCACAACTTGATATTGAAATTTAATAAAAAAGACAACATACAGTGTAAGTGGCTGGTACGAAATATCTTGCCTCCACATTCACAGTCTACTGCCTCAGTTGATCGCGGCGCGACATCCAACCTTCTTTTCAAAAGACATAAGTTTTTTTTTGTTTTTGTTTTTTTTTTTAAAGGGGTAGGGTTCACTTTTAAACACAGAGGAGCTACCCGAGATCATTATGGCGCTTCTCGGCTACGTGTTGGATTACAGAACCCTTTACTCCTTCAGCACGGATCAATGAAGAACATAATGAGATATAGCAAAGAAGATATCCGAGCATCCCCACCCACACACACTGCAAATCCTGGAATCCAATTTCTCACCCAAAATGGGAGAGGACACTTTTCCATACTAAATTAGAGTGATATTTTTTAACCTCACTCTTTTCGAGCGAGACATTTTTGAGCCTCGCTCTATTTGAGTGAGGATTTCCTAACCTCACTTAATTTGAGCACGAATTCTCTCTTTATTTGGGCGAGGTCTCAAAATTCTTTCTCATAAAGGGCGAGGAAAAAAATTCTTACTCTCAAGAGAGCAATAAAATTGCACTCAAATTCTCACTCGTATGGGGGCGAGAATTATGACTCGTCGATTTTCAGTGCAGATGCAAACGTTGAGCCACTCACTAAAAATCTTGAAAAAGGTCAGCCATAACAGTACGCCCAGAAATTATCTTCAGAAGAGAACTCATGAATCCAGCATACCTATGAAAGCCACCACCACAAGACATTCAAACCAACTCATCTATCCATCAGGCGTTCACTTTAACTAATCAAGTAGTAGCCATCATAAAACAAATCTAACCACCAAACCTTCAAAATAGCACTACAAAAATATATTTTTAGCGTTTCATTCGGCCAATTCTCTGCTCAGTTAACCATCTTATTATTTACATTTTAGCATCACTGTATTATTAATTTTCTTTTGCCAAGTAATGCCTTCTAATTCCATTGAATGCTCCTAAACAGAGCAGACAGCCCCATGGACATTCGTTTATTTTTTATTTTTTTTTTTGAACCGAAATGAAGCACATAACAAAAGCTATCTACGCCAGGACATTATTGACCGTCAGAGAACGAAACTTCAGTAACTCTTACGTACTGTAAGAGCCCGTATAGGACTTACGAGAGGCACACTAATACCAGAGAGAGAGAGAGAGAGAGAGAGAGAGAGAGAGAGAGAGAGAGAGAGGGAAGCGACCGTCAAGTCGAGTGCGCTTCGTGATGAGCACGGGGGTGCGACACGCACTGAGAAAAATGTTTCATTGCAGCCATCAAAAATTGTTCGATCGATTCCGTTTGGTCATGGGCATCAAATTTTTTGTCACAGCAACTAAACCTTTGGTCAGAGCAGCCAAAATTTCGGTTACAGCAACTAAAATTTTGATGCCTATTACTAACCGGGACCGACCGAACAAAATTTGATTATGGGTATCAAAATTTTGATGACTGCAAGGAAACATTTCTCTCAGTGCGCGCGTGCAGAGTGAATAAAGGGCGCGCGGAGCCAGATATTTCCATGTCGAAAGGAAGAGAGGCCGATTCCGTGACTCGATAGGCGCGAGGCGGCGGAGCGGAGGCGGGAGGGGCCATCCCGGGCGGGGCCGCCGGGTCGGGGATGACCCGCCAAGTCTGACCCGTACTGCCACTGCCGGCTTATGGCCCGCCCCGCCCCGCCCCGCCCCACCCCGCCCCGCCCCGACACACCCCGCCCCGCCCTGCCCCGCCCCGACACACCAGAAGAAAAGTCTGAACTGCGCCGTCCCCGCCCCGCGCCGCCCCGCCCCGCGCCGCCCCGCCCGAGAGCGCGGCTGTCAAAGAGAAATGAAAGAATGATGGACAGAAAGGTGGTCATTTAGGACGTTCGTCACACACAAGCCGTCACAGCAGCGCTGCCTGATCGATGCGACCGCGTGTGTTTTTCCGCCGGTCGCGCCGAGCGCGCGGCGGCGGTGGCGCGGAACTTTCGAAACAAACAGGGCGACGCGGCGCGACGTCATACTTATAGAGGTCGTCACAACATCGTCACAACATCGTCATGACACGCGTAACACGTCACGGAATAAGTCTTGAGGGACCAAAAAAAAGGGTTGAGTTGATGATGAGTGTGTGTATGGGGAAGAGATGAAAAAGAGGAGATATATCGTCACCGTAAGGCAAGCGGCTTCAGCGCGTCGCGACGACTCGACACTGGCACGTGGAGGCAGGAGACGCGGCACGTCACTGCGACGTCACCGCGACGTCACGGGGACGTCACCGACAACGACATCATCACGTCAGACAATGGCTATGACGCCACGAGCCCCCCCCCCTCCCCCGTCCCCCAAATCACGATGAATGAAGGTACAGACAGACAATTTGGAGACCGTCAGAGGGGGCAACGGCGGCATGCGGGACAGGAAAAAAAAATTGTACAGCATCACATTGACTGCAGGATATATAACCATTTGAAAGTGGCGCGCCGGGCCAACAACCGGCTGACGCGGCAGCGCCATAAGTAACCTGCTCGATCAGGCCACGTGCCCGACCTCGGTGCAGGTTGCCTTGTGTACGCGATCCGCCTTACGGTGAGAGCGTAGGCAGCCCGGCCCACCGGCGTGCCCGACTCCATCATGGGTTGCACGCAAAGCGCCTTACGGTGAGAGCGTAGGCAACCCGGTCAACAGACGCGTCCGACAGCTGCCGAGGTTGCCTACGCAAAGCGCCTTACGGTGAGAGCGTAGGCGACCCGGTCAACAGACGCGTCCGACAGCTGCCGAGGTTGCCTACGCAAACCGCCTTACGGTGAGAGCGTAGGCAACACGGTCAACAGACGTGTTCCACAGCTGCCGAAATTGCCGTGGGAGTCCCCTGCAATTACCGGGGAGCACCCGGGCCCGGCATGCGCCTGGCCGGGAAACACATGGAAGACAGCGGCAGAATGTCCCTGACCCAATTCGAGCGATCGAAGAGTTGGCGCGGCAAGCACGAGCCTACCACCAGCGGGCGGGCGCCGGCCCGGGGCGCAGCGCACTGCACCCTCTCTGGGACTCTGCCTCAGCGCGGCCAGAATGAGAAACTCAAAAGTTGAAGCAACTGCCGCATTATTTGCTCAGGAACAACCAGAAAATCGTTCGAGACGGCAGTACTTTTTTATTTTTATTTTTTATACCAACGATCGAATTTCGGTGATCTCATGAACGATACGTTTGCTGTCTCGACCGTGATTTTAGAGGGTCTCTCCCGAGCATAGCAAAAGAACAGTAGCGACGCAAATCCTTTGTTTTTACTTTCTTTCACTCTCATTTCCATACGGATGTGCTATCGCCATAATACGGAGAATTTTGTGCAAGCGTAATATGGATCACAAATCATCTGTAATACGGATAAAATCATCCGTAATATGGATTAATTAATCCATATTACAAACTTTGCTTGATCCGTAAGTTACGGTGAATTTGGTCCATGCTCTATGGATGAAGGCATGTTTGTAATATGGATGAAATTATCCATATTACAAATGATTTTATCCGTATTACAGATGATTTAAGATCCATATTACGCTTGCGCAAAATTCTCCGTATTATGGAGAAAGCACATCCGTAAGGAAATGAGAGTGTTCTAACGTTTGGCTGTTATAGCAAACCCTCTATATACTTCGATGATCACATGATTAGGGCAAAACATGATGCGAGAAATCACCGTTTCTTTACAAAGAAAGAAAAAAATGCCGAAATAGCTATAGATATCAGCTGATAAGTCTTTGGGTAAGGGGTCTGTATCTCCACCTGGCTTCTAGGCAACATCTGCGCACGAGTGCAGGGGAGTTGCCTAGTAGGCAGGCGGAGATAACGCTACCTGCACACAGGTGTATTGGTGTTTTTTTTTCTTTTTTCTTTTTTCTCATATTTTTTTCTGGCAACACTGCTCACTTGCAGTTGAGCAAATTCCGACTCGTACACTCGGAAGACACGGTTTCTCGTAGCCATTTGCGAGTGTTCGAATGGACAGACATTCCCTCACTTGCAATAAATGTGCAGACATTCACACTTCGCACACCTGCTGGTGAGCGACATTCGTACACTCAAATTGCCCCTTAAAGTAGGCGGGGCATTCACGCTCTTGGGTTTTCAGTATAACCGGCACAGCTGCCGGCCAACACTGTAAAATTTTTGACTGGCAATTATTGTCCGGATAAAAGTGGAACGAGATAAATTTGTCATAATGAGCTTGCAAATTATTTGTCATTTGCCAATGAAGGTAAATTCGTCTAAAATCAATCGATTTTGATGATTTTCTTGTCAAAAGATATATGTTTTATCAAATATCATTCAAAAACATTGTCAAAGGCAGACAATTTCCTAGTATCATGGGGTAAAGACAAAAAAAAAATCAACAAGTATATTGTCACATAAACAGATCATTTGTCATAAACACAGCATGAATTAATTGCCACAAAATATGTTGTAAAATGACGACAACTTTTAACAGTGGGCCGGCGCGGTCCAGCCCAGCTCCTCTCCGCCTTTGGGAGAACTCTCTGCTTACCCAATGGCTGCGCCAACCCCCCGCCCGGCCGCGCCGGGGCCCCCGCCGCCCGGGAACGGTCACGTGGCCCAACGTATGCCTCGTGGGCCCGTGGGGTGGGCTGAGGAGGGGTGGGGTGAGGTGGGGTGGGGTGGGGTGGGGTGGTTGGGGTGGGGTGCTCCAGCGCCCCACCTCACCCCACCCGCCTGGGCCCTATACGCAATCACGGGCTGGATCTATCTACGTCGCACCAATTCACTCACACTATGAGAGTGAGTAGGAGAGAAGCATGCGAAAAAGAGAGGGAGGGAGGAAGGGAGATAGAGAGGGGTAGGGAGAGAGAGACAGAGTGATAGAGAGAGGAAGAGGAGGAGGGAGGTTCGCGGGGGGTGGGGGTGAGAGCGGTTGTATAAGCCCTAGAGCACAGTGCCGCAGCCACCGCCGCCTCCTTTGCCGACAGGGAAGGGAAGCCAATCCGAATAGAGAGATGGAGTTTTCCGGTCGACTCTACAGGAAAAACTTCAGGCGCGACAACACCTTGGAAGAGGCTGTCAATTTCATAGCGTAATGCCCGTGCAAAGCCGTACAAAAATATAGAGATCTAAAGCGATGGTAAAAAACTGTTTTTTTGAGTAAAAAACTCGGTAAAAAACAGTTTTTTACTTTACGATATTTCGGTTTTTTACTCCAAAAATACCGAAGTGCTGAGTTGAACCCCAATTTTTGGGGTATTTTTGTGACTTAATTTGGCTGAGTTAGAGACTGTGTCCATTTTGACCATTTTGTAATGGCTTTTAAAAGTTTTCATTGTCAAAAGGACATACATTTATATGAGAGTAAGTTCTAGGGGTTGATACCAACTAAACCAGGTATAAGGATAATGTTTAGCCCCATAGACCCTACTTTGACCTAATGTTTTCTAATAAAAATTGGATTTTTTTTACAAAAAAATATCTTAAAAATTTAGTTTGAGCAACTTCCACATCACTAAATCTTTAACTTTTGAGCTCAAAATCAAGTACTAACAGCACACAACAACATATCAAAAAATTGTGACTGGTATTTTTAATGTAAGGAAAACGTTCCAGAAAGCGTTACCCAGAAATCATTTAAACACCTAAACTAGGCATCAGATAAGGCAAAAGTAATCAAAACCCATGTGATGACAACTGCTCTGACTTTCTATAATTACAACTTGTCTCTTTTAAGTACTATTAAGTACTCTCCATCCCCGCGCTCTCGGCAGCGGGAAGTTCAAATGATGAGCCAATAGCGCAAAACAGCCATCGAGCTTTTTAGAGCTTTCGAACAAAAACTTTTCGCAACAGAACTCATTAATTTGTCAGAGGAGTAACACCAGATCACGTAAAAAAAAACTATTGAGAGAAAAAAATGATTTTTTATTATTTTTAAGACGAAATAGCAAAAAAACAGTTTTTTACCGTTTTTTACCCGGTTTTTTACTGGTTTTTTACTTTTGGTCAAAAAAACCGGTTTTTTTAGATCTCTACAAAAATAGCCTTTTGAGAGTTAAAATTAATACCTCAAGCTTGTTTGAAAGCACACTGAGAAAAATATCTTTGTAAGACTTACGATTATTTTGTAAATGACGACTTACGAGAAAGGTCGTAACTTTATGGCGACCCTTTCTTACTAGTTTCAGACTGTCGTAAATTAGGTTTTCTCTTCATTTTCTCACCAAAAAACCCACTGGAAAAAAAATGGTCGCACAGGGTACAGGAACATTTTCCACGAAAGATGTCATACCATTACAACGTAAGATTGTAAATGTAAAAGCCCTGCGCATCGACCTAGCATCGAATGACGAGCAGGAGTGGGTGTTTGTCCATGTACGAAACATTTTGTAAATGGTAATTTACAAAATATATCGTAAACATGCACGGACATATTTTTTACAGTGCTGTATTCCTCCCATTCTTTCTTTTTTTTCTCTTTTTCTTCGTCGACAACGCATGAAAATTTGTGATTAGTGGGCCGCGCCGCGCGAGGGCGTGGAGTGTGGAGGGTGGGGCGGGGCGGGGCGGGGCGGTGGTCTATAGTCGCAGAGGGCTATCAACAAGTCATCAACCTAGACACGCGTCGCGTTCCGCCCCGACCCGCCCTGCCCCGCCCCGCCCCGCCCCGCCCCGCCCCGCCCCGCCCCGCGCGCCACTGCAGCACCCTGCCCTACCCCAACGCAACTCACCCCACCAATAGTCGGCCCCACCCCACCCCTGCGAACCGCCGCGTATAGTCCCGATTTTGGTCCAATTTGTCGTCTGCGCCACGGTCAGCAAAAAAATTAAGGTGAAACAAACATTCGTAAATGAGTCATTTAGGGGCAGCTGAACCGTGTGTACGGGGCGTGGCGTGGCGTGGCGTGGCGCGGCGCGGCGAACATCCGATGCCAGGCGGCCGGGCCGGGCCGGGCCGCGGGTGGCCGGGGGCTGTCCGCGCCCGCGCCGCGCCCCCACCCCTCCAGAGAGCAGAGCTGCTGACACTGCCAAAAAACAGGGCGAGCATGATCTGCACGGGGAGCGAGCGAGAGAGAGAGAGAGAGAGAGAGAGAGAGAGAGAGAGAGAGAGAGAGAGAGAGAGAGGGGGGGGGGGAGGAGGTGGACGACGTCACGCAGAAAGTGTAAATAAAACCGTGGCGAGCAAGCGGCGCACATATATAGGCGGGAAGATTCGGCCGTTCTGATTCGAAGAGCATAGAGCAAACTATAGGAGCTCCAAACAGAGTGAGAGAGAAAGAGAAACAGAGGGCGAGAGAGGGTGAGAGAGAAGCAAACGAGAAAAATTGCGCGCTTCTGTTTGCTGTTTCGTCCCCGTCCCTCCAGTTGGAGACTGACCGTGGTACATTCAAGTAGTACCAAGGTCGCCCCGCCCCGCCCCGCCCCGCCCCGCCCCGCCCCGCCCCGCGGCAGTGAGTGAAGCCGCACGCGGACGGAGCGGGGCGCACACGGCAAAAATTAATCAGGTTTCGGTCAAAAATTACATTAATCGTGCGGTTTTGCAAAACAATAGCGATGGGCTTCCTTAGTATCAATTAAAACGGACCGATTGGATCCTGTGAGGTTAAAACACAGGAAGAACACAGCAAATTTCAATGCCGAAACATTAAAATTAGCACCCCTAGAAAGGCAGTTAGTCCTACCTTTGTTTTTCAAGTAAATATTAAGACGCTTCGTTTTAATAGAAATAATCTTTGGGCAAAGTACCCTGCCGAACCTGGATCTACACTGTTAAAAAATTTTGAGGAGATTTTACGGGTAAAGTCTTGGCATAGTTAGTGCCAAGACTTTTCCCGTAAAATTACTATAGTCTGTAAAATTACAGAAACATGTAAAAGTTTATCCTGCAAATGTATGGAAAAAAATGTCATCACTTTACCCGGAAAAATATTTACAGACTTTTACTAGTAAAATTCTAGAACAGAAGGATCACCAAAACCAATAATTTATAGACGGTCACATGCTTCCCGTCTCATCCACCGTGAAACAACTTCTTCCTTCGGAGGAAATTATCTTTACTATTGGTGGCATTGAACCCTGGACCTTCGGGTTCGGAAGCAGATGCCTTATCCACTGCGCTGCGAGGCGTCTCGTGCAGGTATACCGGCTCGCACTCGATCCCTTTCTCTTGGCGACTCGGGGGCCTTTCCCTTCTACTTCCAGCGTTTTTATAGAAGTTTTTATGTTTTGTCTGACTATGAAACAGTATTTTATTTGCTACGTTATGTGATGACAAACAGGTGTTCAACATTGAACAAAATGTGTTACTGGACTCATTTGTCTGGAAAATTACCGAAATTTTCTGTACTGTACATCACAGAAAATCTGTAATTTTACTGAACTCTGTAAAATAACATGAAAATGAGTGTCATTTTACATAATGTGGTAACTTTACCATACTTTTTCCTGTAAAATGACAACATTTCTGTAATTTTACCTAAACTTGTAATTTTACAACACATTACCCGTAATATTGACATACTCTGTAAAATTACAATACAATTTCTGTACCGGATTACAGACATTGTCTTGTAAATTTACAAATATTTTTAACAGTGTAGATGAGAGCACGGAATCTTGTCTTCCTTTCTCAGTAAATAAATAGTAATCATAAAAATATGAAATAGATCGTAAGGCCACAAATGTTCTTGACAGAAGTACATTTCATCAACATCGTAACGTACACAATAAGTTGGATGCAAATATTTTTTTTTCTTATTTCCGGAGAAGTACAGATTTTGGACCTCTCTCCTTCTGCTTCACAGCTCAAATGTAAGCGAGTGGGGCGCGGCAGACAAAGCGGGGTTCACACTTAAAAATACCGTTTATTTAGATCACGGTGTCTCCAAAAATTCGGTTCCATACCCTCTTCCCATAAGAGCCCATGTAAAAGAAATGTGGGCACGGTGCCAAAGATACGGACAAGTTACCGCTTATTTATTTCCGGCGGTCTAAGTTTGGGTATACGGACTATGTAACGGCGTTCCGTAGTAAAAATTGTAGGTACGGTGGCCAGGTACGGTCAATTTCCCTACTCCCTTTCCGCGATCAGTGGGGTACGGAACGCCGTGACAAGCTCCGTATCCAAGACTGATTTTTTACAGTGCAGATAACCTTCTCTGCCTCCTCCACCTTTTCTCCCCACTCTCTCACTCTCTTTCTCTGACCGATACCAGACGACGTCTCGTCCGGAATGTCCAATAATCTTAATCTCGTCCGATGCAAACCCAACGCTGGTATGCATCAGCCCCCCCCCCCCCCCCCTTTTCTCTCCCTCCCGGACCCCTGGTGCGCTCACAGTACGGCCGCACGGTGGCGGTCACAGACAAACCATGACCCGGAAATAGGGAAAATACATCCTCATATTAAGGTGGATAAGTTGGATAAATTTGATAGATTACGACTTTATGTCCGCCACACTGTTATACCATAAGTGTGCAGCTGCTCAACACTTGTAAGTGTGCAAATTCCAGTCTAACACGGACAAGTGTACAACTCGTCGGCAGCTGTGCATTTGCAAGAGTCAAACTCGCCAGTTGCACACTTGTAAATGTTCAACTCGACAATTTTGCACTTAAGCTATTGCAAGTGTTCAACAAGGGGGAAGGGTTGCACGCGGCAGTTGAACACTTGCAATTGCACTACTGCCGCAGTTGTACACTTGTACGTGTTGGACTGGAATTTGCACACTTACAAGTGTTAAGTAGTTGCATTATCAGTCCATGATGGAGACCACTGAGACCTGAGCTGCAACGCCGTCACAATTATGGTTAACGTTCCCTCCCCATCGGCCCCAGCAGGGCACACGACGGCCTGGCCGTGAGAGGTGTCGCAAGTCATCCACACTGTCAAAACACTTTCCTCAAAGTTCCCGCAAAAATTATATTCCCATAACAGCAGTCGGGCATTTGAAGAAAGGAAAACGAATAGTTGTATGGATTGTACGCACCGACAAAAGGAAAACTATATAAGATTTTCTGGCTCTTGGTAATTTTCATACCATTTCCACGACTTCCTGACCGATTTCCTGAAATTTCCATAACACTTCTCCATATGAAAGGTATGGATTTCACGAAAGGAAAAGAAAAAAAAATAGAGATGAGAGTAAGTACCTGCAAGGATTCTGTCACGCGAATTTTTCCAATACCACGTCCCAGCTATTCCGGGGGCGCTTCGGCACGCCTCCAGGAAGCGGCTGGTATTGTCCAGCGCTGAGCAACGCATTCTACCACATCAGCCAGGGACTTGCGGACAGCACACTACATTCTTATCATTTTTTCTTAAATACCCTGCAACAGATTACAGGCTCCTGTTAACCTCCTTCATTTCGTAGAGTGTAATGCTCAACTTTGAACAAAATTGTACATACAACGTGAAACCAAGTGTGCAACTGCCAAACACTTCACTGTTAAAAATACTGTAAGGAGTTACGGTATGCCTGCAGTCCGCATGTATTCAACAAGGGAAGCGTTGCGCGGCGCAGTTACGTACCTACTACCGAGCCCAACACTTACAAGTGCACAGCCGTGCAGTTTAACAGTTGCAATTGCACGGCTATTGAGTTGAAAACTTTCACGTGATAAACACGGTTACGAAAGTCTGCACACTTTGGTTTGACAGCGTACAGGAAACGTTTAGTAAGAAAAACCGTGCACTGTAAAATCCTTACGAAGCAAATTCTTCGAACGTTGCAAAGAATTTGGCGGCTTCGTAATGCTTCGCAATTCGAAGCATTTCCTTCCCACGCCCTGCCTTACGAAGAAATGTGTTTGTACGCTAATAAGAGAAAACTTCGCAATAATTCGAAGCAGCCGAATGCTTCGCAGCTTACGAAACGCTTTACGAACGCTTACGAACTATTTTCTTCGCAAGGATTTGCCAGTGTGGAATGAATAAATTTTTCATCCCGTAAAGCTTTTCAAGTCTTTCGCTGCGAGTCACCGGCCACGCAAAGCGTCTAGGAAGAACAAGGTCTTGTGGCAGCTAAGCACTGTCTGTCTGCTGTCTGTCTGCTGTCTATCTGTCGTCCGTCCGTCCGCCCGAGACCCGGGTGATTATCAGTGGGGCAATCCACTGGGCTAAGTAGCGCAGCATTAGCCCAACGCAGCGCAGCTCGCCCACGCGTACAGGCGAGTGTATCGACAGGTGCGGCATATCACCTCAGAGTGCGCCCCGCCCCGCCCCGCCCCGCCCCGCCCCCGGCGGGGCGACCTCAATAAGACGGGATCCACTTGCGTCAGCTGACATATCAATATTTGTGAGCTCGGGAAAAGGTGTGCTGCATGAGCGCGACAAGCGGTACGGGCCTCTGTGCGCACCATGAAGAGTCAAGTGTCTCATTGGAGAGAAACGAGACGTGCTGCATGAGCGCGACACGCGGTACGGGCCTCTGTGCGCACCATGAAGAGTCACATGTCTCACTGGAGAGAAAAGAGACGTGCTGCATGAGCGCGACACGCGGTAGGGCCTCTGTGCGCACTATGAAGAGTCACGTGTCTCATTGGAGAGAAACGAGATGTGCTGCATGAGCGCGACAAGCGGTACGGGCTTCTGTGCGCACCATGAAGAGTCACATGTCTCACTGGAGAGAAACGAGACGTGCTGCATGAGCGCGACACGCGGTGCGGGCCTCTGTGCGCACCATGAAGAGTCAAGTGTCTCATTGGAGAGAAACGAGACGTGCTGCATGAGCGCGACACGCGGTACGGGCTTCTGTGCGCACCATGAAGAGTCACATGTCTCATTAGAGAGAAACGAAACTTTTCACCTTTCTACATTTGAGCAGCGAAACGTGAAGAACCGCGCTCGTTTTAAGTGGGATTCTACAATATCACTCCAATTTGGTGTGATTAAGATTAGCGTATCGTTTCCCGTCGCTGGTCCGGGTCACCGTCACTGTGAGAAATACAGGTTAGAGGTTCACGGAACATTTTCCTTCGAGTATTTCAAGAAATGACAATTCCAGACAATAAAATTACAAGCAATTGGTATCAACTTATTTTTTTTTATTTTTTTTTTTAAAGAAAAAATTGGGCTATATATTTTCTTCACGAATTCATTGTAAATATGCAAGAACACTTTCCACTGTGTCGGGCTCCTGCGGAGTCTGCACCATCGCTGGAACCCCAACTTGCACATATCTTAATTTCCTATCGAATACTTGACCAAACCCAGGTGTGAATTTTCGTAATAATTTTCTCTTTGAGAGGCAAAAGTGCGAGTGAAAATTCACTCACCTGCAAGTAAATAACATTCACACAACTCACTAGCAAAAGTCTGCGAGGCATTGCTTCGTATGACGAAGAAAACGCAGACATTGTAATACAAAGTGAAATGTCTTCGTAATTACCAAGCACTGCTTCGTAGAGTTACAAAGCACCGCTTCGTAATTACATAAAGCATTGCTTCCTTACCACACACAGAGAAGCGATTTTACCAAGCAACCTAAGTCTCGTTAGGATGCAGTTTCCTCTGTGAATCAAACTCAATGTATAATCAATAACTTCAGCTAAAACATTATCAACAGACCAAAACTTTGGTCAAACTATTTATTCTAACCTATGTCAGTGTGACTGAATCTCTGATCTAAAAAATCATGCAAAGTTCAGTGACGTAACTAAAGTTGTATTGGCTCCATCAACGCTCCTTTTGTTGTCCCTTACACGGTAGAAGCAATGTCTGTTTCTTTTTTATTTTTTATTTTTAGGAAAAGGGAAAAACTTTTGTATACTTTCTGATTTTGAGGAAAACTCTTCAGGTTTCGAGCAAGTTCCCTCAAAAACTGGGGTGAAATTCCCTCAATTTTTAAATCAGAAAACATCCTCAAAATCCAAGGAGTTATCCTATCTCCAAAATCAGAAGAGTTCCTCAAAGTTTTCCGTTTTCCCTCAAAATAATCAGACATTGTTTTTATTGCCGTGTGGATCAAACGTTTTTTTTTCTTCGTGCAGCTGGCCCCGGCCCGGCCGCGGCCACGCGAGTTCTGCTGTCCGTGTCCAAGCCCGTCAAACACAAGGGGGCTCCGGGGGTCGGGGGTCGGGGCCGAGGCCGGGGCCGGGGCCGGGGCCGGGGCCGGGCACGCCGGGGAGGCGGCGCGGCGCGTAGCCCAGCAAGGCCGTGGCTGAGATACGTCGATATATGCTGATAAGGAAGGGACAGTCTGGCATGTGCCGCTTCGCGCGATCGCTCGGACCAAACACAAAAACAGAAATATATAAATTTGTTGTTTCCACGACCGCATACAGAATGCGATGATGTGGGGCGGGCTGGGGCAGGGAGGGGCAGGGCGGGGCGGCGCCACACACTGTTAGAAGAAGCCTACGGAAAACGCTTACGATGTTGCTGCCGGGTACGGATCGTGATTCTTTTTGCTTACACTCACTGTTGAACCGAGTTTGCAACTGTTCAGCTCACGAGAAAGTATTCAACTTCAAAGCTGTGCAATTACAACTGTTCTCAACGGCTATTCAACAAGATAGTATTCAACAATGTATTTAAGGATTCAACTGGGCCGCACGGTGCTTATTTTTTTTTAAAAAAAAAAAACCTTGCAAGTGTATAACTGACGAGGTAAACACTCCCAATTCACTCTAAACTTTCTACAAAGAAATTTTTCGTAGAATACAAAGAATTATGTGCAACCGTAATATACAAGAAAAATCCTTGTATTACAAAGAGTTTTCCTTTGTACTACAAGGAATTTTCTTTATATTACAAAGAAAATTTTGCTTTGTAGTGGCTTTGTATTACGGTTGCACAGAATTCTTTGTAATACAAGGAATTTTCTTTGTAAGAAGTTAAGAGTGAAGAGCAAAACTAGCGAGTTGGACAGTTGCAATAGTTGCCTACCAACACGGTGTTCAGCAGTTGCACACTTGGTTTTACAGTGTGTGGCGGTGTTTACCTTACGAGGTGAACCGTAACTTCGCAAGCACGTTCGGGAGGCGCAAACCGGCAATAATCCTACACAATAAAGTACAGAGTTTGCATCATTTTGGTCAACCCGTCCATGAAAACAACGGTACGGACAGTAGACTAACCGTTACTGCCATCAGTATTTTCGTAGGGTTGACTGGTGGTCTGGCCGCGTTCGGTTATATAAATTTGCGGAGAAAACTTTTGAGACAAACGAAACGAAATGACAAACTTTATTGAAGCAGAGCGCTAATTAGCAGCCCGAAAAACTAAACCCCGCGAACTATGATATGGTCAGACATTTCTTTCTGCGGTCTCTGCACTGTGTTTATCGAGCGGACTAACCGATTTTCTCATTTAGCCTTCCCCGTTATGTCGAATTCACGACCAGCTCAGCGTGCAGATCTGACTTTGCGTCGTGCCCGGCCGAGCAGGTGCCATGTGGGTAAAGCGATGGGGAGTATCTACCCGACCCGACGGGCTTACCGGCACACGCCGGCGCGCAGCTGCACTAGTAGAACATCTTAAGTGTTCAACTGACACACACTTGCAAGTGTTCGACACACTATTGAACACACTAATCCCTTATGCATTGAATTATTGTGCATATGCATGGGCTGGCAGGACTGCGTGCAACCAAAAATCATGCACAAAATTTATGCATAACTAAGTTTATTTTTTGTACGTTTGTGCATTTGGAGGCACAATTTTGCACATATATATAATAAGCATAGAGCGATGTGAATAGCTACAGTTATGCTATAGTTGCACGTAATCCTGCATGACCGTGCACAAAAAATGCATGAGGGTTTAGTGTGATTTTTTTAAACATATTCAGGTCAAGATCCCATACATTTGATACGTTGCAGGTTTGACTATAATTATTTTAAATTGAATGTAACATATACCGGGTGTCCCAGAGAACACACGGCAGTGTTGCGGGATTGCATACTCGCCAGAGCTGCAGGGGCTATGGCGCCTTACGGCCGGAGTGGGTAGGCAGACCCGCAACACTGCCGTGTGTCCTCTGGGACACCCGGTATCACTTTTAGTTGAGCATCTGAAAAGATTCAACACTGCGCGTTCGCCACTGGAAAGTGTGTGTTAGTCATGAACGGTGTGGTTGTGCGAGTCTGAGATTCTTTAGCGTGGGTGGACGACTGAGTGAGCAGAAGGGAAGTGCAAATGTAAATGGGTCGACCGTGTGGCTGTGATTGTCTTCTACCCCCCTCCCCCCCCTCTCTCTCTCTCTCTGGCTACCCCCTCAGCCTACCCCACGTGAGCAGTACTGGGGATGACGCGGGGGGGGGGGGGCACTGGACACGCACCGGTCCTGGCCCTAAAGATAGAGACGGGGTCGGATAGAGATAGATCCATAGCCCTGGCGGAATAGACGCATAGAAGCGTCGTGCGCAGGTAATGGCGGGACTGACTGCGCGGAAGGAAATAGAGCGGTGCTCATTGGAAATAGAGGCTGTCCCCCTGTCCATGACGGGTGCCGTGGGCGAGGCCAGACAGGAGGAGCAGGGAAGGAGGGCGACAGAGAGATAGACACGGCCGGCCAGGGATAGGATAGATATAGAAAGCGATAGATATAGAAAACGCCCTGATTTAGCAGCAGCAGGACGAGTCGAGTCTGGAGGCGCTCATCCGGGAGCAGCACTGGTAAAACAAAGGCGGGACACTCGAAAACTTTTCTCTGGTGCACTGTAAAAACCTTGCGAAGAAATGCTTCGCATATGAAGAAAATCGTTCGTAAGCTGCGAAGCATTTGGCTGCTTTGTATTGCGAAGCATTTTCTTCGTAGTGTGCGAAGAAATTTATTCGCAAGGCGGGGCTTGCGAAGAAAATACTTCGCGAAGCCTTACGAAGCAGCCAAATTCTTCGCAACGCTGCGAAGAATTTTCTTCGTAAGAATTTTACAGTGTGCGAGAAAGATATTCTATGCGTGGTGCTTCTGTGAAGGCACTAAACGGCCACGAAGATGTGAGTTTTCGTGCTTTTGGGGCGATTGATGCCTCCTGAAGATGCAATGTTTTTAAACTGAGGGGTGTATTCACATAACTCAATGGCCCCACTTTTTACTGTAGGACACACCGTGTCCTACACTTATAACAATATTTTGGCAAAGGGCCCAAAAGTTTCCTAAGAGGAACACAAAAATTTAGAATTTGAAGTTACATAAATTCGGCATTTGGTAGGAAAGCCAAAATTCTGAATAGTGTTCCCGGTGTCACCCGTTCAAACAAAAAACAAGTATTTCTTTGGGGAAAAGATGAATTAACTTTACAGAATTATTTGCTTCAAATTTTTGCGGAAAAAAAAAATAGAGTTCGTTTTGAGACCAATGGGGCATTTGCGTACAGAGGTGCGTGTGAGGGGCGATCATGGGACACGGTGTAACATAGCGAGGTGGGGCTTGGCCGGGCACGGTGGCGCAGCGGGGCGGGGCGGGGCGGGGCGGGGCGGGGGCGCGGCGGTGGAGCGCAGTGGGACCGGGCGTGGCGGCGAGTCGGTGCAAAGGTGCCTTGACCCGCAAGGTCGCTCGGCCCCACAGCAAACCGCCGCGCCCCACCCCGCCCCGCCCCGCCCCGCCCCGCCCCGCCCCGCCCCGCCCCAGCCCGCTCCAGGCCGAGCGGTGCACTGTATCGGTAGGCGACCGGCCCAGCGGCCCGGCCCGGGCGCAAAAGGAAATCAATGGACGCGGTGTGCGGGGTGCTGGGTGGGACGAGGTGGAGTACAGCTGACGAGGCGTGCGCGGGCGCGCACACACACACGCACGTACACGTACACACACATAGACACACACACACACAGCTGCCCGGAAACGTACCGGCACAAAATGTAAAAGTTCCAATAATTCGGCAGCAAGTCAATGATTTAAGAGAAATGGCCTACAAAATTATCGACTTGTGCGTTTTATCTTTACTCTGCAGCGGCCATGCACAGTCGCTTCGGAGCACCACACTGATGACACCCAGGATTCCCCGGGGCTCACGCCACATACTCAGCGGGCCATTACCGACTTTTAAGAACCTTTGTCAGTGTTCCTGCAGCGGAAAAATCTTTGTACGTTTACGTTACTCACGCAACTTTTTAATCAGTGACCTATTCACAAAATTGTTCAGGATTACGTACACACTCCCAGTTTTGTGTGCAATCGCAGCTTACATAAAATTTATTCCATAAATCTGAAAAAAAAATTAATAAGCCGTACACGAAGTTATGAAGAATTTGTGCTAATTTATGCGTAAGTGTGAGATTTTTTTCTACGCAAGTTACGCATGAACATAGATTTACGCAACTGCGAACAAAAATGTTAATAAGCCGGAGTGTGTAATCTTGCGACAAGAAAACGTAAAATCAGCACACGTTGTGTACATGCATAGCTGGCCATAATGCACGTTCCAGACGCTCCTACAGGCACTCCCTGAAAACGTGTGTGGGAATTATTACTCTTTAGTCAACTCTCAGGGCAATAAATAACGCCGTTTCTCCAAGACCAAGAGGCACGGGGCACGGGTCAGGTGGCGTCGATGGCTGCGTTAGTGTGTGACCCAGAGACCCGCGAGGGCGCGCCCATCGACCGGAGCTGCGCCAGCCAGGCCTCGGCGCGACAAGACCCCACCAGGGCCAGGTCAGGACCCCACCAGAACCCCGCCAGGACCCCGCCACGACCCCGCCAGGACACCGCCAGGACACCGCCAGGATCCCACCACGACCCCGCCAGGAACCCACCACGGCCCCGCCAGGATCCCGCCAGGATCCCGCCAGGATCCCGCCAGGATCCCGCCAGGATCCCGCCAGGACCCTGCCAATTGTATGTGTAGGACACCATATGCCGGACCCTTGTGTCCCACACTCTTCACTGTAGAACACACCGTATCCTACACCTTTTACAGGAGAACACACCGTATCCTACACTTTTTACTGTAGGACACACCGTGTCCTACACTTATAACTGCAGGACACACCGTGTCCACACTTTTTACTGCAGGACACAACGGATCCCGGTTCCTACACTTTTTTTTAACTGCAGGACCATTGGGCCCTCCCCTTTTTTGGTGCAGTAGTGTACGACACTTGAGTTTGCAGAGCAGCATAGATACCGATCGGTACACATAAAAAGTACAACAGGATTAAATGACCGAATTAAGCCCTCGTGCAATGGCGCTAAGTGCGGCTCCGAGCGAGCAGGCAGGCAACCCGCCCGCACCCGTGTTCGTCGGGGACAGTATCACCAGAAGGAGAAGAGTCCGCGCGACGGTCCACGCCGGAGCACCCTCTGCTGTTAGGCACGCGACACGACACGCGACCGCTGCACCGTGAGCTACCACGCGGGGCCCGGGCGCGGCCGCGGCACCGACCCGCCACGCCGCGCCGCGCCGCCCAGCGGGGCAACTCATCTGACTCGCCTCGCTTCGGCAATTCAGAGGCAATCAACTCCCATCACAAGGAGGCGGGATGTGGCGGACCGGCAGCCGCAGCCCATCGCGGCTCAAGAGCCGCCCGATAGGAGCCCGACGCCCGACGCAGACCAAGAACCGCCCCTAGAAGCAGGCCTGCTCGGCTCAAGAGCCGCCCGATAGGAGCCCGACGCAGACCAAGAACCGCCCCTAGAAGCAGGCCTGCTCGGCTCAAGAGCTGCCCGATAAGAGCCCGACGCAGATCAAGAACTGCCCCTAGAGGCAGGCCTGCTCGGCTCAAGAGCCGCCCGCGCCCGATAGGAGCCCGACACACACCAAGAACCGCCCCTAGAGGCAGGTCTGCTCGGCTCAAGAGCCGCCCGATAAGAGCACGACGCAGACCAAGAGCCACCCGATAGCAGCCCGACGCAGACCAAGAACCGCCCCTAGAAGCAGGCCTGCTCGGCTCAAGAGCTGCCCGATAAGAGCCCGACGCAGATCAAGAACTGCCCCTAGAGGCAGGCCTGCTCGGCTCAAGAGCCGCCCGCGCCCGATAGGAGCCCGACACACACCAAGAACCGCCCCTAGAGGCAGGTCTGCTCGGCTCAAGAGCCGCCCGCGCCCGATAGGAGCCCGACACACACCAAGAACCGCCCCTAGAGGCAGGTCTGCTCGGCTCAAGAGCCGCCCGATAAGAGCACGACGCAGACCAAGAGCCACCCGATAGCAGCCCGACGCAGACCAAGAACCGCCCCTAGAGGCAGGCCTGCTCGGCTCAAGAGCCGCCCGCGCCCGATAGGAGCCCGACACACACCAAGAACCGCCCCTAGAGGCAGGCCTGCTCGGCTCAAGAGCCGCGCCCGATAGGAGCCCGACGCAGACCAAGAACCGCCCCTAGAAGCAAGCCTGCTCGGCTCAAGAGCCACCCGATAGGAGCCCGACGCAGACCAAGAACCGCCCCTAGAAGCAAGCCTGCTCGGCTCAAGAGCCGCCCGATAGGAGCCCGACGCAGACCAAGAACCGCCCCTAAAGGCAGGCCTGCTCGGCTCAAGAGCCGCGCCCGATAGGAGACTAGGAACCGCCCCAAGAAGCAGGCCTGCTCGGTTCAAGAGCCGCCCGCGCCCGATAGGAGCCCGACACACACCAAGAACCGCCCCTAGAGGCAGGCCTGCTCGGCTCAAGAGCCGCGCCCGATAGGAGCCCGACGCAGACCAAGAACCGCCCCTAGAAGCAGGCCTGCTCGGCTCAAGAGCCGGCCCGGCGGAAAGGAGCCCCGCGCAGACCAAGAGCCGATTGAGGAAGCCGGAAGCCCAGAGCAGCTCAAGAGCAGCCCGAGGGAGTCCGATGGAGCTCAAGAGTAGCGTAAAAAAAAGCACACTAACAAGATTTGTATTTTTTATTTGCACAAAGCTAAACAATCAAATTTTTTGCACATATTCGTGCATTCATTAGAACACTGAAGTGCATAATTGTGTCCAAAATCATGAAATTTCGCGCAAAAATTTGTGCAAAACGAATCGCAGGTTTAACTTTACACAAACATTTACCAAAAATAGTACGAATAAGTTAGCGTGAAGGAGACCGTGACGCCTGCCAAGTGGTGCCTCAAGGACCCCCGTGCAGACTAAGGACCATCCGCCGAAAGAAGCAAAGTTAGACTAAAGAGCCATAAGTGAAGGAGCTAAGCAAGCGAAGCTCGACCAGCGCGGTGACCCACTCGAGGGCCACCTGAAGGAGCCTTAATGCAGCTCATAAGAGCCACCTGAAGGAGTTCAGGAAGGATCAACAGCCGCCTAGAAGAGCCCAGCGCAGGCTAAGAACCGCCTGAAGGAGGCCAGCGTAGCTCTAGAGCCGCCCAAAGAAGCCCAGCGCAACTAGCTCGAGTAGCCCAGCGCAGAATAAAATCCACCCCGAAAGTCCTGGAAGCCCAGAGGAGGACAACAAGGCCAAAGAGCAGCCCACAAGAGAACTCTCTCTGCCGGCCCTGCTCGGCCCAGCTGACGGGCCATGCAACCACATACGTGAAATGGGCCAATGCAACAATTGCTTCGAATTACACGCATATTAAGAGGCAAATGAGTTCACCATAGAAAAATCACACAGTTGTACGTGTGCAACTAGGGTTCGGCAGCTCGGAAACTTTTCCGGAAAAATTGGAAAAAATTGAAATATTAAAAAAAGCTGAAATTGTGTTCAGTCACACTTTTTGGTACGTGTTTATGGTTCAGAACGATGGCAAACGCTTTCTGTGGAGATGAATAAAACTTCACAAAAAATTAAAGATTTACTTTGTCAAAGTTCGATGTTCATCGACATCGAACCTTGAAATTTCCACCATCCTGACCCGTTCTACAACTCCTTTTATGTACCGCATACTAGAAGAGGCTGAAGGAACGTAATTCGACCGTTTCGTATCGTTTTTGTCACCACAAACGCAGATTTCATAAAATTAACCAACAATTTAATGTTCCCGGAAAAATACGAACCCTATGTGCAACATTCGCACACCTGTATATCCAGCGCAGAGCGTGGCACGGGGACACAGGTGCTGGCCATGGCGACAGACTAACTGTAAACGGAACATAAGCACACATTTACACAGTGACGTCACATTCTATTTCATGTGTGAAAACCGTCACATTCTTTTGGATATTATTGTCACATTACTTTTAATGTGACTTTAAAATCGAGCCCCTATAGTTCAGCCGATTCACGTTAGAACAAAAATGTGACATCACATTCTGGGAAAGGCGTTTGGGATTCGTATTGCAGATCACGTATCGGAAAACTACGAGCACAACATGGAGAGGGCCTGTGAGCAGTGAGAAGTCTGCGACAAGCCGAGAGAGAAGGGGCTATGCCGAAGGGGGTTGGGATGGAGGGAGGGAGGGAAGGAGAGAGGGAGAGGGAGAGGGAGAGAGAGAGAGAGAGAGAGAGAGAGAGAGAGAGAGAGAGAGAGAGAGAGAGAGAAAGAGAGAGAGAGAGAGAAAGAGAGAGAGAAAGAGAGAGAGAGAGATGGAGAGAGAGAGAGAGAGAGAGAGAGAGAGAGAGAGAGAGAGAGAGAGAGAGAGAGAGAAGTCGTCCCGATACCAGCCGCTGTCGTCACAGCGCGTGCTCACTAGCTCACGCGTGTTGTCCCAAGCTGATATCACTTTCCAGCCCGCGCCGCTCGCTGAGGCTCGCTCCGGACGCAGCCCCAAAGGGGCCATCCATAAAGTACGTCCGCTGTTTTTGGACCCAAATGACCCCCCCCCTACCCCCATGTCCGTCACCGTCCGTTTTCAGATACCCCCCCCCCCCCCCTTTTCGGACGTCCGTTCTGGCCTATGCCCCCCAAAACTTACTTATTTTTTATTCTTTTTGTGTTTAATAGCGTAAAGGCGATTTAAAGTCACAAAAGCAAAGTGATTACAGGTATGACTTTTATTGTTATACTATTAAAAAATAAATACGTCAATTTCAACAGTCACAAAAACAAAAAAATAAATAATTTGTCTAAAAACAAAGTAAAGTACTTTAAAAAACGGACGTCCGAACTGCTGCGACCCCCCCCCCCCACGTCTGTCAACGTCCGTTTTCGACGACCTCCCCCCCCCCCCCTTCGGGCAAGGACGTACTTTATGGATGGCCCCAAAGAGCAGAGGGGTCACCACATGGCGGAGGACGACAGAGGCAAAAAGGCTCCTCCTCGAACGCGTCCCTACAGGCCTAGGCGCGGCCACGGCGCCGCGCGACCTTCAAGGACGACGCGGCCGCGCGACGGCGACGCGGTCAGACGAGGGGAAAACTGAAAGGAGCCGTCGAAACGGGCACCGCGACCTAGCGAACCCGCACTGGAAATACTGGAGGGCGAATTTCACAAGGGTGTTAATGAGTCACGCCGTTGTAAGTGTGTCAATATCACACACTTGGAGGTTGGTGAAAATTACACGTTTAAAGGTGTGTAAATGTCACACACTTTTAGGTGCGTTAATTGTAGGCATGTGCATGTCAAGCGCTTCACGGTGCAATAGTTGCCAGAAAGTTTAGGCAAAAATCCGCGCAATACACCTGTGCGTAACGGGACTGTATCTCCGCCCGCCTACTAGGCAACATCTGTGCACGAGTGCAGGGGAGTTGCCTAATAGGCAGGCGGAGATACCGCCACCTGCTCACAGGTGTATTGGGCGGTTCCTTTGCCTAACTTTTCTGGCAGCACTGTAACGGTGTGTATTGCCATTTGAACACTTTACCCTCAAATGTTGAAAAATTCATACTTTCACTTCCTTAAGGGCACAAGTACTAACAAGTGCACCCCTATGAGAGTGTGACATATTCACGCAAACACTTATTGGGTTCTCCGAGTGGCACCTCGGCAGGTGCCCTATACCATTCTGCTGTGCCGGTTGCCTAGCCCACATCCCGCCCGGGTCGGTGACCCACCCTTACACGTCTTCCATGCCAGTAAGTGAGGGCCGGGCGGGCGCGGGGGCGGTGTGGGGGCGGTGCGGGGGCGGTGCGGGGGCGGTGCGGGGGCGGTGCGGGGGCGGGCGCAGGGGCGGGCGCGGGGGCGGGCGCGGGGGGCGGGCGCGGGGGCGGGCGCGGGGGCGGGCGCGGGGGCGGGCGCGGGGCCGCACTGGAATAAAAACTAATGTGACACATGTCACATGTGCACATGTGACCAGTCTAGGTAACATCACGTAATGTTACCATATTTTCGGTAACGTTTGTAATGTGACATCCTCCATGTTATTACTATAGGCAGACATAACACGTGGAACCTGATGTCACATTACCAAACGTGACCGAGAACTTGGTAACGTGTTGAAATGTGACACAAACTGGTCACATCAATTGATGTGACTCATGTCACATATTAGTTTTTCCAGTGCGCGGGCGCGGCGCCAGGCGGGGCGTGGGCCTATCTGAAAAAGAGCGAGTGTCTGGTTCCGCCTTTCAGGAGCAATGAGGTAGTCTGAAGCGTCCCGGACTTGCGCTGCTCGCACCGCCCCGCACCGCCGGGCCGGGCCTATCCCTCTGCACTTCCCAACCTTTACTCTTATCCTCAGTGCCGAGATAAGATAGGCCGGGTCCCTATCGCCCCGCCGCGCCGGGCCGCGCCATACACTCATACAGAAGCCAAGACACGGGGCGGGGCGGGGCGGGGCGGGGCGGGGCGGGGCGGGGCGGGGCGGGGCGGGGCGGGGCGGGGCGGGGCGGGCGCGAAGCGAGTCCCCACACCCCTGGCCTGGCCAACCTGACCAGCTGTTCTGGCTACGGCCGGACTGGGCTCCCGACTTGTTCTAGGGCTCTTATTTGTACCCGGGTACCCGGGTAACCCGGGCGGGTACCCGCCCGGGTAGGATCCGGGTTGGCGGGTTTTCCCGGGTACCCGGGTAAACCCGGCGGACCCGCGCCTGTAGGTAGGCAAATTGACTTACCTGTATGCCATTTTGCCTATACTTGCAGGCGCGGTTCCACCGGGTTTACCCGGGTGCCCCGAGTACCCGGGTAAACCTGTCGACCCGGTTCCTACCCGGGTTACCCGGGTACCCGCGGATCGGGTTTTTAAGAGCCCTTACTTGTTCCGAAGGGTTCTTTCCTCGCCCTGTCTCACTCGCACTCATGGGCTTCGCCGTAGAGGTGCGAGAGAGACGGAGCGAGGAGAGCGCTCCTCGGACGCAACAAGATGAGGTGGAGAGGTCGCGCCTGGCCAGAGCAACAGATTGCCTTCCTCCTCTATTGCCGCTTCCTTCAACGTTTCACCCCAAATGAGCAAGTCGGAAGGAAGCTCAGGAACATGAAAAAGTTGAGGCAACAGAGACGTCTACTGAAACGGACATTGGCGCAGCTCCATGTTGTGATGAGGGGTGAACTTCTCCATGTTCTTGAAAAAATTTAGACAAGACGTTGACAGCTGTACATGAATTCTTACACTGATTCAGAATGAATATTAGTTGACAGGCTGGCAGTTTCAATACTAAGAAATTCTTTATGGAATGTTATGTTAAGTATGGCACAGGCTTCACAAACTACACAATTTTAAGTGCTGTCTTAATGCACAATATTTTGCATGTTATTTATTAAGCTTAAAGTTAAGCTTTGGACCGTACACACATTAAAAGAAATAATGCACACCTGTCCCACCAATTCAAGGCTTTTTTTTATCTCTCTTTATTTTCCTATTGAGTTTATTTAAGCGTCTTGCACGGGTTAAATCCTTAGAATTATGGTACATCAGAAACATCTTATATAGTGACCATTACATCCTTTTATTGTTCCACCATTTGCCCTCCATCACTTTAAACTTCCAGCACACGCTCGTCCATTTTTTAAATGTCAAAAAGAACAAATTATTATATTTCAGTTCCTGTCTGACACAATTCACAATTATTTTAATACACTGCATGGCATAGTCAAAGAAAAATTCTCTGCTAAGCTTTATGCAGCTTATTGAGTTAATTAAATGACAACAGCATAAACTTAAAGAGGAATTAAATGAATGAAAAATTTAATCTTAAACATAATTTTAATTACTGAGCAGGCTTCGTGTGAGTAGGTTATCACCTTATCTCAACTGTTAACCTTTGCAAAGAGTTGTCAGTAAACATTGTCCTTATATCGCACATATCCATAAAACTTTCCGAGACTCGGGCAGCTGGTTGACTAAAGGGGCGCTGCGCTAACAAACAACTGGTAAAGAGTGTCATGGAAGAGTCCCACTCCATAAATGGTAAGTTCAAAGTATAAACAACGTAAAACTCAACTCAAGACATTTTCTGAGAAGGAAGATTGTGTACTGGTAGCTAGACATGCTGACTTATCTCTGAGGGATAGGACAGGGAAAATTACGAGTTTATGAACACCATGACAGGCCTTAGCGAACATCAAGTAATTTAATTTAAAGGTCCACCTTCTATAGGAGACCTGCGGTACCAAAATGTAATTTTAATTAAGAAGCGAATAAGAGCACTTTCTAAAAAACTATGATCCAAAGCGTTGTAGGTCTACAACGAATTGCAAGTTTTCAAAATACTGTCCACAATATCACTACCAATGCATAGTACAGAATGAAATCAACATTTCGAGGAAATTGATGAGCTGTTCTTTAATCATCTCTAGCCAAGTGCACAAAATTCCAAACACAAAGTGTGGCTTTGTAAACAATAACAATACCCCAACCAGCACTGACACCACACAGATTTCTAACTGGAGGGCAGTTAAGGGTTGCCGATATCCAGTAAAACTCATCAACCCGTCAAGCCGCGACTGAACCCAGCCCGCTCCACCGAGTTAAGCCCCACAAAAAAAAAAAAACGTCCATCGCACGGCGCAGCAGCAGCAGACGACGAAATCGGAGACACACAACAGATCTCGCAGACGACATAACCTCAAAACCAAACACAAACTGGTTATGTTGGCAGAGGATGCGCAAAACAACAACACTCCATTATCACCAGCAATTACCTCGCGCCTGCCGCACAGTTGTCACCACCGGATAGGGGGCTGGCGAGCGCACCGGGCCGCCACCACCGCCCAGCGACATACCCATCAGCGCCCACCGCGGTCCAAGATAAACATTTTGAGATGGCAGCGAATCACTTGAGACGTAGCGCTGCTCACACAAACCCGCCCCGACTCGCCCTCGCCTGCTTGTCGACCTTGCGGGCCTCGCGCGCACCGCAACTTCACACCACACACACTCACTCACTAACTCACCTGTGTCTTGGTCACGACGTGGGTGGCGAGCTTCACCACGGCGAAATTCCCTTTCCCGATCGTCTTCTCGAGTTCGTAATATCCTACGCGCACCAGACGGTCGACCGTAAAATTCGGATTTCCCGGCGAGACAGGCTTCCCTCGCGCTGAGGCCATGTTTGGATGCTACCTGGGCCCCATGGACGTCGCGGGCCTACTGGTGTGTACTCAACAACTGATCCGGGCAGCAGCCAGGGGCCTAACGGGCGAGCCGCGGCGAGGGGTGGGGTGGGGTGGGGCGGGGCGGGTGGCGGCAGCGCGGACGGCTGACACAAAAACAAAAACAAAGCAGAAACAGGTCGCGGAGCTGCCCACAGCTGCCAACCCCGGGGGGACTTACCGGGCGGACCTCCTGGAGGCGTCGAGATGGACTTCTGGAATCATCCAGGAATCGGTGTGCGGACCGCGAAGCACGGCGTTTCCCTCAGGCACCCGCCTCGCGCAGGACCCGCGGTATGACTCGTGGACAGGTGGGTTCTCCTGACGTTTGCTCCGCGAGGGTTGGCACCACATCTGTCGTAGTGCAGGTTGTGCCGCCAACGATCTGGACACCAATGTTTCACGAGAGGAGATCGACTTTTCTAGTGCAACATCTATCTCGGCGGATATACAAACGATGTGCTTCACAGATCGCCATCGGTTTGCTGATGGTCAGTCGCAGGGTCAAAGCGGCTGCCCAACGATTTTGTCACGCAAGTGTTGGCAGCGCACCGCCCAGCGCGGCGCGAGGCGGGACTTCATTATGAATCTGGCGGGCCGGTGTTCTGAAGCTGCCGCTGCGAACTGAAAACGTTAACGGTACTTAGGGTGGTTAAAGTGACATCTCTCAGGGCAACGATTCTCATCTGTCAGGGTAAAGGCTATGCTGTGCAGGTAGTGTGTATCGCAAAAGGCAAACTGGTCGTTCGCTATTTGATTTTGAAACGGCTGGGGCGGAGAAATAGGGACCACTCCTCTACAAATTATCGAGTAGAAAAATTTTTCCATGGTTTGCGCTCCAATGTGAGAATTTCTTTCAGGGGTTCGGGAAAATTTTCACTGAGAAATGTCATGATGTTACTGTAATAAATTGTAAAAAATACAAATGCGAAAGGACACTTCGTGTCGCGACTTGTGACTCAAAAGCAAGAGCAAGTAGACTATCGCAAATAACGATTCTAAATGCACAGAACTGTTTGTAAATTACCAGAAATAACAAAACGTGTCGTTAATTTGCAAAAATATTTTTTTTACGGTGTCTGCATCGCTAGACCACGTGTGCCGGCCTGCTGGGACCTACGCACGGCAGTGCGCATGGTACAGTAGTCTCGCTACGCGGAGAGGAGCGGGACGGGGGAGCGGAGCAGGCCGCTAGCCCCGCCAGGGTCGGCCTTGGCAACTCATTTTGAGACTACGTGCAACACACTAGTGCGCCCTGCTGCCCTCCCATTGGCGGCTTGCGTTCAGTTGTCGCGGAAAAGTAGGCAACAGGTAGACCCACAACACGCGCTGTAAAAATTTCCCTAGGCACTAAGAGGTAACCTTGGGGTTATAAGTTACGGTCCGAGGGGGAAAGCAGTCTCGAAAATGGTGTACGAGTGATTACGCGATTACGCCTGTTATTACGCATGTTTACTCCTTATTTTCTGTTATTTTGATTATTTTACTGGAGTACATACATCGAGGGGGCCTCAACTCACCCAAAATTTGTACACATGATTTCAAGATTTCACATGATTTCACATGATTACACCTCTTACAATTGAAAGAAATAATTCGTAAAGTAAATACAAGCGTATTTTGAGCTTTTTGAGCCCAAAATACGCACTCAAATCAATTTTTTCGGCAATGGATCCACATTTTTTGACAATGATTTCGAAGATATCAGCGATTGTGTACACATGATTTCAGGAGTTGAGGCCCCCTCGACATACATAATAAGGTTATTACAATAGATATTTTATCGATAAAAACCCTTAATAATAGGTTATTAAGCCTAGATTACAAGTGATTACGCATTAATTACGGGCCAGAGTGTAAGAGTGATTAGGCGCGGCTTTCCCCCTCGCTACGGTCCGTGTGCTGCATTTGGCATGAGCGTTTGCTCACCCTCAGGTAGAATGAAAAACAAAATAGCGAGGGGGAAAGCAGTCTCGAAAATGGTGTACGAGTGATTGCGCGATTTCGCCCGTTATTACGCATGTTTACTCCTTATTTTCTGTTATTTTGTTTATTTTACTGGGTAACATACATTATACGGTTATTACAAGTGATATTTTATCGATAATAACCCTTAATAATAGGTTACTACGCAGAGATTACAAGTGATTACGCATTCATTACGGGCCAGGGTGTACGAGTGATTACGCGAGTGCTTTCCCCTCGAATAACTGTTCAGTGCAGTGCCTTCACTGGTAAAACTAAAGCGTAGTTGTACGCCTTCCTTGAAACGTTCGAGTACGTACGCCCTTATTCAAGCCAACAAGAGCACATGCACTCCTTTTCTCCTATCTAAATGAATGGGAGAGTACTTGTACGCCTCAAGAAGGCCGTAAGGTGTGTTACGCTTGAAAAAGGCGAACACCTATGCTTTAGTTTTACCAGTGACCAGTGGGTAATCCAGCTTACACCGAAACCTTAAGTGGTTTCCCCCTTTGCCACTGTTTGTAACGGTAGGAAACATAAGTAACAGAAAAGCGGCGTGACCCCGTAATCGAAACATTACTAATATTTATAGGCATACGTATATTTTTTCGCAGTGTTGCCTCTGAGCTAAGGGACGATACAGGCCGGCGCCCGCGGAGCCCGGAGGTGGGTTAGCCCGGCCTTGTCACTTGGCCGTCATGAACGACACACGGAAATGCAGCGCAATGCATCGAGATGCATCTCATGTCTGAGACTCGTTCGACATGCCATGGACACGAGCCACGTCACGTCACGCCACGCCACGCCACGCCACGCCACCTCATGTGACGGGAAGCGCGTCGTTCAGCGAACCTGTCGCCTCCCCCCCCCTGCTCTCTCTCTCTCTCTCTCTCTCTCTCTCTCTCTCTCTCTCTCTCTCTCTCTCTCTCGTTCTCTCTCTCTCGTTCTCTCTCTCTCGTTCTCTCTCTCTCTGCCACGAAATGCCTTCATCAGACTGCAGGAGTGAGGCGTTAGCCGCGTCTCAATGAAATCGGCGCTTCGCCAAATGCACCCTCAGTCCTCTATGGATAAATTTATATCGGTCTGTTGACAAATTTCTACTCGGCCTACTAAGCGGTTTGGGCAACTACAATGCCAACCTTTTTATTATTTGACTACCCACATTTTTCTCTGTAACCTGTATACCAGCTAATTCTTCATGACAATAGCTAGAGAGAAAAAGGTATGTATTATGACATGACTTGAGAGAACCAGGTCACAAATGACCCAAGGTTGTTCACCGACCGTAGCCGGCTACTTGCGAGGCCTTTGGGATATTTGCAAATGTCTTAACGTCTGTTGTGGTTGTGAAAAAGGTCTAGTAAGAATCTGAAAGTGTACTCTGGAAACCTTCGAGTGAGACAGTCCCATACTACACTCTTTGATGGAGGTTGGTAAAGGACCAAAGCGTCCTACACCGGGGTCGAACTCCCTGCATTTGAGTTTGGACGATTGCGAGGGAAACTGATTCCCGCCAATGCGAGTCGTGCCAACTGAGAAACTATTTCACTAGTAAGTAAGAAATTACCCAACAGCAGTCAAAAGCTGCCATCCGCAGAGGGAACACTGGAAAAACAAAGGTGCTATATAGCACCCTTTTTGGGGTGCTATTGAACTTTTTGGGGTGTTACTGCACTAATGCCTTTGTAAAGGCACGATTAGGGCCCAAAATAGCACCTTTGGGAGGCGATAGCGCCTTTCTAAAGGCACTATTTCACTAACGCCTTTAAAAGGCATTAGATAGCACCTTTGTTTTTCCAGTGAATCGAACCCGAACCTGCCGCTACGCTGTGTCAGCGGCGACGCTACCGCCTAATCCACGTCTAATGACTGGAGAGCCTGGCGAGACCCGAGACGGTGGGTCTAGTGAGGGACAGCCAGCATCAGTTCGCTGACGAGTGGCGTAGTGGCGTCCTAGCCACCGTCATTTCAGGCGAAACACACTGGGCCAGGTCGGTCAAAATGAGGTAGGTATAGGGTTGAAAATCTAGGAAATTTTTCCTAGACGAACCTTGCCTACTAGGCACCATATTCGGCCACCACTGTGTGGTAGGTTGCTTAGTAGGCAGGGTTTGTCTAGGAAAATTTTTCTAGATTTGCAGCCCTAGAGGAAGGAAATTCAAAAATAAAATTTGTAAAATTTGGCTAAATTTGCAAATTTTGACAATTTTGTAAACAATTATGACAGGGCTTAGGAAGGCGTGCGGCACATCACCTGACTCGTGTTTTTACGTAGACTACGGCTGTGGACTTACTTTTGCTCCCCGGCACAAACTTCAGGGTCCACAGCCAGTTTTTAGTTTTAGGCATAAATGCCCATAAGAATTCTAGGTTAACTTCAAGGCCCTCGCGCGACCCCTTAATTTTGTCCAAAAAATTCCAAAAAAATTCAAGTATCATTTGTAAGTAGAAACGAAACTTTTCCACAACAAGCGTCAATATTACCGAACACTTTGCGCTCCTGGACCACCCTAAGGGACATGATATGAACCTCTGGTAAAATTTTTAGCCAAATCGGAGATGGTCGATGTCGGGTCGTTTAAATCTTTAAAAAATCCCCTCTCACATATCACGGAAAGGGCAGCGTCAACGGTTGTGACCAGTGACCACCAATTAAAGTGGCCTCTATCCTGGATACGAACATGATGTTGTCCTTACTCTTGCCGCGCTGTAACTAATCGTATGGAGTCAGCGACAACTTATCGATTTCCCCGGAAGCAGGGGCATGAAGAGGGCGTGGCCATCAGGCGGCGCTGGGTTTTCCTGAAGTTTCTCGTGACCTCAGACCCCGGCCAAAGCTTATCACAGGCGGTGCTGCAGAGCGTGCAGAGGCAATCCAGCTCCAGACCCTCAAGCTGAAGGACCAGCCCTCCGCCTGCTCCGCTCCATGCCCGCCGCGATGCTGGCCCCGCTGCTGACCCTGGCGCTGCTGCCGCTGGCGCTGGCCGCCTGCCCCTGCCCGCCCGCGCCCGCCGCCGAGGTGTGCGGCAGCGACCACAAGACCTACCCCAGCGCCTGCGACCTGGACTGCACCGCCCCGCCCGGTCAGTGCGCCCCGCCGCCCTCCGCGCCCGCTGCAGGTACGAGCACGGGGCAGCTCTGCGTGACCGACGGCATGCTCGTGCGCCCCCAGGTGTCGCCGCCGCGCACCCCGGCCCGTGCCGCCCCGCGGACGCCGCGCCGGGCCGCCCGACCAACGCCACCCTGCTGCTGAGCGGCCGCCCCGCGCGCCGCAGCGCCGCGGAGGATATACACGAGTTCAGTTGTTGTACGAGAGAGCGGCAGGTGAGTCCTGGTGAGCGCGAGGGAGACGGAGCACGCCCCATCACGCCCCACGCGCTGACCGCCCCGCCCGCGTGTTACAGTGCAGAAATGTCACCTGCAGCGAGTGCGGCGTGGGGGACTCGTCCTGCGAGCGGATGTGCGTGCGCAACTGCCGGTGCGGCTGCCTGGGCCTGCAGACCAGCACACTGGACTCGGACCGGTATCACGAGTGCTACAGGGAGAGGGACTGCTGGGGTCAGTACGAGGCGCGCAAGGACTGCAGCACGCAGGAGTGCAGGGACAGGTGCTGGATGGACGAGGAGTGGTGCAGCTGCGGGTGCATGCAGCAGGCAGAAGGCACCACGACCCGGCCCACCAGCACGGCCAGCGCGACCAGCCCAGCAGGCGGGGCCACCATGGACAGCACGGTCAGCCCAGGCCTCACGGCCAGCCCAGCAGGCAGTGCCAGCACGGTCATCACGGCCAGCCCAGGCATCACGGCCAGCCCAGCAGGCACGATCAGCACGGCCAGCCCAGCAGGCAGTGCCAGCACGGTGAGCACGGCCAGCCCAGGCATCACGGCCAGCCCAGCAGGCAGTGCCAGCACGGTCAGCACAGTCAGCACGGCCAGCCCAGGCACCACGGCCAGCCCAGCAGGCAGTGCCAGCACGGTCAGCACGGTCAGCACGGCCAGCCCAGGCATCACGGCCAGCCCAGCAGGCAGTGCCAGCACGGTCAGCACGGTCAGCACGGCCAGCCCAGGCATCGCGGCCAGCCCAGCAGGCACGGTCAGCACGGCCAGCCCAGGCATCGCGGCCAGCCCAGCAGGCACGGTCAGCACGGCCAGCCCAGGCATCGCGGCCAGCCCAGCAGGCACGGTCAGCACGGCCAGCCCAGGCATCACGGCCAGCCCAGCAGGCACGGTCAGCAGGGCCAGCCCAGCACGCAGTGCCAGCACGGCCATCACGGCCAGCCCAGACCTCACGGCCAGCCCAGCAAGCACGGTCAGCACGGCCAGCCCAGGCATCACGGCCAGGTGCCCCGGCGAGGTGCATCATGACGATCATGACGTGGTGTGGGAGCGCGTGCTCCTGGTTTCCTGCGCGCTCGTGTGCGTGTGCGCGTGCGCATGCGCGTGCATCTTTATTTGTGGGTGTGCGTGTGCGCGCGCGCCCCAGCCGGCCCTGTGCTGCCTGGTGTGGCCTGTCAGCCGGTACCAGGTACCAGCAGGCGGTGAGCGGTGCCAGGAGGCCGCCGCGGACAGGAGGCCCTGCGCCTGCGGGGCGTCCTCCGAGCTCGGCGTCGAGCTCACCGCCCTCGCGGTAAATGAGAAACTAGGATTCCGCGGCAACCAACTCGATTTCTGAGTTAGCATCGATTCCGAACTGGTGCGGCAACCGAAATCAGTGGAATGCATTCCGAAAACGGAGGGTGAGACTCTAAATATCGAGCGAGATATCGAGTCATTCTGCTCTTCCCGTTTCCGAGAAAGTTTGCCTCGATTTTATTCAGGGTTTATAATCAGGGTTATAATCAGGGTTTAAATGCTCGAAACCGAGCAAAGTCAACTAAATTCGAGTAGTGGTCAAAATCTTTCCTATTTTTACGGCTCGGAATTAGAGTTTTTCGTTAACCGTGGAACCTGCCAGTCCAGCCATATTCTGCAATTGAGAGGGAAAACCTGGACAAAATTGTAGAAGGATTGTTTGATAGTGGACCTTGTTCGTCTCGCCAAGTACCATAACATATCAAAAATTCTCCATTAGCACTTTTTAAGGACTTTGAACAACACCGGGTGTTGTACGGGTACTGGTGGATAATTGAACAGTTCAATAAGTAGGGTATGGTAAAACCACAACAGAATCTAAAAACTATTTTTCGTTAGCTTCTCGCCGTTTCGAACAGAAAAGCGAATAACATCCAAAATTAAGTGTTCCAAAAGTTTTCAACTCTGTTCCATGTGCCGATTAGTAGAATAACTATAGCCGAGGAATCCAAAAGCATTCCTTAAAAACTGGTAAAAACGCAAGCGGATAGAAACCGGACAATAAAAGGGGCTGGTGCGCCCCGCGGCGGCGCGGGGGCGTGCGCAGTTTGGACGCAGGACTCCTCCAGCCCCAACGGCGCCCTAAATTTTAATGTAGATATCCATTTAAATTTAGCTTCGCTAATAAAATAAATAAAATATAGTATCAGTGACGTGTTTCTCGAGTCAAGTTCGAGAACGTTCAGAATTTCCTCCGCATCTTACCGCTATTTCGAAGCGATAAAGATAGACATTTTCACGCGATAAACTTGCCCGTTTTTTCTCTTTCTTTAATATTTGAAGGGAAGGTCGAAACGTGTGGCAGTCGGAAGGTCTTGTCTTCCGTAGAGTTTGAAGTACTATACAATGATATATCTGCAGCTGCTCTGACATGGGCCCAATGGGCCATATGCATTTTAATAAACCTTGCTTTATTGGCCAAAGTACAAGTGCGACCACGTGATGACAGGTGCAAGGCAGGGAGGGAGCGATCTGCTCCAGCTGGTGGCTCTTCTTGAAAATCTACAATGTATAAAGAAACCTCGGTTTTGCAACAGCATTGGACCATGATTGGACCGTCAATTATTTGAAAGTTTAAAACCGTTATAACACTGTATCTGCAGTTTACAACTTCATACCGTTATTATTTCACACCGTACCTTATGGAAAGTCTCGCCATACGGCAAATAAACGGTTCAGTACCATAAAACCGCACCATTTTACGGTACGGCATCGTCAATTCTGCGTTACAGTCCTGTGCTGAAAAATCTAGACCGTTATCCGAGGGGGCAACCACTCCCTATCCTAGTGTACTCAGGATTTCTAATGATATGGGATTTCTATGGATAGCGTAAAGATTTCTCCGGATTTTGTAAAGATTTCATATGGTACATTCGGGTACATTTCACAAATATATACCAAATTCCACAAAATTCTAAAAGATTTCACGAGGTTTCATGGGATTCCTCAAGGTTTCATGAGATTTCACTGATTTCTGTGAGATTTTTATGATATTTCTTGAGATTTCTCAGTTGGATTTCGTAGGATTTCATCGAGATTTCAGAAAATTTCATCGAGATTTCCGAGGGATTGTACACAGGATTTCACGAGTGGTTGCCCCCTCGCCGTTATCTCATCGTATGGACACGTATGGAGGACAATTTTTTTAAACAGTGTTCGGGAGCGCCTCGGCGTAGGCAACCCCACCAACGCGAGCGCAGGTTGGGTTGCGCCGTCGCCTGATAAGACACCGACACAGGTGAGCGGCGCGATAGCCCCTGGGAAGAGGGATCCCAACCCAACGCACGACAAAGCAAGTTGGGTGGCCTACCCTCCCTACTGCAGGCGCTCCTCGCGTCGGGCCGCGGGTCCGTGAGGTGAAGCGTGCGGCCACCTCAGTACTCTCACTGACTCGCACTAAACTATTGCGGCTGCTTCGTGATTGCGGACGAGTTTTGTTGTATTGCGAACGGAATCCTTCGCACGAAACAGCCTGATCCTTCGTAATACGAGCAAATCCTCTGCAAGGATTTATCAAAGCTCTTTATTTAGGTTTGACGGGAGCGAATTGCCACCTTCTTCTCGGGTCGGCTGACGGGCCACGGTAAAAACAATGTCTGTTTTATTTAGGGAAAAGGAAAAACTTTTGAGGATCCCAACGTCATTTGAGGAAAACTCCTCATCTTTTGAGGAAGTCTCCTCAATAATTGAGCTTCTCTCAATTGAATTTCTGAACTGAGCTTCTCTCAATTTTTGAGGAGATTTAAATTAAGTAGGATTCTCAAAATGTTCCGGAGCCGGAGCTCAGACAGCTCACTCGCGCTGCACGCCTCTACTTACCCTGTCTTTTAATACGGGACACGATTTTGTCCGCATTACGGATAATAATTTGTGCAAATTTGTGACCCGCATATTACGATTGTGCAAAATTATCCGTAAGCGAGTCCGTCAGTAAGGAAATGCGAGAATGCTGTTCGTTGCCTTCCACGCTCCGAAGACAGAACTAAAAAGGCCACGGTATCACTGGAATTATGACGTCACAACGATAACACTGCTGTATCGGGGACCATATGACTCATGCGACTCTACTCTAAAAATATTTTCTTGAATTTCACTGTAAGCTCGGTGTACCCAGCACTGTATCTTACATCTAGAAGAATGAAAAGTTCGACAAAATATCGCACGGTTTCCTCCTCAAACAGACAATCATAAGACGATAACACAATGATGGTTGAGCACACTCAAAATGAGGGTTATTCCAATTGTAATGTCGCCGTCTCAACAATAATTTTATGGTTGTCCTTGAGCTAACCACATATATGCGAATCACACGACGGCAGCTACAACTTTTTATTTTTCTGAGTTAGCGGCGAATTTTAAATGTAGGAAAGGGGCGAATGTCACTTCACCAAGTTACAGAGCGTGAGCCCGCATGAGCCAGTTTAAAGAGTGAGTTTTTACCGTGATAAGCAAAAGTGTGCATTGTACACTATAGCTTACAGTGAGATTACCCGTTTGTATTTCACAATAAAAACAATGTCCGATTTAAAAAAAAAAATGAAAAAATTTGATGAGCTTCCTGATTTTGAGGAAAACTCTGATCTCCAAAATTGAGGCATATTTCCTTATTAGCAGATGATACAAATGTATCAGCGTGCTTTGTACTGTCATACAGCGAGCAGCCTGCAGAGAGCAGCGCAGCCAGAAGCGAGCAGATAGTGTGGCATAATATACAGGGGGGAAAAATGTCACGCCGTACGCGACGTGCGCCCCCGCTGCGCGCGCCCCGACCACTCCACGCCACCTCTCGGGACGCTGGTTTAAAGGAAACATACTCAAAATCTCATGAGTTTTTAGGTTATGTTAGGTTCAAAGTTTTCCCTGCTTTTTCTCCTCAATAGCACAGACATATTGTTTTCGAGCCTCAGATACCAATAACACTATGCGGCTGCTGCTACATCCCGCCAGACCTTGTCCGGGTGATTCGCAGCACAGGTCAGGAGGGGCACGTGTTGGAGCGAGTTGGGGAGCGGGGTGGGGTGGGGTGGGGCGGGGTGGGGTGGGGCGGGGCAGGGTGGGGCGGGGCGGGGTTGGGCGGGGCGGCAACGTTCAGGCCCGCGGAAGTCGTCGTTCAGGCGAGCTCTGCGACGTTCAAACCAATCACGGCTGGAAGGCGCAGTACAGCAGTCCAGGCAGGGCAGGGCGGGGCAGGGCCACTGTACGGGAAAGGGCAATACAAGCAGTGGTGGATACGGAGGGGAAGGGGGGGGGGCAAAGGGATTTCCACCACCACCACCACCAAAAATAAAAAAAAATATCTCCAGACAAACCACCTGCTGGTAGGTAGGCAGCATGAATCACGATCCGCCTGAATGTAGGCAAAAATCACGGCTTGCCCTATCCAAAGCAGTCGGCTACATCCGCCCCCATGCACATCCACAAGGCTGTGATGGAAGGCGAACTTTCTTGCGTCCGTCATACGCCCTGCCCAAGGCCGCCGAGTAACCGGAGCGTAACAGATAGGACTTTGTCATTAGGACGCATCGCCAACAGGTGCGGAGACGCCGTAGAAATAAACGGTATAATCCGTAAGCAGAGCGACCGTATTTTTTTCTTTTTTTTCAGTGAGGAGCATACAGATCGAGGCTCCGTGACAGCCTGGACAATTTTGTTCCGAAGCTGTCAAAGTATGTCCTCGAGATGGTGTTCCAGCCCTAAGTTTATTTGCAGAAACATATTGACCATTTCACTCGGGCGTCGCTGGTCATTCTTCCGGTTATAGTCCCTAGCAACGGCCCGTGCTGCTCTAAAGCCGCAAGTAATTTATTTGAATTGAAAAATCAACGCGAGACATAGCATTTAAAATGCATGTCAAATTCGCGAAAGCGCTCCCGATACCGTGCAGCCGTTTGCAAGCAGCGCAGACCGTTGCCGGAGACCAACCGGAGGATGACCAACGCCTAAGTGAACGGGTCAATCAGCGCAGCGCTTCTAACAGTGCTATCGCGTCTTCTTACTAAAGGCAGTCAAAGCGAGACAGAATCTCATGCCTCCTAGCCTTCTGTAAGCCTTTTCCGGCTCTTTGGCCTCTTGCCGACACTTGCTGCACTTGTTCCCACACGGTTCGTCGGGGGTCCTCCTCGACTGCTCCCAGTCGGACGCGCCCGCCCCGCCCCACCCCGCCCCACCCCACCCCACCCCGCCTCGCCCCACCCCGCCTCACCCTGCCTCGCCCCGCGCCCTCGGGCCCCCGGGGGCCGGGATGTGACGGGGTCGAGAGTCCAAATAACCTTCCAAGGGTCCATTTGAGACTTCCCGTCGAGTCCTTTCCGCCCGCCGGCCCTGCCCTGCCCTGCCCTGCCCTGCCCTGCCCTGCCCTGCCCTGCCCTGCCCTGCCCTGCCCTGCCCTGCCCTGCCCTGCCCTGCCCTGCCCTGCCCATTCTGTCAGCTCCGCGGCGGCGCGGAGCGGCTCGTCTAAACACATTGGCCATTGTCACAGTCACGGCGTTATAGTGAAAAAGGCGCACCATGTCTCGCAGTGGTAAATTACACATTGAGTCACGGCCAAAGTCTGACACTGTCACAGAGACAACCTGACACAGTGTCACAGAGACAACCTGAAACAGTGTCGCACTGACAATAAGCCTAACACGGTGTCACAGTGACCAAAATCATCCTGTCACTGATATGTACTATCAAAGTGACCAATGTCACACTATGGCTAAAGCCACTATCACTGACATACTGTCAAAACTATGGTCGCTGTGTGACACAATGTCACACTGATCAAAGTCACTCTATCACGACTGGACACTCTGTCACTACACTAAATGTCTATGGACTTTTATATGGACGATTTTGAGAATGACCAGAGCTGTTAACAAATTTGCGTTCAAACATGGACAATTTGTCTATAGTTATGGACAAATTTTGTTACAATTGGATACAAATTTAATTTATCCATAGTTGGCAACGTGGAAAAATGTCTCCAGACTGTCTGGTTACAGTCACTGTCTCTTTATGGACATTTCCTACAGACTTTTTGTCCTCATAGCTTCAGTGACAATTAAATTGCAACCGCGACACAATATCACATTGACAAAAGTCACCGTTACCAACGCAATGTCACTGCCACCAACGTCGTCGCACTCTCACGTATTTTGTCAGATGATGACACATGAATTTCTGGTGGCTATAAAACCATTAAACAAGAACAAAAATTCGGTGAAATTTAGTGACAATTCTTTAAATTTTGGTTAAGAATTACACGGAATATACACAGGGATCACACTTACAGCTGTACGGGAGTGCACTGGAAACCCACGTGTGTGAATGTCGCACACTTGTAGGTGTGCGAGGATTCATTCGCACACTTGGCCGCTTAAACGTGTGAATTTTCCTACGGTATTCACACGTTTGAGTGGCCAAGTGTACGAATGAATCCTCGCACACCTACAAGTGTGCGACATTCGCACACTTGGATTATTACCAGAGTGGTGGCCGGCGGCCTCCTCAGGGCTGGACCGTGGCGCGGGCCGCGTCCTATAAGGCCGCGTGGCGACGCGCCGAGCCAAAGGCCTATGGGGGACACAGGATGTCACATGGCGAAAGTTGTTGTGATGGGTTTGACGCGCGCGCCCGGCCAGGGGCGGCTAGGGGCGGCTAGGGGCGGCCAGGGGCGGCCAGGGGCGGCCAGGGGCGGCCAGGGGCGGCCAGGGGCGGCCAGGGGCGGCCAGGGGCGGCCAGGGGCGGCCAGGGGCGGCCAGGGGCGGCCAGGGGCGGCCAGGGGCGGCCAGGGGCGGCCAGGGGCGGCCAGGGGCGGCCAGGGGCGGCCAGGGGCGGCCAGGGGCGGCCAGGGGCGGCCAGGGGCGGCCAGGGGCGGCCAGGGGCGGCCAGGGGCGGCCAGGGGCGGCCAGGGGCGGCCAGGGGCGGCCAGGGGCGGCCAGGGGCGGCCAGGGGCGGCCAGGGGCGGCCAGGGGCGGCCAGGGGCGGCCAGGGGCGGCCAGGGGCGGCCAGGGGCGGCCAGGGGCGGCCAGGGGCGGCCAGGGGCGGCCAGGGGCGGCCAGGGGCGGCCGCGGGAGCCGTCGGCAGGCGCGTGGCGCGTCTGGCGCTCTCCACACTCCTTTTGCATCCGACCGGAAGGAAGCAGGTGGGCGGGCCGGAGTGGCGATCCCGGGAGAATAACTTACGCGCATTCCTTCGATATGAAATCACCACCGATGCTGTATAGGGTATTGTACTAATTGGTATAGCAAAGGAAATCTGAAAGGAAAATGCGGTCGTCGTTTATTTATGGCGATAGACATCGACAAGTGCTTCGTCTCTACAACTGCCCCGGCGGCTTTTTTTTTCTTATTTCTTTTTTTATTTTTATTTTCCTTTTTCCTCCCTCTCTTTGTACAACTATTTTGCGAGGGCGCCCCTTCAGTTTAGTGAGTCACGCAGGGCGCTGTTGCGGACCCATTCCTCCCTGCCGCCCCGCGTGTTGCACCCTCTTGCACCCTGACCCGCACAACAACACGACGACCATACCGTTTCCGGCACGGCCGCCAACATAACCCAAAAGATTCGCACGCATGCCTGACACTCAACAAGCGTGTCCCGCAAACTCGTCCGGGGAGGAGGAGCGTTTACAGCCCTGCAGCAGCCGTCTGATTCCGAAGATCGCTCTCGTACCTCTCCGTCCTTGTCGCACCCATGGCGGTGCCCTACATTGGGGATGGCAGGGCCTCATGAGTGCGACAAGGACGTATGGGCACAAGAGCGATCTTCGGAATCAGCCTGCAGCATGCCCTCCCAGCAGCGGCAGGAAGAGGAGGCCACCACCGCCATGAGAGCTTCCCGAAAGACAAATTGTTTTCATTCGCAGAAGAGAAGGCGAAAAAACAGTGACAAGAGGGGTAAAGGATCAGGCGGGTAGTTCGGGATGCCGGAGCCGACGACTCGGCCCATCGTCACAAAGACATTTTCGACGTGTGAAAATATTTTGGTTCGCCGGGATTACGTGAGGCACGTGAGGCGACTCGCTGATGTTGATTTTTAACCTGGCGAGGACGCCCCTGCCGGCTACCTGCGGCACGTTGCCCGACCGATGAAAGGGGTCTTCTTCTCGCGGAGAAGCCTCATGCTGCTGCTCCGGTCAGTTGTTCAACGACATCGAAGTGATGCTAAGGTCCCTCAAGCAATGCGGAACTCCCCCCCCCCCTCCCCCCCCCTCCTCTTTCCCGCTTCCGCAATCCTCCGTATCGTCTCGATTTCGCTCCGAAGACGAATGTCCATGTGGGCCCCACCCCGCACTGAAAACGGGGGAATGATGCATGTCGATCACGAGACAATAACGCGCGTTATTGAGCGGTTTTTGTGAAATATAATTTAAGCAAACGTCTGAAATTTATTTTCGATGACACCAGTGGATTCCTCGTAAAATTTCCGTTCAAACGAGTATACATGTCATGGGGTTTCGAGCCCGGAAAAAGACACTTACAAGAATGACGTGCCACGAAGCTATGGGTAGTAACCCCATGACATGTATGCTCGTTTAAAAGGTAATTTTACGAGGAATGTAATGGTGTCATCGAAAATAAATTTCAGAAGTTCGCTTAAATAATATTTCACGAAAACCACAGAATAACGTGCGTTATCCTCTCGTGATCGACATACATCATTCCTCCATTTACAGTGCCGCCTTTCCTAATGAAGTAGGAATTAAAGATATGTCGACTGTCGACTTCAGGCCTGCTTCTATTCTCGAACGACTCGAAAAATCAATATCGGAACGATATCATCATAGGCAGTAGTTTCTGGCGGCTGACTGCGTGGTTGTGGGAGGGCGCTGCGCCCGGGCGGAAACTCATTTCTTGCGCTCACCTCACAGTCGCTAACGAGCTGTCGTCATCCCGCCCTGCACTGCCCTGCGCCCTTACCTGCCCGCCCCGCCCCGCCCCGCCCCGCCCCGCCCCGCCCCGCCCCGCCCCGCCCCGCCCCGCCCCGCCCCGCCCTGCCCCGCCCCGCTCTACGTACGTACGTCCGGCCCGACCCGGAGCGGCCCGGGGGACGCGCCCATTGTTTCGGTGGGGACCCACACGCCGTGCCACACCCCGCCCCGCCCCGCCCCGCCCCACCCCACCCCGCCGGGGCCCCCGTATACACATGGGCAGATTAGCGTCCCGACAGGTACAACGACCACTAACGGGCCCCTTCCGCACAACGCGGCGGGGCGAGATGCGTGTCATGCCAAAGCGAAGGGGCATCCTAAAGATTGTATACTTCGCGATTTGTGAAAGATTTAGAGATCGGAGTTACACTCTAAAAGACTAATGGCTATTTCTGTCCAGAGATTCAGCGACAGGTACATTGTTTCTCAACGTGTTGCTCACAACTTCGTCGATGACTATATAAGAACAAATTTGACCTTCGTCGGTCACAAAATTTCTTTATGGACATAATAAGGGCCAGCTTGGCATAAATTTTTGCAGACAGCCTAGAGACGTTTTAAATGTTACCACCAACAATGGACAAATTAAGATTGTGCTCAATTGTACGTAAAAATTGTCCATAACTGCGGACGAATTGTCCCTATATGTTCGCAAATTTTGTTACCGGCTGTGGTCATTCTCAAAATTGTCCATAGAAAAGTCCAAAGACATTTAGTGTGTATGTAACGAAATTGAATATCCCGAGCGACGAAAGCATAAAACAAAGCTAGCAACAAAGAGTATTATCTTTCTTCAATTCGAACCTGATTTTTTTTTTTTAAAGTTTCTAGAACAAATTTTTGGATCAAATATTCCTCCTAAATTGTCTCAATTTTTTTTCAAATTTTTTGCCTCTTATGCATTAATCTAGGAATTTGGACTTTTTTTTAAATATTTTTTTTTTAACTTTACTAAAATCGACTAAAATGCTTGCTGCACAAGATTTTGTAAGCATGTAAGCTAGGCTACCATAATCAGTGTTTTGCCGCGGGCGGGAGGGGCTGCGAGCTGCACGGGCCGGTACGGGGGAGGAGGAGTGGGTCACGGGTGTGAGCTCCGAGGAGGAAAGGAGGCGGGGCTGCTGGACTATAGGCAGCCCAGTGATTTAACCGATATAAGGCGCCCCCCGACCCGTCAATATCGACCTCAGGATTATTGTTTTTGGGGAGGAAAGGCTCCTGCTATGCCCAATTCACAGTCAGGAATAAAAGAAAGAAGAAGAAAAAAGTTTTGGTATTGATTTTTTTTTTCTTTCAAAAATATACGGTTTTGATCACTTTCAAAAGGTACCGCCGACAAAATTGTCATACCAGTTTGGAAATGCTTAGTGCTTAGATTCGTTTTCAAAATGTCTACACTCTAAATGGCAAGGGACATTTATTGTCCATTGAGAGATGCTCCTGTGTGCACATCTTGCAGGATACAAATATGCTTCGTGACAAGTAACAAGATTGCATCGGTAGTTGGACAAAACGAAAAATTGTCCTACGACATAAAAATTTTTGACTTTTTAAGTTGAATATTTGCATCTTGCAGGATGTGCACACAGGAGCATCTCTCTATGGACAAAAATTGTCCCCTGACACTTAGAGTGTATACAAAAATGCGCAGAAATGTTATTCATGGCCATTTAGCGAGGGGTAAATAACTCCAAATTTTGATGTACACCACTAATTCAAAATTCACACTAATTCAAACTAATTCACGCGAATTCAAAACTAATTCACGCGAATTCAAAACGAATTCACGCGAATTCAAAACGAATTCAGAACAAATTCAAGCGAATTTAAGGAATGACCTCAGAAAATACACGCACATCTGATCCAAATTATTCTCTCAATTACATGATTAAATAGGATTTTTAGTAAATTATTGTGAATGATATCTATTTATTCCAAATTATTGGAAATGAACTTGCAACTGCGCAAAATAATCACAATTATTTCAATTATTTTTTAAAACTTTTCAGAAACAAATTTTGCTCTGCAATTGAAAGGGTGGCGTGAAAACATGGAAAATTTTTGCGGCAGTAAACCTCCCGAAGGAGGTTGCGGTTCCCGCCAGGCACAGGGCTTTTACCCCCTGTGGCAGCCAACTGCTTCGGTGTTCCATGGGAACCGGCGCTTTGCTGACTGCGATCCTATCGCGCAATTCGACAGATTTGATCCCCGTACCACCATTGGCCTACCCCTAGAGGTACGAGCGGTGTCAAGAGCGTTAGACTTCCTGATCCCAGTTTCAGAGGCCTTACCTCAGAGGGGTACGCGGGATTCGAACCCACAACCCCGAGTGCCGACACGTAGCCAGAACAGGAAGCGACCCAACGCCCAGAGCCACCGAGCCAACGGCGGTGAGACGTGTTTAACTTCTATTTGACCTGCCATCCAGCTGCGGCCAAAGGGAATGTCAAGCGCGAAAAACACTTTCCCAAGTGGGAGTCGAACTTCGGACCACTCGGTTCGGTGTGGCGCGCTCTACCAACTGAGCCACGACGCCACGATGACTGTATAGTGCGACGGGTTCGAGTTGTATTTGCCCTGTCCTCCTGGCTGGAGGCTGCAGGATACGGCAAATACGACTCGAACCCGTCGCACTGTACAGTCATCGTGGCGTCATGGCTCAGTTGGTAGAGCGCGCAACACCGAACCGAGTGGTCCCAAGTTCGACTCCCACTTGGGAAAGTGTTTTTCGCGCTTGACATTCCCTTTGGCCGCAGCTGGATGGCAGGTCAAATAGAAGTTAAACACGTCTCACCGCCGTTGGCTCGGTGGCTCTGGGCGTTGGGTCGCTTCCTGTTCTGGCTACGTGTCGGCACTCGGGGTTGTGGGTTCGAATCCCGCGTACCCCTCTGAGGTAAGGCCTCTGAAACTGGGATCAGGAAGTCTAACGCTCTTGACACCGCTCGTACCTCTAGGGGTAGGCCAATGGTGGTACGGGGATCAAATCTGTCGAATTGCGCGATAGGATCGCAGTCAGCAAAGCGCCGGTTCCCATGGAACACCGAAGCAGTTGGCTGCCACAGGGGGTAAAAGCCCTGTGCCTGGCGGGAACCGCAACCTCCTTCGGGAGGTTTACTGCCGCAAAAATTTTCCATGTTTTCACGCCACCCTTTCAATTGCAGAGCAAAATTTGTTTCTGAAAAGTTTTAAAAAATAATTGAAATAATTGTGATTATTTTGCGCAGTTGCAAGTTCATTTCCAATAATTTGGAATAAATAGATATCATTCACAATAATTTACTAAAAATCCTATTTAATCATGTAATTGAGAGAATAATTTGGATCAGATGTGCGTGTATTTTCTGGGGCATCCCCGAATTTAAAACGAATTCAAGTAAATTCACAAAAAGATCACAATAATTTTAAAAAAAAACTCTGCAATATATTCAAAAAATTCAAAGCTAATTCAAAACGAATTCAATTCAATTTAGACAAATTCAATTCAAATTCACGCAATTTGTTCACCGAATTCAGAGTTGTTTACCCCTCGCCATTTAGTGTATGCGATGTACACTGTTTTTGGTTCCCGCGGAGAGCTCCGCCAAATATATGTCTGTATTTTTCTTCTCCGACGTTGACGTCTCGTCTGCGGCTCCCATAGCCCTGCGCGCTGTCCGCCCGCCTCCCACGTTCAGCGCGGCGGCATGGCGCGCGGTGCAGTCTGCTGCATCGCAAGCAGCAGCAGCGGGAGCAGCCTGAGACTAAGGAGGAGGTTGATTTAATTAATTTCTCCGGAAGAGATCCATCGCTGGTCGTCTGCCCGCCCACCGCCGCGCCGCCGCCCTCTCTGCCATGTGCAGGGCGCCCATGCGCGCCCGACCCGCAGCCCGGCCGGCCGAGCGCCTCTCACGCAGCTTGGGGCAAAAGTAGCGAAAGCCAAACTATCTCGCAAAGCAAGCGGCCGACAGGGACGAGGTCAAACCAGGTGGCTGATTAACCCCCGGGCACTTTTTGTACTGTATGCAACCCGCCCACACCGCTCCATCCGGGACTGCATACCCATCAGGCTCCTAGCGCGGGCGCGGACGCTCCGCTTCGCTCCGCCACTGTAGTTGCAGCCAACGCCCCGCGAAAGGACCCTCTCACGGTTCGCGCGGTCTACGGCGGGGCGTTATAGGGGGGAGGTTCGCGCTTTAGCGGGTGTGTGTGTGTGTGTGTGTGTGTGTGGGATCTGTCTCTCTGTCTCCTGTTTCACCTTTTAGCGGCTGCACACCTAAACTTACTTTCTGCCAAGCATTTGTCACGGCCCTCCACCACCCACTGCAGCCGGGCCGGCGCCGGCCGGCTGGGCGCCGGCGGCCGGCGCCGTGCGCTTTTGTTCCCCAATTCGCGTTGCTGTCATCAGCAGGTGGGTAATTATGTTTTACCCCCGGTGTCTAGCGCCGCCCGGCCTGGCCCCGCCGCACCGCCCACTTACCTTTTGTTAAAAAGGGACTTTTGGTCCCCGCCGAAAGGCCGCCGCCCCCGCACGGATGGGGTGTGACTTTTTCCATCGCTGTCACGCCCCCGCACGATGCTCTGAAACATTGTTTCAATTCATTTCTGTTATACGTTCTTGCTTTATTTTTATTTTTATTTTTTCTTACCTTTTCCCACCTGCGCCGCTCGCAGAGGTTGGGCTGCTCTAAGCGTGTTGGGTCTTCAGAGCAGCGCATTATTAACGTCGTGTTTTTATAGGCGCCTCGCACGGTTCTCCAGCTTTTGAAAAGTTTCGTCCGCGCTGCGTAGAGTCGAGTGCTGCTGCAGCTGCTGCTGCCGCCCTCCTGAGCGACTTATCACTTCCGCACTGGCGCGCACATGAGCCTCACCTGTGTAATGGACATTTAATCGCACTTCTCACGGGCGGGAAAAATCAGATTTTCCGGTGCGACGTGTCGGCGCGGGTCCCAGGTCCCAGCGGCGGCGGTGCACCGGGAGGGGGCGGATCCGGATCCGGGATTTGGGATCCGGAATCTGGGATCCGGGATCCGGGCCTGGGGCTCGTAGCAGCAGCCAGGGCAGGTGCGACGCGGCGCGCTTTCTTCTTCGTCATCGCGTCACTTTTTCTACCCCAGAACTACTTGAGCCCGCGCGCGCTCTTTAGTGCTGTCCTGCAGGGCTCGTATACCTGACCCGCAGGCGGCGAGGGAGTCTCCAGGGCAACCGCCACTACTTCCGGTGCAGCCGCGCTGATCGGAAATGGCCTCTAAAAATAATACAAGGGGCAATTAAAAACACGCGAAAAGGATGGAGCCTAATCCAAAAACGTAACCAAAAGAAAACAAAAACAAATTACATTTTTAATTAAAAATAATTTTGTAGTCCATCGAAGGAATTCCCATCGTTACACTCTAAATGCGAAAGAACAATTTTGTTCCCAATGTAGAAACGTTTCTGTGCGCATCCAGAAAGGATGCGAATTTGTTCAAAAACCAGACAAATTGTGTACAGGTTTGCACAATTTTGTGCACCGACGAGACAAATTTGTTTCATTTTTTATGGACCAAGCATTTGTCCGCGCCTATGGACGTTGAAATACGTTGACAGTTCTACAACAAATTGGTTGCAAACAGAGGGGCACAATATTTTTGAGGGACATTTTGTTCCTTCTAATTACACAACTTGTGTAAGAAAAGCCACATTTTTGTCCATGAAACCTGTTGTCTCACGCTATGGACAAACACATTGTTGCTAGTTCGGACAATAAACTGTCCCTTCGTATTTAGAGTGTAGCAGACAAAAGGCAAAGGCACTTCAGTTACAGGGCTCCTTTGAGTTCAGATGAATTTAACCCAAAATATAAGTAAGGATTACTTTGTGTTTATTGCAGGAAAATTGTCTTGCTTGAAAGAAAATTTCCAAAGAAGAATGAATTCCTTGTTTCAAAGGAAATGATTTCGTGGGTGCGGCGGTCTGACTACTCAATATATGCACACAGCATGCAAATGGAAAACTCTGTTCTTTCTGACGGGATTTTCGGGAAGCCTTGAGCTTATAGTAAAACAACGCATAGAAAGACATTTTTTTTGGGGGGGGGGGGGGGAACGCAAAATCGTAGTATGAATTCCTGATATTCCCCCCTCCCCCAAATTTCTGGACATTTTGCCGAAAGAGAACCGCGATTTTCTCCAGGTCGGATAGAGCGGATATGCCGAAGCGGTATTGTGGGTCGCTGAGGGTGCCGACCGTTGCTGCAGGCTGATTCCGAAGATCGCTCTCGCACCTCCGTCCTTGTCCCACTCATGGGTCCTTGCCACCCCCAATATTGCGCACTGTCATGAGTGCGACGAGGACGGAGATACACGAGAGCGATCTTCGGCATCAGACGGCTGATGCCCCTTGGAGCCGGAGCGGCACAGGTAGCGCAGAGATGAGTGCGAGCGGGTAGTTGCGTGTGCGTTAGATACGATCCAAAACGATTCGCCACCCCCGGACGGACGAGAGCGGCGCGGCCCCGGGCGGATATTAGTTTAGGCGATCGTCATTTTTGCCGATTGCCCTGCTCTTTGCCAACACAGCCTCTTCGCTGACAGCACTTCGTCAGTAAACAACACGCGGTAAAATCAAGGTCTGACTCTTTGAGGGAAAAGGAAAACATTGGCAAACTCCCTGATTTGGGGGTAAGACTCCACTGTTAAAAAATGAAAGAGGAAAAAAAAAAGACTCAAAACTTCACGAAGAAAGTATGCGTCGTGAAATATGTTTCCAGAAACTCTTTGTGATTTTTTTTTTTCCGAAAATCACAATTCTCTTTTTGAAAATTAGAACTCTTCTTCGCTATCAAAAAAATGAATAACTTCGACAGTATTGCGACCGGTCTACAACTACCACAAATTACGATAGTGAAATTCCTGATTTCGAACGACGAAGACGTGTTGGGATTTCACAACTGCATCGTATCAAGGTGGTGCTGAGAAATCACAAGGAAGAAAGTCCTCACATTTTGAGGATGCTTCCTTCAAAAAGTAGTGAGAATGTCCCATTTTCATAGGGTGCTTGCTCAAAATCTGAGGAGTTTCATCCAAAATCAGGGAGTTTCTGAAAGCTTTCCTTTTCTCTGGAAAAAAAAAAATCAGTAAATTGTCTTTACCACGAAAAGATTATGTCATTTGCCTCTTTTACAAGCGTGACTTTAGAGCATGCTCGATATCATATTCATCATTAGTCCTCTTTACAAATAAATAAAAAAAAAAAACTTGATAGAAATTGAAGGAAGTTTGATTTCTGTGAACGACTCTGCTTTTACTGATAAGAATACTCGATGGACATTTATTGCAGTTGATGAATGTAAGATATTTTTCCTCGTTCCAGCAATAATTAGGCGTCGACACAACTAACAGTAGAGTCATGTTTTGCTTCTCCTGAAGCGCCACTCCGCCCGCGCAGTGGGAGTAGGACCCTTCTCCTTCTAACCTTTCGCGATGCCCTTCCTTCCTCTTCTCGTGAAGACCCACCCAGCATTTATTTTCAGCTCCGGCAGAGCGCCCTCCCTCCGAGGAGGTCTCTGCGAGCGTTAGAACGCCTGTCAGGAGCCGTCTTAGGTCTCTCTCTCTCTCTCTCTCTCTCTCTCTCTCTCTCTCTCTCTCTCTCTCTCTCTCTCTCTCTCTCTCTCTCTCTCTCACCCACCTCTGATGTCACTGTGATGGAGCGGCCTGCTTCACCCCCTGCTTGCTCCTGGTCATGCGTCGTCTGCTAAGTAGGTGGGTGCGGCAGCAGCGCAGCTGAGTAAGTCTGGAACGGAAAAAAGTAAAACAAGTTTGACATTTGACATTCACAGATCCTCAATTACGAGTAAATTTAAGAAAAGATACTGAAAGCAATAGGGAAAATTGTCGGAACCACCGACGGGTTCACTGTTAAAAAGAAAAAAGCCCTCATTCTTACGGTGAAATAACGGCATGGATTTTACAGCATACGGTACGGCACAGCAGAATTAAGAGTGCCGTACCGCAGAATAATTTGGTTTAACAGTACGGCGCCGTTGATTCTGCCGTAAGGTGTGGCCTAATGTAGAAAAGTACGTCGTGAAATAAAGGTATAATACTGTAAACTTACTGTAGCTGGTACAGCGAAATAACGGTTTCAAACTCTCAAATAATTGACGGTGCAAAACTGTTGCAAAACCGTGGGTTTTTCTTGTAGTGTTCATCACTCGGTGAAGAAGCGTGTATGGAATTTCCAGTTTCGAAAAGTGCGAGCATATCTTGTGCAACTGTAAGGTTTGAAAACAAGCCGGAAATCGCATCGTACCGTGGAAAAACCACACGTGACTGATATCAACAACATCCCTGCAGGCAGCAGGCAGGCAGGACCTCCCTTCTGCTGCTTTCGAGACACAGCGGGGCGGCAGGGCTGCCACCTTAAAAATGGCTTGTTAAAGCCCTTCCTGATCCTGAGGGCGAGGTGGGCTGCGGTGGGGTGGGGTGGGGTGGGGTGGGGTGGGGTGAGGTGAGGTGAGGTGAGGTGAGGTGAGGTGGGGTGGGGTGGGGTGGGGTGGGGTGAGGTGAGGTGGGGTGGGGTGGGGTGGGGCGGCGGCCCCTTCCTCGGGGTGCGGTGCGTCCGCCTCGCGTGGGTGACGTCGTGAGAAACGAATTAAACCTTGGCGCGCCGAAAACAACTGACAGTTGACGTGACGAGCCGCCTCCGCCTCTCTCCGGCAGGATGCTCCGGAGGGTCCCAGCTGGCCTCCGGGCCCGGCCGGAGCGCCCGCGGAGCGCCCGGAAAGTTCGGGCTGCAGTTTCGGCACACACGCAGGGATGAGAACCTAGGAGGGAAGGCTCGAGCACATTAAATTGGTACACTATCGTCTTCGGAAATTCTTTGTCAAGGACTTTTATCTTAGGAATTTCACGCAAGTGAGCCGTGAGCCGGCAGAGACGTGTGTGAATAGATGTCGAGATGGATGTCCAGGGGGAAACAAATCTGAAATTTTTGTACAACTACTTAGTAATTCAGGAAAATTCAGAAGGGTCAGAAAAATTAACATAGATTCCAGAAATATCAGGGAAAATTTATAAAATTTCAAGGAAAATCAAGAAAATTTACAGAAATTTTAGATAAAATTCAAGTAAAAATTTTTAAAAAAAAATCTACAAAAATTCATGAAAATTTACAAAATTCACAAAATGTGTACACCAAAATTCAGAGTTGCTTCCCCCTCGATGAATGTAATCACACACGTGAGCAGGAATGCGGTATTCACGCACCTATATGCGGGTATACGACACGCACATAGCTTACTTGTATTTTCAGAGAAAAGTGAACTGGCAACCCAAGTGAGTGAATGTCGCACACGTACACTTGGCCATCAAAGGTGTCAGTCAGTAATTTTCCGAGGACATTCACACGTTTGAGTGGCCAAGTGTACGAATATAATGAATCATCGTACTCCTTCAAGAGTGCGACATTATTCACACACTTGGATCTCCAGCCTCCACCCTCCCCGCTGCTTCCGCCTCCGACACGCCCAGCAGCACATCCCTCACGGATGAAGTGTGTTACTCGCCACGACCAGACGAGTGATCTACATTTCTCATCGAGCGCGAGGCGCGAGGCGTGTGTTCGGCAGCCCTGCCGTCTGATTCCGAAGACGGTCGCTCTCGCACCTCCGTCCTTGTCCCACCTATGGGCGGTGCCCTCTGTTGGGGATGGAAGGCTCCCATGAGTGCGACAAGGACATAGAGGCGCGCGCGGGGAGGAAGGAAGCTGTATGGTGTGAGATGTTCGATGCCGTGCCGCCTGCTGGAATGTAGATTGGTAGGAAAAGTCCAATTACTCTTCGCGGGGGAACACGTGTCATAAACGACCAGCGCCTCACCCCTTCCTTCCCCTGTTTTAAGATGAAAAAAAAAAAAAAGAAAAAAGGAAAGGGTGGTGGCAGCGAGTCACCGACGGATTGCCCACACGAATGACGACGACAATTATGGATGCCGTACATGGGTGACTGAAATATTCTCTGCAGCAACTCCCCCTCCCCCAAATCACCCAACCACCAGGGCTCCTCACACCCTTCCCCAACTTCTATATTTCTCTTCAACATCTCTTCATCTTCAAGAGAAGAAAGTTCTCTCGATTGCCAGAGCATAAACAATTTGGAACCTACTCGCAAGCCTAAGCTTAGCAGGATCATTTCTAAAAGCTTTATTTTTGTCGAAAAAAAAAAACATTATTTGATCCAACTCACATAGTTTGATATTAGAAGAACTGACTTCTGTTGGTTGGTTTGGTTGTGAGAATGAAAACTCCGTCGTCTCAACTAAGTGTTCGAAAATGCAAAGCAAAATTCGTTGGAGCAGCGAACACATCGCTGAGAGAGCGCAGGCGATCGTTGATTCAACTTAAAACGGCTTTCGCTTCGGCTATCAGATTTCTTCGCTTCCTCAACGATCTATTCCCTGGTACAACGAAGAATTCGTCCAGCCAGCAAACTCTTGATTATAAGAACAAATGTTTCGTTCCCACAACGAATCACTTTAGTTTGCTCCATATTAACTCAAATAACATGAGTTGAAACAGCAACCAATACGTTTTTTCCGTATTGTAAAACGATGCATTACAATAACGAACCAATTTAACGCATGCCGTCTGTATTTTCTTCTACTTTCCTCTTCCCCAGCCTCACGCCCACGCACTAAGGGCCGGCTGTGGGTTGCCTGAGCCGCATGTGGCAGCATGGACCACACAATCACTCGACTCGTCGTGTCGGAGCTCCCACACTCTCACCTGGACACACGCATGACACGAAACCGACGTTGTAAACACTTTACCACCTCTCGAGAAAATAAAAACTGGTCCGCAGCACACGGTAATCGAAAAACTCGGATTCCGATGCAACGATCTCGATTGCAGAGGTTTGCCTCAATTTTGCGAACTGTAGCACCTAAAATCGGAGGGATGTATTCCCGAAACAGGGGGTGTAACTCTCAAAACCGAGTTATCCGCTTCACGTTTCCCAAACAGCTTGCCTTGATTTTGACACCAATCGCCCGAATTGGAGCTCAGCGTCACGAAATCAGGGTTTGTTTGCTCGAAACCGAGCAATAAGCTAACTAAATTCGAGTTTGAGTGTTCCTAAAATTAAAATCCTATCTATTCTCACGTCTCGAAATCCAAGTTTTGCTTTTACATCGTGATACCTGCTTAGGGATTTTCTGGAATAATGTTTACTAACAATATTCGTCCGTGTCCGTCACGTCACATGTGAGAGGAAGAACAGAGCTCGCTCTCGGATGGACCAGGACCAAGCCTCCTGCTGGACTTGGACTGTCATCCGATTGTCAGCTGTCTTTTCACATCATTTGCCGGAAAGCCTCCGATGCGCTGTGGAAACACACACGGCAGTGTGCAGCAGGGCCCGGGGCCGGCGGGCGGGCCACGCGAGGTGACGATGGAGGTTTAGGGGGGCATCGATGCGCATTTATCATCAGAAGCTTACGTGTGTGTGTGGGGGGTGAGCGGGGAGAGGGCGTTCTCTTTCTCTATTCCGCTCGAATTCCGCCGTCGTGACTGGATGAATAGAGTGCAGATGATTTGCTGGACGCATGCGGCTGGCTGGAAGAAGATAGGGGGTGGGTGGTTGGGGGTGCGGTGGTGGTGGCGGGGAGGGGGGCGGGCTGTTGACACCGCGAAATACAAAGCGGTGGATGAGGTGTGCTCGGATCTGCAATAAGGACTAGGGGGCACGAGGGGGAGGGGCGTGGTGGAAGGTGTGAGGTGAGGTGGTCAGTTTGAGCAGACTTACGCAGAAGACACAAGACTCAGTTTTTGTCTGGCTGTCATTGTCTTACTTTCTTCTTCCCCGTCTCTCTCTCTCTCTCTCTCTCTCTCTCTCTCTCTCTCTCTCTCTCTCTCTCTCTCTCTCTCCTCGTTACGTGACGAGGATGTACCGCTCCGATTCGAATCCGTCCTAAACCGGAAAGGGATAGCTGTGCGCTGCAGCAGCTCAGCGCAGGATGTCCTGTGTGTGTGTGTGTGTGTGTGTGTGTGTGTGTGTGTGCGCGCGAGAGAGAGAGAGAGAGAGAGAGGAAGAGAAGCAACTGATTGAAAAGACCCCCCTCCCCCTCCCTCCCCTATTCCTCCACCCCCGCGGACAGGAAGGGCAAGGACGGCGGACGCAGGTAAAGTCACGCCAATGGACCGGAAAATGTCAATGAGTGTGTACACACGCGCCAGCAGGCCTGGGCAAAGCTGCCGGGGTTGGTGGCCGAGACGGACGACATAGACACCTTCGGGGACACCTTCGGGGACACCTTCGAGGACACCTTCGGGGACACGTTCGAGGACACCTTCGGGACACCTTCGGGGACACCTGCGGGAACACCTTCGCTGAGGGCGGCGCGGCCGCGAGGCGCGATAGCGAAGCCAATTGCTGCCCGTCGCACTGTAAGGCTGGACAGCAGCGCACACACAGAGATAAAACATTGTACTTCAATATACCAAGTTCTAATTTAGGTCTGATTCAAGCGCCTACGTGCACGATTTGAGAGTAAATTATGGATTTGATTTCAGCTCCAAGGCAAGAACCCAGTTACTTGATATTTTTAAGTCACCGGGACTCGAGTCAAGTCAGTTCGGCGTGATACAAGACACTCATTTTTCGGGCGCAGCGCGACGCGGACGCTCACAAAGAACAGACCTTCTAGAATTTGATACTTATAGAAGACTTGACCGTAACAAAGAAAAGCAGGAGCAGGGAGTCATAGGCCAGAACTTTAACAAAACGGTATTTGTTCTCGCGAGCGGAGGAACTGCTCAATACAAATACCGCGTTTTCTTATGTTCCCGGCCTCCCGTCTTCCTGTTCTTCTTCGTTGCGGTCAAGTCCTCCACTGGACGCGCGGTCCGATTTGCAGAAATATATGGCTCATACAGTGCATGGTGACTTTATAATTTACACACCGGGTGTCCCAGAGAACACACGGCAGTGTTGCGGGACTGCATACTCGCCAGAGCTGCAGGGGCTATGGCGCCTTACGGCCGGAGTGGGTAGGCAGACCCGCAACACTGCCGTGTGTTCTCTGGGACACCCGGTGTGTATGGCCGTTTCAAATTCCAAGTCTATACAACGCGTTTCGTTTTTCAAATCCCCTTTTTGGGCATGCGGCGTGCGGTGCAAAGAGTGAGAGAGAGAGAAAGGCTCGGAGAGAGAGGTTCTGATTGTCAGTCCAGTCCGCGGCTGCGCCCTCACCCACCGCCACCGGCCGCCGCCCCCGCACCGCGACCCACCAAGGGGAACTGGACCAGACTGGACAACCAAACTCTCTCACAATTGGAACGCCTCCTCCTCGCCTCGGCATGTTTCTGTTATTTTACATACTATGGTAATTTTACCGGTAAAAGTATTATTGGCACTAACTTACGCCAAGACTTTTTCGATAAAATCTCTGCAAATTTTTTTTTACTGTGCGGCCAGCGCGCGAAGCAGCGGCGCTGAACAATGTATATATAATATGTGTGATGCGAGTAAATCGCTACCACGCGGTGTAGATCGCTACCCAGCCCGCGCAGGTCTCCGCCGGTCCCAGCCCGCCAGCCGGACGCCCCGCCCCGCCCCGCCCCGCCCCGCCCCGCCCCGCCCCGCCCCGCCCCGCCCCGCCCCGCCCCGCCCCGCCCCGCCTGGCCATGCTGGATTTGGTCGCGCGCGCGGGGAGGTCGGCGCGGCGGCGGCCTGGCGGCGGCGCGCGAGCACAGCAGAGCTCTGCGGAAACGGAAATCCTTTCAGTGGTCGCGCAGGGCCCGATGGGCCATGGCCTGGGCACACGGCACATGCGCGCGCGCTCACACACACACTCACACTCACACTCACTCACACACACACACACACACACACACACACACACACACACACACACACACACACGTCCACCATGGACAGGACATGGTGACACAGTAAAGGGAAGGTATAGGAGATTGTCATTGCCCATGCGGGCGGACATGGACACACCCTGTGCAGGGCAGGGCTGCCGATCAGCCGACCGGCTAGAAGAAGCACATATAGGCGCTTTCGTTACATCCGTTTCGTTAATCTCTCTGCCCGGCAGAGGAGGGAACCATCAGCTGTTCTCCGCCAGGGAGCTCCTATTTGGTTCCAGCACACTTGTCAAAGCGAGTGCAACTACTAAACACCAAAATCGACAAAAAAAATCAGGCAACAACAGTTAAAATCAAGGGGGAAAAAACGAAATATCAGAAAAATCGGTGTACGCTTGAATCTATAGTGAAGGACCCAAAGGGTACCTCACTCTTGAAATGAGTGTACATTGATCGGAGGATTGTATTGTGGTTGGAAGGAAAATATGACCAAACTTTAAAGAAATCAAATTTTTTTTTAGCACCAGTTCGATATTTCTCAATTTTAAGGCGCGTAAAATAGATTTTTGTTGAAAAATTATGTGACTGGATACTAATTGGAAAATGATTGGAGCTCAGGGTGTACACTGATTGGAGAAGGTGAGGAAGGACCCCTCGGTCCAACTCTGGTTATCATATGCAAAACAGCTATGCAATAGCAACTGTTCAACGCGGCTGTACACTTGAAAGTGCTTCACGGTAGCCGAGGGGGAATGCACATTGGAAAATCCTGTACAGACTACTCGGTATTACACGGTATTACAGCTGTATTACGCAGAACATTTGATCAATAAAGAGCATATTTTTGTGTTTTTCGGTATTACATTACGGATATTACCACGTAATACATGGATCAGGTGTACAGTGTATTACGGAAGTGAATTCCCCCTCGACGGTAGCTGTGAACTTGCATGTGCTCAACAAGGAAAGAGTTGTCGCAGTCGTAGTGTCGTAGTTGAACACTAGCGAGTTGAACATTTATTGCACAGCTGTTGAGTTGAGCAGTTGCGACAGTTGGACACCAGCATGAGATAAAAAGGGAGTTGCACACTTCCAAGTGTTGAACAGTTGCACTGAGTTGCACACCTGGTTTTACAGTGCAGGAGTGATAGCCGTTTGGCGTGTCCGCGGACATGCCGCGTTCAGCAGCGGTCGCGATCACGCTATCTGAATGGGATGAGGAGCTCTAGGGTTTAGTGTGCACTGAGAGACCACGTGTGTGAATATAGTTCACTTGTAGGTGTGCGAGGACTCATTTCATACACTACTCGGCCTCCTTGGGAAAAATTAACACACATGGACGGTCAAAAGTACGGATGAATCCTCAAACATATACATTATTAAAATTTAAAAAAAAAAAGCCTTGTACTCGAAAAAAAACGGTACAAAACTTACCATTTCGCGTCCCTACAATTGACAATAAGATTTTACGGTTTATTTTCACTGGAAAAACAAAGGTAGGACTTAATGCCTTTGCAAAGGCACGAAATTGTCCAAAGGCATTAAAATTTAACACCTTTAGGGCAGTTTTAATGCCTTTGCAGAGGTGCTAATTTGTAATGCTTTTGTAAAGGCATTAAACCCCTTCGAGTCCTACCTTTGTTTTTCCAGTGCATTCGTGCACTTACAGGCCTAAGTGTGTGAATTTCCAAGGAAAATTCACACTTTTACGCCCTCAAGTGTACGAATCGGCATTCGCACACATCCAAGTGTACGACATTCGCACACTTGTGTTTCCAGTGATGCGACATTCACACACTTAATTGGTGGAAAGTAGAAGCCGGAATAATACCTACTGTAATTGCGACAAGATTGCAGAGCTATGTTCTGGCTGGCATATCATAAAAAAAAATCATTGACAAATTATGCGAGTCTTCGGACCGCCCTATCAGACGCTGTTGGTGGGCTGGCAGGGACCCCCGCCGCCGCCGGTCTGTAACGGAAATGGCGACAACGAGAAGGATCCGTTTCGCCGGTAGAGGGCGATGGATATGACACTTGAATGACTCTTCGTCTTGTGCTTGAGTTTTCTTATGTTGACGTAACGTCAGGAGTACGACAGGGCGGGAAGCGCGGTGGAGGCCAAAGCCAAGAGGAAGTGGAGCTCCTCTGGCCCGCGGGAGAAATGGCAACAGAATAACGCGGCCAGGGACCGGAAGCACGGGGGCGATACAATTAGAGGGGATTCGATTTGAAATGATTTGAAACACACCTCAAGCTATTCTTTGTGCAACAATAGGTGCTATCTGAACTGATTGCTTTTGATGCACGCGTGTGTGGAGCACATTCGTAAAGTCTGTGAATTTCCTGGTCGCCTGAAAAATTCACAAACCTGCAAGTGTGCGCCATGTTTTCTATTATTGGGCTTCCAGTGCGGCAAGGCGAGAGGCGAGCGCAGAGGAAAACAGTTTTCTTGTCTACGATTCAAATTTTTCTCCTGTTGATCACAGAGTGCAAGCGTTTAAGGTGGAAAAGGAGGCGGATGACGAGGAAGGGGATGACGAGGAGGGGGATGACGAGGAGGAGCATGACGAAGAGTTGGATGACGAGGAGGAGGATGACGAGGAGGGGAATGCTCTTCAAAAAAAAATGAGTGAGAGAGTATCACACTTATTACTGCAGTACCACTGTTTCTCACACTTCCAAAAACAATTTTCTGTCGTTGAATAGCAATGACGAACCCCATCACATGGTAGCTCGTTTTAACCGGGATTTTAAACCTAAGCTGATGCTGTTCTCCAAAACGTGATTGCTATTCAACGTCAGAAAATAGATTTTGAAAGTGTGAGACACAGTGGTACTGCAGTAATAAGTGTGATACTGTCTCACACTTGAGTTTGCAGAGTGACGAGGAGGGGAATGACGAGGAAGGGGATGACGAGGAGGGGGATGACGAGGAGGTGGATGACGAGGAGGAGGATGACGAGGAGGAGGATGACGAGGAGGAGGATGACGAGGAGGGGGGATGACGAGGAGGTGGATGACGAGGAGGGGGATGACGAGGAGGAGGATGACGAGGAGGGGGGATGACGAGGAGGGGGATGACGAGGAGGTGGATGACGAGGAGGGGGATGACGAGGAGGGGGGATGACGAGGAGGGGGATGACGAGGAGGTGGATGACGAGGAGAGGGATGACGAGGAGAGGGATGACGAGGAGGGGGATGACGAGGAGGGGGATGAGGAGGCGAACAACGCGGAGGAGGAGCCTGCCAATCACCGCCCATCACCCGGCTGTCGTCCTCGGGACCAAAGGGGATCAGATGTCACACGTGTCACCCACAGCCAGCGGCTATGAAAGCGAAATCGCAAAGGTAAACTGGCCGACGCGTCGGAGAAACTTCAAAAAGTGGCGGCTCGCGTATGGGGATGGATTTGCCGCGTTTTTATGCCGCAGCAGTTTGCTCCGTATAAGTGCGCGCACAATGATAATATTCTATAACGGCGGTCGTTTCACGAAATTCTTGGAGATAAAAGAGGAAGGTGGTGGGTGGAAGCGTCTCTCTACTTCCTGCCACCCTTCATCGGTGAGCTGTTTGCGAAACGCCTCCTGTTGCGACGTGTCCGCCCGTGTCCGCTGAAGAAACGGAGAAAAAATGAGGACGCGTTCAGACCTCAAGCAGAGTTTTCCCTTCACCAAAATGAAGGAAGAAATAAATAATAAAAATGAAAACGTCTGGAAGGCTAGTTTAAATAAGTTTCATTCTGACATGCACCATTTCGATGCAACATTGCTTTCTTGTACAATATTGCAAGAGTCTTTAATCGGAAAACCGGCGTGTTCTTTCAAAGGAACTGTCAAGGTCCGGAAGATTTGACACACTGATGACTTTCAGGTAGCTTGTCCTGAAGTGCATCCCGCCTGAAAGATTTAAGACTTCATCATTCGCCAAAATTCAGATTTTGAGGGTGGCAATGGCAGGTTTCAGTCCTGGACGTTCATCTAAGTACGAGGCGTGCAACTTAAGCTTGGGGCTACAACGGCGGCCTCGCCTGTAAATTACACTGGAAATCCAATTGTACGAATGTCGTACACTTGGAAGTGAGCGAATATCGTTCGCACACTTGGAAGTGTGTGAATGGATATTCACTCACTTGGAAGTGAATGGGGATTCTCTCACCTTTCAAATGTGCGGATAGATATTCACACACTTGGAAGTGTACGAATGGCTTTTCGCACACCTGAGATAAGCAAGGTGATATACCCGTTTCGCACACTTACACATGAGCGAAGACCAATTCGTACACTTCAACGTGAGCGAATATCCATTCACACACTTCCAAGTGTGCGGACGATAATCTCTCACTTCCCAAGAAGTGTACGACACTCGTACACTTAGATTTCCAGTGTACCCATCCACAATAAGAAGCGCGCCTGGAAACCCATAAGCAGCACGAGGTAGGGGACGAACAACTCCCTCAATCTCGTGGTCCAGCCCCGCCCTCGTTTGCACCCGGGAGCGCATGTGGTTTGTGGACGGCTGCGTGCATCGTTGCACCTGTGCTCGCCGACAGGACGGAGCAGAGCGGAGCCAGCGAAGCAGAGGGCCCCAGAGAAACGAGCAGACCACCCCTCGGAGTGGCGCCCCCCCGCCCGGGACGGTAACCGCAAGCACGGAGGGCGAATCCCTCTTCATTTCCTGTTGTGTGTTTTTGTGAGCGTCCCATTATTTTTGGGCTGCGCATTATGGCTCGTTATGCCACTTCACACGTACTTCTGGAAACTGGAAATTGAGGGGAGGGGGATAAATGGCGATTTCCGAATTGGAGAAGGTCCCTCCTTTTTCTCTTTCTCTACTCTCTCTCTCTCTTCTCAGTCGAGGGTGCGGACCCCAGTGGAGAGTTCGTGAGAGACGATTTCTGGTGGCAAAACGGCTCCGGCGCGGTAATTGTCTCACGCATCCTCCACCCGGAGGACGCGGAGGAAGTGACTTGCGTTCTGCTGCGCGCGACTGGGACCAGCCAGCAGCCGCCCTGCCACATGGCCTTTTTCTAGCTCTAAAACGATGTCGGTGTACGGTGTACGGGCTGAAGCCGAGACAAAAGCTAGGGGAAAACAACTCGGAATTTTGGTGTACACAATTTTATGCCATTTTCTGAATGTTGGTTGATTTTTTGGGGCAGTCGATTAGACTGACTTTGACGTTTGGTATAAAGCCCAGTTAAAATATAAGCCCCGTACTGATCCAGTTTCCAGTAAAAGCCAGCTGACAATTACCGTTCACAATCATCTTCAAAATCAGCTGACTGCCTTTCTACCCGCCAGTACGCAGTTTTCTTTTTTTTACAGTTTCTGCTTGAAGTGTTCCCCGCAATTTTTCAAAATTTCTGAGAAACTTCCTGAGTTTTCCTAAAATTTTCTGAATCTCTCAGATTTTTTTCCCCAATTTTCCGATTTTTTTTTTCCCGAATTCTGCTTCTTTATTTCTCTGCCATTTTTCTAAATTACGAGATGTACAAAAATTTCAGAGTTGTTTCACTCTCTAATAGTCACCTAATAGTCACCAGACTGTCGAGTTGAACACTTGCAAATAATATAAAACTAGCTAGTTGAATTGAATACTTGCCATTGCCGCCAACTGTGAGCTCAACACTTGTAAACATGTTGAACTGGGAGTTGCACATTTACATTTACAAGTGTTTGACAGTTGGACACTTGGTCTTACAGTGTAATGCTTTTTGCCACGAGTGCATTTAGGGGATGAGGAGCCATGAGGAGCAGCCTATTGGCAGCTAGGGAGCCGCCGCTCCGGCCGTGCCGCTCGCCGCTCGCCTCGCCTGGCGCCCGCCTCCTCGCTCGCTCTCTCTCTCTCTCGCATCTGTACGGTGCATCCACTGAGTGCGAGAGAGAGAGAGAGAGAGAGAGAGAGAGAGAGCGAGGGGAGCGGTCTTATGAATCAGTCTGCTGGATGCCAACCGATGCCAACCCCGCCCGGGCTACGCGACGGGCCCCGGGCCCAGGCTGCGGCCCCGGCTCCGGCGCCAGTGCGATGTCCTGCGGCATGGCGGGGCGGGGCGGGGCGGGGCGGGGCGGGGCGGGGCGGGGCGGGGCGGGGCGGGGCGGGGCGGGGCGGGGCGGGGCGGGGCGGGGCGGGGCGGGGCGGGGCGGCAGGGCGACGCCAGAGTGTCATTCCGAGAAATAGTCCAGCCAGCAGGCCCAGATAGAGCAACCACTGGCTGCTATCGCGCTGCCGGGCGCTGCTGTTGCACCGCTGCTGCTGCTGCAGAGCGATTCCGGTGCACGTATACTCCCCGCTCTGTCTCTCTCGCTCTCCAGGCAGTGGCGCTCATCGTGTTTGAGTACGGTAGGGCAAAGGGTCTCAACTCCCACCCGGTTTGAACGCAAACCACACGTTTATTTCACTTTCCCCCCAAAAAACATAGCAATAAATTATTTTGTTCCTTCTTTCTTTCCCTCCGAGGGGCCCACAACTCCGAAAAATTTTGTACACCTAATTTCCGGATTTCAAAGATTTCACATGATTTCAGGTGATTTCAACTGATTTCTAAGATTTCAAGTGAATTCACTGATTTCGCGAGATTTCACATGATTTCAAGTGATTTCCATTGATTTCACACGATTTCCACTGATTTCAGTTAAATGTCTGTCATATGATTTCCATTGATTTCCTGAGATTTCCAACGAATTCAAGTATTTTTGGGACGACCTCAGAAAGTACACGCACAGCTGATCCAAATTATTCTCTTAATTACATGAAATAGGATTTTTACTAAATTATTGTGAATTATTTCGATTTATTCCAAATTATTGGAAATTAACTTGCAACTGCGCAAAATAATCACAATTATTTCAATTATTTTTTTTAAAAATTCAGAAGCAAATTTTGGTCTTCAATTGAAAGGGTGGCGTGAAAACATGGAAAATTTTTGCGGCAGTAAACCTCCCGAAGGAGGTTGCGGTTCCCGCCAGGCACAGGGCTTTAACCCCCTGTGGCAGCCAACTGCTTCGGTGTTCCATGGGAACCGGCGCTTTGCTGACTGCGATCCTATCGCGCAATTCGACAGATTTGATCCCCGTACCACCATTGGCCTACCCATAGAGGTACGAGCGGTGTCAAGAGCGTTAGACTTCCTGATCCCAGTTTCAGAGGCCTTACCTCAGAGGGGTACGCGGGATTCGAACCCACAACCCCGAGTGCCGACACGTAGCCAGAACAGGAAGCGACCCAACGCCCAGAGCCACCGAGCCAACGACGGTGAGACGTGTTTAACTTCTATTTGACCTGCCATCCAGCTGCGGCCAAAGGGAATGTCAAGCGCGAAAAACACTTTCCCGAGTGGGAGTCGAACTTCGGACCACTCAGTTCGGTGTGGCGCGCTCTACCAACTGAGCCACGACGCCACGATGACTGTACAGTGCGACGGGTTCGAGTTGTATTTGCCCTGTCCTCCTGGCTGGAGGCTGCAGGATACGCGGCAAATACGGCTCGAACCCGTCGCACTGTACAGCCATCGTGGCGTCGTGGCTCAGTTGGTAGAGCGCGCCACACCGAACTGAGTGGTCCGAAGTTCGACTCCCACTCGGGAAAGTGTTTTTCGCGCTTGACATTCCCTTTGGCCGCAGCTGGATGGCAGGTCAAATAGAAGTTAAACACGTCTCACCGTCGTTGGCTCGGTGGCTCTGGGCGTTGGGTCACTTCCCGTTCTGGCTACGTGTCGGCACTCGGGGTTGTGGGTTCGAATCCCGCGTACCCCTCTGAGGTAAGGCCTCTGAAACTGGGATCAGGAAGTCTAACGCTCTTGACACCGCTCGTACCTCTAGGGGTAGGCCAATGGTGGTACGGGGATCAAATCTGTCGAATTGCGCGATAGGATCGCAGTCAGCAAAGCGCCGGTTCCCATGGAACACCGAAGCAGTTGGCTGCCACAGGGGGTAAAAGCCCTGTGCCTGGCGGGAACCGCAACCTCCTTCGGGAGGTTTACTGCCGCAAAAATTTTCCATGTTTTCACGCCACCCTTTCAATTGCAGAGCAAAATTTGTTTCTGAAAAGTTTTAAAAAAATAATTGAAATAATTGTGATTATTTTGCGCTGTTGCAAGTTAATTTCCAATAATTTGGAAGAGATCGAAATAATTCACAATAATTTAGTAAAAATCCTATTTAATCATATAATTGAGAAAATAATTTGGATCAGCTGTGCGTGTATTTTCTGGGGAATCCCTGTATTTTTTACACGATTTTGAGAATTTCACTTCAACTGTGCCGTAACAAGGAGGTATTTTAAAGAATCTTGGTCGTCTAGCACTTTCACTATGTTTTATTGCTCCAGTTAATAAATTAATATTCCCTCACAAACCAGATTTGTGGAAGTGGATTTGCGTAGGACTATTATTTATACCTCCAATGGCAAAAATTTAAACAAAAAGAAATTGTTTATACATTGAGTACTTTTATTGAAATGGCACTAAGTTTTAAGAATAAATAGGAATCTCAATCTGTTATGAAAGTATCTAAAAATCTTAAAATATCTCGAATTCGCCGAACAGCTGTTAGTGCACATCGCCCCCCTCCTCTCCCCACACCGATTTGAGTGAGTTTCCCGAGACGCTGTTTAAATGTGATTTCATGTGAATTCAATGTGATTTCATGTGAATTTGAATTTAATGTGATTTCACGTGAATTCAAAGTGATTTCAACAGATTTCAAGCGATTTCAACGGAATTCGTGTGAATTCAAGAGAATTCAACTGATTTCAAAGATTTCACTGATTTCAATGAGATTTCAATATGATTTTCAAAGATTTCGGTGGCCATGTACACCTGAATTCCAGAGTTGTGGGCCCCTCGTTTCCCTCCTTTCTTTCCCTTTCTCTTCTCTTTTCTTTCCCTTTTCCTTCCCTTTCTCTTCCTCCCTTCACTCTCAGCCCGTTACTGACTTTTCAGACCCCTTTGTCAGTATTCCTGCTGCTTAAAAACCTTTATAAGCTACTGACAACATTTTTTGTCAGTAGTACGAAAGAATTCCTTTTTACGTTACTGACAATTTCATCTTTAATTAGTAGATTACCGACAAAACTATACATAATAACTGAAGAATTTATCAGTAATCATGCTGCGTAAAAACGTAGGTATTTACTAAGAATAAAATCAGTTGAGGTCTGAGAGTGTTCCTCTTACTACCCGATTATAATCCGTACCTCCCACCCGTTTATTTTCACGGTAGGGCAATTGCCCTACCGTGAACATACGATGAGCGCCACTGTCTCCAGGAGTATGCTGAGGGTGCGAGGGCGCTCTGGCTCTCTCGCACTCATGGAGTGGGCCCACGAGGGCGCACACCGGAATCGCTCTGCTGGCTGCATCGACGGCTGGGCTCGATGACGCCTCTTTGGCGCTTCGCTTGTTGCTTCGAGGGTTAACAATCACTGACTCATACACTAAATATCCGCGCATCGGGAGGGGGGGGGGATGAATGACGCCCAGTAGTACAGTGGTGCGTTCATTTCTATTCGCACACTTGAAGCGGTGTGTGGATATCTATTAACACACAGTTGTAGTGGTGTGTGTAAACTTCTACTCGCTCACTGCCAGAAGAGGTCGTGTCTGAATTTTTACTCGCTGATTTGTAAAGGTGTGTGAATATTTAGAGGTGCACTTGCTGGAACTCTTGCATCCTCCTCACCAACCGGGTTGTTGCTGTCTAAGTAAGTGAAAGTTATAGCTGGCGCCTTGAATTAGAATCAAAGTTGCAAACATTTCACCAATGCACCTCACACATTATCTATAATCATTCGCCTTATGTCAATCTAAGTTCCAGGCTATCATTCCCACAAATGTGAGAACGCTCCTGTTTGGAGGGCAAGGCAGCTCTCTGATTTATTTTCTATGATTTTAAAGTATTTTTGTTTCTTAGTACATTTTCTGAATTATTGAATACTGTTGTCCGATATTGAACGTCTTTTAACTTTAATTATCTAGGAAGTCTTCGTACTACAATGGCGATCTTGTTGTATGCCCCTTGACATAGACAAGTCTTTCATCGAAAGAAACATCACCGTAATTGCGTAATATGCTAACATACCGATCAAATCTTTTCTTATGCGAACAAAGTTCTTCGTAGGATTCTAAGAGTGTAGACGATGGGCACCAAACTGTTATTTTAAGCGGTCCGGCATGACAAGTCCCCGGTAAATCGATATATCGACTCGCGGCGTGGAACGAAAACCTCATCACGCAGAGCACACTTTGTTAATTACCAGACAAGTAGTTACACAAAATGCGGTAATTGATAGTCTTATTTGCCCCCCGCTGCAGTCGAGCAGACGTATACCCTCTGCATAATGATGACGGAGTGGGCAAGCATGGCTTTGTGGTCAGGAAGAGGGAGCTAGACGAAGGGAGACGGAGAGAGAAGGAGAGGGAGGGAGGGAGGGAGGGAGGGAGGGGGGAGAAAGAGAGAGAGAGAGAGAGAGAGAGAGAGAGAGAGAGAGAGGGGGGGGGGGATAGCCATCCCAGCCCATCAACCTGCTGCAGCACGTCGCCGAGCGCCGGCGCCAGGGAAGCTGTATATATGCCGGCGGGGCGGAGCACCCTGACTGCATCTTACCCCTCTCTCTCTCTCTCTCTCTCTCTCTCTCTCTCTCTCTCTCTCTCTCTCTCTCTCTCTCTCTCTCTCTCTCTCCCTTCTCCCTCCTGCAGCTTCTATTTGGGGAGAGATAAGGCAAGACGAGCGAGTTATTGAGACTGATGCGATCGAGATACCCAGCCCAGATAGGCCGGCCAATAGAGGAGGCGCACCGTCCCAGCCAATACCGACATCCGATACCTTGTAGCTTCCTAATTAGGCGCTGTTACGACTTCTCTCGTCCATTATTCTCCTCTTCACCCGGCCATGCGCCCCCGCCGGCCCGGTCCAGGGTGTCGCCCGCTGGTCGCGCTTCCGGTTCCGCCTGTAGCCCCGCCCCACCCCGCCCCACCCCGCCCCACCCCGCCCCACCCCCGCCCCACCCCGCCCCACCCCGCCCCACCCCACCCCACCCCGCCCCACCCCGCCCCGCCCCGCCCCGCCCCACCCCACCCCGCCCCACCCCGCCCCACCCCGCCCCCGCCCCGCCCCGCCCCGCCCCGCCCCGCCCCGCCCCGCCCCACCCCGCCCCACCCCACCCCGCCCCACCCCGCCCCGCCCCACCTCGCCCCACCCCGCCCCACCCCGCCCCACCCCGCCCCGCCCCGCCCCCCCGCGCCGCCCCGCCCCACCCCGCCCCGCCCCGCCCCACCCCGCCCTAGGGCTGCGAGATTTTCCAATATATTGGAAAAAAAAATCAATATTTTTAATATTGGAATTTCCAATATTGACATATTGAAATTTCCAATTCCAATATTTTGTATTGGAATATTGGAACCAATATCCAATATTGCGTATTGGAGTCCAATATTCAATATTGCGTATTGGAGTCCAATATTCAATATTGCGTATTGGAGTCCATTATTCAATTATTGCGGATTGGAGTCCGATATTCAATACATGTCAAAATTTTACATTGAGTATTGAAGATGTAATACAACATTGATAACTGAAACCAATAACCTAGCATTGAATACATATTACTACACATCGATAAAAATCTGTATTCGGGTCTTCATATTCAGCATAAATCGTGTATCGCAAAAGAGCGAAAGTATACGCTGCCGGGAAGAGGTTTTGGACGGGGCCTAGGTAGGCTAGGCGGGCGAGCAGCAGCGCAGGCAGACGCAGGCCCGGTGCCCAACATATTGGTGGACCAGTATCAATATTGGAATATTGGTTCACCCATATATTGAAAGACCAATATTCCAATATTCATATTGGTCCACCAATATATTGGGCAACCAATACTCCAATACAAAATATTGATATTGGTCGGATTTCCAATATTTTTTTTATTGGATATTGATATTGGAATCGTACATACCGCCCAGCCCTACCCCGCCCCGCCCCGCCCCGCCCCGCCCCACCCCGCCCCACCCCGCCCCGCCCCCGCCCCGCCCCACCCCGCCCCACCCCGCCCCGCCCCACCCCGCCCCGCCCCGCCCCGCAACAACGCAGTCATATTTTATCGAGGATCGTGCATCGGAGGCGCTGCCGCCACTTTAACCCTTTTCCGCCCCGTCCTTTATTAATCAGGCGAGTCATCCGTTGACGAGCGTGGTATCCGCCGCCATCGCCGCCCGAGAGAGAGAGAGAGAGAGAGAGAGAGAGAGAGAGAGAGAGAGAGAGAGAGAGAGAGAGAGAGAGAGAGAGAGAGAGAGAGAGAGAGAGAGAGAGAGAGAGAGAGAGAGATTGAGAGAGAGAGAGAGAGAGAGAGAGAGAGAGAGAGAGAGAGAGAGAGAGAGAGAGAGAGAGAGAGAGAGAGAGAGAAGATGTGAAGGGTAGTGAAATGATCCGGAGGCGGAGGACACTTTCGGCAGGCAGCAGAACAGCAGCACCCTGCTGTACGGAGAACGTTTCACAATGGAAACACCAACGTGCAATTTCGCACATTTATAGTTGAGTAAATTCCCATTCGAACAATTCTGCAAAACAAACAAAAAATAAGGGGGAAGAGGCGCATCATCTACCTACTACTCGCGCGATGGGTGCCGCGTCGAATGCAGCCACATGGATTTTGCACGGGGTGGAAAAACTGCGAGGGGTTTTGAAACGCACCGATGAATTGCGACGGGGGCTCTACATGAAGGTACCAAATTGTGGCCATTCGCTCGCTGGTCGGCTCCCGCGGGAGGACATCCTGCCTGCGCATCCTGCGACGTCAGATTTTTAACCTCTTTTCCGGGGCGGATGAGAGTGGGAGAGGGAGAGGGAGAGAGGGAGAGGGGGAGAGGGGGAGGGAGAGGGGGAGGGGGGGAGAGGGGGAGGGAGAGGGAGGAGGGAGAGAAGGAAGGGGTGGAGGCGGGGGCGGAGCTAGGAGTGTATGGTTTCCGCAAAGGGCAAGGCAACGTGCGTTACGAACGAAGGGATGGAGTGAGGAGGAGGGGGGGGGAGGGGTGTTAGTTGGTTGTTGGGGCGGTGCCGAGTATGTCACAAGGCCGGACGCCTGAAAAGGGGAATGCATTCGTCTTCGGTTCGGTGCGCGGCGGGGTGGAGCTGGAGCTGCGGGGGTGGGGGGTGGGGGTGGAGGGGGGCTTGGGGGTGGGGGTGGGGGTTGGAAGGGGGGGGGGCTAGGAGGGGGGGGCATGGGGCTCGTAGACAGAAGGGGTGCTCTACGGAATGTCGGTGGAGATATAGGGCCCGGCCCGGCGCACACGCCCAGCGCGCGCGCAGGGTCGCCCCGCCCTGCCCCCTGCCCCACCCCACCCTCTTCCCTTACCCTCCCGGGGCGGAGCGGGGCGCTCCTTCCTGCATGCACCCCACCCCACCCCACCCCACCCCACCCCACCCCGCCCCGCCCCTACGTCCCTCTCAGCCAAGCCCGCGCACAAGCAGGGCGGGCACAGGAGGGGTCATGTAGTCTACTGAGTGCGTGCAGGAAATCACTACACAACCTACTTTTGAAAGAGAGAAGAAACAAGAGAAAACTTGAGAAAGGGGGTTGCTCGCCCGACACCGGATGACCGGGGAACACGGAGAAAAAAGATTAGCTGTATATGGACAGCTAACTTTCGGAGCTATGTAGCTAAAGATTAGCTATATAGCTAAACGTTTTGCTGTGCAACGAAAAAATTTAGTAGTACAGCTAAAGTTTAGCTGCATAGCTAAAAAAAATTGCTATCCATATATAGCTAATATTTAGCTACGCAGCTATTTTTTTCTCTGCGTGAAGAAGAAGTTTATGAATATTACAGCTGCTGCCCAGCCCCCCCCCCCCCTAAAAAAAAAGAAAAAAAAAAAGAAACAGAGCGGGAGCTTTGAACTTAGAGCAGACAAGTATTTAAATGTCCGCGAAGCTCCACTCAAAAATGATGCATATGTCGCTCTGTCAAAGTCAAAACGACCTCGTCAAAATCGGACCACTCCGCGGCCAACCCTCTGCGATGTCCCACGCGCTCGCGCGGGGCTGTACAGCGCCGCGTCGTGGTCGTGGTCACGTGGGGAGCCGGCGCGACCGACGCGACCGACGCGACCGACGACGCGCGTGCAAAGCAGTCGGCAAGTCGCCAGAAAGCAGCCGCAGTAGGTGGCGCCCCGTGCAGACGCTGGGCTGTGTGTGTGTGTGTGTGTGTGAGAGAGAGAGAGAGAGAGAGAGAGAGAGAGAGAGAGAGAGAGAGGAGAGAGAGAGGAGAGAGAGAGAGAGAGAGAGAGAGGCGGGGGCGGGTGGGCGGAGGGTGTCACTGTCCCAGACGGGCTGCATCCCGTCGGCGGGGACAGCGCCTCCCGGCCCGCGCCGCCACGCCACGCCACGCCCCGCTCCATCCCGGGCAAAGGGCCTCGCCCATTAGCTTCCCAAAATATTACCCTAATCTGCTTCGTCCAGCTCCGACGCGCTAACAAGCAGCCTCCCCCCCCCCTCCCCCCCCGACCAGGAGACACATACATAGCCTTGTGCGTGGGTGGCTCGGCTCTGCATGCCGGTTTCCCCTACCAGACGTGGTTTCACTTTTCGCACTCATCGACATCTCGACAACTGATTCGTCTTATTTGCTTTTTTTGCCGTCTTTCTCCTCCTCCTTCTTCTTTTTCCCAAACTCTTCTGCCGGACAAACGAAATAAAACTGAAAACAAACCAACGAAAAACGCCGCCAGTTTAAAACAAAAAGCAAAGCGCGGCAGCAAGCGTCCCGGTAATTGCTCATTTCCGAACGACGACGACGGCCGTTCGTGTTTTTCTCGTCTTATTTTTTTTTTGTACGCGTGGTGTGTCCTGTCGATAAGTACATCTGACCAACAATAGTTTCAAGCACGATACCACCCCAATAAGCCCTTAGAGGCGTGATATGAACCTAAATCACGTCTATCTAAAATCATTACTTCTTCTAGGTCCTTAAATCTAATCAGATATTTACTGAGCTCCGTGCATATAATTCCCTTCTCCGGAATTTTTCATACATAAATTTTTGTTACCATTTCTTTACGATTGACCGAAAGAGGCTCAAACATCGCTGGCGCCCGCTGGCGCCTGGCGCCACTCATGCAGCCTGATACCGAAAAGCGGTAAGCGATGTCCTCCAGGGGTGTCCTCTCTCTTGCTCCTTGCTCCTTAAGCCCTCGATCCCATGAGTGTGACAAGGACAGAAAGACGTCCCCAGCCGCACTGTCCTGGCGCCGGCGGCGACGGCGGCGGCACGGGCGGCACTCTGTTTGCGGTGGAGAGGAGGCGGAGCCGCTCCTAAAGGCCCCCGCCCAGCCCAGCCCGCAGCCCACAGCCGTCGCCCTCGCGCCTCCGTCCTTGTCGCACTCATGGGGGACCCGTCGGGCACCGAAATAGGTGCGACAAGGACGGCGGGACGAGCAGACGGCTGCCTCTGCGGCCGCCGCAGACAGTGTAGACCACAGGCAGGCGCGGGGGCCCCGCCGGCCCCGCCCCCGGGGGGCGGCGAGGGAGGCGGGGGCGGGGGTGGGGGCGGGACTCGGGCGGATATGTTTGACCAGCAGGCGGACGCGCGTGGTGGCGTTTAGCAGAGGGCAATGAATCAGCCCTCCTTGGTCACGCTGTCATAAATCCCCTTTCACGTGTTTCACCCAGTTTCAGAATGGGGTGGGCCCCGCCCCGCCCCGCCCCGCCCCGCCCCGCCCCGCCCCGCCCCGCCCCGCCCCGCCACGCCGCCCCGCCGCAACACGTGTGCGAGCGTCCCGTTCTGCGTCGCGTTACTGTTCTGTCACGTTGCTAACGGACCGATCACACTGCCCAGGCCCCAGCAGCAGCATGGGGCAGAGCCACCAGAGCAGGTGAGGCGTTGTGATGAGGATGGCAGCTGTACCGGAAGTCAATGTGTGCCAATATCATCGCTCACTTGCAGATGAGTGAATTTATTCGCTCACTTGCAGGTGAGTGAAAAATATTCGCTCACTTGCAGGTGAGTGAAAAATATTCGCTCACTTGCAGGTGAGTGAAAAATATTCGCCAAACAGGTTACAAAGGGATTTTTTTGATATGATAATGATTAATCTCTTGTAAATTACTAATACGCAGTGCTTATTTCTTTACCATTACAAAGAAGTTTAGTATTCCTACGAAAACAGTGCCACATTTCGACAGTACATGCATGGCCGTTTCTTACAACGCTAGCAGCTTCGTGAAACGGTTTTGAGTGTGCGAATAAAATGTTGCTCATTTGCAGGTGAGTGAATGAATATCCGCACTCTTGCAGGTAGGCGAATTTAAGGGCGCTGAAACTCGTTCGCAAACCTGCAAATGAGCGCATTTCTATTCACAAATCTGCAAGTGTGGAAATAATTTACACTCACTTGCAGGTGAGCGAAAAAAATTCTAGGGGTTCATCTCTCGGTTCAGGAGCGTACACACACGATTACCTATTACCAGTTATTACCGACAGTGTTCTGTAAATGGACTGTAAAAGTCTACTTTAGAGGTATGGTGAGTGTTCAGCAACTTACTTGAGCGCACTTAATTGCTGTCAGCTAAAAATAAAATTGCGATGACTGACTTAACATTTGACATATAGCAGCGCGCATCAAAAATATGAATTTAAAGCGAAGTATACTTATCCCTTAAATATATGTGCTGAGTGCAAACATTTTTTTTTTAAATGTCCTATACTTAAATTGTCTTGTCTAACGAGACCAACATTCAGGTGCTAGAAAAATTCTTTTTCTTTACGAATTTTAGACACACTCAGGCTACAAATGCACGGCAATCTACTAGTTTTAATTGAATGGAAGGTTTCGCGCTGAGTATTTCCTTTTCCCGGCTATTATTTTGGTCACCTTGATTCGCCCCCCCACACACACATCCCTTCCTCTCCTGAATCGGATGCGGAAGTTGGTCGGCGCGGCGCGCTGGCGGCCGGGCCGGCGACAGAATGCACACACGTTTAGGCATCCTGTTCCTGTCCTTTGAATCGAACACGGCGTCACATCCGTTTGGACTAACGCTGACCACATGTCCCTTTTTCCCCCTGCTCTCTCTCTCTCTCTCTCTCTCTCTCTCTCTCTCTCTCTCTCTCTCTCTCTCTCTCTCGCTCTCGTGTATCCGGTGTGTCTAGGACTGTCTGTACGTGTCGCTTCAGTTTAACGCAATGGCGCAGTAAAACATGAGAAATTTGATCTGGAAACCCAATTTGGCCAGGTGTATAGCGCTGCGGCAGCCAGGACCTAAAGGGGCAGCAGCAGGAGTCCACAGAACGCAGAACCCTTACAGTTTAGTAAAGGTCTCATCAAGCCGTAAAATAATTAAAATTATTTCTCTACTGTTGAATTCTACGAACGACGAGCTGCGACGTTCCGTAAATTTTCAAAAGCAATCGTAAATTTTCTTTTACCTCTGTCTATAATAAGTACTTCAACGAGTTTCCGTAGCTTTTCAATTTGAAAAAGCTACTTTCAGACTCAATTCGGAACTTCGCGGCGTTCTTCTAGCGGATGACTTCCCGTTTGGAACCTTTAAGAGAATGACTTTCACATAGAGAAACCTCGGCACCTACGGAGAAAAACAACAAACCAAAGAGAATATCCTTCAAATGAAAAATGCTCGCACTTGTCTCCGTGCTGGCCTATGCGTCGCGCCGGGGGAAGTCCCACATGCACTTGACCGTGGGTGCGGCACACTGCTCAACGCGCGGTGGCGTCAGGCGCGCCATCACAACCGGAAGCAGATAGCCGCTTTCTCCCATACAATAAGCATCACTCCCGGATGTTGGCAAATCTATGCCACGCGCCCTATCGTTGATAGTGAGGACGGTCGTCGTACAGCCAGCAGGGCATGCAGTCTTTACAGTAAAAACACAAAAAGTATTTAAATGCATAGGTTTAATGCAATATATGAAAAAGAGTTAAATCAGACTGTAAAAAAGGCAACATTTTGACATATTTTGTAATTTGTGGTTCACAATTGCGTTCTAAATCGACGATTTTGATCGTAACAAAGCCTTACTTGTGCTCGTTTAAGAATCAAAAGTCGACACGAAGAGTCCTTACAGTTTTGTAATTTTGAAATTTGGTATGGTAACTTTGCGGCATTTCTCCAAGAAAAATTTTCCTGTAAGCCCCTACAAATGTTTCCATCAGTGATAGCTGTCAGAGAACCGACCATGAAAAAAAAAGACGACAAAGAGCAAGAGGTCATCTGATGTCAAGCTATCAGCCGTAGACCAAACACATGACCGTACCCTCTCACAAGACTTGGGCTTTGCTGGTTTCATTTTTCGACGCCAAACTCGACCCACGCAACAATAACCCAGCGCGAAAACAAATTAAAGAGGAAGAGTTTTGCCCGGGCATCGGGCACAGGCGTGCAGCCACTGGAGCGTTCCGTAGCCAATGCGACGAGCCGCGTCGAACACGATCAAAATATCATTGCACACAGAGAGCCCTATGGGCGGAGAGGCGCATCTGCCCGGGGGGGGGGAGGCGTGCGAAATTAAATTGCAAGTTGATTATTGCTGAGGGATTCGCCCGTTTCCTTTGAACCCCCTCCCCCCCGGGGGGGAGGGGGGAGGAGGGACGATGGCAGGCACACCGCACAATGGCGGTTTTCCGCCTCGCTTCCTGCCTGTTTGTGGTGATCCGGGCGGGCGGGACTCCGGGGTGCCCCCGCGGGACTCGTGGGCCTTCTCGGGGGAGGAATTGGGGGGGGGGGGGGGGACGTTCTCCGATATACCTGTTGGCTTATATTCACAAGTCATCTGCCCAACTGCGGGGGGGAGGAAGGGGAAAGGGGGGGGGGAGAGGAGGGGGAGGGGGGGGGAGGAGGGGGGAGGGGGCTATCCCGCCTTGTGGGCCTCACCGGCAACACCGGCTGTGCCAACCTGACAAATTCTTTTGTGGGCTCGCTTCCGGGCGTCGTCCGCCAGGAGGTCGTGGTGGTCGCCGGGGTGGTGCCGCGCCCGGTGACGTGCGGGGCGGGGCGGGGCGGGGCGGGGCTGGGCGGGGCGGCTCGCAGCGTGCTCGCAGGATGCTGAGACACGGACCCCCGCAGCGCGAGGGGTGCCGAGGCGATCGTTCTCACATTCGCATTCACACTCACGTTGGCTGTCGATACGGCGTGGTGCGGCGGCGGAGGTGTGTGTGTGTGTGTGTGTGTGTAAGTGTGTGTGTGTGTGTGTGTGTGTGTGTGTGTGTGTGTGTGTGTGTGTGTGTGTGTGTGTGTGTGTGTGTGTGTGTGTGTGGACAGCGGCTGACACCTCCGCACCCACCGGGAACACCCAAAGAGAGAGCGTAGCCAGAAAGGCCAACACAACAGCAGGTCCTCTGACAGGAACGGTACCTTATTTGCGGGGATTCAAGAAAAGTGTACATTACTTTATCAAGGAAAACGTACTTGATTCCAGTGGAATTTTCTCCATGAAATACATGAAAAACGCATTCCCAGCCCGTAACTGATTTTTTGGACCACTTTAGCCACTGAAAACTGTTTGGCAGATGATACGAATGTATAAGCCTGCCAGTATGCTACTTACAAAACTATATAGAGTCACTAACAACTTTATCAGTAATCATCGAAAAACGTAGTTTTTTTTTAAAGACAAAAATCAGTACAGGTCTGAGAGTGTGAGCAGCCATTATCAAGCAAAGATTTTGCACAAACTGCACGACGGCAAAAGCAGAAGATATGTGTAGAGCAAGCAGGGAACATTATTCCTGGTCGACATCGCGGGCAATATCAAAATGTGCATAAAGCACAGCCTCGGCATGCAACACGCCCACATCTTGACTCTTCTGCTTTCTTTTCCCAGGGAGATTGTCAGGCCAGACGACCGTTCCCATGCAGGCCTAGCACGCCCCACCCCGCCCCGCCCCGCCCCGCCCCGCCCCGCCCCGCCCCGCCCCGCCCCGCCCCGCCAGGTCTCCTGACGAATTAAGACTCCCTCATCCCATCGTATCCGCCCCATCTCCATTCAGCCTTCCGGCCGTCAGTGACACCGCCTGGCAAAGCTATCGCAGCCAAATAATCAGAGAAGCAGAGTAGAGCTGTCAAGCGACGAGATGTGAGATTAGGTTAATTTGAGACCCCGATTTGGACGCGTTATCGCAAGGGCGAGGGGGGGTTAGGTCCTCGCGGTCCGTATCAATACACTAGCTTTACACTCACTCACGCAATCGCTTTCTAGCTTCCTCGCACTGAACAAATCCTGCTGTTTTCGAAACTATTGATTGGCGGCATGATGCAAGGGAACCTGCGACCTGAACTTGTTTCCGCAATGCATATTGAGACAGTTTCAATCAAAACGATTTCCCCGTCGATGAGAGTGAAAAGTGGGTTTGATTTTGATTGAACCGAGTACAACTACCAGTAAGTCCGCGTTTATCTGGGTGTTCTTTTTGTCAGCACTATAGCTCTGCTGATGCGGCCGCTCGCTGCGCACCTGATCGTGCACCGGATTACAGGGGACGGCCCCACGGCCCACTAACTTCCTGCTCTGCTCATTTTCCTGTTGTGTCAACAGGTGAAAAGGATTCGCGGATTACCTCTGTCTACCCACATCCTCCCATTATCCCCCCTAAAACCCTCCCCCCATCCGCCCCCCCTTCCCCACACGTCCAAACACTACCGGGACTTCTTGTATTCTTTAAGAACACCCTTGACAAATCTCAAACGAGCGCTTCCCGTCGAGACTGATAGGGAATCGAAGGGGTATATCGTCTTCCCGATATATCTTTCCCCGCGCCATTCTTCTCACGCCTCGACACGCCCCTCGAGCGCAGGCGGTTCCATAACGACAATAACTCACCCCGTGTGTAATCCTTTACGCCCGCTCCCGCAAATACTTCCGCATAGCCAGGATCGGTCCACAAGTCAGAGGTAAAACCATAGAGAGATAAGTCCATGTTTCCCGTTCTTTTTAGCAGCAGATGATACGAATGTATCAGCCTGCTTGTACAGTTATTTATTTTCTCCTGCCAATTTTACCCCCTTTTAATACGGAAGGGGGTGGAGCAGGGGTATAGGAGGAGTGCCTTCAGCAATGCGGCTCCACTGGAGCGGATTTTGCCGACACAAACTTTCCACCAACCTGCTGGTACTGCTGCCCTGCTCAAAAGTGAAAAATATTCGCAGGTTTTACAGGAAAATTTTTCACGAAGCGAAGTAGAATAATTAAAATACAGTATGCAAATTGCAGAATTAAAAGTACTACCTTCCAACTTGAAATTCAAATGTACGAAGAAGAAAGAGCTGTCGTAAATTTGCAATATTTTTCGTAAGTCATCATAAACAAAATACACTGCAAATCTACAAAGAAATTTTTCACAGCGTGCTAGTCCTGCAGGTACTGCTGGTGCTGCTGGTCCTGCTCTCCTGCTGGCGCCCTTCTGTTCCTGCTGCCCTGCTGGTCCTACTGGTGCTGCTGCCCTGCTGGTCCTGCTCTCCTCCTCTCCTGCTGGTGCTGCTAGTGCTGCTGGTCCTTGCTCTCCTCCTGCTCTCCTGCTGGTGCTGCTGGTCCTGCTCTCCTCCTGCTTCCCTGCTGGTCCTGCTCATCCTGCTCTCCTGCTGGTGCTGCTGGTCCTTGCTCTCCTCCTGCTGCCCTGCTGGTCCTACTGGTCATGCTCATCCTGCTCTCCTGCTGGTGCTGCTGGTCCTTGCTCTCCTCCTGCTTCCCTGCTGATGCTGCTGGCCCTTCTCTCCTGCTGGTGCTGCTAGTGCTGCTGGTCCTGCTGGTCATGCTCATCCTGCTCTCCTGCTGGTGCTGCTGGTCCTTGCTCTCCTCCTGCTTCCCTGCTGATGCTGCTGGCCCTTCTCTCCTGCTGGTGCTGCTAGTGCTGCTGGTCCTGCTGGTCATGCTCATCCTGCTCTCCTGCTGGTGCTGCTGGTCCTTGCTCTCCTCCTGCTTCCCTGCTGATGCTGCTGGTCCTTCTCTCCTGCTGGTGCTGCTAGTGCTGCTGGTCCTGCTCTCCTCCTGCTTCCCTGCTGGTCCTGCTGGTCATGCTCATCCTGCTCTCCTGCTGGTGCTGCTGGTCCTTGCTCTCCTCCTGCTGCCCTGCTGGTCCTGCTGGTCATGCTCATCCTGCTCTCCTGCTGGTGCTGCTGGTCCTTGCTCTCCTCCTGCTTCCCTGCTGATGCTGCTGGTCCTTCTCTCCTGCTGGTGCTGCTAGTGCTGCTGGTCCTGCTCTCCTCCTGCTGCCCTGCTGGTCCTGCTGGTCATGCTCATCCTGCTCTCCTGCTGGTGCTGCTGGTCCTTGCTCTCCTCCTGCTTCCCTGCTGATGCTGCTGGTCCTTCTCTCCTGCTGGTGCTGCTAGTGCTGCTGGTCCTGCTCTCCTCCTGCTTCCCTGCTGGTCCTGCTGGTCATGCTCATCCTGCTCTCCTGCTGGTGCTGCTGGTCCTTGCTCTCCTCCTGCTGCCCTGCTGGTCCTGCTGGTCATGCTCATCCTGCTCTCCTGCTGGTGCTGCTGGTCCTTGCTCTCCTCCTGCTTCCCTGCTGATGCTGCTGGCCCTTCTCTCCTGCTGGTGCTGCTAGTGCTGCTGGTCCTGCTGGTCATGCTCATCCTGCTCTCCTGCTGGTGCTGCTGGTCCTTGCTCTCCTCCTGCTTCCCTGCTGATGCTGCTGGTCCTTCTCTCCTGCTGGTGCTGCTGGTCCTGCTCTCCTCCTGCTTCCCTGCTGGTCCTGCTGGTCATGCTCATCCTGCTCTCCTGCTGGAGCTGCTGTTGGTGCTGCTGCCTTGCTGGCCCAGCAGACTGCAGGTCCGCCGGGTCTCACGAGGATGCTTCTTGACAAATGAAAGGGTTTCCTCTCCCTGGGCCGCTGCGCCGCACGGACGCACCTGTCACATGGCATTCTGTGTGCAGCAGGACGCTGCAGGGCGCTGCAAGAGGACGCAGCAGGACACAATGCGGTGACATGTGTCCCTCGGAGCGCTCACGCAGGGAGAGGCAGAAAAAAAAGAAAAAGACCTACGATAAACACGACAAAACTCTGACAAATAATTCTTGTGTGCCCGGGATAATGACTTTGCACTATACAAGTGTAGGAAAACGGTGAGCGACTCGCGTCATGAAAATGACAGGAAGGAGAAAGGCGGCGGGATTTTTTCTTTAAGTTTGTGGAGCTTGTAAACATTTTTTTTCCTTTTTTTGTGAACGAGCGGTTTATATTCTAGAAGCTCGCAGTGGTGGGTAAGATTTTAGGTGATTTCAGTTTTTAATCACTGGTATAATATATGAATGAACGTCTCCTGAATTTTGATAGTTTGTAGCATGCGATGCCGTGACTTTCGTGAATAAGAAAGGAGAACCAAATTCTAAATTGTAAATGAAGAACAGGGTAGAGAAAGACATCGGGTCCGACTTGACGATCATCAGGGAGTCCTGCAGGCGGCGCGTGCTTCGCCCTCAGTCTCCGAGGCCATTGTGATCGGGACAAGGGAATCCGTAAACAGTCGATCAGGACACTCATACGTCAACCTGGTGTGCGTCCCCGCCCGCTGCACCGGCCCAGGCCGGGGGAGGGGGGGCGGAGGTTCAAATACTGGCGCCCCCGGGCTTTTATTTTAATTTCAATCTCCATTCTGTCTGTCTGTCTGTCTGTCTGTCTGTCTGTCTGTCTTGGCCCTGACCCCAAGACAGAGAGAGGGGGAGGGAGAGAGATAGGGGGAGAGATAGGGGGGGAGAGAGAGAGAGAGAGAGAGAGAGAGAGAGAGAGAGAGAGAGAGAGAGAAGGAGAGGCCGTATCGATGCAACATCCGGCGACGATGACAACGGCACACCGCGCGCACTGTTCATTCCCGAACACAATGATCCTCCTCGTTCTGGACGCACTAAGCACGGCGGCTGAACACGTCGGGCCGAGGCGGGGCGGGGCGGGGGCGGCCAGGATGCGCTCAGCGCCCGACGCACAGTGTGCGGGGCATCCGTCTTAGCGGGCGGATACGACAATGGGGGGAACGCGTCGGCTCAAACAGGTGCGGATCTGGACTTCCTCTGGTGAGACGGACTCCTCTCAAGTGTTCAACCGGCAACAAGCCCTTGAAGCACGATGTCGTAGTTAAGACGGTGTGTGCACTTCTTGCCCCCTTGATCAGACGGGCTGCGGAATGGTAGCGGAGCAGTTGGCAGGTTCGTCGTAAAGGTTTACGGTAACCCTTTTGGAATGAAATGTGCGAGGGGCCGTCAATAACTCGTATGTTACTTCGTACGCGGTAGCTGTATTACCTGCGTATATTACACTGTTAAACCAAGTGTGAAACTGTTCAACACTTGTAAGTGTGCAACTCCATGTTTAACACGTGGAAGTGTTTAACTCAACAGCCATGCGATTCCAAAGTGCCCAACTCCACGGCTGTGCACTTGTTAGTGTTCGACACGGCAGTTGTGCATGTGCAAGTGTTCAACTGCGCTGGACAACACTTTCTTAGTTGAACACTTCGAAGTGTATAATTGCCGAGTTGAGCACTTACAATTGTAAAATTAGCGAGTTAAACACTCGGAATTGCTCAACTGTGGGTTGAAAACTTGTACATATAAAACTGGGAGTTGCACATTTTTAAGTGTTTAGCAGTGTTGCACACTTAGTTTTACAGTGTACCATATATTACTTGCATATTACCACAATTTTGCCTCTATAGTACCCCTATATATCTATATATTTATTCACATAAGGTAAGTGTTACACAGAAATCCATGAGTTGGCCGCCCCTTGGACAGCAACGTGTCAGCCCGCAGGCCCGCAGGCCCACCACCAGGGTAAGCGCCACGGGCACGGGCACGGGCACGGCTGGCATGAGCTGCTCCAGGAGCAGGTTCAAAGACCCGCTCGGACCGGACGGGGCCCGGCGCGGCCGGCCGTCACACTCCGCTGGCACACCCCGAGACGCCGCGGTTCCCACAGGCACTTGCGTCGCGAAGCGTCGCGGGCTCGCGCACCGGAAGTGCAGGGGCAGTCCGGGCCTGGCTGAGCAGGGGTCTGCTCCGGGGCGGGGCGGGGCGGGGCAGGGCGGGGCGGGGCGGGGCGGGGCGGGGGCGGGGCGGGGGCGGGGCGGGGCGGGGCGGGGCGGGGCGGGGCGGGGCGGGGCGGGGCGCGGAGCAGGGCGACTGGAACAAGACGCCCGCCGTCATCCCCTTTCCGGTTCTCAAGGTGGACACGGCACTGCGAGAATAAATGTTTGTAGGGTTGTTGTAGGCGTTATACGTCTGAGAAATGCCCACTGTTAAGAATATGTTCCTACAGGTAGGTACGATATATTTTAAAATATACCACCTACAAAATGTGTCCATACATGTGCGACCTCACACTCTTCCTCGCCCTTCGATTCCATAATCCCATGTCAATGCAGTGCTTGTACATTTATGATCTTTAATTGCAATTGTACGACATCTTCCATGGTTAATTTTCCTGTACCCTTGTACGACAATCTTTCACACTCGTCAAGTTTACGACATAAAACTGTAAAATTACAAAATCGGAGGGACATTTAGTACTGACTTGAAATTCGTTGCATGCTTTGCGGTGACCCTGAAGCCTAAGGGTTTCTGTTACTCCGGTGATCATATGTAGATTGCACACTGAGAGAAATTTTTCCTGCAAGGCACAATACTTTTGCTTAACGCAGCCAACTCTACAATCCTGGTACCAAAATGTTTAGAGCTGTGCATAATGAAACTTTTGATGCCCGGCACGAAACGTTCGACACCCGGCTCCAAAAGTCTTCGTGCCAGGGTTATAGTCTGCTAGCATTATTAAGCAAAAGTATTGTGCCCCACCATGAAAATTTTTTCCCGGCGCAGATAATTCCATTTCCTAAGTTTTTCACGGTGTTTTGGGTTTCTTGCCCAGGTGGAGACATGTTTCATATACTTGAAAGTTTCTTTCAAAATTTTACGGAGAACGCTCGGTTATCACTGGTAAGCGGTATACACGCATGTCTTATTTGGGTTACGCCCCATCTAGGAGGCTGCACGCGCGGTTGTCTGGTGCCGAATAACCCGGTCGCATTGTGACGGGCGGCCAAGGAAAAGGAAATGGGGAGATTATGCCACGAGGTGTGATCAGGGGCGAGCAGCGAGCACGCCAACGGGGTTGTTCACACACACACACACACACACACAGGGAGAGAGAGAGAGAGAGAGAGAGAGAGAGAGAGAGAGAGAGGAGAGAGAGAGAGAGAGAGAGAGAGAGAGAGAGAGAGAGAGAGAGAGAGAGAGAGAGAGAGAGAGAGAGAGAGTGTCTCACGGTCACAAACGCATTCCCACACATCAATGACGGTCTGCCTTCTCTCTAATCGTGTCCAGTCAAATGGACAAGGTCTTATCGAAACACGGCCGTGATAGGGCGCGGCGGCGGGGCGGCGGCGGCGGCGCCGTTGAGGCCAAGAGGACGTAACGCCCCACCCCGCCCCGCCCCGCCCCGCCCCGCCCCGCCCCGCCCGGGGCGCCGCGACTCGCCACGCCCTTGCCTTGTCTCGGCTGCATCCTGTGTCCATGTTGTCCGTCTGTATCCGTTCCGTCGCGCCACTTCAATAGCCGAGTGACATCTCCCTATCTCGCGATAGGATCGATCCCCGAGAGAGAGAGAGAGAGAGAGAGAGAGAGAGAGAGAGAGAGAGAGAGAGAGAGAGAGAGAGAGAGAGAGAGAGAGAGAGAGAGAGAGAGAATATTTGTGTGTGTGTGTATGCGAGGGAAGGATTTCGGCAGTTTCTGCGTGACGCAATCACCCTGGTGACTGCAGCCAGTGTTGCCAGAAAAGTATACGCAAAACCCGCCCAACACACAGCTGTGTGGAGCGGGCGGTATTCACGCCTGCCTACTACTAGGCCATTCCTCCTGCACACGTGTGTAGATGTTGCCTAGTAGACAGGCGCGAATACCGCCCGCTCCACACAACTCTTGTTGGGCGGGGGTTTTGTCTACTTTCCTGGCAGCACTGACTGTAGCAGCTTGCTAAGAGTAAGGCGCGGGCCTTTTATTGCGGGCCTTTTTCAAAATGGGAAAGGGTTTACATATCTCAAAGAGAAAACGTGAAAAATTGTAGAGCAAGGTTTACCGCCAGTGATTAACGAGGTAGACGCACGTTGAAACCGCGCCAAGCTGAGCTAAACAAGCGCCTAATTCGGCCTATGCGGCGCGCCAAAGCTGGAAGTTAAATGCTTAAAAAAAGAAAGAAAACAACTTAAATATGCATTGATGGTTGGCTAACCTTCCGCGCTTCCCTCATCCCACGTCTCACGCCTGGTGCCTCAAGCCTCCGTCCCCGTCGGTCTCCCCTGGTGCTTTCTGACAGGGCTCAGCATTTACAAATTTTGCGATTTGAAGCTTAATTTGAAATTTAGCTCAGCCAATAAAAACAAATTTACATACTATAACTGTAGGCAATGTTATAAAAATCATAGGAGCAGATTTTTTCCTCACGTAAGGGGCCATATAAAGCAAATTGACATACGATTCAAAGCGATTTTAGAAGGCAACTCCGTTGCCTTTAAATTACGATGCGTTTCACTGTACGCTTCTAGCAGTGTCAACAATACTCAATACACAATCGCCAGCAGCAAAAATACCTCAATTATCGTCAGTTTCCCCATGCCATGCGGTACGACGGCCCGGTCGGCATTTCCACTTTTGCGCTTCCTGCTCTTCTGGCCAATGGGGCATGAAAATCCAAACGGGTAACAATAATCGTAACAGCCAGCAGGCGCTACTGCTCCCTCCCCCTCTCTCTCTCACTCTCTCTCCCACTCCGTCTCAGCCCTCTCTCCTACCCTCGGGGTGCAAGTCAAATGCGCCGCTTCCTGTTTGGAAGTTTCATGCGCCCGAGGTTGGCTGCGTTCGGAGAGCCCTCGGCGGCCCCCTGCTTACGCGCGCGCTGCCCGCACCGCACCCCCTCCTCGCCGCGAACGCAGCCCCGCGCGGGGCCGACGCTTGTAAACACTGCGGGATGGCACGGGTGGTTGTTATGCTGGCCATCCTGCAGTGCGGCCCTGGGTCATGGTTTGTGCTGAGGTTAGGTTGGCGGCAGTGTTGTCTATTTTCCCAGGCGGACAACAACAACATCCGATTGGCCGCTACCCGGCGCGCACGGCACAGCAGTGCCTGGCGGGGCAGCCTCAACCCCATGACCTGCGAGAGAGACTCGAATTCGGTTGTCCTGCTCGCCTCGGACTGCACTGACTGCAACTGTAAAACGCACCCAGGCTAGCCATAGGTTTCACAAATTGCCAGGAAAACACAACTCGACACCAACTCGTCGCAACCAACCTGGCTTTACGCGAGCAAAGAAATCAGAAGAATGTGTGTAAAACAGAAAAATTCAAAACAAGTGCATGGTTAGGGAATCTGAATAAGTAGTGAAGATGAGTCAGAAAAACGCCAGAAATGCATTGCACCGGGTGTTTCTTTGAATGCGTAACAGTTTTGCGGGTTTGCCTATCCCATTCGCCCGTAAGGCGCCATGGCCCCTGAAGCCCTGGCGAGTATGCAATCCCGCAACACTGTTACGCATTCATAGAAACACCCGGTACATTGCAAATTCCGGATAGTTTTCACCCTGATGTGCATGTTTGCGGAAGGTAGGTTAATTAAAAATACGCGGGAAACTCGATCGTCGTTTGAAAATGGTGGGCGCGTGGTGGGGTGTCGGGCACGGGGCAGCGCGACGGGCCCTCTCCGACCGGACGCCTCCGCGTCTTTGGCCGAGGCTATGGCTGTGGCGCGGGACGTAAGTACACAAATAAGCAAACAGTATCGAGGGTCAGGGCGGGGCGGGGCGGGGCGGGGCGGGTCTGGACGGGGTGGGGTGGGGTGGGGTGGTTTGGGGTGTGGTGGGGTTGGGTGAGGTGGGGTGGGGTGGGGTGAGGTGAGGTGGGGTGGGGTGGGGTGGGGTGGGGTGAGGTGAGGTGGGGTGGGGTGGGGTGGGGTGGGGTGGGGTGGGGTGGGGCGGGGCGGTGCGGTGCGGGGCGGTGCGGGGCGGGGCGGGGCGTGGCGGGGCGGGGCACGGGCGAGACTGGGCGGGGTGGGGTGGGGTGGGGCGGGGCGGGGCGGGCTGGACTTGGCCGCGCGCCCCGCCCGTCCGCCCCGCCGCGCCGTCCCGCCACAGGGAGCACCGCGCGGCAGCAGCAAGCGTCTAATCAAACATTCCCGCTCTTTTTATTTTCCCTCTCCGAGACGGTCCCAGAGGAAATGAGCACGCCCGCTGTCGTGCTCCACTCCACAGTGACAATAGCCTCCGAGCCGAGCAGGGCGGCCGAGCGGGCCGGGCCGGGCGGGCCACCTTAGCGTTAGGGTAATGTCTCGGAAGCAGGGGGAATATGACTGAGTGAGAGAGCCAGAGAGAGCGAGACACAGATAGAGAGCGAGACAGACAGAGAGAGAGAGAGAGAGAGAGAGAGAGAGAGAGAGAGAGAGAGAGAGCAAGAGCGAGTCAGGCGGCACTCCAGGCAGGACGAGGAGGCTCGGCTCGAGCACCACGGTCCTCGTCCTCATCACCACCAGAGGGTCGTGATGGAGCACTTCTTCACGTCGGCCAGGCCCGCGGGCCCGCGCGCCCCGAACCTGCCTGCCGAGCATGCTGCAGCCGCCCCTGATCGTCGCGGTTTTCAGTGGCGTAGCGCGGCGCGGGGGCAGCCGACGGGACGTTGGCGGCGTGCACGGCGGGCACGATAACCACCACTACACCGCTGTGCAGGCTGCGCGCACGACAGGCTGCGTCCGATTCGTTCCGAAGAATCATCGCGGCATTAGAGGGCGGTGGACTGGACGGCCGCGGCAGCGGCAGCGGCGGCCCGACCGGAGCTCGGAGCGGAGCTCTTGCGCGGTCATCAAGAATTTGCTCTTCATCCCACCAGGGTCAGCGGCCGCTGGCGCATCCTCCGCTTCGCCCCCGACCTCCCGCCCCTCTCCCTCTCTCTCTCTCTCTTCTCTCTCTCTCTCTTCTCTCTCTCTCTCTCTCTCTCTCTCTCTCTCTCTCTCTCTCTCTCACTCAGGCCCCCGTTAACACCGTACTCTCCCCGACACCACGCCGCCGGCGCCGCCTCACGCGCGACGCGCCTCGGAGGAAGATTACAGGTGGTTTACTAGAAGAAGGGGTATAATAACGCGTGCCCACATCTCAGCGCTTCGCCGTGGCGGCGGGGCGGGGCGGGGCGGGGCAGGGCAGGGCGGGGAGGATTGTGGTGGGGGTGATCGCGTGGCCGGGCGGGGCGGGGCGGGGCGGGGCGGGGCGGGATGGAGTTTGGGCGCCCGGGTATGAGCCTGTGCAACCAGTGCTGCCAGAAAAGTAGGCAAAACCCGACCAACACACAGCTGTGTGGAGCGGGTGGTATTCGCGCCTGCCCACTAGGCAACATCTATACACACTAGACATGCACGCCGCGCCGCCCTCGCGCCGCCGCCGACCAATTTCGGTCCGCCGCCGCCGCCGTGGGAAATTTCGCTGCGCGCCGCCGCGCCGCCGCGCCGCCGCCGGTAAATTCATCGGCGGCGGCGCGGCGTGGACGCTCAAAATTGTCACATTTTGACCTACACGGGCCCCTGTGCAATAGACAACCAAACTACTACAGCTGTGATGTAACTGCTGCCCCGACTCATATCACCTAGTCCCGTGTCTGTAACAACGAGAGCGGCTGATTGTTCTATTTTCCTGGGATACACTGTAAAAAAAAACATGTCGTAAATTAACAGGTAATATCTGTGAATTTTGTTAAACGAACTGACTGCGAATTTACTTTTTATTCGTGTTCATTTACAAAAAAAACTCTGTAACTTTACAAAAATATTCCGTAACTTTACAAAAGAATTCCGTAAGTTTACAAATTTTATCTGTTGTTTCGCGATTTTTCTTGTTAATTCACAAAATGTTTCATCAAACTACAGGAAAAATCTGTTCACCGATTTAACAGCGAAACCTGTAATTTTTTTTTGTCGTTATTTTACAACAAATTTTTACAGTGTAGTTAGCATAAATCTAGTTATTAAGTAAATTGTGCCGAATTTTCTTGGCATTGTAAGCCTTTTCTGTAACCTCACGCCGGTAACGCCGCCGCCGCCGCCGCCGATCAGAGCATCGGCGCGACGCCGGCGTGCGCCGCTGCCGCCGGCCGATTTTGGCCCTCACGCCGCCGCCGCTGAAATCGGGGTCGGCGTGCATGTCTAATACACACACGTGTGCAGCAGAGGAACGGCCGAGTAGGCAGGCGTGAATGCCGCCCGCACTGGAAACCCAAGTGTGTGAGTGTCGCACACTTGTAGGTGTGCGAGGATTCATTCGTGCACTTGGCCACTTAAAGGTGTGAATTTTCCTAGGATATTCACACACTAACTGGCAATGTACTTTTTCGTACATGTGAAAATGTACGGATATAAACGTGCGGATTTATGTAAAAAATCGTGCAGAATTATGTAAAATATTGTGCATAGATCTGCAGAATTCGTTACATGTCGAAAAAATGCACAATAATAAACAGATTCATGTACAATATTCTACATAATTCTGCACGATTTTTTACATAAATCCACACGCTTATATGCGTACATTTCACATGTACGAAAAAGTACATTGCCAGTTAGCGTGCACACGTTTGAGTGGCCAAGTGTACGAATGAATCCTTCGCACACCTGCAAGTGTGGCGACATTCGTACACTTGGATTTCCAGAGCGCTCCACACAGCTGTGTTGGGCAGGTTTTGCCTACTTTTCTGGCAGCACTGCGGGCAACGGTATGAAACGCCGTTTGCATTGGGGCGATGCCCACCGCTGCAGCGGGGCGGGGCGGGGCGGGGCGGGGCGGGGCGGGGCGGGGGCGGGGCGGGGCGGGGCCGGGGCGGGGCGGGGCCGGGGCGGCCCCGCCACGACCTCCACGGGGGGGCGCCGTGTCATCGCGGGGCGCGACTGGTATGTTTGTGAGCCCAACTGCACCGGATCGCTTGAGGGGGTGGAGTGCATGTCTCCTTCCCGTTCGGAGTGGCTGCCCCTGTAAACGAGGCTCGCAGAGATGTTTTTATGCCCCTCTTCTTCACTCTAACCCCCCCCCCTCTCTCTCTCTCTCTCTCTCTCTCTCTCTCTCTCTCTCTCTCTCTCTCTCTCTCTCTCTCTCTCTCTCTCTCTCTCTCTCCCCCTCCCTCTCTCTCTATCTTGCACATCCATCCAAAAAGTGGCAGCAATACTGCTCTGCTTACCCCTTCCGAGAAGAATTCCAGGCTTCCCGCCTCCGGGCCGCGGGACGTCGCCGCCGTCCTGGTCCTGTAAGGCACCTCCGCGTCAGGAAACGTCAATCCGGGGAGGAGGAGGGCGTACCGGGGCGTGGCGTGGCGGGGCGTGGCGGGGCGGGGCCCTGGCGTCGTGGATGAAGTAGAGATTTACCTCACGGGCGCACGAGCCCGGGCTGTGACGGCGGCCGCACGAGACTTCCTGTAAAAACTAAAATAAATTGGTTTTTGTGACGGGCGGGGCCGGGCGGGAGTGGTTGGTTGGTAGGCGGAGGGCGGGGCGGGGCGGCGTCGAGCCCCGAGCCTCTCCAGCCGACTGATTCAGAAGATCGCTCTCATCTCTCCGTCTTTGTTGCACCTACAGCGGTGCCCTATGCTGGCCATGGTAGAGCTCCATGAGTGCGACGAGGACAGAGGTATGAAAGCGATCTTTCCGGAATGGCTCGGCAGGAGTGTCGGCGCGGGTGACCACGTCATCTGCCGCAGGAAGCTGTTTTAGACCCGAGCAGCAGCTGCAGCAGCAGGAGCCGCAGCAGAGGATGGGGAGGACGACAAGCACACCGCGAGGGCGGCCGTGTTTGGGTTGGGTGGGCTTCTCTCTCTCTCTCTCTCTCTCTCTCTCTCTCTCTCTCTCTCTCTCTCTCTCTCTCTCTCTCTCTCTCTCTCTCTCTCTCTCTCTCTCTCTCTCTCTCCTCTGAGCCACTGTTATGGCTCGCACGTGGTGGGGACCGCGAGCGGTGTAACGCCACCATAAGTTTGGAAGGGGAGGTGAAGGGTGGAGAGAGAGAGAGAGAGAGAGAGAGAGAGAGAGAGAGAGAGAGAGAGAGAGAGAGAGAGAGAGAGAGAGAAGAGAGGGGGAGAGGGAGACACCTTGTTTATGAGAGGTGTAACTACACTGCAACTGGAGGATTCAGAGTTCTTCTTGGGAAAGCGAGTTTTGAAGTCCAGATTTTCATGCTTTTGCGGGAGACAGAGGCGCAGATTGACTTCGGTCTGTTATAGAGTCATTTCTATGACGGTTTGCTTGACACCTCTTCAAAGGAGCGATAAGAAAAAAAATCTCGTTTTGCGCCAGTCTAGTGAACCTCACTCTTTTTGAGCGATGGAGAAACTGTAATGACCATTACACTCTGAGAGTTATAGACATTTTCTTCCATCTCTGTGAACGACATGTTCGTAAAATTACGCTTTTTTTTTTTTAAGTAATTTGTGATTAAGACACGGAGCTGCAAATTTACGAACCCATCGCAGTTTACTAGTCAATGCAAACTAAGCCGACACATGGTGTCAAAAAATTTGTTTCGTAACACAACAACTGGAAGCTGTAACTTTACGATGAAAAATTTCCCTGTAGCCCTTACGGTTTTTGTTTTTCTGTGATAAGCATTCCCTTATTGACTTACATGTACTTGTTTAACTACATACAATATTTTTCTGCATAAGTATGAAGTTTTTCTTTCATAACTAAGACCTTAACTAATGATATCAAGAAAGTTATTCAGAAACTTGTACGCATGTGTAGATGAATTATTCCATATTATTCTAGTGCACACAAGTTAATAACATATGAATAAAATGTCAGTTAACGGTCTGAGAGTGGTGAACAACAGTACCGGCGAGACTGTCGATCGACCCCACATGGCTGGCAGTGTGTCAGGGTAAGTGTGCGGTGCCGAGACACGAGATACAGTAGTCGCTCCAGAACCCCAAAAAGCAGTTTCTCGATTTCAGAAAAATATACTCTCGCCTCACGCTTGAATTGAGAATAGTTTTGGTGAGAACGTTCTTGATGCAAGAGGTGCTACGTAGTGCTATTGACCCAAACACCAAATACACTCTGTCCAATCGAAAAAAAAAAAAGTTGACAAATTTTAGAGAATTTTGTCTTGAGGCGAGGAGCGGGGGTTTGTTTTGACTCTTTGGATATTTTTCTTATTTTGAGAAGCAAGCGAAACTGTTATTGCAATCGAAGGATAATAACTGAAAATGGCTCCGCTTACCCAGAACTGTGACGGATGATGGGAAAAATCTAAAGTAAAATCAGACACAGTGATGGGGACTTGAAATTGATGAACGGTAGGGGGAAAAAGGGAAGAAAAAGAAAAGTAAGAATCCAACAGATCCATTTACTCGCGGACGTTACCGTAGAGCAGCGCGTGGCGGGTGTGAGCGACCCCGCGGTAGGGTTCGAATGGTTGCAGCGGGGGTGACTGAAAACGTCATCGGGAGAAGAGAGGCACGCCATGCAGCAGGGGCAGAGGCATTTCGGAGGAAAAACTATGGGTTCGAGAGAGAGAGAGAGAGAGAGAGAGAGAGAGAGAGAGAGAGAGAGAGAGAGAGAGAGAGAGAGAGAGAGAGAGAGAGAGGGAGAGGGAGAGGGAGAGGGAGAGGGAGAGGGAGAGGGAGAGGGAGAGGGAGAGAGAGAGAGAGAGAGAGAGAGAGAGAGAGAGAGAGAGAGAGAGAGGTGTCGAGAGCGAGTCAGGCGGAAGACGGCCCCACATCGCGACGTGAAAGTGACGCCCCGGACGCCGAGGTGACGCTGCGACGCTTCAGCTATTTTTACAAGACGCGTCGTCCTGGACGCACGCCGCGCGTCCCTCAGGGAGAATCACCTGGGGCCCTGCGCACTCTTAAAAGCTTACGGCGAGTCTCACGGTATAATCACTCAGGAATTTCGTATGCAACACCCACGATATATTTTGGTGGGGCCACTATAGTTTTATTAAAATCTGGCCACTTTTCCCTGCACACTAAACCCTTATGCACAATTTTATACAACCATAGTTATGCACAAAATTTTATGCATAACTATGTTGCACATTGTGCATAATTCTGCACAAATTTGTGCATAAGGAACAGAGATAAGCATAGTTATGCAGGAAAAAGTGCGCATAACTATGGTTGTGTAAAATCCTGCAAGGCTTATGCACAAAAAAGTGCATAAGGGTTTAGTGTGTGCTAACTCGAGAACTGCTGCTGAGCTAGACAAAGACAGACAACGGTTTCAGCTTGGCATCGATTCAGACACCCCTGTAACATACTTTGGACGTGACTGTTGTACCATTTTCTGCCTACTGTGTGTCGACTTCATTCTTAGAGCGAACCCATACTGTCCTTCATTCCAAGCAACGAAACTCCATAGGAAATTTTGTGATTCCCCATAGAAAGACCACTCATGGAAGTGGGCATGCAAAAAATACACCGGAAAGTCATGTGTTCCTAAATCATATCCCATGACGTTCCATGACTCTCCATGGGGGATGGAAAGCACTATATGGGATTTCTGGTGAAATGCGGGACATTCCATCCGTATTTGATTAGGACAGGCCTACGGAAAACGCCGTATTTTCAAGGTATGGAATCTTTACCATTACTAATGAAACGGATTTTTCCGTGTTCTCCTTGAAATCGGGTACGGATATTTTCACAGCGCACTTAAGCTCGTATTGCCGGGTAAAAAATTTTCATATTCTGCAGGTTGTTGCAGGTCGTTCTACGAAACAAAAATGCATTGATTTTGAAAAAAATTCTCATGGGCAAGAAATTAATACATTATTCTCGAAGAGAAATGGTTATTTCCTATAGCGGTCATAGGCACGTAATAGGGCGAGGGGGCGAGGGGGAAACGCGATCGCCCCCCATGTTAGCTCCAAGATCCGCCTAAAGGTAGGCAATATGAACTACTAACCCAACTTGCGATACATCGCTCCTCCTCCTCCCCACCTTATTACGTACCTGATATCGGTACATGTTGATATTGCTGATCTGAAGTTGAGGCGTAATACTTTCGGTACTTATCTCCTGATGCTGAAGTGGAGCCTACAGCGTCGAAACCAGTTCACACATTCACACGAGTGAGGATTTTCACAAGCAGAACGGAGTGTGGGTGGCGCCGACAGAGCGGATGTATCTCAGACGGACTGGCGCCTGTGGCCAGAAGTGAGGGAGTGGCGAGAGGCAGAAGAGAGAGAGAGAGGGAGAGAGAGAGAGAGGGAGAGAGAGGGAGAGAGAGAGAGAGAGAGAGAGAGAGAGAGAGAGAGAGAGAGAGAGAGAGAGAGAGAGAGAGAGAGAGAGAGAGAGAGAAGGAGAGAGGAGTCGCATTGCGTGTCGCTCGCCTTCATTCACCATCAAGTAGTATTTCGGGAGGGCGGCGGTAAAGCCCTAACCGCCCTGCAGCTGCCCTCCATCTCGCTCTCAGACCCACTCACTCACTCACTCTCACTCACTCACTCACTCACTCACTCACTCACTCACTCACTCACTCACTCACTCACTCACTCACTCGTTTACTATTTTCGGTAAAGACGGGTGCGGGATGAAAAAGGAACAAGCCCTGCCAAATTTCCCCGTGTATTTAACAACTGACACAACCACTCGACGACGTCCCTAGACACCTTCCCCTCCCCCTCCCACCGAAAAATAACGCTTCTGTTGAATCTAAAGAACTGCTGATTTTCAGTGTTGCCAAAACAGTAGGCAAATTTCCCTCTATTACACCCGTGTGTGACAGACGGGTATCTTCGCCTGCCTACTAGGCAACTGGTAGACTCATGTGTGGAGAGTTTGCCTAGTAGGCAGGCGGAGATACCCGTCTGCCACACACGGGTGCATTCAAGGGAAATTTGCCTACTTTTTTGGCAACACTGCTGATTTTGCCTCCTGCTTCTGCATTCCGGAGAGATTTTAACAGAAATCACAAAGAAAAGTCTCTTTGCTCATGAACAAAAAAAGATGGTATTTCAGTGGCAATTCCGCTAAATTTTCGAGAAAAAAAATCCTTTGGAATTTAAGAGTTACTTTTTAGTTGATTCAAGAGAAAAATTTCCCGTGTGTGGTAACGGAGTGCAAACCTTGTAAGAAAAACTAGTGGCAAAATAAGTTTGAGGAACCTCCTTGCAACATGAGCCGCGATTCAACCAAAATGTGTTCATACATGGTGGATTTCACAACTTAATATCTTAAATAATTGTAAATTTATCACGTTCAAATATATGCGACGCAATCAGGTGTTTTTTTCTTCAAGGAGTCACGTTCTTTAGCTTGATTGCAAAGATTGCACATACTGTGTTCAGTGCAGGCTTCAGCAAGAGACAAATAAGTTGTTTATTTTAAAATCAACCGGAATAATAGTGACTGCTTGATGGAATGAGAGGACGCCGAAGGCAGCCAGGGACGCGCGCTACCTGTTTCCCTCTGCCCACAGGGAGACGGCAAAGGGGGAGGGAGGAAAGGAGAGGGAGAGGAGAAAGAGAGAGAGAGAGAGAGAGAGAGAGAGAGAGAGAGAGAGAGAGAGAGAGAGAGAGAGAGAGAGAGAGAGAGAGAGAGAGACTGCCGGCGCCACCGAGTTCCTTCATTCTGAGAACGACGGCGGTGAGAATTTCGATGTGGCGCCAACAAGGAATGATACGACGCGACGCGACGGGGCAGGGAGGCCTTGTTGGGAGGAAAGGGTGAGGTTGGTTAGGTGGACTCGATAAGATTTGCTTTTGTCGTTGGTCTCTGCAATCTCGAAGAGCTACGATACGCACAGAAAAAGGGGGAAATGAAAGACAACGAATGGACGCTACAGTATAGTGGTGGAGACCGACTGCTATGAGTCACAGAGCTACGAACGTATCGTCAATTGCTAAAAATACTTTCTTTTCGAGGGAGGGTGTGTAATTAGATGGCCTGCTAGTTTCACATGGCCTTGCGAGTCGGCTCCGGCATGAATAATTCCGATGGGACCAAACCTCTCGCGTGGCCCGGCCCGACTGAGCGCCATCCTTACCTTATATTTAAGCGTAAAACCCACCAATCGCAAGCCACGCCGCCCTCGACGCAGCAGCCACGTGACCTGCCGCCTCAACCAATCGCATACAAGGTCATGCAACAACGCATTGTGCGACTTGTCTTGCCATATACAACGTCTTGTAAAGTTTAAGGTAAAAAGAAAACGAGATTCAAAGGGGTAGCACACTGTAAAAATTAACAGGCAAATGACAGTCTATGTACCACGGTGTCGCCGTACATGCCAATCTTGGACATCGCTCTTCGTGTACGGAGAGCGAACTACGGCGTCACCGTACACCCAGAAAACGCCATTCTTGTTTTCAGAATAATATTCTAATGTTTAGGTGGTTTGCTTACTATAATACGAACCAAGAATGTCATACTATTCTTTAGAATGTAACATCCTAATCCACGAACATACTACGGTTTAGTATGTTTGTTTAGTATGTCGCATACTATTCTTTAGTGGGTAGTCCCCTTAACTAGGAAACAAAAAGAGACCCGGGCGAGATTCGAACGTGCAACCTATGCCTTACGGCTCTCTTACGCTGACCACTAGACCACTGAGGGACCATGCCGATGAGGCTCCGGACGGCCCATCTTATTCAATAACCAAGCGCTCGGGCGTTCCTGGGGCGTATTCATCCGTAGTCTACAAATAGAAGGTTTGCAAACCAAATTTCTACAAATATTGTCTTATTTAAGATTTTCTAAATTCTCGTGTGTACGGCAAACTCATTGGAAGAAAAATTCGCTGTGATCCTTATATAGTGGGGTCAAAATCTAAAGGTCTACATTCTCAAAATTAGTATGTAAGATTAGAATGTTGCAATAGTATGGTAACATTTAGAATGTCAGTTAGGGTTTCTGGAAAAGTATGTTTGCTTACTAATTACTAGTATGTACTTTAGAGTTTCCAGTATTAGAATGTTTACATACTAAAAGCTAGAATGCCATTTTCTGGGTGTACCACCGAGAAGACCAGGTTTTCCACGTTACAGTCTAATTAAGAAAACGGCTCCACCGTACCCTGTTTTGCACACTGTTTCCTCTACGGTGGTCCCGTACATTGCGATCTATCATAGATATGTGACATTAAAGGTACGTACGGCATTGCCGTCTTTTCTTAGGACGGGCGCTGCCGGAAAATTATTAGCGGTTGATACCGTCACTTTGACCGTCATTATTTTTGCAGTGCATTATTACGTCATAATTAACTAAACAGCATGTTATCTTGATTTTCAAAAATAAAAGAAAAAAAAACTGAAAAAACAAACAAGAAAAACTTCAGCTTACAATTCAAACTTACTTGTCCTACACCACGAATTTGAACGATTAACTCCGTGCTGGATAACCAAAGCAAAGTTTTTTTTTTATAAAGTAATAAAAAAAAATCTCACTGACTGTTAGTTTGAGTATGTTGAAGATGAACAGAGAATAAACATTTAAAAAAGACTCACGGGCGTGTGCAATAGGAAGGCACCCTCAACGGAGACCTAAGACAGCAAGAAAACTACTACTCATTCAAATTTCTGAACAGCTTCGTATATTGGACTTCATATATTTTTCGCTGTGTTTCAGGCCGAGCAGTACAGGGACCTTGCTCAGGGTCGACTCCCCCCCCCCCCCCCTGCCCTGGCGGGGCGGGGCGGGGCGGGGCAAGCCGTGGTAAGGTGGGGACCCGGTCTGAGCAAGGTTAGCTCGCACGGACCTTGTAACACTTTCCAGGCACAGCGCCGCCGCCTGCGGGCCGGGCCGGGCCGGTCGGCACTCGCAGGTGAGGCGCAGCCGCAGCAGGCCACGCCGCGCCTGCAGGCCTCCTGTATAAACTGCAATAACTCTTTTTTTTTATTTTTCTTATATTATACTATACACGGAGAAAAGGATTTTGTTAATATAGCCTTAACAATTTTTTTTTTGTTCCACCAACTAAAAATCTGTAGGCTGAGAAAAGCATCGGTTACTACAACACAAATTTTGTTGGAGAAGTATTGTAGTAACAGACGCTTTGCTCAGCCAACAGATTTTTAGTTGATGGAACAAAAAGAATATATTGTTAAGGCTATTTTCACAAGTTGTTTGTAGTGAGAACAAAATCGTTGTCTCCGAGTAAACTAGGAATAACCTTTATGGGCAGCGCTGCCAACATTTTTGTTGTTACTTCACTGTTATTCAATCACTGTGACGTCACGTTCTTTTTCATGTGAAAAGGTGCCACATTGTTTAAAATAAAATGTCACGTTCTTTTCAATGTGAATCGGCCAGAATATGCTGACTAAATTTTTTGGTCATATTCAAAAGAATGTGACATTAATATTAAAAGGAATGTGACAGTTTTCGCAAGAAAAAGAATGTGACGTCACATGAATTGAATAACAGTGCTCGAAGTGAATAATAAAATAATCGAGACATATGATGAGATCGCTACGTTTATTTTTTCTTTGTGCTAGTGTTTCACATGTATCGATAGAATTATATGGGTACATCATTAGTGTAGAAGCATTACAGCGATGAATTATATTTTAATACCACGATAATTGGGAGTTTGCGATAAAAATGAGTAAGAAAGAGATTGATGATTGAAAATAGAGATAGTGTTTTCACAAACTATCAAGGAAATCTGATGACATGACTGAACTCTTCATTAGCAAGTTTTCAATCAAACTATTCGTAGAAGTCGCTGCAGTTAAAGTTGACCTTTAAACAGAGAGAATTTCGTGTGTTCGCCTCACACGCTTCACTAACCCATTATTACGTTTGGAGATTAGAGATTAGCCAGCCGCGGGTACAGAATACCTCTCTCGCCGTTCGAACATGGCATTCTCCTTGGATAGCCGGGACGCGCTTCGGGCAGACCGCATGCCTACCTAATGCCTGGCTACACATTTGATCCTATAGCACCAGCGGATGCAAGCAACATCGGCAGATGCCATCTGCGAGGGATTTTTGAGAGAAAAGAAGGAGACGAGGTGCAATACAAGGGGCGACCAACTCGAAAATGATCATGTACACAGGTATTTCTAAGAAAGCATAATATTTTTTAAAACTGTGAATACAGTTTCATTCATCGAAATACTTATCAAAAATGCAAGAAAAACACCGAGGCATATCGAAAAATAGATGAGAAATACAAGAAATGCAAAGTAAGTGTACACAGAAATACATTAGTTGGCCGCCCCTCGGAACGCATCCTCACAAGTGCGAGCGATGGACCCAGCCGGCCACGTAGCGTGTGCATTTGTGCAATGCAGTTTAAAGAACAGATGGAAATAATAAGACGAGAGACGAGGAAGGGGTGGGGGACCCTTCACTGACAAAAATAATTGTACACCTTAAAAAAACAAATCAGAAAATATCAGAAACAAATCAGAAAAGGTCAATAAAAAAAAATTCAAAAACAATTGATAAAGGCCAAAGTAAAATAGCTGATGTAAGCAGTAAAATCAGTTTAAGAAAATCAAGTAGTGAAAACAGAAAAGAGGATATATGCTTGAATTTATATTGAAGGACCCCTCGGGAAGAGGAGCCCGACTACACGCACGGAGGCTGGCCGCAGGCCGTGTCGGTATGCGCCGCATTAGCATACGAGAGCCAGGGGCCCAGCCGCCCTAGGCGCCACCCCTACGGAACGCGGCACACTCTAAAAAGAGTTATGGCAAACAAAATGAATAAAGACGGGGTAGACGACGAAGGTCTGTCATCACGACTTCCGCACCATGAGACTGAAAGGAGCAGTGAATATGCCACACCCCGGCATGGAAACATCTCTGAATTTTGGTTATCAAATCTCGTGAATTTTGATGAAATGCCATTAATTTATTTTGATTCTTGTATTTGGTAGTAAAAGCTTTTAATTTTGCAGAGTTTTGAAAATTTTATTGACCTCTCTGGAGTTTTCAGCATTTTTTAAAGAGTAAGTTTGGAGATGTGAGTTTTCCTGAATTTATTTAGATTTTCCTAAATTACAAGATGTGCAAAAATTTGGAAGTTATTTATTCCTCGGACCACACACTAGAAAAACAAACGTGACATGTGTAACGTCTGTAACATGACTTATATTTTCTTTTCGTTCTTAAATTGGCGTGGTGTTAGCTACAATCATATTCAGTACACTATCGTTTCAGGCGGACAATTTCGATTCCAACGTGCATACATGTGATAGGGTTTTTATTGTAAAATAACACATGGTAAGAAGACGCAGAAATTCATCGACGCTGCAGTATCTTCGTTACCCTTCCCCGGAACCCTGTCGTATGTCTGCTCGTTCGAACTGGAATTTTCCGGTGAAAATGACGGTGACATAGTGACCTCGGACTTTGAATACAATCGCAGAGATAAACGATATTGAAGAAAAAAAATATAATGCGTCGTCGGCCACGTTTCTTTCGTGTCACACCAAGAAACGAGACGCATGCGAGGGGTCGTCAACTGCCTTTACGAGGAGTATTGGTATAATTAGTAAGAGTAGTATTGAAATATTGAAGGCAATATGGGTAATATTGATTTAATATTAACAAAAATCTAAGTAATATCTAATATGAAGATATTACCGGTAACATTAAAGTAATATCGGTGCGTGTACCGGGTGTTTCTTTGAATATACGTAACAGTATTGCGGGACTACACACTCACCAGCGCTGCAGGGCCCCATGGCGCCTTACGTGCGAATGGGGTAGGCAAACCCGCAACACTGTTACGTATTCAAAGAAACACCCGGTACACAGGAATATCTGAGTTGACGCCCCCTCTGGACGCATGTCACATTTCCTGGACGCGTAACATCGCTTTTGTGCCGTGGCGGAACATGTAGCTCAGCCTTGAAATCGAATGCTCCCGCGAGAAACGGTTCCCTCGAAAAGTCAAGCAGGGTATACTTGAGATATTCGAAGAGACTTACTTGTCCGCGACAAATGCAAATCCTTCTCCCCGTCTGCCGGGGGCCGTTTGCTTAGTAGTCGGTTGCTACCCCCGCTGTGCCTTTGCCATCCTCATGCGGGCCGCGATTGGGACGCGTCATGTTGCGCAGGCGTCGGCTAAGGTAAGCACATACGAGCCTTTTTCGACCACCACGTCTGGCCTTCACTACTTCCCTCGCCCGGCCGCCAATTTTGAAACCCTCCTGGATCTCGACTCCATCCTTAGCTTCACGGCTATGTTTTCCCTGCCTCTGGTTAGGGATGATGGGTCCGAGGGGCGGCCAACTCGGTAAAAACGTGTACACAGAAATACCTGTGTATTTCTAGAAATACACTAAAAATACAAGGAAATACTCTACAATACACAGAAATACATAGAAATACTTGAAAAAATACGAGAAAAATACCGAAAAATACATTAGAAATACAAGAAATACAAGGCAAAAGTACACAGAAATACACGAGTTGGCCGCCCGCTGTGCAGAGGCGCCGTGCGGCCCCAGAGCGGTAGCGGTTCTGTAATGGGGATCTGAACGCAAGAGTGATACGGTTCACGCTGCCCGAAATAAAACAACAGCAGCTACGGTCGGTGAACAACCTTAGGTCATTTGTGGCCTGGTTCTTTCAAGTCAAGATCACTATTAGGATTGGTAGTCTAGGAAATTTTTCCAAGACAGGCCCTGCCAACTAGGCAACATTCGGACACCACTGTGTGGCAGGTTGCATAGCAGGCAGGGTTTGTCTAGGAAAAATTTCCTAGATTGCCAACCCTAATCACTATTATTCAGTTACTTATTTGAATGTAAATGTTAAAAAATTTAGCGCACAAAGTTCGGCCGATTCACGTTAAAACGAATGCGACATCACATCACTGTAAACTGGTGGGCGTCGAATTACGCCAAATAGCTGGCGTTCATGAAAAACGTCAAAATATTGGCCGTCAAATTTTGGGGATTTTCAGACGAAAAGGTGCAATAATTGGTGTCGGAAGACAGCAATAATGTTTCGCGTTCTCCAGGGACGCCAGAAATTTGGCGTCTTTTCGACGCCCACCACTTTACAGTGATTCTGGCCAATGTGACAGTTTTCACAATAATTGATTTATTGTGATGCATGTGCGTTCGAAAATTTACGATTGTAAACCTTTAGAATGAGTAATAAATCCGAGCGAGAAGAATTAAAGTGTATATTATTCCACAGAAAATGTACCCAATTGACATTTTATGACACTGCAGAGGCAGCGGCCCACACGGTCGATGGCTGCGACTCGGCGGCACAAAATCACGGATATCCACCGAGAGATAATCGGTCTGCTCCCCTTACCGGCCCCGCAGGAAAAATATTGGAGGAGAAACGTTTCAAAGGAAACAAAAGAAAACCTCGCTGACCCAACCATTGGCAGGTGGTGTGCGCGTGGCAGGATGGATCAAGAAGAGGAGAGAAGTGGTGTGGAGAGGTTGGGGCGGGGCGGGGGCGGGGCGGGGCGGGGCGGGGCGGGGCGGGGCGGGGCGGGGTGCCCGGCCGGGGGTTGCAAAGGAGGCACGCCACCCCCGCGCGTTCTCCAGACGAGCAGCTGGGTAACCCGACACTTACCATGTGGCCCGCTTTGGGGCATGCACCATCGCCACCCACAAATTTCTACGCACCGTCCCCCTTTTTACTTCATCGTCTTCTTCTTCTTCTCCTCCTCCTCCTCGATATCCGTCAGTCCTAGCAGTAGAGCGCGCGCGCAACACTTTGCATAAAAGATACGTGATAAAAAAGGGCGGCGGTCGGTAGCAGCGCCGAGGGCGAGGCGAACAGCTGTCGCCCCGCAGCCTGGCCCGCCCCGATCACGGCCGGGTATACCTGTGCGCCCCAGTCAGGGATCGTTCACAAACAACAACGTGCCCCGGGAGGGGGGTAGGAAGGGGGAGGGGGCCAAATATGGTAATGCGACCGTCGCTTATAGGTGAGTCAATTTCATTGGTTATAACTTGCAGCAGGTGAGTGAAAAACATTTGCACACTTGCAGGTGCATGAGAAAATATTTCGCCCATTTGCAGGTGTGCGAATGAGTATTAGCGCACTTAAATTCGCGGTCACCTGCGAATATGCGAATTTTTATCGGCTCATCTTCAAGTGAGTTCAATTTTATTAACACACCTACAAGTGAGTGAGTAAATTCATTCAATTGTAGAGTGAGAGACATCCGTAAACTTGGGTTTCCAATGAAAGATTTACATTCCCCCCCCCCTCTCCCCCATTGGGCACGTGGAGGACTGTCACACTTCAACTTGAACTTGGGTGCAACGGCGGCAGTTACACGGGGGGTAATTCTCGTCGAAAAATCTTGTACAGACTACGCAGTATTACACGGTATTACCCTGGTATTTCACACAATATTCTATCACTGAACGGAATACTTTTGCGTTTTTCAGAATTACAAATCGGGCATTACTGTGTAATACGTAGATCAGGTGAGCAGTGTAAGCAAGTCCCCCCATCTCCCCTATTACACAAGACTTAAAGTCCTAAAACTTCACATTTTCGTGAACTGACCGAGGTTTTGTTTAGGCAGGGTGCAGCCCTCCATTTTTCTGTAGACCGGAGAACTCAAGGGTCTCCCACTTTGAAAAATCGCGTACGAGGATTATAATCAGTCACGATTATGGTGATTATCCATGATTATTTGAGTTTATCTTTAACATATTTACTTATTATTGGCCAGTAATCACGCAACTTTTGGTCAAATTTGATGTTTCTCTGCATTTACCAAAATCTGTCAATATTTGGAAATTTTACATTATTAAGATAATGTGATTATCAAAAATCATCTAGAGGGGTGTACGAGGATTATGCAAGTGGTAGACCCTTGGGAGAACTGCAGTAGTAAAAAGTCCGTGCCCGATTTCACAGAGATTACGGAAAAGTAGGTTTCATTTGATGGCGGATCTGCAGTCTGTACCTTGAAAAATATGTGATTTCTGTAAGGCAGATTTCGTACTAAAACCCACATTCTTCAAAGAAAGTTGAAACATGGACGTAGATAGAACGAAATAAAGAACACCTGCGAATCAAGTCAAGGAACGGACGCTCCGTGCCTATGACGGTAAAAGATTATCGGGAAATTCCAAAGTAATTACCGTGGAAATTTCTGACAGTGTGCCGGAGCCAGACTGACTGCCACACCGATTCTGCATAAATGGAGCGAGAAGGACTAAACATGCAGTGCGGAGGGAGGATAAGAGAAAGGGAGGGGGGAGGGGGCGAGCTTCTGAAAAAGGCAGGTGTGTCTTTTCTGCTGCAAAGGGTTGCCACATGCAAAATGGGCCGAGCGAAGGCTACAGAAACGCTTTCCTTTCGACGCCACCCGCAGATTTGCCAACTGCTGGGATATCGAGTTACGCCGCCGCAGCCGCCGCCGCACCGCACAAGAATGCGAAGTTATTTGGTTATAGAATGGGGCTGAGGTGAATTTACGATCGTAACTGGGAGGACTACAGTTGAATGCTTGCAGCGTCCAATGAAACGGAAGGAGAAATTTTATCTGATCCGCAGTCGCAGTTGACAGCAGTTTCCTCCGGCGGGGCTCTCCGTGGTGTAAAGCGCCTCTCCTCCGACGGGCGGTCAACTCCTATATTTCTGTGTACAGTTACCTGGTATTTCTTCTGTTACTAATGCATTTTCCAATATTTATCTTGTCTTTTTGATTAAAATTTTGATGAATTTGCTTAGTATTCCCATGCTCTTCCTTGTACTTCACGAGTATTTCTTGTATTTTCTTATATACACGTGTATTTCCGTGTATTTCGAGATGGCTGCCCCTTGCTGTCCTTTTAGAGTTTGTAATCGGTCGGGCAGACCCTAGCGCGCTTGCCCGATCACCGGACGTGTGCGAGAGACAGCACTTGCCTGTCGCACACATGCGCATGGTGATCGTCACGTCACCTCGGGTCGGGTCGGGCAGGAGCAGCGGGGTTTGGCCGGTTTGGCCGACCGATTGCAAACTCTAGCGCATGACGAACGAGTGGCTGAAATTTTAAGGTACTTATGCACAATTTCTAAAAATATAAAAAGCTTTTTATACTGCAAACCTCCAATCTATACAAAAAGGATTACAATTGCATTCATGTAATGCACCGTGACCCTAATTTAACTACTTTTTTGTTGAAAACAAACTTCTCCAGCTTCACAAGCTTTGGTAAAGCATTGTGAGCCTCATTCCAAATTTGTCTTTTATGCGAGCCCTGAAACCAAAATGATTGAAATGAAAAGAAATGCAACAAACAGGAATATGCAGAAAACTAAACCCGGAGATACTCACACTAACAATGATTTTGAGGTAGGTCAGTTCTGAATTTCCCGAGTGACCCAAGCTTTCCACCAGACCACGTGGGTTAGCTTTATAACATTGTTTATTTCCATAGTCCAGTGTCACTTTAGTTATCCATGTTGCATTTCGCAAAGCAGTACGGACACTTTCAAGTGCCTCCTCCATTCCATCTTCTTGGTCCGAATCAAGTCCATAAAACGGTAGCCAGATATCAAGTTCCTTGATCGACAAACATTTCTGCAGGCACTCCATGCTTACAGAAATTGGGGTTGTCAACCTAGAAAGATTGGGAAGCAGGTCCAAAGGGGGATAATTATTCTTATAACACATTACTTGCTCCTCAAGCATTCGGAATTCCTTCACTGCAGCGCCGAGCTTCTTCAGGAGACCGCCGAAGGCCTCGTAGTAGACGGTACACTCGATTGTAACGTGTAGGTCTCTGCTTACATAGCCATTGGATAATTCCTTCGCAAATACATCAAAGGAGTCGAAATCCTCCCGATCCAGTTCAGATTCATCGTCAGATGTGAGTTCGAAATAGGCCGATATTATTCTGAGGCGGCCAAGGGTCACCTGATGGCGCACAACCAGTGATGCGAGTGCCAAATGGGCAGTAATGCCCCGGATTGTTATTTCCAGGTCCTTGGCAGGGCACGCAACAGTGGCGGCCAAAAGACCCACTTCTTCCCAGGAGCCGCTCAAGTCGAGCTTGTAGCAGCAGGGCGGTGCCAACCGGAGGTGGCGGCACGAGATGGTCCGATGGCGCCAAGCGTCCCAGTGACCGGCCAGATCACGCCAGCGGCGACACACGACCCGGCACGTCAACAAGTCCGCCAAGTCCAGGAAACTGAACACCGCCAGCAGCGCGTCGTCCGGTAGCAGGTCCATGTCTGCCTGCGGGGGCGAGAACAAGAATAAGAAAGAGTAAGCTTATTAGCAGAGTGCAGGTGTGGCTAGACCCCTTTACTCCGCAATTGATAGTTTACAAAACGCAGTGCATGTCGACTCTGGTGCGAGAGAGACGCAGAAAACCCTGCACTGTTAAACCTTGCGAAGAAATGCTTCGCATTACGAAGAAAATCGTTCGTAAGCTGCGAAGCATTTGGCTGCTTTGTATTGCGAAGCATTTTCTTCGTAGTGCGAAGAAATTTCTTCGCAAGGCGGGGCTTGCGAAGAAAATACTTCGTATTGCGAAGCCTTGCGAAGCAGGCAAATTCTTCGCAACGCTGCGAAGAATTTTCTTCGTAAGAATTTTACAGTGTGAAGCTCGGGAGTGGGCAGGCCCTCTGACAAAACGTTAGGCACCTGAAAAGGTGTCACAGATCCCTTGCGAGTTTCATAATGAACTTTTCTTGGCGATTTGGATTGATTTTAATAGGGTACTACAGCTTTACTAAACTTTAAGAAGTCAAAATTTGCTTTAGCGAGAGCTCGACCGGGTTACTAAAAGACTTTTGCTCACTTAAATGTGCATTTAAGCACTTCCACGAGTCGAAAGCTGGACACTGCATTGCTTTGCAATACTTGAAGCAGCTACGTTGATCTAAGCGCTGCTGGAGTTTACAATCGGTCGGGCAGACCCTGGCGCGCTTGCCCGATCACCGGACGTGTGAGAGAGACAGCACTAGCAGTTTCTGTCGCACGCATGGTGATCGTCACCTCAGTTCGGGTCAGGTCGGGCAAGAGCAGCAGCGAGCGTGCGTCGGGCAAGCGCACCGGGGTTTGGCCGACCGATTGCAAACTCTATCTCCTCTCCCTTCTAACGTAGCAAAGAATTCTCCAGTCGGCGGTGCAAACGCTTTCCAAGTCGTTGGCTTTCTTCCCCGAACAGCAGGGGAAGCAGCAGCAGCAGCAAAAGCGGGCAGAGGTCGGCGGCATTCTGCGGGATAAAATGCCACCGCGAAGAAAAGAAAAAGAACAAAATGAAGAAGGAAAAACACTCTAGACGCACTATATTCGTCTTTGGTCTTTGAAAAAAAAAAAGCCTCCGACTCAACCAACACTAAAAATTCGAAGTGTACAAATGTCACTCACTTGCAGGTGCGTGAAAAATATTAAATCACTTGAAGGTGTGTGAAAAAACATTCGCTTATTTGTCGATGAGCGAAAAATAATGCGCACATTTGCAGGTTAGCGAATAATAGTGAGCTGATAATTCGCAGACCTGCACGTGAGGGAATCTTCATTCGCACACCTGTAATTTTGCGGGTATTTTTCACTCGCCTTCAAGTGAGCGAATAAATTCACTCATCTGCTGCAAGCGAGCGACATCTGTACGCTTGGAATTCCAGCGAGAGCACTGTCATTGAAGCAGGTTTGAACCAAGCCCACGTGCATAAGGCGAAATATTTACGTGATCAATGTGTGAAATGTTTATAAGGGTCAAGTAAAAAAATCCAAGATAAATGTCATAATGTAACGACATCAAATTGTAAATTTGCACAATTGCAAGCACCCTTCGCACCGATTTTATGAACCTTGAACTAGCACAAAAAAGCTGCTTCGAAATCTAACTCCATCGTTTGCTACACACTAAAGCCTGATGCGTTTTGTTGTGCATAAACATGCAGGATTTTAAGCAACCATAAGAATATGCACAATTTCATGCATAACTATGTACAATTTATGCATAGATATGCACAATTTGTACATAGTTATGCATAAAAATTGTGCATACTTATGGTTGTTTAAAATCCTGCATGTTTTATGCACAACAAAATGCGTAAGGGTTTAGTGTGTATTTAGACATTACTAAAAGATGTGTGTTTTTGTTTTGTTTGATTGTTTTAAATTTTCTTCAAGACAGTAATGCTGATTGGTGCGCGCGGCAAAGAGGGCTAATGGCACATTACATAAGGACATACACAGCCTGTGGTGTGGTAGGTGCCGGTGCCAGAGGGCAATGGACCACATATAATCAATATCGAAGACACGCACGTGTTTGGCCAATGCCCGCACCTCAGCAAATACTCCCAATCTCTCTCTCCCTCCCTCTCTCTCTCCCCCCCCCCTCTCTCTCCCTCTCTCTCTCTCTCCCTTACTCACTCACACTCACTCACACTCACTCTCTCTCTCTCTCTCTCTCTCTCTCTCTCTCTCTCTCTCTCTCTCTCTCTCTCTCTCTCTCTCTCTCTCTCTCACACACACACACACACACACACACACACACGCACACCAGATAGCGGGACGGTCCAGCCCCGTCGCGCGGCGCCCCCTGAGTAGGGTGGGACCCCCGCGCCCCGCGCCCCGCGCCGATAAGCTCCGGCAAAATGGGTCGCTGTCCGCGACTGAACTCATCGCGCCAGCAGCAGTGCCGATTGCCGGGGCCGGGACAGTCAACGCCTGCTTGCCTCCGCGCACCCCAACCCACCCCAACCTATAACAGGCAACCACACTGTAAAATGCTTGCAAACTAAATTCTTTACAATAACGTTGCAAAGAATTTTAGATATTCGTATTACTAAAAATTTGTTCGTATTGCACCAAAAATATTTTCAAGCTGCTAGAATATCCTTACAAACTATTTGTTTGTAGAACTAGCAGTTTGTAAGCTTACGAAGAATTAGTTCGTAGTACAATGCTTCAAAATTTTTTCCAGCTTGCACAGAATACAGCTTGCAATACGAACCAATTCTTTTCAAGCATCTTACAGTGAAGTGCAGTCGAGGAATTTAGTAACCCTAACCCTCAAGCAAAGTTAGAATCGACACTTACATTTCGATACCCATAATCCAGAAGTATTTTTGCACTGTGTTTTTTTTTAGATTTATATAATTTTTAGATAATTTTAAATTTTTTTTAAATCAGTTTTCTCCTCATATGTCTTTGGATGTTGACAGCGGGAAAAAGCAAAGTCACAATATATTTTTTTTCCACAATTTGCAAAATGCCTTTACAGCTTGCCTTGTAGACAGTCACACGTGGGCACCCAGGTGCTTTTTTCCCTCCGCATGAAGGCAGCCCCCCCCCCCTCTCCACACCCGCCCACACGAGGTCGGGGTGGCGATGCAGACAGGGCGGCCGCGAAGCAGGGCCGAGGCCTGTTGCAGGCTCAAGGCCCTGGCCGCGCAGGTCTCAGCCGTCTGATTCCGAACATCACTCTCGCGCCTCTGTCCTTGTCGCCCCACAGAGGCCCCTGCCATGCCCATACATCGGCCACCACCCTTGGTGCGACAAGGACGGAGGGAGCAGGAACATGAGACTAGTACGTTAACTGGACTGGAATCTGTATGGCCCGGCTACCCCGCATTCGCCCCTTCTTCGGCAATCTCCTCCGGCGTTATTGCGTCGGTCGGGACGCGAGAGGTGCCAAACGACAGAGGAGCGATAGTTCTATGCCTAGATGCAAAAAAGTTTACCGAAATCGGCCCACCCGAACGGCTGCAGCGTCCCGAACCCGCTCCGCCGCTCTGACCGCGACTCCCGGCCATTCTGCGGCGCGCCGCCGCCGCCAGGCGCGCTACTGTCGCTCCCCGACACCACCGCTCCCTCGCCCCCCGCTTCTCCCAGCTCGCTCGCAGCAATGTAAACACGCCTGGAAGACATGTGAGGTTAAAATTTCAGGCAAGAGAAATAAACAGTCAATATTTCTTCGTCCCCAAACAAGAAAATACAACCTACATTAGCAACAAAATACGAGCCCACAAGGTTAAAACGTACCTTTTGTAGTGTCTCCAACGTATAATTATAAAACTGTACAAAACAAGAGCATATACATGTCTTCCAGGCGTGTTTAAATTGCTGCGAGCGAGCTGGGAGAAGCGGGGGGCGAGGGAGCGGTGGTGGCGGGGAGCGGCGGGGGGAGCGACAGTAGCGCGCCTGGCGGCGGCGGCGCGCCGCAGAATGGCCGGGAGTCGCGGTCAGAGCGGCGGAGCGGGTTCGGGACGCTGCAGCCGTTCGGGTGGGCCGATTTCGGTAAACTTTTTTGCATCTAGGCATAGAACTATCGCTCCTCTGTCGTTTGGCACCTCTCGCGTCCCGACCGACGCAATAACGCCGGAGGAGATTGCCGAAGAAGGGGTGAATGCGGGATAGCCGGGCCATACAGATTCCAGTCCAGTTAACGTACTAGTCTCATGGCAGGAACGAGAGCGATCTTCTGAATCAGACGGCGGCGGCGGGCCGGGCCGGGCCGGGCACCCCCGAAGAAGGGGCCTACAGAGCAGATGTTCGACCGGTGCCCCCCGGCCGCGCATTGTCCCATCCTGGCGCAGCCAGACGAGGTCGTGTGCCTCGAGGAATAATCCGTCATCCCCCTGGCTTTCCGTGTCTCTCTGTCTTGCCTCCCCTCTCTCTCTCTCTCTCTCTCTCTCTCTCTCTCTCTCTCAATCTCTCTCTCTCTCAATCTCTCTCTCTCTCAATCTCTCTCTCTCTCTCTCTCTCTCTCTCTCTCTCTCAATCTCTCTCTCTCTCTCAATCTCTCTCTCTCTCTCTCTCTCTCTCTCTCTGTCTCTCTCTCTCTCTCTCTCTCTCTCTCTCTCTCTCTCTCTCTCTCTCTCTCCCTCCCGTATTCGTGTCGACGTTCTGCTACAATTTCGGGATCCTAATCTCCATAATCGTCACACAGGCCGCTGCCGCCCGCTCGGGCGTCCGCATGACTATGGATGACAGGATGGAGGAGACTAAACTGCAGCGCTTGCAGCGGCACACGGCAGGCCGCCGGGGCCGCCGGGCTGCACAACAACAATCAACGGCCGGAAACAGAATCGATTGATCTGTGGGAGTCCATCTGGTTCTCTCGGTCCCGTCCGGACCGGGCCGAGCCGCGCGGCCCCTGGCCGCCCCTGGCGCTCCCATCCCTTGTTAACCCTATACACCCGATTAAAACAGGACGGGTTGAGAATTATCATTTCGTCGACGCGAGAGCCATGCCATGCTGCTGCCGCTGCGGCCGGAAACCAGACTCATCTTTCTCCGGATGGGACAGAGAGAGAGTGAGAGAGAGTGAGAGAGAGTGAGAGAGAGAGAGAGAGAGAGAGAGAGAGAGAGAGAGAGAGAGAGAGAGAGAGAGAGAGAGAGAGAGAGAGAGAGAGAGAGAGAGAGAGACACGCGCTGAGCAGAATGTGTACTTACGAAAGTCCACATACTGTCATCAAAATTGTGTTCAACTGACCCACGCGGTATAGAAGTGTACTGGTGAAAGGTGGGCGTGGCCGCACGCTTGAATGAATGAGCGTATCACAGTTACGCTTTGACGAGGTGACGCCTGATATGATTCTGGTATCTTGTGTCAACTTTTTCCTCTGGTAATCACCTTCCAAAATTCATCTTTTCCTTGCTGTTTTGGGTTTTCCCTCATTAGAACATGTAAAAACTTACACTCATTACTCATTCAAAAGTTTCTCGAAAATTTTACCGAAAATTGTTGGTCACTGGCAATCAGTAATCGTGCGCACGCTCCTGAACCGAGTGATGGACCCCTCTGTTACACGCTTAATTTCAAGCATAATCTCAGAACACTTGAAAAAGGGCGTAAGGTAGCGCCTTAGTTTATAACCAACAACGTCATGAACTCTCATGAAGTACTTCATACAGGGGATCTAGTGTTGGTCCGATCCACTCGCTTTCTACAAAGAAATAAATATGAATCTCAAATATATATGATTTATAAAATGGGCTTGACCTTAGCCAAAAGTGTTGAATAACACTGTTTAGTTTAACGTTGGAAAATGTGCGTCAAATGAAAACTTTACATCACAGCAGACGTCACACGTGGTATGAGGGGTCGACACCTAAGAGGCTCACCCCTTGCTTTTTATTTTTTATTTTTTAGCCGGCACATTTTAGAGTTTTTCTCCCCGAGACGAGTAGCAGCGGAAGCGTTGCATCATTAGGGTTGGACCAGCTCGGCTAGGCCACGGCCAGGGCCCGGCAGCCCCGCCCCGCCCCGCCCCGCCCCGCCCCGCCGCGGGGCGCGCGGGGAGTGGCTCGCGCCGCGCGCTCAAACCGGAAGTCGAGATCCGAGTCGGTCAGCTCAGGAGAAGAGTCCATTCCGTGAAATGTCGGAAATGAGCAAGATCAGAGATTAAAGGCGGTGGAAACTGTGTCGCCGTGTTTACGTCTCTCACACGTGGCCATGAGTCTAACTTTGAAACTGGGTTGAATATATCTGGACTCTGCTCCGACCGCAAACTGAAATACAATAATAACCGAGGGGTCGTAAACTTCGATATTCCTTCGTACCCAAGATGAGAATGTACGTACCTTAAAATATTTACCTTAATATTACATTTATTTCTGGAAATATGGTATACTGATTGTACCGAGGAGGCCACCACTCCCGTAATCCTGTGTGTACAGTTGTAAGTGGGTAATCCCTGTGTAATCCGAGTAATCCCAGACCAAATTTTGAAGAGTTATCCTTAAATTTCACCTAATTGTTCTTATTCAATGATTTTAGCCCCAGAAATTCATGTGTAATCCCAAAAAATTCATGTGTAATCTCTGCACTCTAACCATGGACTTTTATTGTTACCAGCCCCTGGACCTTTTTGAGCATGCCTAAGCCGGATACAAAATTGTGAGAAGTTAGTTACATTTTTGCAAATTTTATAACTAGCTAGTAACAAAATTTTTAAAAATGTAACTAACTACACACAATATTGTCTCCGGCTTAGGCATGCTCAAAAAAGCCCAGGGGCTGGTAACAATAAACGTCTATGGTCATTTAGAGTGCGTCTTCTTTGATGAACTCTGTCAATACATGCAATTTGCTTAGAAGTCTCTAAAATTAACAGTAATATTGAATATTCCTACGAACACGGTGAATATGAGTTGACTTACAACGACCCCCCCCCCCCCTCCCCCCCCACAGACAACCCTCCTCATTTGCAACGATGCACGCCGCCGTCCTAGTGGGACCCCGCCGCCTTACACACAACCACGCCCACATCCTCTCCTGTGAGAGACACTATACCCGTTGACCGACCTTGTCTATATGTCTACCCTTTGCCTTTTCGATTGCGCACAGGGTCGACCGATACCGATATCAAGCCCGCGGCAGACTCCACCTTATTCCCAAGGGTTTCAGCAGGTAAAAGGTTTGATTCGATAATGACGGTTATAAGGTATATAATCGGACCAGAGGAGGGGAGCGAGGGTGGTTGGCATGATCCCTATGCGGATCACTCCTTCCCGCGGAGGACTGTAACGACAATACTTCACTCTTGGATTATTTTTGTTCTTTTTCCCCCTCTTGACTTCTTTTCTCCGAGGCAATCAACTCGTCAAACTAATTTGCAATACGAAGAGCGGGTGGGGCGGAGCGAACGGGGGCGGGGCGGGAGGGGGCCCGGCCCGCCCTTTTTAATGGTTCTAACAGGCGGGACGACGAGACAGATCGGACGGGTAAAGGCCGCCCAGAGAGATGAACAATCAAGAAAAATAAAAAACATTGACGTAAATCGTAGGCTTGAAGTAGACCAAGTGTGTGGATTGTGGATGCGATCACCCTCACTGGCAATGTATACTTCATCGTACATGTGAACTGTAACTATATAAACATGCAGATTAATAAACAAAATTGTGCCGAATTACGTAGAATATTGCGCATAGATCTGCATATATTATTACATGCAGAAAAAATGCATAAAATTAAACAGATTCATGTACAATATATTCTACATTCTAATTCAGCACGATTTTTTACATACATCGGCATGTTTACACGGTTGCATTTCATATGCAAGAAAAAGTACATTGTCAGTTAGCGTGATGCAGCAGTACACTTGTAAGTGTATGAATATATCAATTCCCACACATAATTCAACGTGAAAATTTACCTGAGAAATTCACACCACTTGTACGGGCAAATAATATACAGGAGAGAAATACACATCTGCAAGTGAACAAGAGTCACAGAACTGTCAAACTAATTGTGAAACTGCTTAACACGTGGAAGTGTGTAACTCCCTGACTACCCTATGGAATTGTTCAACTTAACATCTGTGCAATTGCAGCTCTTCACTTCAACGCAACGGCTGTGCACCTGTAAATTCTCAAACACGGTAGTTGTGCTCTTCCCAGCACTGTGAAAAATATGTTCGTAGATTTACGATTTATTTTGTAAATTACGACTAACGAAAAATGTTGTCTAAATTTACGACAGCCCATTTTTGCTTGTAATTGAATTTCAAGTCGATTGTACTGCTTGTAATTTTACGATAAGTGATCGTCATTTTACGACTCCACTTCGTGGAAAATTTTCCCGTAAACCTACGACAATTTTTCACAGTGAGTGTTCAACAAAGGTTGCCCGAGGTGCTGTTGAACATTCGCAAATGTACAACCACCGTGTTGACCATTTACCATTTACAAGGGCACAGGCGTTGAGTTGATCAGTTGCGATTGCGCAGCAGTTGAGTTGAACAACTACTGCTTCTATTATAGATAAACACGGGGTTGCACACTTCTAAGAGTTGAACAGTGTTGCACACTTGGTTTAACAGAGCACGTGGGCTTCCAGAGAGGAGTTTGGTCTCCCCCTCCACGGCGGGCGCGTGCGCGCAGGCACTGCTGCTGGCCGCACGCGCGCAGGTGCCATGGGGGAGGCAGGTGCGGCTCTTGTTGCACCTGCACTGCCCCCCCCCCACCCCCCTCAGACACGCCTCTCTGCAACGCATCAATAGGCAGCGCGCGCGAGGCAACAGAATAGCACTATACCTCGCACCGAAATATCGCACGGAGGATCCTGTGAATCAGCAGTCGCTTGGATAAAAAAGAGAAAGAAAACGCGACTCAAAATTTCATGCAATGTAAACATTTATTTGTTGTATCGAAACGGGAGAAATAAATTACCGAGTTTTCCCTGCTCGGAATAGGAAAACAGGTTTATTTTGTAGAAGGATGGACAAATGTGTAGAAATACAAGATATCGGGAAACACAGAAAACAAACTTCACAGAAAATCAGAGAGATAGAACAAAAAATGAAATTCACACCCGGGTGGAATTATCTCCACCCTATCGAAAGTTAAACTGAAGTAGTTTAAACTGAGGTATCAAGAATTGTAAACAAACTGCAGTTGTTCCAAATGACTAGTACTTTATCAATAGTAAGACTACATTTTTTTGCACTTCTACACGCTAAATGTCTATGGACTTTTCTATGGACAATTTTGAGCATGACCAGAGCTGGTGACAAATTTGCGTACATATATGGACAATTTGTCCACAGTTATGGACATGTTTTGTGTACAATTGGACACAATTTTAATTTGGCTATAGTTGGTAACGTTTAAAAACGTCTGTAGACTGTCTGCAAAATTGCTGCCAAACAGTCCACTATTATGTCCATAAAGAAATTTTGTGAACAACGACGAACAAATTTGTTCTTAGTTGTCAACAAAATTGTAGACAACACTTTTAGTAACAATTAAATTGTCACTGAATCTGAGAACAAAAAAGTCTATAGGGAATGTCCATAGACTTTTAGAGTGTACGGCAATTTCGACACATCGGTTAGTTGAAAGAAGAAATCCTTCCTTCCCAGCAAATTAGCTCTGAGAAATAATAAGAGACGTTGTTATAGGACAGTTGATTTAACAAAATTTTACAGATAGTTCTCGATATACCTTACATGGCAATCAACAGTTACTTTTTAACAGTGTAGGTCGAGATCAGTAGAAAATTGTCACCCGTGTACCTTCTGCACAATTTCAGTTATATAGCGACGATAGAATTTACGAAAAAACCACGAAACATACACAACGTTTGGTAATAAGGCGGTAACGATGCATCGTAGATGGACGCAGCATGCATCCGTCGTCCGCCCTCAGGTCTCAGGTTGGCCAGATAGCTCTCCCCGGGGGCACCCCGGCCCCGGCCCCGGCCCCGGCCCCGGCCCCGGCCCCGGCCCCGGCCCCGGCCCCGGCCCCGGCCCCGGCCCCGGCCCCGGCCCCGGCCCCGACAGGAAGCAAACCAAATCTTCGGCTGGACCCGTCCCGTCAGCTGGACCGACCCGGCGGCGGTCGGTCCCGTCCCTCCCCGTCCGGCTGCACACGGAGCCCACTCCCGGTCACATCGACGGATCCAAATTGATTTTTAGGGCTTCACCGATTCGGAATAATCGTGGGAGCAGTGAGAGAGAGAGAGAGAGAGAGAGAGAGAGAGAGAGAGAGAGAGAGAGAGAGAGAGAGAGAGAGAGAGAGAGTGCATTTGCCGGCGCCCTGTGTAGCCGGGAGCAACGGCAGCTGCCCAGCAAACTCAACACTCTCTCAGACAGAGCTCTGTGAACCTTCGCGTTCCCCAGTAAAAAGATTCAGTTTGATTATACAAATGAACAATATCTTTCTTCGTGTTCACATTGCCGACCTTCTAAATTTCTAGCCTTCCATATTTTTGTCACTGTGTTCCGGTACTCAAGAATGTAAAGATTAAGATCGCACACAAATATTCGTAAATTAACAGGAAATATCTGTGAATTTTGTAAAAGGACCTTACTGTGAATTCGATTTTCATTCGTGTTTACTTTCAAAATAATTCCGTAACTTTACGAACTGCATCTGATGTTTCGTGATTTTTCTTGTTAATCTACTTAATTTTTCATCAAACTACAGGAAAAATCTGTTTACCGTTTGAACACCGAAACCTTACAATTTGTTTCTCCTTTTTTTAAAGCAAATTTTTACAGTGTACACTGGTAAAACAAATGTAGAATATTGCACACCAATTGGCGTGCTTTTCAAACTTTGCACACTTCCTGGTGTCGAGCAAAACTAAACATCACGAAGTGTGCCAACTTTGCACACTTGTCAAACGTCTAAACTTTGCACACCACGTAGTGTGCAACATTTCGACACTTGGTATACCTTTTGCTATACTATGATTAAGAATTTTCCACAACCAAGTGTGCAAACTTTGCACACTTGCCAAACGTCTAAACTTTGCACACCACGTAGTGTGCAATATGTTTAAACACCATGAAATGCGCAAAGTGCCAGGAAGCACACTTTAAGTGTGCACTATTGCACATTTGTTTTACCAGTGTATGAATTTTAAAACGCGCACAACTTCATCAAGTTATGATCAAGAGTGACTTTCCCAGGCAATTTCGCACACTATAAGAGAGGGGAAGACTGCGAAAGGAAATTTCAAGGGGGCATTCACTCTCAAAATCTGTGACCCGACTACTAGGCTACGTCTATTACACTATATTACGCTCCAAAAATTTACAGATTTGGCCAAAGTCAGGCAAAAACGGGCAAAAACAGCCTAAAACGACCCAAAACTGAGTAAAGTATGGATAATTTTTGCCATTTCGCTTCTATTGCGCACACTATTACGCCTTTATTTAACGGATAGAGTGACCCGACTAATACGCGAGTGCATGCCCCCTCGTGGATTGCCAGTGTGTAGCGGCAGCATTGCTGGGACGGAGGCGGGGAGGAGAGGAGAGGCGAGTGTAGCAGTTCTCACCGTTGCGCCGCTGCAACTCATATCAGTAAGCAAACTCCCCAGTGCTGCGCTTTGCCAGCAAAGCTAGCGGTCTGGCTAGCGGGGCGGGGGAGAGGGGAGGGGAGGGGGGAATGTGGTCTGGACTCGGGCGCGGTCAAGGCCCTTGGTGCCCCTGATGCTGTCATCCCGACAGCGCAGAGAGAGAGAGAGAGAGAGAGAGAGAGAGAGAGAGAGAGAGAGAGAGAGAGAGAGAGAGAGAGAGAGAGAGAGATATTCCAGGAGAGGGAGAAACTTGAAGAGAGACGAGAATATGACAGACCAGCCAATGAATTAGCTACAAAAGTATGAGGCCCCCCCTAATGCTGGGTCGCCAGCGGGCGCGCGGCGCGCGGGGTCGTGTTGCCTCACCTGCGTGACCTTCCAAAGCTCGCCGCCCCGCCCCGCCCCGCCCCGCCCGTCTCCCTTCGCCCCTCAGCGCCGAAACACACGACAAAGCTGGGAAAATAATAACAGCGAGCGAGCGATGACAGTTTTGCAAAGCAGACGCGAGGGTTCGCGTTACCGCTGGCGTCGGTGTACACTTGACCGGAATGTGTGGGCGAGCGTCTCGACGCTTCAGGGGTTTTGCCGCCGCATAGAGGAGGGGAGGGGGGAAGCGCTGGTATTTCTGACGCACCGCGGTAACTCGAGAAGTCGCAAAGCCTTCACCTTTTGATTTCACCTCACACCCGCAGAAATATGAAAAGTTGAAGCACACATTATTGGTTGTGTCAGAGACAGACACAATTTCACCGGCTGAAACAACAATATTATTGTTGTGCGGGCCGGAATTTCAGCGGCCGCGACCAAAATATTGCAGGTCTTAACCACGATTTCATGGTTACCCTAGATGTAACCATAAAGTGATTGTGATTGCAAAAGCTTTCATTTAAAATAATATATATTTTTAGTTAACAAACCTTAAAAAACCACGTGAAAGAGACAATTTTTTATGGGTATTTTCTTTTGCAGTTTTTTTTCCCCTTCTTCATTTTTAAGACAGCTGAGTTGCCTGCTGTTATAGGTTTTGCTGTAGGTTGGTCTTTTTTGAGAAGATGAAGTTCAGAAATTCTTGAACGTCGTCGGAGCCGAGGCGATACTATCACACTGATTTGATCCTAAGGCATCATCCTCCACACGTAAGAGCGGCAGCTGCAGAGACTCGAACGCAAGGGGGCGTGGCTGCTCTCTCTCTCTCTCTCTCTCTCTCTCTCTCTCTCTCTCTCAGCCTCGAGGCACGGTGCAAGAGACGGAGATGGATATATTATTGTTTGAAGCAGGCACACGTTGATCAGGGACGGTTGGTAGCTGTGTGTAATCACCAGCCCGGCGCATACAACGTGACGACGACGCAGGGGGAGCCTCTGTACTTCAGATCCAGCGATCTCGCCCCTGGTCTCGGAGTCGTCCACAACTAGCAGTGCTTAAGTGTAAGTTCATAAAAGGGTGGGAAAACACTGCACAGAAAACGGAGAAAGTTAGCTTTAGTTCGCCGCGAGTCAAATATTTATTTTCGGAATGGCGCAATGCCAACAAAATATCCAGTTTCACACTTGCAATTGCGCAACTGCCGAGTTTTACACTTGCACGAGTTAGACTTGGAAGTTTCACATGTTCAAGTGTTGAGCATGCTGCAGTTGCACACTTGGTTTAACAGTAGAAACCCAGTCTATGCAAGAATGTCACAAATTTTTAGGTGTGCATATTTCTATTCGTACACTTAATCCTGTATAAAGTGTTCAAAATTTTTGAGAAATTTCATACGTGCTACGAACTGTACGAATAAAGAGTCACCATCGCTTCAACAAAAAGTGCAAAGGCCAGCAATACTCCTAAAAGAGTGCGACATTCACACACTTGCGTTTCCAGTGTGGCCGTTGCGCCATCTGCCTCCGGGCGGGGCGGGCGCACTGCCGCACCTGCTGCCCAGCCCGCCCGCGACCACCTGCTGCAACCCTTTCTCCAAAAGTCAGCCAACATCTCCCAGCCGCGAGTCGGCGGGCTTTGTGTAAGCAAAGATAAGATTCCCAAACTTCTTTGCGCTTCTTTCAGAATTTTAGGTCCGTTTTAGATATTTAGTCGTTCATTTTCAGCGCTTAATTCCAACAGTGGCGGATCCAGAGCCAGCCTGAGGGGAAGTAGTACTTTTTGCCTACTTACAGGGGCAAAGTATTACTTTTTGCCTACCTTTCAGGCGGCTACCGAGGAGCCATGAAGGGGGCAAAAGGCCTTTCGCCCCTGGATCCGCGCATGAATTCCAAAGGAGATGTGAATCACATGTTTTGTTGCGAGGAATTTGCAATCGCCAAGTGACTGACCTTACTGCCTGCGTCAATGGCAGCGATTTAGTGGATTTACTCGGGGAGAGGGGGTGGGAAGATCTGAACTTTGGTGAACAAACATAAATTTTTGTGATTTTTAGTTAATTTTCTTTGATTTTCTTTCAAATTTTGTATCAATTTTCCTACTTTTCTTCTACAGTTTTTTCCCTGAAACTTTCTGGTGTACAAAATTTTCAATATTGTTCTCATTTTGGGTTAAGTGTATCTTGCAGGATCAGTTTCGTAGCCCCGGCGCGGTGGGTCCAGCCGCCGTTCCCATAACGTCCCCGTCGGTGCCGCGTCCCAAATTACAGGAGGTGATTTCTACGAGCGAGTAGCCGTAATGACCGCTAGCCGCCTCCCCATTCACAAGGGTCTGCCCCATTCAAACGTCCCTGCAACCCTTTCCTCCTTACGGGCCGCGCGCACCTGCCGGGACGGCTCCTGCCGCTCAGCAATAATAATTACGAGGAGGGTTCTTACCACTCATTTATTTGCAGCAGCGCTGTCGCACGTCGGAGTCGAAATGTAGAGGAGTGAGGGAGAGAGAGAAGAGGGAGGGACAGGTGATAGGGTCAGCGGGTCAGAGAGAGAGAGACAGCGAGAGAGCAAACAGGATCACTGGAAACCTGAGTGGGTAAATGTCGGTATGCACCACTGATTGAAATTTTGTCGTAAATTAACGATGGCAAAGTCGCTGCGGAACGATTTGGTCGAAACCTAACGATAAAAGAATCATTCTTCTACAAAGTAGTCGTAAACTTTTTTAATGAAACAGGCTTCAAAAGTTCGCCACTCGAAATCGTACACTAACGATAAAAGTCGTACATTTACTGCCAAAGTTGAAACTTTACGACAAATGTCGTAGAATTACGAAATAAAGTTTTAGCTGTCAGACATCTGTGCCAGAAATTTACGATAGTTTTGTAAACTTAAAATAAAAGTCGTAAATTTACGACTTTATTCGTTTTAAGATAATCTGTCTCGCTTTAAAACTTAGCGATATCAATTCGTCGTTCGCGAACGACAAAAATCGTATCTAAAAACGACACTATTGTTCACGAAAATGAAGTGTCGAAAATTTATGGCTATTTTTAAAAGTGTGTAAATATATAAATTTCCTTTCGTAAACTATACAGTCACCTTAAAATTTAGTAAACTTGCGTGCTCAAGTGAACGAATGGAAATTCGCACACTTTCACGACTGTGACAACTAAACACTTTCAAGAGAAAGTCTGAAACATGAGGAATAAAGCCTAACCTGCGTTAGCAAGCAAGGGTCAAAGGTCACTGGAAAAATTTCTAAACCTGTTGCTGACACACAGCGCTTCAAGTAACTACTATACAGGTTGTTTAACGGTTATTCTCAATGCCACGAACGCCTTCAAATTTAGCATTACTTCTTTTCTCTTATTTGTAAGCTTAGCAAAACCTTCCACGCACAAAGCTCGGGCGGAGGCGTATGTCTTGGAAACGAGTTTGCTCGCACAGACTGTACTTGCCTCCGTCCTCAAGACCAGGAGGAGCGAGGTGATTCCGAACACCGATTCGCACTGCCCTCTCTCCTGCTCCTTATTGCTGTACCCTCCATGAGTGCGACAAGGAAAGAGCAATATGAAACCAGTGAGCGGAATCACCCTGGAGGCTTCCACCCACAGAGGTTGCCGCAGATTGCAGCCCGAAGAGCGCCATGCCGTCCGATTAGATTCGCCTTCGTTAAAATCGCATCATTTCTGCCGGCACCTGGAGGCAGGTAGCGCGTCTCGCCTAAACATCCCCCCCCCCTCCTCTCTCTCTCTCTCTCTCTCTCTCCCTCTCTCCCTCCCTCTCTGCACGTGGCAAGGACGCGACGGAGCCGCCGCCGTGCGACTCATTACCCCGGGTGACCTCCACGACGTTATTCTTCTCCCTCCTTTCACCGCTTTCAGCTCCAAACACAAGTTTCCACGAATCAAGATTTCCAATCCTATCCCGCTGCGAGCAGCGCTCAAGCGCGCCTCATGCCTCATCCGGCAAGCGAGCTTCAGTATTTAATTCAACGACTTAAAAATCGTTTCCTTACGAAATGGTCGTACATTATTGTGCCACCAAAGTCCAAAAAAGTAGGCAAGACGTTACGGTTTTTGTCGTAAAAAAAGATTTCTGTCGTAAAATTACGACCCAAGTCGTTAATTTCCAACCAAAATCGTATCATAACGGCTCAAGTCGTACCCGTGTGACAATTTAGGTTCTAAGATTACGATCGGTCTTAAAGTTACGATCGAAGTTGTAAATTTACGTCTGTACATGTTTTAAAACGAACTGACTCGCCATTAAAATTAGCAACAAATTTGTCGTATACTTACGACAAAAGTCATAACATAAATGTGTCGTTGAAAAACGACATTGTTGTTCTATAATATGTCGTAAAGTTACGATTATTTTTACCAGTGTGTACGCCTTTTTTAAGTGGGATACCAAGTGGGAATATGGAACATTACAGGTATTATTGGTAATATTACACCAAATTTACAGTACTGACACCATTATCCGGAGAAAATGGGTAATATCGCCGTAATATCACCTGTCTTGACTTCACTGTAAACTGGTTGGCGTCTTTAGACGCCAAAATATTGGCGTCCTCTGAGAACGCCAAATCTTGGCGTTCAAAGACGCCAATATTTGGCGTTCTGAGAAGAAGAACGCCAAATCTTGGCGTCTTTCAACACCAAAATTTGGCGTTCTCAGAGGACGCCAAAATTTTGGCGTCTAAAGACGCCAACCAATCTACAGTGTTGAGAGAACCAGGTCAAATATGGGTAATATCAAAGTAATATTTTAGGTAATATCCTCTCGTGTACGGCGGAATATCGGAGTTGACTACCCTTTGTCAGTTGCACACTTTATTGTTTGAAAGTGTGCACCTTTGAACAGCCGACGCCTCGCCTTTGCTCACTTCTCTGCGCGACCGCGACAACTTTCTTTTCTTTTTTTTTTTTTTTGCGAACCGCACCACCGCCTTCTCAGCATGTATGTCCAGGTCCAGCAGCCGATTTCCTTTTAATAATTACTCGCGGCGCGCAGCTGCTGCCGAGCAGGGCTGCCGCCCGCCCGGCCCCGCCGGGGCACCACCCCGCTGACCTCCTTCGGGTCCGACACAAAAGCTGCAGCTGCCCCGCACATCTCACCCTGCTTCTTTAGTCGCGTGTGTTCCTCGTCCGACCGTCCGTCCGTCCGTCTGTCTGTCTGTCTGTCTGTCTGTCTGTCTGTCTGTCTGTCTGTCTGTCTGTCTGTCTGTCTGTCTGCTAGCGCGTCCGTGGGTCCGCCGCGCACACACACGTCGTCGAACGCACCGACAAGCGGCGGCGGCGTGGCGGTGGTTTATCTCGGAATCGAGAATGTCGCGAGTGTTGGCCGCGCCGGTCTGAAATTCCTTTCCTCCCAGCAAAACGATTTCTACAGTCCTGCGAGCGCGGCGACGAGAATACCTTTTGCGCCGGCCACAAGACCTATGCTGCATGAGCGTTTTCGTATTTTTAGTTATTTTTTCCTTATTTTAACAATTATAGGCAGGGAGGGTTTGACTCAAGGGGGTGTGCACTTGCGAGTCACTCTTTCCGTAATAAAGGGGTGAAAGTGTGCGTAAGAGAGGCGTAATGGCCAAAATTCTCCATATTTTAGTCATTTTTGGGTCGTTTAAAGCTTATTTTGCATGGTTATTTGGCCAAATCTGTAAACTTTTGGAGCGCAATACAACGTAATAGACGTGATAGTCGGGTCACAGACTTTGAAAGTGAATGCCCCCTCGGGTTTGGCAGGGAATACGCGAATATTATTGAGGTAACGGCATGTTGAATAAATCGCACGATTGTGATTTCAGACCCAGGGGACCCTTTTCCTCCGAGCACGCGCCCCCGCCTGGCCATGCGACTCTCTAGGGTTCCAACTACAATCGCTGGACTACGATCAAGCTCGTATTTCGCCGGCCAAAACCAAAAAAATATGGGCTTAAAAAAAATAAAAAAAAAGGAGAAAAGGAAAAGAATTAAGAGAAACACACACAAAAAAAAGTGAAACACATAAACAAGAGGACGTGTCTGCTGCGTGACGTATCAGACACGCCATCTGCCTCCTTTGCCCGATAGGACTGCTATGACGGTCAAGGTGGAGCCAGCAGCAGTCAGACTCGTCGCCAGGGTCTTCCAGACACCGCCGCCGCCGCGCCGGGCAGGAGGTGGGGCAAGGTCGCCAGGTGACGCAACGCCGCTCGCCTCCCAGCACGTATCGCACATGCACCAATGCAAATCCAGACGCCGGTGTGTGTTTCTTAAACCAGATCCAACAAGCATGAGCCCGGGTTACCTCGTCCGGAGGCGCAAGCAAAAATCCTGCATTTCGGTATGGCGTGAAGTTTTTCTGAATTTGCCTTAAATTTCGTGATATTTTAATTATTTTTTTTAGGTACGAAGTAGCCTTATAGTAATATTTGTTTTGAAATTAATTTGATATTTTGTGCACTTTTATAACATTAATGTATTTCAATAACTTCAGGTTTCTTTTTAAAAAAAAAAATATATTGAATTGATGGGGTGAAGAAAAAATTTTCCTCGCCTCTTCTACATGCAACCTCTACATGATACCTCGCCGAAACTTTTCATATTTTCAGAAATACTTGCATACTCGTAGTTTCTTCAAGCAGAGGCATCTCACACGAGGCGCTGATAAGTGTCAAACGTGTCAAACACTTGTGATTACGTAGCAGAATAGACACACAAGGTAAACATTACCTAAACTGAGACTAGAGCTTTAAATTTCCCAAAATTGGCCGGTAACATCTCAATACTGCTGCAAAGGCAAGGCTATTTCCTACGTAAAATCGCGCAAAATGCCCCAGTTGAGTTTCCAATTCATTTCGCAACGGTGACGTTGGTTGCACTCTATACATTCCTGTAGCTAACGGTGCCGTTTTTCACAAAGATTCAAAGGTCAGAGCATTTTCGGCTATAATGTAGCAAAGTTTCATTTTATTTAAACTAAATGTCACATGTTTATATTCAGCATTAAAGCTTATTTTCTCCATTTATTAAAAAATTTACCACATAATACTTGACTTGAGAGAACCAGGCCACAAATGAAAGGCTTATAAACTGCGCGTTTTAGACGAGACAGAAAATGCGGTTCCACTTGAGTTATAGTTTGTATCCTGCAGACTGTAACTTGCATCTGTTCACCGCTACTCTGGTCTGGTAATTCAAGTGAGCGGATGTCGCACACGTGTAGGTGTGCGAGGATTCTTTCGTACACTTGGCCACTAAAACGTGTGTATATCCCAGGAAAATTCACACGTTTAAGCGGCCAAGTGTACGAATGAATCCTCACACATCTGCAAGTGGGCGACATTCACACACTTGGGTTTCCAGTGTAGCTTCACTGGAAAAACAAAGGTGCTATATAGCACCCTTTTTGGGATGCTATTAAATTTTATGGGGTGTTACTGCACCATGCCTTTGTAAAGGCACGAATAGGGCCAAAAATAGCACCTTTGGGAGGCGATAGCGCCTTTCTAAAGGCACTATTTCACTAACGCCTTAGAAAAGGCATTAGATAGATAGCACCTTTGTTTTTCCAGTGTTTCTACAGGGCTGCTTGTTACCCAGCCGAGGTATAGCCCTCAACCTGCCGTCGCGCAAAGGATGAGTCACTCCGAGCCGATGCAGAGTCCTGGCCGCGGACCCCGGGCCCTGCCTTGTCATGTCAAGTCACCACGAGTCGCTGACTCTCGACTCGCCGTGGATAATTTCAGTGCAGAGGTTAAGACAAGCGTCCCCGCAAAACCGCACCGCGCCGGGGAAACGGGAGTGGAAGTACAGATGATGTGCGCACCAGAGCACGGCTGCATGTCGGCTGCGTGCGAAGCGACGCGCGCGCTCATGAGGTTCATCACTGTGAAAAATACTCGTAGGGGTTACGGGAAAATTTTCCATGATAAAAGTCGTAAAATTACAAATTGAAATTGTAAATTTACAAGCACCCCCTATAGACTTGAAATTGACCGACAAGCAAGAATGGGCTGTCGTAAATTTACCACATATTTTGTAAATGAAAATTACAAAAAGTGTCGTAAATTTACGAGGATATTTTTCACAGTGATAATGCAGGAGCGGCCAAGGGGTCCTTCACTCAGTTCGGGAGCGTACAGTACACACGATTGCCGATTACACGTGATTACCAACAGTTTTCGGCAAAATTTTCGACAGTAAAAATATTCACGTCGTTTTTTTTTTCAAATATTAATGAGATAAACCCAAACCAGCATGAAAATCAACGAAAGGAGGGGAATTTTTTTTTGGATGTGATTGCCAGTGATTATCGGACAAGGTGGACACAAGATTACCAGGAGCGGCGCACCTCACCTCGCGGAGGCAGCCCCGCTGTCCCCGGCGAAGGTCTTCATATACCACGGCGCAGGCAGAGGCAGGCCACCGACCGTAGCAGGGAACCGCAAGGACCTACTTGGGAGGAGCCACGCGGTCATAGATCACACACACATTCTCCGCCAGGGAGAAAACCCTCAGCTTGAAGGAAAGAAATAAAAAGGAGGAAGAAAAGAAAACGAATTATTGTCGTTTAAAAAAGACACTCTCATCGATCAGGCTTTCGACGAGGCAAACGCAATATACGTTAACACCGCGAACGCGAAATAACGTTTCGCTAAGGTTTCAGCCGGTTCCACACTGTAAACTGGTTGGCGTCTTTAGACGCCAAAATATTGGCGTCCTCTGAGAACGCCAAATCTTGGCGTTCAAAGACGCCAATATTTGGCGTTTTGAGAAGAAGAACGCCAAATATTGGCGTCTTTCAACGCCAAAATTTGGCGTTCTCAGAGGACGCCAAAATTTTGGCGTCTAAAGACGCCAACCAATTTACAGTGCAGCTTAGGGTAAACAATGTTTTTTTTCTTTTTCTTTTTTTTTCAGTAATGTAGTTAATTCTTATGAAATTTTAGCGATTTTTTTCCACATTTTTTCTACATTTTAAAAATAGTTTTAAATGTTTTCTAAAATTTGGGTTTTAAATTTACTGAAAATTTTCTGAATTCCAGTCAATAACTGACGCGTATTTAAAAACAAGAATATTTTAGTGTTTTCCTGAAGGTTTTCCAAGGATTAAGAAGAGACGGACGAAAATTTCAGCGTTACTTCCACCGTGTGTTCTGAAGGCCGATCGCGACTCTCCTCGTAAGCTGGTGCAGAGATTTTAACTGAGTGTTTAAAGTAATAACTGGCTGACTTTCGCTGGACACTGGACCAACACAGGGCTTTAATTTTTACTTGGCTGGCTCTTACTGGATACTGGATCAATACGGGACTTTTATTTTAACTAGGTTTCATACTACACGTAAAGTCAAGCTGACTGCCTACAAAAAATTCCTCGGGCAGTTTTCTCCGAGGGTAACGCAGTAACTCACTTTCTCCAATCAGTGTACATTCTGCTTTCCAATCATTTTCCAATCACCATCCAGTCACATAATTTTTCAACAAAAGTCTATTTCAAGCACCTTAATATGGCAAAATATCTGATTGGTGCACAAAAAATGTAGTTTTTTCAGGTTTCGTTCAATTTTCCTTCCAATCACAATGCAACCCTCCAATCAGGTTGCACCCCCTTTTAAAGTGCGAGGTACCCCTCGGATTTCTCTACCCAAAGGGGGCCATATGAAACAATTAACATACGTTTCCCAGCGATTTCAGAACGCAATTCCGTTAAAAAAAAGGAAAAAAGAAAAACGTGTGCATAGGTGTGCTTCTAGTATTTTTACGACCGCGGGCGGGGCGGGGGCAGGAGGCAGCGGAGCAGTGTGAGTGGTGTATGACAGCAGCAGCCTAGCCGCACTTCCTCCCTCCTCCCCTGCGCCCGGAAGCACCCCGTCCCCCACCCTAGGCGCCTGGCGTGCTCTGGCCTGCCGTCTCATTCCGAAGATCGCTCTCCTATACCTCCGTCCTTGTCGCACTCATGGTGCTCTGCCACCCCCCACAGATAGGACACCGCCACAGGTGCGACAAGGACGGAGGTGCGAGAGCGCGACTGCCCCGGGCGGATGGGCTGGGCTGGGCTTAGCGCCCGTAAGCGGATCCAGCTGCTCTGACGTTTCCTCAAAATCATGATTCAATAAAGGGGGACCCCGGCGGGGGCGAAGGGGAGGGGGCGCAGCCGTTTTGCGCGATAATCCGTCAGGACGACGCTCTTCATCCGCCCTTTCCTATTCCGCCCCATTCGTCCGCTTATTCACAGTTTTCCCGCCGGGCTGCGTGCGCGGGAGCGTTTATATATTTTCTCCCGGACCCCCGGGCCGGGCCGCGGGGCTGAGGAGGCGGGCGCGTCCGAAAGCCGCGCCGCACAGGGTATCGGCCTTCTCCCTGATCTGAGAGATTAGGTTGAGGCCACGGCGCGCCGCCCGCAACGGGGACAGAGCAGTCCAAGCCAGTGCAGGAGGTGGCAGGTAAATGTGTGCGCGTCCCTGTGACTTCAGTCGAACAAACACATTTTAAAAACACAATCTTTTAGTACAATCACGCCTTCACGATGGAAATTTTCACTCTGACAGGGCCGAAAATCGGCATTATGCACTATCGACACCTAACCCAATGCATCGATAATGTAGTATCGATACGGAGAAAGTGTCTATGTCGTACTATAAAGAAAGTGATTTGCCAACAACGACTTGCTTTTTATCGCTGTAATCCACTCAGAAGCGCTGATTCACATTAAATACACTGGGAACCAAAGTGTGTGAATGTAACATACTTCAAGGTGTGCAAGTGCCCATTCGTGCACTTGGAGGCCAAAGTGTGGGAATTTCCAAGGAAAATTCACACTTTTGCGCCCTCAAGTGTATGAATGGGCATTCGCGCACACATCTAAGAACACGACATTCGCACACTTGTGTTTCCAGAGTATGCAAATAACAGAATTTTCCATTTTTTAAAAAATACAACTGTAGATAACATTTTTATATCAATAATATGAACATTAAACATTTTTATTAAATATTTAAAAGACAGCATCAAACATACCTGTAACAATATGAAACATTTTCATTACAATATTTAACATTTCCATATTTCCACAGGACAGTGTCCTGAGCACAATACCAAAGAGTCACGGCCCCCTCGAGTGTCTCTCTGCCATCCCTCCTCCCTGCCCAACTCATCTCGCCGCCCGCTCGCCCACTTCCTCCTCAAAATTGTGTTTCCATTATGATTTTCCATGGAGCGCACCAGCAGCGCAGAGCGACGGGACGGGACGGTCCAGTCGCCTGATTCCGGAGATCGCCCTCGCACCCTCCGTCCTTGTCGCACTCACGGGGCCCCGCCATCCCAGACATGGGGTGCCGCCGTGGGTGCGACAAGGACGCAGAGGTGCGAGGGCGATCTTCAGAATCAGACGGCAGACGCACGGAAGTCTTGGAGGGCCGGCCGCATTGAGCGCTCATTAGGGCAAGCACGCGCCTGGATGCGGGCGTATCCTGCCGGGGTGAGCAGGGCGGGGCGTGGACAAGTAGTTTGTTATTTGAGGACATCGAGTATCAGATTGAGGACGAGCACTGTTATTCCATTCCGGTGACGTCACGTTCTTTTACATGTGAAAAAAGTCACCTTGTTTAAAATGCAGTGTCACATTTCTTTTCGATGTGAATCGCCCAAAATATGCGGGCTAAATTTTATTGTCACATTCAAAAGAATGTGCCATTAATATTAAAAGGATAATGTGACAGTTTTCACATGAAAAAGAATGTGACGTCACAGTTATTGAATAACAGTGAGGACGGTGCGGTCGAGGCCGAGTAACCACGAGGGTTTCATCACTCGGCCCGACAGCGCATACACACGATTATCGAAGACCAAGAATGTAAAACTTTGAAATTTATGTCGTTTGTTTGAAATGTGATTATACCAGTGATTATCGGACAGAGTGTACACAAGAGTACCACACACTAACTGGCAATGTACTTTTTCGTACATGTGAAATGTACGCATATAAACGTGCGGATTTATGTAAAAATCGTGCAGAATTATGTAAAATATTGTGCATGGATCTGCAGAATTTATTACATGTCGAAAAAATGCACAATAATTAACAGATTCATGTACAGTATTTTACATAATTCCGCACGATTTTTTACATAAATCCGCACGTTTATATGCGTACATTTCACATGTACGAAAAAGTACATTGCCAGTTAGCGTGCAGAGTGGTGGACTACTCGGGTATGTACTCTCTCCAGCTTCGTCCCAAGAAAGAAAAGCAAGCGTCACTTGCACGCTAAATCTTATGAACTTTTTTTATACGCAGCTACCGATTTCTGTAAACATGCTCTGTTTATGAATAATTTTGTACCCAATTATGAACAAAATGATCCGACTATGAACAATTTTTTTCATAATTGCGCACGAAATTATGCGTAAATAGAGCATGTTTACAGAAATCGGTAGCTACGTATAAAAAAAGTTCACAAGAATTTAGTGTGTGGATTTAAGAACACTTAAGCGCTCAATCTACGCAGCAAGTAACCCAAGAACAAAGGACATGCGTTCCATTCAGACTGCAAGCGATCAATTCGAGAACAAAGTGAGGTTGGTTCGAGTACAAATACCCTGGAAATTTGGTGAATGTCGCTTGGTAGGTGTGCGAGGATTGTATCGTACATTTGACCAACCAAATTTGGAAAGAAAAAAAAAAAAAAAAGAAAAAAAAAGAAAAGAAAAAGAAAAGAAAAAAAGGAAGATAGTGCATTAATGAATCCTCACACACCTACAATTGTGCGGCATTCACACACTACGGTTTCCAGTGAATAAAATGCGATGGAACTTGAAATGAAGATGAACTTAGCCCTCGATTTTAACACATTACACACGGCTCAAGTGCATGCTTTTCTAAATGTGGAGTTTGGCCACGCGTACGCAGAGGGTATTTTCTAATACACATTCTACACTCTAAATGGGGAAAGGACACTATTGTATCCAGCCAAGTTGTGCCCTTGTGCACATCTAGAGAAGATATAAATTTGTTTCCAATCTAGGGACAAAATAGGCTAAATTGTCCCTAGATTGGAAACAAATTTATATCTTCTCTAGATGTGCACAAGGGCACAACTTGGCTGGATACAATATTGTCATTTCCCATTCATAGTGTACTCTTGCAACGGCGTCACTCCGGCCATGAGCTTAGGGGCCGTACACAAAATACGTCACGCACTTTGGGGGGAGGGGGGGGTGTCGGTCGGATGTGATGTGAGGGTGATTTGGGGGAGGGGGGAGTCAGTGGGAGCGTGACGTCGCTTTTTCGCAAACTCAGAAAACCTGGTCGACAGCGCGCAGCAGCCGTGCTGTGGCAGCGCTGTGGCGGCCCGGGCGGCCATTTGAAGATTCTTTGTAAAAATATCTTAGCATATATGTAATTATGTCTTCTACACATAAATCACCCATAAAAATTTAAATTTCTTCTTAACAAGCAAAAAGTCGTTTTTTTAGTTTAATAGATATTTTTTAACCGTGTCCCATTTTTCCCGAAAAACGTGACGTCACCGGGTTGGGGTTGGCTCGGATGTGATGAGTGGGTGATTTAGGGGAGGGGGGTGGCGAAAATCCCGAAAAATTGCGTGACGTATTTTGTGTACGGCCCCTTATCGAAGAGCAGTTTCATTTGCGGCAAGCTATCCGCAACCGCCAGGCTTTTTGCGGCGCTAAAACGACTGGCATTCTCCGATTTAAAGCTTTCCTCTTTAGAAGTTTTTATACTTTTCGACTCTTGGGTCCATCCAATCTTGTTGCGATATTTTTTTCTCTTCCCCTGCGCTGGAGCGAGCTGCTCTTGTGCTCTGCTCTGCGATCTCTGTGCGTTCCGCGTTTTGGAAGTCACTGGAGCGAGAAAGATTACTATTCACCTGGTTCTGGCGCGGCGTGGCGAGGCGGGGTGGGGTGGGGTGGGGTGGGGTGGGGTGGGGCGGGGTGGGGTGGGGTGCGGCCGGGAAGGGCGCGGCATCTGCCGAACGCGACGGCGGCACGCGCCACCTCACTCAGAGCATATGGTTCACCTCCACTGACAAAATTTAATAGAAAAAAACCTACGGAAAAAAAAAAAATTATTGAAAGACACATTAAATTTTGAAAACATGCCCTTGCAGAAAAATTAGATTCACTGTGTCAGGTCGATGATGCAGCCGTAAGACTAAAAGTGCACGATGAGGTAGAAATCAATTGTACTGTGTCGCAATGGAATAGTATTTATCTGGGATCTAGGAAAAATGGTCAAACATTTGCGTATGAGGAAAAATATACTCTTAAAATCTGTGACACGACTATAATGTCCATTACGCTGTAATAGGGTCCGAAATTTTACAAATTTGGCCCAAAACAGTCCAAAACGACCCAAAAATGAGTGAAATATGGAATAGTTTGGCTATATTACGGTTGTATTACGAAAACTATTACGCCTTCATTATGGATAAAGTGACCCGACTACCGCGCGAGTTCATTCCCCCTCGTTTGCGTAAGCCCGAATTTGAGAGTTTGTTAACAACAACAAAAATATCCATACTCCCCACACTTTTAAACGAACAGAGAGGCACCCAACCCAAGGCAAACTACAAACCCAGCGGACGCAACATCGCGGACCTCTGACACAAACCACCCACATGGAACAGTTTCTCATACCAGCTGACTTCTGTAATTAAATAATTGCAATTTAAACGCGCGAGCTGCCAGAGCCTCCCAATTACAACGTCTCGGAGGAAACGCCGGCCGGCGGAATATCATAATAGGCGTCTTGTCACGAACACGAAGTGTGTGCGGGGGTGGACGGCCCGTCAGGGCGCCCCAGGGCTGAGCCGGCCACGCGAAAAGGATTTTACCAAAATTAAAAATAGAAAAAAATATGAAAGCATAATATAACAGTTTCAGTTTTACAAATTAGTGGGTTATAACCCAAAGTGGGTGTTTAGCAAGTAATAGAAGTGCGATCTTAGTTCTGAACTTCTGTGTGCATTTTGTTCTTGTGTGATTTTGTGGAAATTTTTCACAATTACAAGCAAAATTGTGCATATTCACGCACAAGAAGTTAGAAGGCACAGGCAGAGGCATGCGCACAGAAGGTCATAAAACAGACGACTCAAATAATAATAATCAGGTAGTTACATCTTCTCAGCAGCATCCCTGACCGAGGGGTCCCGCCCAACTCTCCAAGAGGATATTCAAAGAGTTTCGCGAGTATTGACGAGTATCCGAGAGAATTCACGAGTATCCGAGAGTACACTGGTAAAACAAAGGTAGGATTTAATGTCTTTCTACACGCTTAATGTCTATGGACTTTTCTATGGACAATTTTGAGCATGACCAGAGCTAGTAACAAATTTGCGTACATATATGGACAATTTGTCCACAGTTATGGACAAGTTTTGTGTACAATTGGACACAATTTTAATTTGTCCATAGTTGGTAACGTTTAAAAACGTCTGTAGACTGTCTGCAAAATTGCTGCCAAACAGTCCACTATTATGTCCATAAAGAAATTTTGTGAACAACGACGAACAAATTTGTTCGTAGTTGTCAACAAAATTGTAGACAACAATTTTAGTAACAATTAAATTGTCACTGAATCTGAGAACAAAAAAGTCTATAGGAAATGTCCATAGACTTTTAGAGTGTAGGGGTGTGAAATTTTAATGCCTTTGCAAAGGCATGAAATTGTCCAAAGGCGTTAAAATCTAACACCTTTGCGCATTTTTAATGCCTTTGCAGAGGTGCTAATTTTTAATGCCTTAAAGGCATTAAAACCCTTTTCGTCCTACCTTTGTTTTTCCAGTGTATTATTCACGAGTATTGGCAGTATCATGCGAATTTTTTTTTCTTTTTTGGCGCGAGTATTCGCGAGGTTATTTTTTTTTTCTTTTTTTCTTGACACTGACTATTTAAGTGGGGGACCCCTCGTCCCCGACGGCAACTATTTTTCTCCATAACGTCACAACAGCAGAGAGACTGCGTCCAGCGAGTAGAGCCAACAAGAACCGCGGCAGCCGAGGCAGAGGAACTGAGGTCTTTGACTGCGGGCGCCAGCAGCGGCGGAGCGTGGCGAGGCGGGGCAAGGAAGCAGGGTGGGGCGGGGCGGGGCGGGGCGGGGCGGGGCGGGGCGGAGCGGGGCGGCGCGAGCACAACTTGTTGCCGGTAGCCACCGCAGCGCGACCGCCTTGAGATCGCTGGCTGTACTGTGAGTGAGTATTAATTCCGTCAACAACGAGGCTTTCGCATCGTTTTCAGGCCGACCAAGGCTAAGGCGCACACCGGCGATTGCAACCTATACCTAGATGCTGTGCTGAGAAAGTACATATTTTTGGGAGGACGTTTATAGCTTTTAAAAATACTTTTCTCCAGAAAAAAATGTTTGAAATACGTCAACTGACAGCAGCCACACTGAGGAGGAATATGAAGTATTTCACATCATGCAGATGTAACTGTAAAAAAACCTTCAATGCACAGCTGTTTGAAGTCAGCAAAAAAGCTGCTGAGATTGTAAAGCGTTAAAACAAAGCAAAAGGAAAACAAACCGGTCTACATTGACTACATGGAAAAAAAAAATCTTATAAGAGTATACTCTCCCGCGGAAAAAAATTTCGAGGGGTCCACCACTCTGGTAATTTTGAGTCACATGCCAAAATTCCTCTTTTCCTTCTTTTTCCATGCTGTTGAGGGGTTCCCTCTCCTTAAAATTTGCAAAAATGGCATAAATTTCAACGTTTCTTCGAGAATTTTACCAAAACACTGTTGGCAATCACCGGTAGTCGGGAATCATAAGTACGCTCCTCAGCCGAGTGGTTGAACCCTCGTAAAAATTTCACAAACATCACATATATGCGCACCTCCCGTGGTTTGGCAATGGCGCGGCACTAGCCGAGCAGGCTATAGGTGAGCCTGCCTCTCAGCGCGGCCCTGGCCGCCACCTACCAGTACGGCCCTGACCAGCGCAACAGTCTGAGCTACACCCCTTCCCCCACCCCCCCCTTTTCCCCTCTCCCAATCACCGACGCGCGCGACGCACGTCGCGTCGTCACAACCGTTCTAACCTCGAAGGGGACTCAGTTGTTTCCGGCAACACCAACCGCGGTACCGGAAAAAGAGGCCGGCTCGATCTGCGGCAGCGGAGCAAGGATGTGTGCAGATGGAGGGGGAGGGGAGGAGGAAAAAGGGGAGGGGGGGGGGACACTCTCACCCAACGACGCCACGCGGTGTAACCTTCGCCTTGACCGTCGTTTAACGGCCAGTCACGTGACCCGGTCACGGCGCTTCCGGTCGAGCTGGCGTTATTGACAGAGCAGCAACTTCCGCCGCTGCCAATATTGCTCTAGGAATCCAAGTGTGATATACGTCAGTTTAAACTGCGAAACTTTAGTTTCGCAGTGACAACTGCAAGCCTCCCGAGTTTTGCACTTTGGACTGCAAAATCACGAGTTCGTCAGTTTACACTAAAAACTAATGACTTCTACACTTTCGAGTTTTGCAGTTTAAACTGACGAGCTCGTGAGTTTTGCAGTTTAATCTGCGAAACAAAAGTTTCGCAGTTTAAACTGTCATGTCGTATGACACTTCTTAAATTTGCAGAGTGTCCTGTAATATGGGCGCGCTAGTCACCCTCTCCTTACCTATAGTCCCGGCTGTCTCATTTCTGCGTCGCTTCTGCAATGTAAAACGATGAGTGATGTTTATCGTTCGTGCACTCTAAATGCGAAGGGACATTTTATTGTCCCTTGAACTAGCAACAATGTGGTTGTCCATAGCGCTAGACAACAGGTTTCATGGACAAAAATGTGGCTTTTCATACAAAAGTTGTGTAATTAGAAAGAACAAAATGTCTCTCAAAATTATTGTGCCCCTGTTTGCAGCAAATTTGTTGCAGAACTGTCAACGTAATTTAACGTCCATAGGCGTGTACAAATGCTTTGTCCATAAAAAATTAAACAAATTTGTCTCGTCGGTGCACAAAATTGTGCAAAGCTGTACACAATTTGTCTGGTTTTGGAACAAATTTGCATCCTTTCTGGATGTGCACAGAAACATTTCTACATAAGAAACAAAATTGTTCTTTCGCATTTAGAGTGTTGGGAAGCGATTTTGAGAATTCAATTTCATCACTCCTGGGGGAGTAACTTTCACAAAAATCGCTCGTTTCGAGTCATTTTGCGTCATTTTCGGTTAAAAAATGACTCAATAAAAGTGATTTTTGGTTACTAAATGACTCAATCAGAGTTATTTTCGCGAATATCGCTCCATTAGAGCGTTGAAAATAATTATGGGTCGCTCCATCCGAGCGAGGAAAGAAAATCGCTCATTGTTTTTGTACTATGTGCACTTTGAGCCGTGTACACAGGCAGTAATGCTGGACGCAATTTCCACATATTTTAGTCCAAGAGAACTCATCTAATCTTCGAGTGTAAAACTAAAGCTTCTGCAGAAATTTTATGATACAGTTTAAACTGGCAAAACTCACTCTAAAAGTCTATGGACATTTCCTGTAGACTTCTTTGTTCTCAGATTCAGTGACAATTTAATTGTTACTAAAAGTATTGTCTACAATTTTGTTGACAACTAAGAACGAATTTGTTCGTCGTTGTTCACAAAATTTCTTTATGGACATAATAGCGGACTGTTTGGCAGCAATTTTGCAGACAGTCAACAGACGTTTTTAAACGTTACCAACAATGGACAAAATTAAATTGTGCCCAATAGTACACAAAACATGTCCATAACTGTGGACAAATTGTCCATATATGTACGCAAATTTGTTACCAGCTCTGGTCATGCTCAAAATTGTCCATAGAAAAGTCCATAGACATTTAGAGTGTACAGACTAAAATTAGCAAAGATTTTGTTGCGAGAGATATCGAGAGAAATAAGCGTTTCGCATTTTAACCTATTTACTATATTTTATTATTATTTTTTAACACGGCCCTCTGAAGGCAAAGCACAGCTCCTCTGCTTTGTCACACATGCCGACAGCTTTCACTTTCTTTTTTTTCTTTTTCTTTCTTTTCTTCACGTCACTCTGCCGGGCTGAGCCGCGCTGTCACACACGCGACCTCCGGGGGCCTAACTGTCCTGTCTGCAGCAATTAGTGAGGGCGGTGTGTTTACGAATAGATATGTAAATATTTATAGCGGGCGGATGCCTGCCTGCTTCCTGTGGCCCGCCCCGACCCGCCTCCCCGGCCTGAGGGGTAATTTACAGCAGGTATTGATCAGAGCTGACGGGCTGATCCAATACACTGACGCAAGTCCAAGCTTAAAGATGGAAAAAAAAGTAAACAATCTAACGCGTTAAACGGCCCCCTAGATTTTGACACATACCATAGGACGAAAAGTGCACAACTTTAAAAAATAAATGCACTTAGAAAAGGGATAAGCTGTGCAGCTAAGAAAAATAGCTATATGTGCATAGCTAATTTTCGGAACTATACACCACAATGTACACTCTAAATGACCATGGACTTTTATTGTTACCAGCCCCTGGACTTTTTTAAACATGCCTAGGCCGGATACAATATTGTGTGTAGTTAGTTACATTTTAGAAAATTTTGTAACTAGCTAGTAACAAAATTTTCAAAAATGTAACTAACTATACACAATATTTTATTCGGCTTAGGCATGTTTAAAAAAGTCCAGGGGCTGGTAACAATAAAAGTCCATGGTCATTTAGAGTGTAGACTGTACTGCTAAAAACTTAGCTCTAGGGCAAAAAGTTTGGTTACACCGATAAAATTTTTGCTAAATGGCTCGAAAAGTTACTTATCCATAAAAAGCTAATTTTTTAGCTGCGAAGCTTAACCCTTTTCTCCCAATACTATTTGTGAGTACCAAATCATAAACTTTATCCGCCAAACATCCTCCACAAAAATGTCGTCTAGCGGGTCAGTTATCAAGAGTTATCAACAATGCCGCCTCGGTGTCCATAGGCCTAGAGATGTGCAAACAGGCTTGGTTCGAATTCGAACGAACACGAACAAAAATTTAGGAAAACAACTCGAACCGAACCGAACACATCTGAAATCACCTCGAACGAACCGAACCGAACACATAAGTGTTCGTATACGAACAAACAACTTTCAAACTAAATTCTTTTTTCTTAATAGTATTAATCATTTTAATGCTGGACAATTTCTAAAATGCGTTTATTTCTTCAGCTGCGGTACATTTTTCTTTATCAATGTTGATTTTAAGGCATTGTAACTGAATTTATGCAGAGAGGTGGTGAATGTTGTTCGACCACGAACGCTCTGAGATGAAATTTTTCGAACAGTTCGTGCCCGAACATTTAATGTTCGTTTCCGAACGAACAAACATAGTGTTCGGTTCGTTCGTGTTCGTTCGAATCCGAACATGTTCGCACATCTCTAGGTGACCACTCCATACGATCATGGAATTTCTGGACTGGGATGCGATATGTAAAAAGGGGCGGGGGGGGGGGGGGTTGATCCGACACAGAGCGGGTATCAGAGCCTCACCGCTCCGCAGTGTATTTTACGCTGTAATCTGAGCAAGCAGCTTGGTGGTACAATACAAGTTTTATTTTCTAAAATGCGTCTATCGCGTTTCCCGTAGCGCACCAGAAGCCGCGTGGTGATGTGAGATTTTCGTCTGCTGCGGAAGCGCAGGCAGGCCTGAGCGGGCGTCGCACGGGAAACGGAAATCCACCCAACCGGACACAGTTATCAACGTACGTTCGGCCGTGGTCTGCGTCCGCAGTGCGGCCGGAACATCACAGATTGATCACCCGACGACGCGCCAGTCCGGACGCAGCCGCGCGCAATGTCACCGGATGGCGTAGCACGGGACGCGATGCTCGCGTGCGAAAGGTCAGTTGCGAACAGGGACAGTCACAAGGTGCTTATTTATACACGTCACTCACGGTCTGCACCCTTCTAAAGGGCCGACGCCGACGCGAGAAACCTAAATGCGAGGGAGTGAACTCCTTGGGTTATTCCAGGCACATACCGAAATTTCGATTTATACATTGAAAATATTCCGTCTCATGGAAAATAATCATTCCCATTGATTCTGAGAATTCCATGCTATGTTTGAGCTAGTTTCTTACAAAACACTGCTTTTCATATCAAAGGATTTGGGATATTAGTCATAAAATCAAATTCTTGGTATTACACATTCGCGACTTATTTCGGTTTCTGCTCCGTCGAAGGACGGGATATACCCAGTACTCTCCCCACCGCCGCATTCCCAAAAGTACCCCTCGAACGCAACACTTTTAGTGACAATATAATTGATTAGGAGGAAAAAAAAGTTTTGAGGAAATGTCGATAGAATTTTAGAGTGAAGGAAAACGAAAAGAAAAGTTTAAGTCCACTTTGATTCGTGGCAGATTTCATGGGGTGTTTTGTCCCATTTTAATAAAAATCAAAACTAATTAACTATTATATTGACTGACATGTAGAAACCACTAAACTATACAAAAACGATTACATTTCCATTCATATAATGCATCACAGCCATAATTTAAATGTTTAACAAGTCTCTTCTTCAAAAAGAAAAAAAAGGAAAGGAAACGATGCGAAGGAATTGATGTTGGAATTCATCATAGAGAAGCGTATTTAGGAGCAACGGTATTTTTCTTGGGATCGTAGACTTTCTTGTTGAAAACAAACTTCTCCAGCCTCACAAGCTTTGGTTAGGTACTCTGAGCCTCATTCCAATTTTGTCTCTCATGGGAACCCTAAAACCAGAATGATTGAAATATAAAAGTAATGCAACAAACAGGAATATGCAGAAAACCAAACCCAGAGATACTCACACTAACAATGATTTCGAGGGAGGTCAGCTCGGAATTGCCCGAGCCACCCAAGCTTTCCACCAGACCAGATACACATGCCTTGGCTTCATACATTTCTCTATTTCCATAGTCCAGGGTCACTCTGGTTATCCATGTTGTATTCCGCAAAGCAGTACGGACACTTTGTAGTGCATCCAAAATTGCCTCTTCTTGGTCCGGATCAAGTTCACCAGTCGGTAGGCAGATTTCGAGTTCCTTGATTGACAAACATTTCTGCAGGCACTCCATGCTTACAGAAATTGGGGTTGTCAACCTAGAAAGATGGGAAGCAGGTCCAAAGGGGGATATTTATTCCTATAACACATTACGTTCCTTCCTTTGCTCACATTGTTTTAGCGAGAGCTGGGCCAGGTTTCTGAAAGACTTTAACTGCTTCCACGAGTCAAAAGATGGACACTGCCCGTGCAAAAAAGATTTCCGAAAATGGAAGCAAAGTCGTTCGAAACTCGTCTGTCTTGACAGACGATTTTTGGACGAATTTTCTGCCGTTTTCTTACAGCTCTAAGACGACGTTCAGACCTACTGATACAGTTGCGGTCGTAGTTTCGGACGAGCTTCTTCTAGGACTATAAGAAAAAATGAAAATACGGCCGGCTGGCCAGCGGGCTCGAACCGTAAACCCTCCGCTCGAGAGTCAGGGTGGCCACGCGATCGGAATTTTCGATTTCCCTGACTTCTCCCTGACTTTTCCCTGACTTTCTTGCAAATTTCCCTGACTTTTTTTACCGTGCTAGCCAGTAAATTTTACCGTATTTTAGGCACATCAAAAATATTTTCGTACTTTTGAATTCGAGAAAATTATGCAAGCAAATAGAAAATAAGTGCCACGTTTGTTGCTACCGTCCCGGGGGGAAAACAAGCGTGAGATTTGAAACGATCTGGGACTTCGTACGGATTTCCCTGACCGCCCGTCAATTTCCCTGACTTTTCCCTGACTTCCCTGACCACTTTTTATTTCCCTGACTTTTCCCTGACTTCCCTGACTTCCAGGTTGCGTGGCCACCCTGAGAGTCGATCGCTTAGCGCGCTTGGCCAGGGTGCACCTTTCTTGAGATTCAGGAGCATAGCCACCACGTTGCAGTCTGAAAGATTTCGAGCGGAATTTCGGGGATTTGCAACAGCTTTCACTGGAATTGAGAGATTTCAGAAAGGATTTCGAAAGATTTCGCGGGGTTTCTGAAGATTTCTCTTGATTTCTGAAGATTTCTCTTGATTTCTGAAGATTTCTCTTGATTTCTGAAGATTTCCCAAGATTTCGGAGACTTTGCGGGATTTCAGTCAAGCAACCACTCCAGAAATCCTGTGTCCCTAGCCGGCGAAATCCTGACGAAATCCGACTGAAATCCCGCGAAATCTCCGAAATCTTTGGAAATTTTCTGAAATCAAGAGAAATCTTTATCTTATGTCACTGAAATTGTGGACAAAAAAGTCCACAGGAAAAGTCCATAGACATTTAGAGTGTACACGTTATGTTGGTACACACTTCGATATGCAGTATAAAAAAGATTTTTACATTCTTAATAAAAAATTGTGCGTAACTACCTTAAAAATTCAAATCCCTGTGCGCTTGCCCAACGCACACTATGGTTGCTTTCTCCCGACCCGACCCGAACTGAGGTGATGATCAGTATATGCGCACTACAGAGACTGCTTGTGCTGTCTCTCTCACACCGACTGCCTTCCTACCCACCGTTTTTTTTTTTTATTTATTTTTTTTATTTTATTTTATAACAGTGTGATGGGTGAACGCAGCCTAGCGCTGCTAGCGCCGCCTTCGCACTTATTCAGCCCGCCACGGTCCCTCATCCTGCCGAACCTCTCTCAAGCGCGGTGGATTCCAGACGGCGGAAACCCTAAATAAATGTCTCCAGCGGCACGCGCCCAAGCCCGCTCCGCCCCCCGCTCCTTCATGGCGCGCCCCGCGGATGTCGCCCGCCTGCGCCGGATCCGGGGGGAGGTGAGCTAAAGATGAGAGAGGGGCGGTTTGAAGCAGCAGGATGACATTCCGTGTTGAGTGTTAGCATGTCGCGTATACCAGTAGATGAGTGAGTTTTTGTTCGCGCACTTGCAACCTTTACACTTCAGCACACGAAATAAAGAAGCTTGGCTCCGGCCGTGTCGCTTATTGCAGCGACACACATTTTAACATGCGGAAAAAGTCATTGAAATGCGGCTTCTTTTGTCCTCGGCCCGAACCACCCCCACTGAGAGCAGATCGGGAGGGTCAGGCTGTCCGATGCCCCGTCGGCAGGTCACAAGTGTTGCTGCCGTGGCTGAGGAGGCAGAGTCAACTCGCCAGGCTTCTTATTTCGTGTGCAGAAGGATAAAGTTCGTGAAGTTACTACAGGAAGATCCAATATTTCCATTGTTGTTCCATTTGATTGCTTCAACAACGGAGAAAACGGCGTCTTGGTTTTCAAGCACTTTCGGAAAGAAGAAGAAAAAAAAAACAAGCAGCAGCTCTTATACAGAAAATGCACAGGGTTTTCGGGGCTGCTTGCACTCTAAATGCGATGGGACAATTTTGTTCCCCCCAAAGAAACGTTTTTGCGCACATCCAGAGTGGATGCAAATTTGTTTCTAAAACTGGACATATTGTGTCAAATTTGGAACAATATGTCTAGTTTTAGAAACAAATTTGAAATTTGCATCCACTCTGGATGCGCGCAAAATCGTTTCTATGGGGGGAACAAAATTGTCCCCTTGCATTTAGAGTGTGGAAACCTCAGACGAGGTTTTTTTTTTTCATGTACACGATAAAAACAATGTCTGATTTTTTTTTTGGAAAAAGGGAAAATTTTGAGCGACACCCAGGGACGTAATTGGGGCGATCGCCCCTCGGGTCCCCGAAGGGGACCCAAATTTCCGATTTTCGGCTGTCATACGGGGCGCACTGAGCCGCAGTGGTGGCCCCGTGTGCGACCCGCGCCCCCGCCTTTCTTGAGTCCACAGAATACAATACACAGAAACGTAACGGAATACTAGACATTAAAGTAGAATTCGAGGTTTGCCCCTGAAGTTAGGCAACCCGCGATGCACCCCTCACCCCCCCCCCCCCCCTCACACATGCCCTAATTACGTCCCTGGCGACACCCTCATTCTGAGGAGAAACTCCTCAGATTTTGAGGAAGTCTCCTCGAAAAATTAGGCGATTCGCCTTATATTTCGAGGTGACTTCCTCAAAATCTGAGGAGTTCTGAGGGACTTCCTCAAAATTTTCCCTTTTCCCTCAAAAAATCAGACATTGCACTCTAAATGCGAAGGGACATTTTATTGTCCCTTGAACTAGCAACAATATGTTTGTCCAAAGCGCTAGACAACAGGTTTCATGGACAAAAATGTGGCTTTTCATACACAACTTGTGTAATTAGAAGGAACAAAATGTCCGCCAAAAATATTGTGCCCCTGTTTGCAACAAATTTGTTGCAGAACTGACAACGTATTTCAACATCTATAGGCGTGGACAAATGCTTTGTCCATAAAAAATGAAACAAATTTGTCTCGTCGGTGCACAAAATTGTGCAAAGCTGTACATAATTTGTCTGGTTTTGGAACAAATTTGCATCCTTTCTGGATGTGCACACAAACGTTTCTACATTAGGAACAAAATTGTTCTTTCGCATTTAGAGTGTGCTTTTACCGTCTAAATGTACGTATGCGTACAAATACACACTTGCAAGTGTGCGGAGACACCCCTACACTCACGGTTTCCAGAGCAGACACGATTATAGTTTTTACATCCGCAACGGTTGTGTGTGTTTGTTTGCCAGGAAGTGAGTGAGCGGCGGTGGCGGCGCGGGGCATCGACACACCCTTGGTGCCCCGCCCCGCCGCGCCATAGAGTTTAGCCCTCCGGAAACGAGGTGAGGGGAGCGACAGACGGTCACCGGACGAACCCCTAAGCTCGTAGGAAAGGGAAGGGGGCCAGCCGTGGAGAGCGGCCCAGCCCCGCGGACACTACACGACAGTCTTTCTCCCTGTCCTCTCCCTCCCTGCCTCTCTCTCTCTCTCTCTCTCTCTCTCTCTCTCTCTCTCTAAAAACTCGGAAAGAGACGTCGTGTATGAGATAATGTCTCCTTTGTCGAAAGAACGAGGTTGGGTTACCGCATAGCTCACCCACAGTCGACACAGATACGGTCTTGTACAGAGCGCGCGCGCATACAGCCCTTCCTCCTTCCCTTGTCGATACTATCGAACCCTATCGCCGCCCCCCCCCCCACCCCTTCCCGCTTTCCTTCCTCTGCCGTCTGATTCCGAAGATCACTTTCGTACCTTCGTCTTCGTCGCACCAATGACGGTGCCCTATGTGGGGATGGCACGGTCCCATGAGTGCGACAAGGACGCCACCGCCGCCCTCCCGCGTCCCCCGCTCCACCGATGCAAACGGGACCTGCGGGGGTGCAGCGGGGTTGTTGCACTATGATGGGTTTCCGCTCGCCCCGCACCTTTATTTCCGGGGAGGAAGAGGAAGGAGAAAAAAAAGAGGGCGGGTGGAACCGTTAGGGTCGCCCCTGTGCCGTGCGAGGCCCTTTTTCGCCAGTTGCCTGCCGACTTTGCTCCAGCAGCTCAACCGCAGGAGAGACGAGGTCTATGGTCTCACAACAAGAGACTGCATTTAAAAGTCGAATAAATCACACAATACTGCAAAGGGTCTATCACTTCGAAAAATTCTGTACGAGGATTATAATAACTGGTGCTGACTGGTGATAATTACACTCTAAAATTCTAGGGACAATTTTTGTTCCTAATTGCAGCACGAATCCGTGCATACGCAACATGTGCACGATTTCGTTCCAAATAATGGAGTAAAACTGCACAATAGTGTACTTGTACTTCTTTATTTGGGAAAGAAATCGTACACATGTTGCGTATGCACGGCACGGAATCATGCTCAATTAGGAACAAAATAGTCCCTACTATTTTAGTGTGTAGGATTTGAACTGATTATTATTTGTATTACAAGGTTATCACTCAATTGATAGCTGATTACATTATTGATGATAAATGACTATCCACTGTGATAAATTCTTGTACAGGGTAAGGGAAAATTTTCCATGAGAGGTCTTGTACAATTACAATTCATATTGTAAATTTTTATAACTGTACGTATCAACTCAGAATCGATTGATGAGCAACAAAGTCGAAAGGCGTTGAGTCGTACATGTACGAGATATGTTGTACACAGTGAATTACAAAATATATTGTTCTACGGAAATTTTTTCCACGGTGTCGTACTGACACTTAAATAAGTCCATGGGCATTTCCAGTGGACTTCTTTGTCCTCAGTTTCAGTGACATTTAAATTGTCACTAAATGTGTTGTATACAAGTTTGTCTACGACTAAGAACAAATTTGTCCGAAGTTGGTCACAAAACCTCTTTCACTGTGAAGTTGTAAAGTAACAAAATTTTTCATGAATTTCGATCACGACATGGAGTCGTAAATTTATGACAGCAGTTGTTAATCTACGAGAGTAAAGTCTTGCCCGTAGAAGAAAACGAAGTCGACACATGGTGTCAAAAAAACCCGTTACTTTACAACTTCAGGCCATAACTCAAAAACTTCAAGCAGCCGCAACTTGTAACTTTATGACATTTGACATGGAAATTTTTCCTCACAACTTTTCTAACAGTGTTATGGACAAAATAATGGACTGCTTGGTAGGGTGACACCCCCCACCCCCACCCCCAAAGAAGAAAAAAAAATCGAAACTCTTAGCGGTGGTAATTCTAAAATTATTTTTGATGCTGATCACGTTGGTCTTTGAGCGACCGCTCTTCGACAACAGGAACCCACCGCGACACCGCGCTGAAGATTTGCGGCGCAGGTAGGCCATACTCACATCAAGCAACCTAGTAGCAAACTACTCTCTTACGCGAACTGTCCGACCGCCGTGCGACAAGTCATTCGGACTTGCGAGCAAGTAAACATGTCGCCCAGGGCACCAGGCCAGTGTTGCCAAAAAAGTACGCAAATTTCCCTTGATTGCACCCGTGTGTGGCAGACGGGTATCTCCGCCTGCCTACTAGGCAACTGGTAGACTCATGTGTGGAGAGTTTGCCTAGTGGGCAGGCGGAGATACCCGTCTGCCACACAGGGGTGTATTCGAGGGAAATTTGCGTACTTTTTTGGCAACACTGCACCAGGCGCGGTTTAAGGTCCGACTAAAAAAGGGGAGGGGGGGGGGAGCGTACTCTAGGCTCCCTACATACAGGGGTTTTGTCGCGCTTGTTGCCTTCTCTCCAGGCGGCTATCTAGTGACGACAGTGAGACGGCGATCCCCCCGCCCCTCCCCCCTTAAATCACGCCTGCATAGCACAGAGCACTTAGGCCCTTGGAAATATATCTCACGAGTACACTCTCAGACCGCGCGACGGGCAGAGGGGCCGAGCGGCCGAGCGGGCCGAGCACCTGCAACAATGCCGATTCGGTTTGCTTGGGTCGCCTTCGGAACTGGCACTATCCTAGGGGTAGACAACCCGCAGCCGGCTGGGGAAGGCGCCGCCCCCTCAGACAGAACGGAGCGCGCTTGAGGTGGGCGCCTAAGCCACTGCGGACATGGTTGAAAGAAGGCCGCGGCCGAAGGCCGCGGCCGTGGCCCGCGAAATCATTTTAGATAAAACCTTTATCTATTTTCTATACAAATTTTATAAATGGGTCTCATTATATCCAGTTATATATATTATATCAATATTAATAAGGCTTTTCCATATATAATATATATGGCTTAAATATAATATATATAACTGGATATAATGAGACCATATTCAACGTCAATTTAAACATATTGATCTAAATATAGGTATATATAGCTATATAAGCCTTAATTTGATTCCATTTAGCGGGCGGTGACACGGAGGCTCACGCGTCCACCTCAACCCAACCTAGAAAATAATTGGCAAGTTTGGAATTTATACTCTGTCCCAACTGGGAAAAAGCCTGGCGAGGGTCCGCGCCTATCTCTATGGAGCGCACCTTCTTCACCAGGTACCACTGCAACATTCTGACCTGCTCCGGCAGGCAAGGCCCTCGCAGACCCTCCCGGGGACCGTCCCGAACCCGCCCCATTATGCGGGTGGCTCTACCACCGCAGCAACACTCAGGCTTCTTCCCAGTTGAGACAGAGTATAGTGACGACGTAAAGTGGTATTGTAGGCCTTTAGCAAATAAGCGTGGAAATCTCTACGCATTAAGGGAACACAGGGGCAAACGAATTTTTATCTTTCACTGAAAACATGAACTGAGGACTGATTCTGAGGTTGGTGGTATTGTTAGAAGCCACGCCTGCGTTCAAAGAAAATTACTGAAAGGCGGAATTACAGTCTTAGCCAACATTCAGGAGGTGCGGCGGTCAGCTAGTCACGTTCAAAACTGTCCTCGTGGAGCATTCATTTGCACGGCACGAAACTGCAACGATTGTGACGTGACCACTCCGTACTACGAAACTTTTGGACGTCGAGGTACACAGCAACAGGCGAACTTTTCCATTGGTTGGAAAAAACAGCGAAATAGTGTTTTTGGTCAGAGCCGACTCGGCTCCCCCTTCCACGTTTGCTTTTCCATGACGAGTCGAGTATTACCATAGAAAAAAAATTATTAAATCAAAATGTCTCTAAATTGGCCGCTAACCTTTGGATTGCATTGAAGCAGTGAAATTAAGTTCTACTTCTTTGCCAAGTCTTATCAAAATCGAATAGAAAAATCTGAATTTAGGTAAGGGGCCTCACTGATTTTTTTTTTTTAGGCAACGGAGTTGCCTTCTAAAATCGCTGGAAAACGTGCGTGTTTTGTTTCATATGGCCCCTTACGACAGAAAAAAATCTGCTGAAGGGAATTCGATAATATTAAGCATACATTTAGAATGTAATCTAGTACCTTCGATGCTGAAGTCTAGTTGAAATCTGTATTGCAGAAATTTTGTAAATTTGAATTGAAATTCGAGTTTCTATGGTAATGCTCGACTCGTCAGGCAAAATGAACAGGGGAAGGGGATATTTTTTCGTGGAAGGGGGTAGGCCGAGGCGAGCCAACACGGAGCGAAAGAGAAACCTCTAAAGTCTGCGTTCAAACAAAGCCAGCCTTTAGTTTCGAGCGCAAGAATGAGATAACACCACTGAAATTTACACGTGACCATACCGTACTGCCTTCTTTAAAATTACTTCAGTTTTACTGAAACTTGCCCCGGTTCTGCCAACTAAATGTGTGCCTCAAAAAATTAGTTCCAATCGTAACGTTATGAGAGCAGTGATGTTTTTCATTTTATTTGGCCAAGCATGTCCGCCATTGCCGGTGGCTGATGTGCCCACCTCGCGACTTTAAATCATTTTTTAAAGTTATCGAAACGTTGACAAGGCGAACTAGTAGTTTTATACCTGCAGAAAACGGTTTGGTAAGTTTGACTTCGATCTGGTGAGCAGAATTCTTGAAATGATGTACATTTACGTGTACCATTTTCGTAAATCACTTTTGTTCCTACGTTTTGAACCTCCATGAAACTTTGCAAAACGATTTCCACAGGTCTGGAACTGCCATTTTCACATTAGTTACGGCTGCCTAACATTTCGTTCAGCTAATAAAAAGTTAAAGTCGCTATGTGCGCTAGTATTAAGTTGGTGTGTTGTGTAAACAACGCCTTAACTCCGCGTTTTCCCAATAGAGCGCACCCCCGTCGCGGCCGCGGCGCGCTTCGCGCTTGCCCGCGATGTCCTGGGCGTACCAGCGGTATTAGTTAGGGCCCCGATTCGGCCCTTCCGTGCGCCCGGTGGAGGGGACGTTATTGTTCACGTTCCTCTTCGGCCGTGACATCGCCGCCCATTTTTTGCCGTCAGAAGGAGAGCTCTCTTCTCTCCTGCTCCTGACGATTAACTGTCGGCCGAACTGTCGGAGAATATTCATTACTTGAGACCCGTCTTATCAATTCGAACTTAGAATTATCTAGCCACTATCTTGACTATCGTAAACTAAACAAAACTACTGGGTTTTCTTTCAGTCTTATTATACACTCACAATATTTTTTTTTAAGTTATAGATACTCCGTTGTCTACCAGGATTTCGTGAAATCGTATTTTTTTATTATTTTTTTTTGTTTTGTTTTGTTTTGGGAATGAATTCGCCGACAAAACCATAAGGCTACTTCCTGCCTAAAATAAAAATTACAACAAATAAGAAAAAAATGATTATTATTTATTTGCGTATTGCACGTTACAACACTTCAATAAAGAAAACGGCACTGTTGTGTCCAATCGTAAACAAAATCAAGTCATGCAAAGTCAAATACACACTCGTCTGAACAAATCTAAGTGCGGCCAATTTCAACATGGCCGTGGGACACAGCTGAAGAGGCATTTCGAAAAGTAACTTTCGACAATGATTTGATGGAACAAACATTGCTGCATTGAGCCACACATTTTCCATAGAAAATGTGCTCAATAGACAGTTCAAGTTCAGGATGTACTCCCAGTAAGCTGCAAATTTCGGCCCAAGAGCAGCAAATGCAGTCCTCCACAACGTCTATATATAAACTTCTTAGAGCAGGTGCGACCAGCAGTAAGTCACGGAGGTCTTCCAGACTGATGTTACCATGATATACGATGTCTTCGATCTTATGGAGCTTTGGTACAGCGAACACAATTTCACTCCAAATCTGCTCCTGATATGAACCCTTGCAAAGTAAAAGCTTGATTAGAATACAGACTTCGGGAACGCCAGACATTTCTGCAAACGACATGTAGGACAACTTACATAGATTTGAACTTCCAGGTAGGTTAACTCGGACTGCCCCGAGTCACCCAAGTCCAGCACAAGACCACGAGTCGGTTCGATCGGGTTATCGTGACAGCCGAGTCTCAGTGTCAGTCGCCTGAGCCAAGTCAAAGAGCGCAGCAGGAATCTAGCGCTAGCGATGGCGCTCGCTACGAAGTCATCAAAATCCGTTAGAATAGTATCAGGGCAAGGAAGAAGAGCAAGATCAAGATCACGAAGCGCACGACAGTGTATCAGGTGCTCTAAGCCGTCAATAAAGGCACACCTGAACTTTTTTAGGTTTACGAGCTTGCTCAAGCAACGAAAGTCATCATTGCAATATATATACGGTAGATGTAAACGCACGTGAAGCTCGTGTATTGCGGAGGAGCTTTCCTCCATAAAATACTCCCGGAATGTATGCGGCCAGTGCCAGTCAACTACAATGTGCAGCTGGCATGTAATCCGGTTCAGCAGCTGCTCTGCTAAGCTTTTCAAGCTAGCAGGCAAGTGGTATGGGTATGAGTCAGAATTGAGATCAATGAGGGACCTAAAACGCACACTCAATACCCTGAGGTGGCCCAGGCTAGCCTGATGACGGATTACAAGGGTTGAGAGAGCCACCGAGGCAGGATTATAGTTGACGCCGATTTCAAGGATGGTGGCGGGGCAGGCGACGGTCGCGGCAACAAATCCATTACATTCCCAGTGCTCCAAGGTCAGCTTGTAGCAGCATGGCGGTGACAAGTGAAGCAGCCTCGATCCGATGGTCCTACGCCGCCACGCATCCGGATGAGCCAACAGGTCGCGCCAGCGGTGGCAGACGAGTCGGCACTTCAACAACGAGCAGTTGTCCACGTAGCTGAGCACGGCCAGAAGAGCGTCGTCCGGCAGCAGCTCCATTTCTGTAAGGGCATAAGTGTTTCCAGGCAGTTGGAGCTTCGAGTACGCAAAAGAAATTCAAAATTGCCCTGTACTCTGGCGTTAGATAAGTTAAGCAATAAATTTAAAAAACAGAAAAACAGAATGGTCACTCATCAATTTAACCGTAACATACGCCAGGGCTTTCAATATTTCCAGTAATTTTTAGTACCTTCCACTTCCAAGTTGTCGAGTAGGAAACCAATGCCCACATTCACTGTATTTACCTGGTTTTTATGAACAAAAATCTGCAGGAAGGGCTTATGGAGGAAAATGTCTATCTATTACCCAAAAAATGTGACGTCACTTTAATAGGTATTCCGAGATTTTTCCAGACGATATTTCAATTCCCGGATTACGATTTCCGAACTGGGCGGGTATTTCTCGGACCACTCGTCACCCTGACCCTGGCACTTCCCCTTGCTACCCCCTGCCCTCGTCATGCAGCAGACTCATCCGGTATAAGCGGGTAAAACACTCATACCTCTCCATCTGCCGTCTGCAACCGGGTTGAGTCTCGAGGAAAGTCTGGCCCGTGCATGAATATGGATGCATCCGCTGCCAAAGCGGCCTCCATCCGCCCCACTCCGACCCTACCGCACCCCAATCCCCACACCCTTCCGCCACTCGCGAGAGGTTCACACTTCCACGCCCCCGAGCGTATACCGAACAGACCGCTATTGACATTTCCAGTATAAAATATGGTTTTGTATAAACTTTTCAACTTTAGAATTTGTCTACACGTTACATACAATTTCGTCTGTAATGGCATAACTGTAGACAAAAACTCTACAAATATGGCGAAAAAACCATTTTCTATAGTTAGAAAGTTTATATAAGTTTGTAGCTTATAACTAAATAGATTTTTATGGAGAAACATGTCTATAACGGTCTGAGAGTGCAAAAGAAAAGAAAATGTGAAAACTCAGAGGAACGCGGGAGTTTTGACATGAAGTTCTAACGTGATTTACGATACGATTTTCACATTTGCCATTCGAAGAGAAAAGAAGTACCAACAATTACGAAGTGTATTAGGTGTTCAACATCTTGCCATGTTTAGTTACTGCTACACTGATAAATCAAGTGTTCAGCCCTTCAACACTTTTAAGTGTTCAAATACCATTTAAACAATTAAAAGTGTTCAACAGAGTTGTTGTGCACTTAAAAGTGTTCAACTCAGAAGTTGTGCACTTGTAAGTGTTCAACTCCCCAGTTGCACACTTCCCTAATACAGTGCGTTCAGGCTAAGGAAGTGTGTAGCTGGGGAGTTGAATACTTTTAAGTGCACAACTTCTGAGTTGAACACTTGTAAGTGTACAAAAACTCTGTTGAACACATTTATGTGTTTAAATGGTATTTGAACACTTTAAAGTGTTGAAGGGTTGAACACTTGGATTATCAGTGTATACATCACGTCATGTATAGAATTGCCATCTATACACCATGCAGTATGGAAACTATAGATTAGTTTTACCAGTGGCCCCCATCACCCATAGCATGTTCACGCACCGCAGGCGACCTGCAGTTCGACAAAGACGTCTGCGTGTGTGTTTCTTAACATATTTTAATCTGACTCGGCTGCTGCCTTAAAGAGCAGCGCGCATCAGCGACAAGCGGAGCAAAGTCTGAGCTTCCGGTCGTGGGGGCCTCATGCATGTTGGCCGCGGCGGGCCCGTGCCTCCCGGCCGCTCTTATATACCTCCGTCCTCGTCGCACACATGGCGGGGGGTGGCAAAGGCCCCATGCGTGCGACAAGGACGGAGGCACGAGAGCGCGATCTTTCGGAATCAGCCTGCTGTCCATCCGGCCGCGCTGCGCCCCGCACCGCGCGGCTCTACAGCACGCGACTACATTACTAATAAAAGATTTAATTAGTGCTACATCCGGACGGGTCGGCCGGCCGGGCAGGCGAGCGGGCGGTTCGATCCTCTCGACGGATATTTAATTGTCGGTTGCATCTAATTGGGCGGGCGGGCGCGCCGCGCCGTCGACGTCGCGAGTCGTGCGGCCGGCCAGGGAGAGAGACATAGAAAGAGGAAGGGAGAGGAGGGAGGAAGAGGGGGGGAGGAAGAGGGGGGGAGGAAGGAAGAGGGAGGGAAGGAGAGGGAGGGAGGAAAGTAGAGGGAGGGAGGAAAGGAGAGGGAGGGAGGGAGGGAGAGGGAGGGTGGAAGAGAGAGGGAGGAAAGGAGAAGGAGGGAGGGAGAGGGAGGGTGGAAGAGGGAGGGAGAGGAAGGGTGGAAGAGGGAGGGTGGAAGAGGGAGGGTGGAAGAAGGAGGGAGGAAGGGGGAGGGAGAGGGAGGGGGAAGGGAGAGGGAGGGGGAAGGGAGAGGGAGGGGCGGGGAAAGGGAGGGAAGAGAGAGGGATGAAGAGACGGGAGGAAAAGGGGGGGGGAGTGGGAGGGAGGGAGAGGGAGGGAGGGAGAAGGAGGGAGAAGGAGGGAGAAGGAGGGAGAGGGAGGGAGAGGGAGGGAGAGGGAGGGAGGGAGGAGGGAGAGGGAGGGAGAGGGAGGGAGAGGTAGCGAGAAGAAAGAGATGCATAGAGGGAGGGTGAGAGAGAGAGAGAGAGAGAGAGAGAGAGAGAGAGAGAGAGAGAGAGAGAGAGAGAGAGAGAGAGAGAGAGAGAGAGAGAGGCAAGGAGGAAAGAAGGGATAAAAAGAGAGGATGAATGGTCCGTGCCAGTGGCGGATCCAGCACGGCCCGGAGGAGGGGAAAATGTAGCGGGTTGCCTAATTTCAGGGGAATTCGATCGAAAGTTTGTTTTTGTTTATAAGTTCGACCGATGCGTATTAGAAAATGCGTATACATGACATAATTTTCCTTTCCCCTACCCCCTTTCCCCTCTCTCCTTTTCCCTTTTCTCCCTATTTTCCCCCCATTTTTTGGCAGGGCGGCTGAGCCCGGGGCGCAATTGACCCTTTGCCCCTGGATCCGCGCTTGGCCCGTGCGACTGTCTAGCGCCAATCAGCACTGCCTCCTGTTACTAATGTGCATTCACTCATTTTGAGCTGCCACTGTATCGCAAAATCTGCTCGACTTCGAGTTCTTATCAAAGCAATACAACAGGGGCTCGTAGTCGCGTCACCCTTCCGCCGCAAAAGCAGCAGGAAAGGGAAGTAAGGCGGTCACTGGAAATGAGAGAGAAAAGTCAACTTGTGATCCCTGGAATCGTGTCGATGATTCAGTCCTCCAAGTCGGGGGGACCGAGGGGGAGTATTTGCGGGTGGGACAGGAAGAGCGCGCCGCGGGCCGCGGCTGCCAAACGCACCCGAGGGGGCTCCAGCAGCAAGCCAGAGAGAGAGAGAGAGAGAGAGAGAGAGAGAGAGAGAGACAGAGAGAGAGAGAGAGAGAGAGAGAGAGAGAGAGACAGAGAGAGAGAGAGAGAGAGAGAGAGAGACGCAAAGAGACAGAGAGGTGTGGGGGTGGGAGTCACCAATTTGTATCCCTGAGATGTGTATAATTCCTGCCGGTCAAGCGGAAGGCGCTCGGCTCGGCTGGGCTGCCGCTTCCTCCCGCATTGTGCCCGACCCCATTGTGCCAGCGCCCCGCACAGCCTCGCCAAGACGGCAGGCGTGACGTGCAGTGCCCTGTCTCTCCGTCTCTCTCTCTCTCTCTCTCTCTCTCCTTTTCTCAGAGAGACACCGATCCCGTCCACCACGCTTCATTACCGGATACACAGCGGCCGTAAAATGCATTATTCGCCCGCCCAAAACAGAGCGATGGCCCGATAGATTGGAGGCAAAAACACCCCCCCCCCCCCCTTTCCGTCCACCCTAGCTCCTTCCGCCCATCCCCCGTGCCCGTCTGAGGACATCGCAATGCTATCGATTCTTCAAATTCGATACTCCTGCTCCGTACACAGGATGATTTACTGATTGTAATACAACATAAATAGTATACATATATACACGTCTTTCGTGATTCCCTCTGTAACTATGTACACGTTATCTGCTTCAAAATTTCCACTCTTACGTATTAGAAAAACTTGCCCAAGTTTGGACACGTCTGGTTCTCAATACTGTGGCGAATTTATCACAAGCAGGTGATGTACACAAAGTCTCAACATTTCTAGAGACAAAATTGTCCAACCCTATTGCGCTTGTACGAAAAAAACTGCATTAGCCAACAAGTATGTGCGTCATTCACACACTTAGGTTATTCCACAGGGCTGCCACAAATAAGAATTGTCGATTTTCCTGACATTTTCCTGACAAATTCCTGACGAAATAAACGAGGATGTTTCCTGGCATTTTCAAGCCACATACCCAGTAAAACGGTAAAAGGGGGTCGTAGGGTATCCTTTAAAAAAGAAAACCATGCGGATTTTTTTTCTGTCAAACAATTTTTAACATAGAATAAAATAGCTGCACTGACCCGTTCGCAGCCGACAGGCAAAAACTTCGGCCTGAGCTCATTTTTCATGACACTTTTTCTGATTTTTCTGACAACTTTCCAAAAACCTGACATTTTCCTGATTTTCCTGACTTGTGGCAACGCTGTTCCATTACAGGAGCGGACGTCGGTCTACAGCGGGGAGGGGAGCAGCAGGTATACAACCGTAAGGGGTAAGAAAATGAAAAGGGGCAGCATAAACCAACCCAAAGACACTGGCTCCGGGGTTGTTTGTTTATACGTCCTTGTTGCTGTTGTCATTGTGAGCGGGGGGGGGAGGGGGGGATTACGGGGACAGAGTAAGGCGGAAACGTGCCAACTGAGGAAGAAGTAATACTGCTCGTGGACGGGGCGAGGAGGAGGCGGATGTTAGCGAGGGTTGGGGGGAGGGGGCGAGGGAACAATAATCGCATTTCGGGGAGCCAAAGCAGCAGGTAGCCGACGAAGACATAGAGGGACGGACCGGACCGAACCGTTTCCGCATGCATCGCGTCAGGTGCAGCAGAACGACTTCATTCATTCCATCATTCATTCATTCATCCTTACGTCCGTCCAATCGTTGTGCCCGGCCCGCGCACCCGGCGGCCTCCGCTTCCACTATGCGTGATTGGCATGTTTATTACCAATTATTCAGACCCGGTATGAAAATTTTTTCGACGGGGACGACGATTGTTTTTGTCCTTTTGTGTGAAGGACGCGGAGGATGCGCGTCGCGCGGACGCGACGGTAAGGGCGCGCACTGGACATCCACGTGAATGAACGTCACACATTCGAAAGTGTTTCAGTTTACTTTCCTCCACTTGCCTCTGTTCGTTTCGTGTGCGAAATTTCTCTGGGAAAATCACATCATCTTGCTCTATAATGTCGAATTTAAATTGCAAAAAAAATGTTGCCAAAATTCTAGGCGAAATTGTGAGGTAGCCCAGAAAGCTCAATAGTGAAACAGAGCAGCTCTCATTAAAATTTAAAAAAAAAAAAAAAAATCTCACGCACTTTTCTTTCTTTGGCGGTGGGAGCGCACGGCAGAGCGGACATCCTGCGGGAAAGAAAGGCTAAGAAAATAGAGGCAATTAATTAAGTGTGGTGATGAGAAGGAAACGGGGAGTGGGGCTCAGTAGGCTGACTTTGACCGCCCCACCCTCAGCTCCCACAGCGCGTCCACTCTCCCACGCAGCGCTGCGCTGCGATCTGCGCAGCCCGGCCGGGGCAAGTGTGTCAATGCCGCACACTTGTACGTGTGTGAATTATCGTCCAAACACTTGCCCCTCTTTGCGTGAGTTAAATTATTCCTGGAGAAATTCACTCTTTCTTTTACGAATTTAGGTATGGTGACCTCGCGCCCCCACGCCTCCGTCCCCTCTCTCTCTCTCTCTCTCTCTCTCTCCCCCTCTCTCTCTCTCTCTTATTTGTACGTGAGAAAATACTTGACGGTTGAAGAAACCTAAAGCCGACACTTAACGTCAAAAAATACTCGTAGCGATACAGCTCGAAGTCGTCAGAAAAGTCTTTTCGTACCCCGGACGACCATTTTTCACAGTGGTATTGTGATCAGGCGGCGGTGTGCATATGGCCAACTTGTCGCCCGTTTATCGTTTCCGGTCATAACCTCCTGGCCGCAAACAGAGAACACAGAATAAGTCGCGACCCAAAGTGCTCCCGCCCCGCCCCGCCCCGCCCCGCGGACCCCGCCGGTTCAACCAGGTGCTGGGGGTACCGATATATATATGGCAGGAAATCGGTGGTGGTGCGATGGTTCTTGCGCGTTATGGGTCTCAGGTTTTACAGCTCTCTTCCTCCCTCTTCGTTCCCTGTATCCCTCTCTCTCGGTCTCTCTCTCTCTCTCTCTCTCTCTCTCTCTCTCTCTCTCTCTCTCTCTCTCTCTCTCTCTCTCTCTCTCTCTCTCTCTCTCTCTCTCTCACTCACATTCCCTGGCCCTCGACTGCCCTGCGCGTGGTTTAACGAGGCGATTGAGACATTTTTCGGCTTGTAGCCCGCAAGAGGGTGGGAGTATAACGCGTGTCGAAACGCTGCTCAGGCGCGCGTTATTCAAACGAGAGGGGCCGCTTTATAAGGGCACATTACGATGATACTTGGTTTATTGGCGGGGAGCATGGTGGAGAATCCAGACAGCAGCACAGCGGCGTCCTGCCGGACCGGATGCGGCCGCCCGGAATTACAATCAGTTTAACTTTCACGCACAACGACAGCAATTCGTCATAATCGCCCACAGTTTAGAGTACCACAACAATATGGCGAATACAAAACGGTACCAGAACCAGGTCATGTGCATACACAGCTTCCCGCGCTGTTCGGACATCTAAGACATCCAACATTGCGAATTTGCATTGAAAGCCATGATTTACGCAATTTGCACCGAGATCACAATGAAAGGAACACGGTAAACGAAAAACTCGGATTCCGAGGCATGAGAATAGATAGAATTTTGATTTTAGGAACCTCAATTCGAATTTAGTTAGCTTTGCTCGGTTTCGAGCATTCAAACCCTGATTCCGAGTCGCCGAGCTCTAATTCGGGCGATCGGTGTCAAAGTCGAAGCAAGCTGTCTCGGAAACGGGAAGAGGACAACTCAGTTTTGAGAGTTAAACTCTCTGTTTCAGGAATGCATCCCTCCGATTTTAGGTACCGCAGTTCGAAATCGATGCAACCTCTAAAATCGAGATCGATGCCTCGGAATCCGAGTTTTTCGTTTACCGTGAATGTTTATGAGGGTTAAGGGGCAAACTCACCGCAACAAATGCCGTAGTGCTGCGATATCACATTTTAAAAAAGCAAAATAGTGATGACGCAAGTTAATTTGGCATTCTAAAACGAAAACAAATTGGCATTCGTAAATTTAAGCTAGCGTAATTGTACGCTATCGTAAACTCAACACTACAGGTCCATGGACATTTCCTATAGCTATTTTTTTGTCCTCGGATTCAGTGACAGTTAAATTGTTACTTAGAGTGTTGTCTACAGTTTTGTCGACGACTTATAAGAAATTTATTCGTAGTTGGGTCACAAAATTTCTTTATGGACATAACAGTGGACTGTTACGCAGCAATTTTGCAGACAGTCTACGTTACCAGCTATGGACAAATTAAAATTGGGTCCAATTGTACACAAAATTTGTCCATAACTGTGGACAAAGTGTCCATATCTGTACGCAAATTTGTAACCAGCTCTGGTCATGGTCATACTCAAAATTGTCTACAGAAAAGTCCAAAGACATTTAGTGTGCAGCCGGCCTATTTTGTTCACAATAGCGCATAGAATTATGCTTACACAGAGCATGTTTACAGAAATCTGTAGCTGTGTATAATTTATGTTCACGAGGTTTGATAGCGTGTACAATACAGTAAATAAACCGGGCTTGTGTACGTGTACACTCTCAGACCTTTATAGACATTTTTCTCCATAAAAATCTGTTTAATTATAAGCTAAAGACTTACATAAACCTTTACACTATAGAAAACGGTTTTTCTCAACATTTGAAGAGTTTTTGTCTACACTTATGCCATATTTTAACAATTTCTGTAAATTTACAGACGAATTAGTCTATATAGATGTAGACAAATAGTCTAAATTTCAAAAAAAAAGTTTAAATAAGTCCATATTTTATAATGAAAACATTCACTGTAAAAATTTGTTGTAAAAAAACGAGAAAAAAATTGACAGGTTTCGCTGTTAAATCGGTAAACAGGTTTTTCCTGTAGTTTGATGAAATATTTTGTAGATTAACAAGAAAAATCGCGAAACAACAGATGAAATTTGTAAAGTTACGGAATTCTTTTGTAAAGTTACGGAATATTTTTGTCTTATTATAGAGTTCTTTTGAAAATGAACACGAATAAAAAGTAAATTCGCAGTCAGTTCGTTTAACAAAATTCACAGACATTTCCTGGAAAATTTACGAAATGGTTTTTTTACAGTGATGTCAATAGCGGTCTGAGAGCGTACGGTATCGTAGCTTTACGCTATTGCCCATGGAAAATGTTCACACAGTATGCGGCATACTTTCCATACCCATGACATACTCACTCGCGCACGTCGCCCCCGGGCAGCATGAGGAGGGCTTAGGGGGCGATGAAGGGAAAGGAACCATGAGCCCCACCAGGGCTGTAAGCGGAGAGCGTCTGGGTCGGGACCGGGCCGGGCGGGGCGAGTCCTCCGAGGATTTAGGAGGCTATCGGCGGGCGGGCGGGCATAGAGGCGACCACATATGCGTCCAGAGGGCAGCGGGATTAACGGTGCGCCTACGCCATTAGTCAAGCAAGACATGACAGCCGCTCGTCGATACATCACCCGCTCTGGTACCTCTGCTGCTCCTCCAGATCACCCTGCTCTGAGGCCTCCGGCGACGCTCACAGAGCGTCAGCGGCGAGTCCTGCTCCTTCGCTGGGCCCCGGTCCTGCTCGGATGGTCGCAGCTCGGCACACAGGCAATTGAAACATGCGGGGCGAATTTCGCCGTAACTCTGTAGCTTCACTGTAAGCTATACACTCTCAGACCGCTATGGACATTTTTGGAATAAACTATAGACGTGTATAAACCAGTACAATATGGAAAACTTGTCTATACCTAAAGAAATTTTTCTCCATAATTTTATAGACTTTTCAAAAAATGTGCATAATTATACCGAAAAATTCCCCACGTTAAGAGAAAAAACGTTTTCTATATTCTGCTGGCGCATGTATAAGTCTCTGTACTGTACTGTGTATTGCCTGGTCACAATTGAGCTTATAACAAAAGACGTTTTTATAGAAAAAAAAATGTCTATGCACTGGAAAGACAAAGGTGCTATCTAATGCTTTTTTAGAGACGTTATTGAAACAGTGCTTTTTCAAAGGCGCTACTGGCCTCTAAAGGTGCTATGTTCGGCTGTTTTAGTGCCTTTCCAAAGGAGCTATTGCAGTAGTGCCCTTGATAGGCATTATGTCGCACCTTTGTTTTTTCAGTGTGGTGGTCTGAGAGTGTATGGTAAGCTGATTCAGTGAAGCTTACAGTCGCGCTTACAGTCACATCCCGGGGCCCACTCCAGAGGAGTACTATAAAAGGAAAAGCCTTATTTCGACGGCACTAGTTCGAATTTGGTAAAAGTCAGTTTTTAAAAATTCTTTCTTGAAGGGAGTTCGGCTCTTTGAAACTTCGTTCAATTATCGAAAGGACACGCCCCTTTCACCAAATGTTTTCCAATCCCTTCGTTATTCAGCTATTTCCAGGTAGCATTTGGTAGGGTGTAGGTAGGTTGTCAGTTGTCAGCAGGCCAGCGAAGGGCAGATAGGATGGACTAGAAATACACTGAAAATAAAATTTACACACTGAACCCTTATGCACTTTGTTGTGCATAAGCCTATAACTATGCGCGCTTTTTTCTGCGTCACTATATGATTGATTCTGTCCCTTAGAATTCAGAGGAAGCTGTTGCCTTCACAGTGACCAGGGGCAAAGCTAACGGCCAAGAACTGGAGCACACTCCGGTCAAAACGGTAGAAAGAAAAAATCTCGTGATAGCCATGGCGGCCCATGTGATGCTCCACCCCGGCACGGTGCCAACAATATGGAGACGCAATGTGTGTCAAACGTCGTACACTTGCACAGGTGAGTGAATTTTCATTTATACAGTTTAACACGTTAAGGTGTAAATTTTCCGAGAAATGGAGAGTCATGCAAGTGTGCGAATAATAAAGAATCACACACCTGGGGTGACACTTACAAACTTGTTGCGGGTCTTCCGGTGCACGGTGCACGCGCGGGATGTTATTGGACGTTATACCAGGGGGTCGCAACGCGGCACGTTCGGCTGACCCCATGCGGTAGCGAGGCTCGGCCCCCCACCACCGACCCGAGCCGCCGCGGCCGGAGCCGGGTCGAGCCGAGCCGCGGCCCCGCACTTCACGAAACTCAACCATATTCTATCAGTTTGTCTTTAAAACTCGACAGCCAGTGATAAAATCCAAGGAGAAGAATCAATATGTTTACTATATAGTGTGCCTGAGAAGCCGCTTCGCAAGTCTGAAGTAAGTAAAAACATAAGTGCAAGCTCGACGTGTCCCAGCCGGCCCGTGCACGTATTTAGTATTATTAAATTTTCTTCGCGATTTCGTCACGTATCAAGATGCTCGTGTGCTCTTATGAAAGAAGACTAAATTTACGATGGAACTGACTACAAGTGAGGCTGGTCGGCCACCAAAGAAGGTTTGAAAACAAAGTTTGGTTTTTAGGTTAGGTTTGTTGCTCTCACCACCACAACAACAAAATATTGTTTTCTAACCTTCTTTGGTAGCCGACCAGCCTCACTTGTAGTCAGTTCCATCGTAAATTTAGTCTTCTTTCATAAGAGCACACGAGCATCTTGATACGTGACGAAATCGCGAAGAAAATTTAATAATACTAAATACGTGCACGGGCCGGCTGGGACAGGTCGAGCTTGCACTTATGTTTTTACTTACTTCAGACTTGCGAAGCGGCTTCTCAGGCACACTAGTAAATATATTGATTCTTCTCCTTGGATTTTATCACTGGCTGTCGAGTTTTAAAGACAAACTGATAGAATATGGTTGAGTTTCGTGAAGTGCGGGGCCGCGGCTCGGCTCGACCCGGCTCCGGCCGCGGCGGCTCGGGTCGGTGGTGGGGGGCCGAGCCTCGCTACCGCATGGGGTCAGCCGAACGTGCCGCGTTGCGACCCCCTGGTTATACCCTGAGTCCGGGGGTAGACCTGACCCCGGGCCCACCAGGGGCCCACCAGGGGCCCACCAGGGGCCCACCAGGGGCCCACCCCCATGCCGTTTCCGGTGCGAGAAGAGGTGCGAGAGAGAGAGAGCGCGCTCGACGGGAGTCGCTCGCCCACCATCTGATCTGGCGCGGTGCTTCCGGCCCCGGTGGCGGCCCGCCAGCCGTCTCAAGATCGCTTTCGTACCTCCGTCCTTGTCGCACCTGTGGCGGCGGTGCCCCGTGTTGGGGAGGGCCGTGCCCGTGCCCATGAGGGCGATAAGGACGGAGGCAGGAGAGCGATCTTCGGAATCAGCCTGCAGACCACGCCGAGGCGGGCCAGCCAAAGCACCCGGCCGCGACGCGCGACACTCAGGGGTGTCGGGCCATTTTACGCATCACCCCCCCCCCCCCCCCCACCAAACCCCACGTCCCCTTTAAAAAAATGTGCGTATGCAATATTTAACTTCCGGTTGAACTTAGGTATACTGATTTTGAAAAGTTTTCTGAATTATTTTTTTGTGAATTTTTTGGCAATTTTGGCTTTAAGTTTTCCGAGGGTTTTGTGAATTTCTGTGAACTCTCCGGAATTTTTCCGAATTTGTTTGAATTTTTCTGCTTATCTCGGAATTTTTTGAATTACGAGTAGTGGAAAAATTTCGAGTTGTTTCCCCGTTTGAGTTTGCACACACCGGAGACCAAAGTGTGTGGATGTCACACACGTGTAGGTGTTCAAATTTCCATTACACAAAAGCCAGATTTCTGATAATTTCAAAACAAAATTATACGGCATAACCGATGATTTATTATGCTATACAGGCGTACAGTTAAGTCTTAGTTTTGCCACCGGACAGAGTGTGTGACATCACACACTTGGGAGACTAAAAAAATGTTGAGGGGAGAACAATGAAGTTGCAGCAAAATCCTCGAAAATTGCAGGAAGCCATCACAAAAACCGAGAAAACCAAAATACTAAGAAAAACAAGCAGAATTCGAGAAGACTGAAGGAAAACTTCGGGAAAGCAGGAAGCCCATGAGTACACAGGGCCAGTTGCGTCCGCCTCGCAAGTATCTCCAAAGAGTCACCCGTCAACCGAGTTTTTCAAAGACAACCCCTTGCAGTTTCCATAACTTTCCCTCGCTTTCCAAGACCGCTTCCATTGTCCATGACTTTTCATGACTTTCAAATATATTTTTTTTAAAATTTTGGCGGACCCCGATTCCAGAGTGCAGATTTCAACGCCGGCGGGCTCGGAGAACGCCACCGGGCCTGGCCGGGCCGGGGCGAGGCGGGGCCGGTAGGACTACGAGAAGTGGTCTGGTCTGATTCACATCCGCCGAGAGCGCCACGCCGCTGTCGCGGTCATGAGCTGTCACCGCCCTCCCCCTTCCCGCCCCGCCCCTGGATCGCTGTGATTCGTCATGTCCGATCAGTGCAATATCCAGAGGAATACCCGAAGGAATTCACTTGCGCAGGGTGGTATTCCGCTTACAAATTACCGCGTGAGTCACTTGCAGAAGAGTGTATTTAAAATAGGGGTTAAAAAAAATTACTAGTTTAAAATTTCTTCATTTTTTTGAAATATTGATTAAAAATTGCAAAAAGTCAACAGGTCATTTTTCCTTTGGTGAAAATGTCACATGGTAAAAATTACGTCAAGGTTTTCAATCAGTTTTTTAAAAACGAATAAGACGCTGCGATTTATCTCCAAATAAGAAAACCGTGGCTGCTTCAAATTGCCTTGAAGCATCAGGAAGGGCGAAACGTCTATGACGCTTCAAAAATGCGTACGACTTCACTTTAGTTTTACCAGTCAATAAACAGGCATACAACAAGGTTTTTATTCTTTTCTTAAAGAAGCTAATAAAATGATCCGCCGCCGAATCCGCATCTCTGGCAACCACTCGGTGGATAGCGCTTGACCACGCAGGGCGGCCCATACCCGTCTTCTCTGGTCAGGCGAGAGAAAATGAGGCAGAAAATAAGGCCACAGAAACAAACCATGACCAATACGAGATACTGGGGTGGGCTCTTTATTTATTTTTATGTCTTTTATTTTTGCAATCACGGTCGCATCATGGGTCCGTGATGGGTCTTGATCCCGCCCAGGGAACCCAAGTACAGTACTTGACGCTCAAGCACTTGCAGGTGAGTGAATTTCCATTCGCACACTTGCCCACTAAGTTGTGCAAAAATTGTGCGAAAATCCTGACATTTTACTTATCACCTGATTTTCAGGACATATGAGCGACCCTTTGAGATAAGTCACCTATTTACGAGCTTAAGTTCAAGAGCTATAATTCACACACCTTCGACATTCCCTCACACTCGGATTTCCAGAGCGGGTTGCCGCGGTCTGCGCGCCGCCACCACGGCGGTCCGGGCGGTCGGACAGCCCGGCGGGCAGGCGGACAGACCGAGCAGATGTTTTGGTCGCCCCCTCCCCCCCCCCTTTTTCCCTACCGCCCCGCCCCGCCCCGCCCCGCCCCGCCCCGCCCCGCCCCGCCCCGCCCCGCCCCGCCCCGCCCCGCCGCGCCGCGCCGGCCCAGACCCCCACACAGGCGCACAGGCGCACCGTCAGTCGGTCCCGAGCCGCCGCCAGGAGCAGTCGCGCCCTCTCCGCGCTCTCTCGCTCCCGCTCTCTCACTCTCTCTCTGTCCCTCACGATCGCGATCGCCGCACGAGCCATCACCGGGGCACAGGATTACAGTGCAGTGCTTCAACAAGTGCAGTGCCGCACACCCGAGCGTGGTGCACAATTCCTTTGGATTACCCTGCCGCCGCCCGCAGCCGCAGCCTTTTCGCCAGGACGAGCACTGTAGGTACCGAAAACTCCACTTTATTCTCGCCCTCGAAACTCCATACCCGACCAGACCACCTGTCCGTCCTCGAGAAACTTATTGGCGAGCCTCCGCGCTGGAGACCCAAGTGAGAGAGTGTGGCACACTTTACGGTGCGCGAATATTCGTTCGCACGCTTAAACAAGTGAAAGTGCGAATTTTCTGTAAGGATTTTCCGACACGTGTGAGGGCAAGAGTACGAATGAAAATTCACACACACCGAAAAGTGTGTGAGACTTTCATTCACACGCGCTTGGGTTTCCGGTGCCGTGTCCCCCGTACGCACATTTCACATTCGGTCGCTCTTCACGCGTGTCCCGCGGTCAAAAGTACGCGAATATAAAAATTTCACACACCTTTAAGTGGGTGCGACCTTCACACCGTTGGGTTTCCAGTGCAGGGAGGCACGGCTCTCTCTCTCTCTCTCTCTCTCTCTCTCTCTCGCTCTCGCTCTCGCTCTCGCTCTCGCTCTCTCTCTCTCTCTCTCTCGCTCTCTCTCTCTCCCGGCTCTGCTGAGCCCCAGCACGCCAGCAGAGCGATTCCGGTGCACGCGCTTCTAGGCGCACTCCTTGAGTGAGTGCGAGAGAGCCAGAGCGCTCTCGCACCCTTCGGCAGATGACTCCTCGAGAGGGAGAGAAACAGAGCGAGGAGTGCGCGCACCGGAATGGCTCTGCAGGCCAGTCGTCCTCCGCGAGTGTTCGCCAGGCGGGGTTCAGAACGGCAGCGCTGTTTCGAGAAAGTCGAACGGTACCCGTACCGCGGCCGGGCCGGGCCGCAGAGGTGCACGCCGCGGGTACCAGCGGTACCCACGGTACCCCTACCCGCCTAGGCGCACCGTACCGCACAGCACAGCACCGCGCCCAGTCTGCGCTCTGCACTGCAGCGTCTGTACCATTCAATGACCTCCGCGGACCAGCCGCACAGCCGGGGCCACCCGGGGCGGATTGTGCGGGGGCGAGAGAGAGAGAGAGAGAGAGAGAGAGAGAGAGAGAGAGAGAGAGAGAGAGAGAGAGAGAGAGAGAGAGAGCAGGTCGTGAACGAGAAAGTGAGCGAGTGAACGAGTGAGTGAGTGAGCGAGTGAGTGAGTGAGTGAGTGAGTGAGTGAGTGAGTGAGTGAGTGAGCAGATGAACGAGTGAGCTGGTGAACGAGAGAGAGCGGGTGAACGAGAGAGTGAGCGGGTGAACGAGAGAGTGAGCGGGTGAACGAGAGAGTGAGCGGGTGAACGAGAGAGTGAGCGGGTGAACGAGAGAGTGAGCGGGTGAACGAGAGAGTGAGCGGGTGAACGAGAGAGTGAGCGGGTGAACGAGAGAGTGAGCGGGTGAACGAGAGAGTGAGCGGGTGAACGAGAGAGTGAGCGGGTGAACGAGAGAGTGAGCGGGTGAACGAGAGAGTGAGCGGGTGAACGAGAGAGTGAGCGGGTGAACGAGAGAGTGAGCCAGCGAGTGGGCGAGTGAAGGAGAGAGTGAGCGAGTGAACGAGAGAGTGAGCGGGTGAACGAGAGAGTGAGCGGGTGAACGAGAGAGTGAGCCAGCGAGTGGGCGAGTGAAGGAGCTGGTGAAAGAGCGGGTGAATAAGCTAGTGAGTGAGTGTGCGAGGGCGCTAGAGTGTGTGACCCTGACCTCTCCCAACGAGGTCACTTATGGCCAATAAACCTCACTAAAACCGTTCAAGTGAACGCAAATGAAAATGCAATGAACCTATCGTAGGCCGCACGCGAACCCCAACCCTGCCACCAGCTCCTCCACCTCCTCCGAGCTCTGTTCCTCACCGGCGTTCTATTCCTCACCGAGACAGGGTTGCCACAGAATTGGAATGGTCGATTTTCCTGACATTTTCCTGACAAATTCCTGACGAAAATGATGGTTTTTCCTGACATTTTAAAACCATGTACCCGGTAAAATAACGGTAAAAAGGGGTCGTAAAGTGTCCTTTAAATTTTGAAAACATGCGAAAATAAATTTTAATTGTTGCTTAACAATTTTCAACAGAGAATTAAATAGCTGCACTGTCCTGTTCGCAACCGACAGGCAAAAACTTTGGCCTGAGCCCAGTTTTCTTGACACTTTGCCCCAATTTCCTATCATTTTCCTGATTTTCCTGACAACTTTTCAAAAACCTTACATTTTCCTGATTTTCCCGACTTGCGGCAACCCTGCGAGATTCGCAGTCCAGAAAGTAAAAAGAAATAATCCAGAAACCTCGCAAGATTTTTCGCTCGCCGTGCCGCGTGCGTGCAAGTAGCAGCAGCTGCACCACTGCGACGGCGCCCCGCCGCGCCCCGCCGCGCCCCGCCGCGCCCCGCCCCGCCACACCCCGCCACACCCCGCCACACCCCGCCGCGCCCCGCCGCGCCCCGCCACGCCCCGCCACGCCCCACCGCGCACAGCGACGCCGCGCGCGTCTGCACCGCAACCTTCACGGGCGCGGCGGCGGTGGAGGCTGCGGCGCCTCGCGGCTCAGACAGACAGACAGACAGATAGACAGAGACAGACAGAGAGAGAGAGGGGAGGGGGGCGATACCCCCTCTCCCCGGCCTGCACTCGGCCAAGACACACATCTCGGAGGACACCGTTCCCCCTCCCGCGCCGAGACGGGTCCGACCGAGTCCCTACAGCACTGGATGTTCCCCAAGGATAGGCAGCCAGGCCAACCGGCCCTACTTCGCGAAACTCTTTTTGGGAGGTCGGCTGCAGCTGCGCTTGACCTAGAAGACAGCGAACTCCCTGCCCCCTGTCCCTACCCCGCGCTCGCTCCGTGTCTGTCAGTCAGTCTCTCCCCCCCCCCCACCCCACCCCCTCCCCACCCCAACCCCAACCGCCGAACTGGCTTGCATTGCTAAACACTCGCCACTGTGACCTTGGCCCGCTGTGATGCATAATTCGATTAGCCCCGTGTATTCTCTGATCAGCTGATTACGTTTTCATCAGCTGATCCGCAAGTCGGGGCAGGCGTAGAGAAAGAAGAAAGAAAGAAAGAAAGAAAGAAAGAAAGAAAGAAAGAGAGAGAGGAGAGAGGAGAGAGGAGAGAGAGAGAGAGGAGAGAGAGAGAGAGAGAGAGAGAGAGAGAGAGAGAGAGAGAGAGAGAGAGAGAGAGAGAGAGAGAGAGAGAGCACGCAGACGAGCAGGATGTCCTGAAGTGCGCGGCCGCCGGCCCGGGTGTGTGTAGCAGAAACGTCCGCCCCCTCCTTCACCCCATCCTGCTCCCTCGCTCCGCGCGCGCTTCCGGGGGAACACCCGGGAACGCCCGGGGAACACCCTCACCCTCCTCACTCGAGCAGACGGAACACCTCCCTCCCCCCCCAACCGCCTTCTCTCGAGTGCCGATGTAAACACAGATGTTGAGCTCGCCGCCGGGCTGGATTCCACAGTCCCGCTACAATCCCGCAGGGATCGGGAACGCGACCGCCTCCCTTACCGCTACAACAGGATCCCAGCGGGAGCGTCCCCATCCACCGCACTACATACATGTGCACACTGGGAAACCAAGAAGTGAGGGAGAGGATCGCAGTTGCGCGTATGTGCAACTCTTCATTCCAACACTTCACGTGTGTTGAAAGTGCTCGAGAAATTATCACATTTTTAATTGTTCAAGCGTGCGAATGAAATTATGTCGCACACCTTGACGCTTGACGTGCGACGGTCACACAATTGGGCTTCCTCCAGTCCATGTCAAAATGTACTTTGGAAATCCAAGTGTACGAATGTCGCACACTTGTAGGTGTGCGAGGATTCATTCGTACACTTAACCACTCAAACGTGTGAATATCCTAGGAAAATTCACACGTTTAAGTGGCCAAGTGCACGAATGAATCCTCGAACACCTACAAGTGTGCGACATTCACACACTTGGGTTTCCAGTGTAAAAATATGCGCGACCAGGGTATCGCGTCGCGTTTGCCATTCCGCGAGCTCCAGACTAACCTCGTGTTCTCTTTTCGTTTCCTCACAGAGATGCAGCTGAAAATGGGGGTCCAGACGGAGCTCCGGTCGTGGGAGTGGCGGACCTGCCTCGCGCCGTTCCCCGAGCCCGACCTACCCAAAGGTGAGAGTGAGACAGAAAACAGTCAATGTCACTCCATGCCAAACAGGGTGCATCGCTGTAACCATATGTGTTGCGATGAAAGTGGGCAAAACTTTCCACGGATCAGTGGTTGCCAGAAAAGTAGGCAATATACCCACCAAACACGCACAGCTGTGTTGAGCGGTGGGTATCCACGTATCCACGCCTGCCTACTACTAGGCCATTCCTCTGCACAAGTGTGTGGATGTTGCCTATAGTAGGCAGGCGTGAGTACCGACCGCTCAACAACACAGCTGTGTGTTCGGCGGGTTTCGCCTCTTTTTCTAGCGACACTGCCAAAAATACACCTGTAAGAGGCAGACAGGTATTTCCGCCTGACTAATGGGCAAAATAAAGTTAAATGTGCGGAGAGTTTGCCTCCGCAAAGAAACCCGTCTGCCTCACACAAGTGCATTCGTTGTAAAATTTGAAGACGTTCATTGCTGCAAACACTGACTGTACCTTGCAGTGACAGTCTGACACCCTCCGTTGCTTACGTTGCAAATCGGCCCTACGGTCCAAAGCTGCAGGTTTCACAGTGGCTCACAGCGGAATTCGCCTTTAGCTTTCCTTAGTGAGGGACTTGGGCGCTAGGGGTGAGATCAGGGAAAGTCTCCCTAGTGAGTGGCACTACCTATTTTCCACAGTGTAGGTAGTAAAGGAGGCAAAACTTCCCCCGGACACACCTTTAAAAAAGTAGACGGATACGCCTGCCTACTATGCCAGCTCTCCTACACACTGAACTACCTTTTGCCTAAATAGGCAGGCGGGAGGAGATTACCCGTCTGCCTCAGACATGTTTATCCGAGGGCAGTTTTGCCTACTTCTATATGGTAATACTGCACGCAAAAAAAAATACTAAAAAAATCGCTAAGCTGAAATGAGATGTTAAAATTTAGCACTACGGATACAAATTTAACACAGCCGAAAATAAGCATTTTAGCTTACAAATTAGCTACGCCTATCCAGCTAAAAACTTAATACACCGGCTAATTTTTTTTTTCCTCAAACGCAAATTATTGTTTTGTGTGTGCTACTCCACGCGGCCGCCGCACTGTTAAAGGCATACGGTGATTTTCACTGTAAGCTACAGTGAACCCTGCAGCACTGCAGCTTGCGGTGATTTTCACCGTAGGCCGCGGTGACTATCGCCTTAGGCTGCAGTGAATACCAGTGTTAACGTGCTGCACTGCAACTTGCAGAGAATTTCACTACAGTGAAATTCACCATATAGCTTACGGTGAATGTCACTGAAAGCTACAGCGCTGCAGGGTTCACTGTAGCTTATACAGAGTAAAATCACTGTAAGCTTATTTTAAAGTGCGTGAAGTTGAAGTTGAAGCCGGGTATAGGCAAGCCCGCGAGACACGCTGCTGGCCCGCTCCCCACGAGAAGAAGTGAGATGGACACGCGTTCGGTATCGGTACCGTACGGCCCGCGCAAGCCGACTGATTCCGAACATTCGCTCTTGTATCTCCGTCCTTGTCGCACCTTTCGCGGTGCCCCCACGTTGGGGGGCGGCAAAGCCCCATGAGTGCGACAAGGACGGAGGCGCGAGAGCGAGGTTCGGAATCAAGACGCCGCAGCGCGCCAGATGGACGCGCGGAGAAAGCTGCTCGTGCCTTTCACACCATTCGGGGAGCCACGTAGCACGGCCTGCAGAGACCACCTCCAGGAGAAATTGCAAAGGGAAGGTCAAACATGAAGTGCAATGTTGAGCTAAGCGACGAACACTACTCTCACCCCCCCCCCTCACCTTTCTCCTGTTTATTGAGTCATTAGAAGGCTTCGCTGTACGCCCTTGCGTGGTATGAGGGGATTTGGGGGGGAGGGGGGGGGCAGACATGTAATTGCCCATTACGGCGTCGTGCCTCTTCAAAGTCTCCCCCCCCCCTTCTTTTTTTCCCCTCTCAGACGTACGTCTGTTTCCCTCCCACGCAGTTGCCAATGGCAACAGAACCTCTCTCTCTCTCTCTCTCTCTCTCTCTCTCTCTCTCTCTCTCTCTCTCTCTCTCTCTCTCTCTCTCTCTCTCTCTCTCTCTCCCTCTCTGGACGCGCCGTGCGCCCTGCACGCTCCGCGCTCGCACATCCGGCCGAGGGAGTCGCGGCCTACAAAAGCGGAAGCGGCGTCAGAATGTAAGACCGGAAGAAGTCGTCTTAAGGGGAGGCCCCGCCCCGCCCCGCTCCCGCGTGTGGGAATGTCACGGTGGACGTCATTGTCTGATATGACTTTCTTACGGGATCTGCCGTGCGAGAAGTATCGTGGGAGCGAAACAATTTGCACCAGAAAAAAAAAGTAGGGGACGCAATTCGTTCTGTGCAAATTCTGAAAACTCAAGTGTGCGAACGTATTGTTACACGTGGAGGCGTGTGAATAGTCCCATTCGCAAAATAGAATAATAAGTCATATACAACGGGACTTTCTCCAGGAATTTCACACTTTTTTTTTTTTTTTTTTTGATCAAGAGTATGAATGGAAATTTGCACACCAGCAAGTGTGCCAGATTTCACACGTGAAAGTCTATACTTCATCAGATAGGTCAACGCTCCACCTCACACACGAAGAAAAGGAATTAGTTCCCCGGACTAAAATTTTAGTTAATTTTAAGACAACATATCTTTTTTATGGCTCAAAACGCCAACGCTTTAGTTATCAGAAACAAATTGTTGTCACCAGAACTACAATTTGGTTGCTGGTCTTGGTTACGAGAGTGAAACTAACAAAAAAGTACCACCTTTAGTCTGTTCTCATCCTTGTAACCGACACGTTAATTTTAGCGACCAAACTTTAGTTGTGGTGGCAAAAAAAAATGGTTCTAACCACTAAATCCTCGACATTTTGAACAAAAAAAATTTCTGTCGTAAAATTGACTAATATTTTAGTCCGGGTAACTAATCTATTTTGCACTGGTGTTTGCAATTACTCATGGCTCTGCTCTCGTTCCTTTGCAGACCCCCGGTGCTGGTCCCGCTCCGACGTGGCCGCCTGGCTGCACTACATGGCCCTGGTGCACCACCTGCCCTGCGTGCCCATCGACCGCTTCCTCATGAACGGCAAGGCCCTCTGCCTCATGTCCATGGACATGTTCCTCGGGAGGGTGCCCCTCGGCGGCAAGCTCCTCTACAAGGACTTCCAAATCCGTCTCGGCCGCGCCATGTACAACAGCTAATTTAGCTCCTAGGCGAGAGTGTGTGTGTTTGTATGTGTGTGTATGTGTATGTATGAGTGTGTGTGCGCGCGCGATTATGTCCGTGTATGTGTGCGTAAGAGTAAGAGATTTGATGTCCAATAATACTGAGTGATATAATGTAATATGTGCAAGCACTGTGTTCAGGTAGCACCCGGATTGTCCAATTCACTGGTTTTTTTTTTTAAATAGATGTCAAACGTATTTTTTGTCAATTCAGCAGCTCTCCTCACTGTACTTCTCAAAATCCATTTAGTTTCTCAGAACATTTAGGTGCTTCCTTCACAGTGTAAGCGTCCCGACTCGTGATAATTCTCTGCCGCTTCTGCAAATATGACTGCAAATTCGCGACGTTACGTTCGCTTTGTTGGATGCAGAGGTGGTTTAATGTGATATGTATAGAGATCAATTTATACATTGTTGTGCAGTCCACTAAGAAATGTATTTTACGACTTCTTAGATTTGTGTATTTTTGTACAATATAGAACTGTAAAGAGCAATCCAATCTTAAATTATTATTTATAATTACCAGGATTTGATGCACTGGCAGCTAAGGTATATACATATCAGTAAAGTATTCTGGAATTCCCTTTGATGTTGGCCATTGTAAGCTTTCAATGGTAAAAGGGAGGACTCATTGTTTTGAGGTGTGCATCTAGTCATTTATGGATATGTTAACTTGGCAAACTGTTTTGTATTAGCAAGATCAGTAATTGGTCTGATATCCGGACAATAAGATGTTTTACAGAAGATTCTTCTCAAAGTGTCCCTTCATAACTGTATAAAGAGATCCAGGGTGACTTTTCCTGGTCACCATGCTCAACCTGAATGTTAGTTGCATTTTATGTGACTTAATTTTAGAGACGTAGAGAAAGAAGTTATTTATTAGTTCTTTGCCTTACTGTTGTAAAAATTATTTTCAGTATTTATGAGTTATTTAATGTACATGATCAAATGCGTATCTGTATATATTTTTTTCTAGTCAATACATAAAATATGAAAGAATCTGTCCAACTTTCTTCGAAACGCCACATGCCAGCCAAATCACACGGTACACTCATCGCAGAAAAAGAAAATCGGAAAAGGCGCAAGGTACTTACACTCCCAGACCTGTACTGATTTTTTTTCTAAGTAAATACCGTTGCTTTTACGCAGCAGGATTACTGACAGATTCGTTAGTTATTCTGCAAAGTCTTGCAAATTGGACACTGGTCAAATAAGAAATGGTCAATAACGTAAAAATGAATTAGTGCGTAATTAGTCGAAATTAGCGTTTTATGTCGCTAGAAACAGTCAGAAATGAAAAGACATAGATGGGAATCATTGGGAATCAATCATTCTGGGAATCATGTCTACACATTAAAAGGGGGGTGGTCGCCTCCTCGGAAAAAACAATTGTCATCCCCGCGTCGTCCCATCGGTCATTTGTTCACTGGGAAAGGGAAAGGTGCAATGTCCTATACCTTTCCAGGGGTGCTAAACCCGTTTTAGGAGTGCTAATGTGTACCAGTGTTTAGAAACCGGCAAGGGTCCACCACTTTGAAAAATCGCGAACGAGGATTACAATCAGTCACGATTACGATTATGGTGATTATCAATGATTCTTTGAGTTAATCTTTAACATATTTAAAGATTATTAGCCAATAATCAAGCAACTTTTGGTCAAATTTGATAATATTTCCCCAAATTTGTCAAAACTTGTCAATATTTGGTAATTTCACATGATTATGATTGTGTAATTATCAATAACCATCTAGAGGAGTGTACGAGGATAATGGAAGTGGTCGACCCTTGGAAACCGGCGCATGTGAAAATTTTAGCACTCGAATGCGAAGTGGGGCCTTGCTCTCACAGAATACCTGGCGCTCTTACGGCACACGGTGAACCGGAGCGACCGCCAAGCGACCGCCGGGGAGGTAGGCCACCCATCCGGCATGGCAGCTGTGCAGGCGCCGGCCCAGTCAGCGGTAGGCAACCCAAAGCACGGCGCAGCCTGCCGGCGCGGCCTGCACCCCGGCGGTACGAGCCGTGCAGGAGGGGAAGGAGGGGAAGGAGGGGAGGGGAGGAGAGGGGAGGGGAGGGGAGGGGATGCACGGTATGAGGGTGAGGAGGACTTCAGGGGAGCTTGTCATAATTTAGCGACAATTTAACAGCACCTGCAGCTGCAGAGCAATTACGCTTACGCTGCCGGCACTCGCAGACGCCTACAGGGTAGGCAAATTGCATTACAAAACCCCTGTATGGGAGGCAACCTGAAGGGCACCGCTCCTGAATCAGACGGCAGAGCACTCGTCGGCGCACTCTTTGAGCGCGAGAGAGACACAGCGCTCTTGCACCCTACAGCAATAAGGCCGCTCCCGCTGCCCGCACTCGTCGACGCCAGTCAGCGTACTTTGAAGTTCGAGAGAGACAGCAGAGCAGCGCTCTTGCACCCTACAGCAACACGGCACCATCAGAGCGATCCCGCTGGATCCCGCTGCCCATACACTCTTCGGCGCACTCCTTGAGTGCGAGAGAGACAGAGCGCTCTAGCACATTACAATCAATGCGGCACTTTCAAACCGATCCTGCTGCCAGCTGCCAGCGCTAATCGGCGCACATCCGAGTGCGAGAGAGACAGAGCGAGGGGTGCGGGAATCGGTCTTCACGCACAGGCTGCACGCGAGGCAGAACTGAGCGGGAGGGGGAAAGAAGTGGGCCTGGGTCTTTCCTGCCCCTATCACCCCTGTTGGATTTACGTCTAAGCCCAGCGCACAGTCCTTGTCCATTCACGCCTATTTATTTAGGGGTTTACTTTCAACAGACGCTTCAAAACAAAGCAGGGATGCGACTAGACAAGAGGGAGGCCACAAAAACAGAAAAGAAACGCAGCATTCCCAGCCTCCGGCAGCTGCAGCACTTGGATATTACTAGTCAATGTGAATCTTATTTGACTCTTGACAGCGAGGTATGCTAGTACGTCACATCCAACACCCAACCCTTTAAATCCACCTTCACAGCAGCTTCGTTTGTGAAACAGCTGTAGGGCAGTGGAATGTAGAATGAATGAGCCACACCTTGCCTTTATAAATGAGGTGGTTTCTAGGAACAGTAGGGCTCTCCAACCCTACTGAATGAGAAAACAATTTGATGATAGGAAGCAACGAGAAGATTCTACTGAATAGTAAACCTTATTGCTGACGTCAGTTCCATAGAATAGTCTTTGATCTTGATTTTCTCTCAATACCCCTTGATAATTTGCGAACATATAAATAATTTCCTGAGTTCTCCGGTAAAACAAATGTAGAATATTTTACACCAAATGGCATATAGTTCCAAACGTGCAAATTCTCTACACTTCGCAAATGTTCAGTAAACTGCACATCACTTGGTGTGCATTTACTTGTTGTTTTCCATTGATTTATTCCATAGAACTGTAGTACAAACTATATTTGCCAAGTGTCTTTAACCAAACATTAGATATGTCTGCTTCAGCTTGACAACTTGTAATGTGCTAAATTAAAGATAGAACACGTTAGTGTGGAATAATTTCACATTTGTTTTACCAGGGTACATACTTAAAATTTTAGCGGAAACAGACTCCATAAGAAAACAAAACAAAACCAACATTTCCACCAGAGTGTAATTGTGAGAACTCAACACTAAGTAAGTTTGAATCATGGTGGTTTGAAAAATATCTGGAGTCATTGTGAATTTCACAGATCAGCATATCACCATGACATCACAGTCAAAGCAAAGCATCCTAACCTCCAAAAGAGTAGCAACACAAAATTCCTGCCTGATGCCTCACATGTATTGAGCATCAAAAGCTAAAATTTGCGTGACTCACTGACGACTTCGTCGCTTGGCGAGCACCTTGTTCTGGAGGTTAGAACAGCATTCGACTGGCCGCCCTCTTGATAGAAGTAATCTACTTACTTTAACACTCGTGCGACAGCTTCAGCAAGGTTCCTTGGGACAGCGTTGACGATCCAGAGCTTCTTCCGTGCTTGCTTCAACTCCAGTTTCCGAATCGCAACTGATCACAGCGGGAGATAAAATAGGCGGGGTGAGAACAGATACAGGACCGTACAGGCAGGCAGACTGGCTGGAAGGCACTGGACTGGAAGGTCGGCCGGCGCAACTCGGCGGGTCGGATACATGCATGGAGAAGGACAGAGTACTGGAGACGCACCTGTGCCCTGTGCGTGGCGCTCCCCTCCTCTTGAGGGCGCAGAGAGTGGAACCTTTCACTTAAAAACAAACAGATTGCAGACTTTCAATCCTTTAGATTCATTAATGGACGATATGTAGTTCAAAATAATCAAAAAGGTCCCTGAACAGCCTGAAATACGAAGAAAAGTGATGTAACTTGCCGCACACCAAGACCCGAGCTAGAGAGAGACAGCGAGTGTCCGAACCTGCTTGATGGCACAGCTCTCAAGATGAGGCTATTTTTTCCTTCGGAGTTGCAAGGGTTGTGTTCTTTTAGTGCCCTCGGCCCTCGACGTACGAGTTGTTAAACTTACATCAATCCGCATGCGTCAGAAGCAAATCGTGAAAGAATCGCTCTCTCTCGCTCTTCGGTCACCGAGTGTAGCCCGCTAGCCGCTCGAGCGCGCTGTTGCATCTCCAACAGCCATCCTCCATGGGTCAGGTAACGCACGGGGCACGGGGCAGAAGAATTGGAGGAGGTGATACCGCACAGGAGGGTCATTAGAGAGATCCCAGCTATTCTTACTTTTTGTCTTCTTTGGTCACAAAATATCAGTGTTTTGTTTGAAAAAAAGTGAACCAAATCCTGATATTTTGTAACCGAAGAAGACAAAAAGTAAGAAGAGCTTGGGAGCTCTCTAATGACCCTCCAGTGGTTTCGTCTCTCTGTCCTTGTCACACTCATAGGACACAGCCTGAAGGTGCGAGCGAGAGGACATAACTAAACGCTGCTCGGAATCACCCCGTAGCGGTAGGGGGCCGGTCGGAGGACCGTCAGCCAATGAGTGCACATGGCGAAGCAGAAGCGGCGGCCGTGATTTTCTTCTCAGGGTCCCAGTTTCAGTTTCACGGAGTAATACCGATAATACTTCATAATACACTATCTCGAACGAGCTCGTGAAAGACTAGGAGACGCTCGGAGATGAGAAGCGATTGAAAATACAGTGAAGCCGAGGAATATAATACGACATTGAATTACATCTTCATGACGCTGGATTGCGGTCCTTATTACTAAACCGAAAGTTGATGGTAAACTGCAGCAGCACGCAGAGATATGTGACCAGCCTGTCCACAATCTGGAAATCAAAATTTTTCTATGAAACAACAGCATTGGGTAACAAAAAAAAAAAAAAAAAAAAAAAAAAAAAAAAAAAAAAATGCATGTCTCTGTTTCTTACAGTGACAATAAGGGTGAGTCGGAGAGTAATAAAGCCGTTCAACGAGATGCACATCGGCATCTTGATGACCCTCAGAAAGGACTCCACCTGTGAAAAGGAGAATTTCTTTTCTGGCTTTAATTTTGATGCAGTGGACCAGTACCCAAGCGCATTTCGACCTCAGATTTGCACACCACTTTCTTGGCCTAGGGTGTGCAAGGCTGCGGAAGTGTGCAATTGAGGATTTAAACACTTACAATTGCACAACTATCGATTTGCACACTTGCAAGTGCACAAAAATGAGTTTGCACACTTGCAAGTGTTTAAATGACAGTTGCACACCTTTAAGTGTGCAAGGTTTCACCACTTAATTGAACAGCTGCTAGTGTGTACCTCACCTCCGTCTGCAGCTGGGTGAGACTCGGGCTCCGGCGGTGGTGGGCAGCCTGGCGGGCAGCAGGACGGGGCCCCGGCGCGCTGGTGCTCATGCCCAGCAGCACGTCCCGGGCGCCGCCGCCGACGCTCACCGCCATGCGGTGCCCGGCGCCGCACACCACCGCCGTGTGCCACAGCGAGTCCACCGTGATGAGCAGCATGGCCAGCGACGCCCACAGGTTCGCGTCCGCCCCCTGCGCGCGCCAGCCGCGCCAGCCGCGCCAGCAGCGGCAACCGTTTCAAACCACCGAAAATTAGTAATTTTAAACAACAAAAAATAAGAAAAAGGAAAAAAATCTACGTTTTGGTCATTTCGCTTAAATATAGGGGAAGGTTTACACTGGAAAGATAAAGGTGTGATGTCTTAACTTTCCTAGGGTGTAAAACCCGTTTTAGGGGTGCAAAAGTGTGTGTTTTCTTTTTTTTTTCCATTATGAGCAAGTCAATGACATTTTAGGATATACTATAGCATTCCTCGCAAAATTCCGCGTCAGACGGGCCGGCATGTGATAGGGTTCTGATGAGCGGTCAGCAAATGAAAAGCAAGTAAAAACTGAAATAACTTTCTGCCTCTTTTGAACGGAACCCCATCATGTGGAACCTGTCTTCTGAAGCGGAATTTCGCGTGGATTCCGAAAATAAGTCTTAAAATTCAATTTTACTTTATAGGAAAAAAATATTTCGAAAAAACATAAACTGCTATGCCTTTGGAGCTTCCGTGGCTTTTAGAGGTTGGATATCCTACCTTTGATTTACCACAGCGTAGGAAATTCACTGTGGCATTGTAGATGGAGGTGCCTTAGGCTTGGGGTGGGGTGGAGGTGCCATATGCTTGGGGTGGGGTGGAGGTGCCATAGGCTTGGGGTGGAGGTGCCGTAGGCTTGGGGCGGAGGTGCCGTAGGATTGGGGTGGAGGTGCCATAGGCTTGAAGTGGAGGTGCCAAGGTGCCATAGGCTTGAGGTGGAGGTGCCATAGGCATAAGGTCGCAACAAGAGGCGCCCGGCGGACACGCACGATGGAGCTGGCGTCTACCTCGGTCGCCCCTGCAACGAGCAATGAGCCCCGGACGCCTACTTGCGACCTGCGACACCTCCGTCATAAGGAACACGGCGGACATGCATGCATACAGCAGAACGATTCCGGTGCCCACACAGCAGGTAGTGGATGGTGCAGGCGCCTACCTGGGTCACCTCCGCCATGAGCCCGAAGCCGTTGAGGAGCACGGCGGACACGCAGCACAGCAGGTAGTGGATGGTGCAGGCGCCTACCTGGGTCACCTCCGCCATGAGCCCGAAGCCGTTGAGGAGCACGGCGGACACGCAGCACAGCAGGTAGTGGATGGTGCAGGCGCCTACCTGGGTCACCTCCGCCATGAGCCCGAAGCCGTTGAGGAGCACGGCGGACACGCAGCACAGCAGGTAGTGGATGGTGCAGGCGCCTACCTGGGTCACCTCCGCCATGAGCCCGAAGCCGTTGAGGAGCACGGCGGACACGCAGCACAGCAGGTAGTGGATGGTGCAGGCGCCTACCTGGGTCACCTCCGCCATGAGCCCGAAGCCGTTGAGGAGCACGGCGGACACGCAGCACAGCAGGTAGTGGATGGTGCAGGCGCCTACCTGGGTCACCTCCGCCATGAGCCCGAAGCCGTTGAGGAGCACGGCGGACACGCAGCACAGCAGGTAGTGGATGGTGCAGGCGCCTACCTGGGTCACCTCCGCCATGAGCCCGAAGCCGTTGAGGAGCACGGCGGACACGCAGCACAGCAGGTAGTGGATGGTGCAGGCGCCTACCTGGGTCACCTCCGCCATGAGCCCGAAGCCGTTGAGGAGCACGGCGGACACGCAGCACAGCAGGTAGTGGATGGTGCAGGCGCCTACCTGGGTCACCTCCGCCATGAGCCCGAAGCCGTTGAGGAGCACGGCGGACACGCAGCACAGCAGGTAGTGGATGGTGCAGGCGCCTACCTGGGTCACCTCCGCCATGAGCCCGAAGCCGTTGAGGAGCACGGCGGACACGCAGCACAGCAGGTAGTGGATGGTGCAGGCGCCTACCTGGGTCACCTCCGCCATGAGCCCGAAGCCGTTGAGGAGCACGGCGGACACGCAGCACAGCAGGTAGTGGATGGTGCAGGCGCCTACCTGGGTCACCTCCGCCATGAGCCCGAAGCCGTTGAGGAGCACGGCGGACACGCAGCACAGCAGGTAGTGGATGGTGCAGGCGCCCCACGCCTGCGTGGCGCTCTCCGCCAGGTCGCGCAGCTCCAGCCACAGGTCGCGGTAGGCGCGCACCCGGGACGGCTCAAGGGCGCCCGCCGCCGCGGACACCTCTTCGGCCAGGCGGCGGCTCAGCGCGTCCGAGGCGTTGACGACGGCCGACCCCAGGACGTCCCAGAACGAGGGGATGACGGCGTGGAAGGACGCGGCGTGCAGGCCGAGCGGCGTGTTGTGCCAGTTGGAGTCGAAGCCGGAGCTCACGGCCACGGCGAGCACCACCGGCACCACCACCGCCGCCGCGCCCTTGTGGGAGGCGAGGGAGCGCACGCCGACCCGCAGCGGCGCGCCCGTGGTCGACAGGAACGACTCCTGCCCAACGAAACGACTTGAGTAGGTAATCGCCGGCCCAGGGGTGGACGACTTGGATTTTACGGAGGAGTACGGAGTACACCCGGAGTACACAGAGCACACCCAGCGAGTACACACGGAGTACAGCAGGGCCGAAGTCCTGCCGAAGTACCCGGAGTACCTACGCATGATGGTGGAGCACGTGAAGTATGGCCGCAGTACGCGGAGTACACCTGGAGTACGCAGAGTAATCGGAGCGCCTGAAGCATACAGGTGGAGTACACCCGGAGTTCACTTGGAGTACGCGCAGGCCTGTACACAGGAGTACACTTGTCGTCCACCCCTTGAATCCGGCTGAAAATGATTGGTCGGACGACTGGCGGTAATCCGGTGATCCGAGGAAATTTGAGTCAAAGTTAGGTTGACTTAAGCATTTTTTTTTTTTTTTTTTTTTTTTTTTAATGGAAGCCGATAGTCACCCGAGGGATATTCCGGGTAATTTTGGGCTATCCGGGTGATTCGGCTGACACAGAAACCTTGAGTCGTTTCCCCCCTCCTGCCCGTCAGATTCACAAGAGCGCTTTCGCATCTCCGTCCTTGTCACTCGTATGGGCCTCGGTCACTAGGAGTGAGTGAGAGGGCACTGCAAAACGATGGCTGTCCGGCTCGGCAAGAAGCAGCTCGTTGCGCCGACTAATCTGCACTTTGGTGCCCCTGCCATTTGAGTCGTGAAGCGGAAGACAGTGATAAGTCGACTTAACTCGATGACCTCTTTTTTGGTCTGTCAGAGCTGTTAAGCACGTCCAAAGTAGGTGAAGTCCCCTTGAGAAATTAACTACCACCCCCAGACAAGCCTCCAAGGTGACTTCATATAGGTACCTCTGGTGTGTCAAACGTCTCACATTGCAAAAAGTGGTCATGGAGCCAAGCCAACTTATCCCCTTCTTCCGCTTCACGGCTCATTGGCACTCTCATATGAAGTCACACGCATTGGTCGCACCTGCTGCCCGGAGGTCGCTTTCCGACACCCTACGAGCCGCAGACTTAATGCCTCTCCCGATTGAGAATTCGCCCGAATGCCCGATGGGGATTAACGCTCCCTTTTGAGAGGGAGCTGGGTCATTCCATCGGGCCAGGCCGGGGCCGGGCACGGAAAAAAAATACTCGCTCAGCTGAAATTAGGTGTGAAAAATTAGCAGTACGGCTTAAAAATTTAAACAGTAGAAAAATAAATAGCAGCCTAGCTAGAAAATAAGCACGGCAGCTTAAAAATTGGCTGCGTCTATGCAGCTAAAAAATGAGTACACCTGCTCATTTTTTTATTTTTTTTTCTGAGACGCGAATTATTATTTTGTGTGTGTGTGTGTGGGGGGGGGAGTGGAAGGGCTGAACCATTTATGTGCTGAACGCCGTGGAAATAAGCTATTCCGGAGAACGGGAGAAGAGGAAGATCACGAATGATAAGGAAAGGGCCCACGATTGGTCGAGCGGCCTCCCCCACTACTATCTATGCACAGGTCAGGGGGGAAACCGATCGACCACACGGCAAAAACGAGTCCTGGGTTTCCCAGTTGAATTTGCACATTTCCAGGAGATATCATCTTTCTCAGGGGATGTCCTGGGTTTTCCAGGAAAAACTCCTGGGAAAAACTACTTTTTTCCAGGACATTTACTGGAATTCCAATTCTCCTGGAAATCCCAGGACTCGTTTCTACTGTGCAATATCATGGTCCCTCTTCTTTATTCGTGCTCTTCTTCTTCTTCCCCCGCTCTCCGCGGAGTAGCTGAAGAGCGGCGTGCTGCGCGACCAGCGACACCCGCAGCACTCACTCACACCACTCACTCACTCACTCACTCACTCACTCACTCACTCACTCACTCACTCACTCACTCACTCACTCACTCACTCACTCACACCACTCAGTCCCCGCCGTTGGCGCCCGCACACTCTCACTCCCTCATGCTTCTGCAGGGATACAAATAATCGCCGTGAAGCCATGAAAGTGAAAAGCAGGTGTGTCGGCTCGGCAGCTTCGCTCTCCCACCGCAGCGGTACACACAGCGTCTTGGAAGAAGATGGGAAGTTTTGACAATAATTGCTGTCGTCGCAAGACCTGATTTTCCATGATTGAGACCTAACAGGACAGGTGATTTCCACAAGGCGGGAAAGAGATCTGAATTTTGTTATATATATTTACACACTAACTGGCAATGTACTTTTTCGTACATGTGAAATGTGCGCATATAAACGTGCGGATTTATGTAACAAATCGTGCAGAATCATGTAAAATATTGTGCATAGATCTGCAGAATTTATTACACGTCGAAAAAAATGCACAATAATAAACAGATTTATGTACAATATTCTACATAATTCTGCATGATTTTTTACATAAATCCGCACGTTTATATGCGTACATTTCACATGTACGAAAAAGTACATTGCCAGTTAGCGTGTATATGCCGTAAAATTTTCCGAGTTTTTGTGAAAGGAATTCTATTTAAGGTTTTCATAATTGTAGCAAATTGTTCTGAATGTCAAATTTTTAAAGCATCTGTGATTTTTTTCTGACTTTATTTCTTTTGAAGTTTTCAGCCGTTTTGGGTTTCGCTGTTAAACCAAGTGTGCAACTGTTCAACTCTTGGAAAGGTGCAACTCCCTGATTATCATATATGCAAGTGTGCAGCTCAACAAATGTGCAATCGCAACTGTTCAACGCAATGACTATTCACTGAAAAGTGCTTAACATGGTAGAGGTACACTTGCAAAGTGTTCAACTACGCGGGACAACACTTTCCTTGTTGTACACTTGCAAGTGCACAACTACCGTGTTGAGCACTTTCCAGTGCACAGCCATTGCTTTGAACAGTTGCTATTGTGCAGCTGTTGTGCTGAACACTCGTATATGATAATCAGGGAGCTGCACGCACTTGATTTAACAGTACTGTTGGTTTTTCTTTTTATTCAATGACTTTCCACACATTCTCTCCGTGTACACGCAAAAAAATAATTCGCGTCTGAGCAAAAAAAAATAGCAGGTGTACTAATTTTTTAGCTGTATAGGCGCAGCTAATTTTTAAGCTACAGTGCTTATTTTCTAGTTACCATGCTATTTATTTTGCAGCAGTAAAACGTTTTTAGCCGCAGTGCCAATTTTTCACATCCAATTTCAGCTGAGCGATTTTTTTTTTTTTTTTTTTTTTTTTCGTGTTGTTCACCTGGAAGTGGTCCCAGTTGGCGAGATAGCCAGCGAAGTCGGAGCCGGCCCTCCAGTGCAGCGCGGGGGCGAGGAAGTGGTGGTGGACGAGCATGAGGAAGAAGGCCTGGAACACGGCGTCGCTGAACTCGGTGACGCCGCGCAGCAGGTCCACGCGCTCCCGCAGCTCCACCAGCGCGTCGGCGACCGTCACCAGCCACAGGGCGGCCATGAGCGCGGCCAGCGGCGAGCGCGCGCGCACCGGCGCCACCCTGCCGCCCGCCAGGAAGCCTGCCGACCCGAGCCGAGCCCAGGGGGAACAACACGGAATTTTGGTGTACAAATTTTCTGAATTTTTGCTTGAGTTTTTTATTCTAAAATTTCGTGAGTTTCATTTAATTTTTGTGAATAGTCCTTAATGTTTTTGGTGAATTTTTCTGAATTTTTCCTGAATTTTTCTGAATTTTTCCTGAACTTTTCTTAATTTTTCTACGAGGTGTACAAAAAAATTCGGATTTGTTTTACCCTCGGAGCTTGCAGACCAGGGGTGTGTGTAGTTGACACGAGAAAATTTTCGTCGTAAATTTATGAAGAAATTTACAACAAATGTTTTGTTAAGGTATGGTAATGAACGGGGAAAGTGTTGTCCGGCGCAGTTGAACACTTGCAAGAGCACAACTGCCATGTTGAGCACTTTCCAGAGCATAGACAGTGCGTTGAACAATTGCTCTTTTACTGCTGTTGAGCTGAACACTTGCATATGATAATCAGGGAGTTCCACACTTCCAAGTGTTGAACAGTTGCACACTTGGTTTAACAGTGCTCATGCATGATCGATTACAGTCCACAGAGGCCTGAAGGGGTGGTGAAGATCGCCTATAGGCTATATATTGCCTATTTCAAAATACATCCATCTGTGTCTTATTATTATTTAGTCCCGGAAAGTCCAAAGGATAATTTAAACAGCTGGAATACGAATGAGCGCTCGGAGAGCTGCGAAAAGCGAGGTAGCAGCCGGTTACTCGCAATGCGAAACTCTTCTCTAAAATACTATGAATTTAATGTATTCACGTGATTCATTTGGTATTTGGGGCAGAATACGACACAGATAAATTTGATTTGAGCCTGTCGGCGATCTTCAGCACCCCTAGGCCACTTCAAACTGTCATCGGTTCATGCATGCGCGCGCTTTAACTACTGCTTGTGACTGTTTTGACCGTGTAATCAGCAATTATCATCACAACCATGACATTGTCTTCTCAATCATGATTTCATCGTGGCAGCTGGGCTCTTCTTGCTGTGGCTACGGTAGAGTTTCATTTCTACGTGTGACAACAGGTAAGCTCGAAGGCACCACGCTAACTGTATTTGAAGGTTTCTGTGCATAGATTTGCATAAAAAGGTGTAAGTTTGTGCATAAATTTGTGCAAATAAAGCGCAGGTTTAACTTTGTGCAAATGAAAGCTACAAATCCAGGTTGTGTGAACACACTATTAACTTCAAATAATACACCTTTAAAATGTTTTTTTTTTTTCGGAAAACTTTTAGTGTCCACGCCTCTCTTCCCGCTCATAATTTCGAGCCTGCGCGTGCTGGCGCGGGAGCCGCCGCCGACTTACGTATTGGCATGATGTTGAGTCCGCGCATCACGAGGAGCACGGGCTTCATCTCCTCGGCCAGGGTGAGGGCGCGGGTGGCGCTGTCGGGGGCCCCGGAGGCCCCGGAGGCCCCGGAGCGGCGCGTGGCCGCACCCATGGCCGCGCACTGGCGCAATGGCCGCGCATGAGCCGCCCCCTCCGCTGCGGACGGACAAACACTCCCCATGATCGACGAAGCCCGAAAGCCTAATGGAGATTTCATTATGCCTACCCCAAGCCTTATCGCGATCCGCTCGCCGTGTTTGCACGTGCATCGATTCGCCAAGGGCAGCACCTACCTACCTGCACCCTGTAGCAGCAGCAGCAGGAGCAGCAGCAGCAGCAGCAGCAGGAGCAGCAGCAGCAGCAGCAGCAGCAGCAGCAGCAGCAGCAGCAGCAGAAGCAGCAGCAGTAGCAGCAGTAGCAGCAGCAGCAGCTTTTTACCCCTCTCGAATTTTCGGATTTTTCTTCATCTTTAATCTTAATTTTCTTGAGATTTTTTTCTTATTTTACATTTTTGATATAATTTTTGGGGGCCGTACAATAATTTTTTGTAGTGACCTTCCTCTCGGCAGAAGCAGCAACATCAGCCACAGCAGTACCAACAGCAGTGGCGGGTGGTGACGCTGGTGGTGGCGGTGGTGGCGGGGAGGTGCAGGTGACGGAGCGGTTATCGTATCTTTGGGGGAAAGCAGGGCGTGTGCGTGGCGTGGCGTGGCGTGGCGTGGCGTGGCGTGGCGTGGCGTGGCGTGGCGTGGCGAGGCGTGGCGTGGCGTGGCGTGGCGTGGCGTGGCGTGGCGTGGCGTGGCGTGGCCCCCGGGGCGGAGCGCGGAAGGGGGTTTGATGGGGACGTGTGGAGACCAGACCGCAGGATATCGGGGCGGCTAATCAAGACTCTTCGCGGGCCGAAACGGGACGGGCACTGCGTGCGAATGCTTTCCCTCTCTCTTTCTCTCGTGCTCTCCCTTTCTCTGTCCCTCTCGTCGATGGGCTTCGCGGGGCAGCCGTGGCCCGCCCCGCCCCGCCCCGCCCCGCCCCGCCCCGCCACATGCTGCCTTCTTAAAGCCCGGGCTGGAGCCGAGCCGCCACACAACCCTCTCCGACCATGCTCGCGATCAAGGCCCTGCTCGCGGTCGGCGTGGTGGCCGCGGCCGCCGCCGCTGTGGAGGTCGTCGAGGTCGTCGGGGTGCCCACGGAGGGGCCGTCTCCCCGTAAGTACTCAATCCCGGTGGGGATCAATGTTAATATCGAGCGACACGCGCCGTATAGAAAGGGCAACATGAAAGTCTTCGCGGACGACATGGATTCGACGTCGTGCCGATCACCGTCTTTGCCCTCTGCTCGGGGTCGTCGTCAATGCCTGCTTCGCGTCCGAAAGCGGCGAGTGGATGATGTCGGACGATCGCTTTCGCTCCGGGGCCGTAGCTCTCTCTCTTAGAGATGCAAATCTAGGAAATTTTTCCTAGACAAACCCTGCCTACTAGGCAACATTCGGACACCACTGTGTGGCAGGTTGTCTAATAGGCAGGGTTTTTCTAGGAAAAATTTCCTAGATTTGCAACTCTACTCTCTCTCTCTATCACTTCAACTCGTCTGGATGCCCCAACCAAAAAAGAAATGCGTCGAAATGAGTTCGATATCTAAAGTTTAACTCGATACGACAGCTCATCGTCGGCGTCGAACCGACATCAAAACGATGTAAATTCCGCGATCGGCATCAATTCGACGTCGATACAAAGTGACAAAAATATGCATCGATTCGAGTAAAATATTCGATATCGAATCGACATTTGTGTCGTTTTTGGCGGCGCCCGCCTGGTGCAGCAGGGCCGAGCGGGGCTCAGTAGGGTAGGATGTCTCCGCACAACACTTTCGTCTGTCTCTCTTCTCGTCGCTCTGATGAGGTCTGGCCTTAAGGAGCAAGAGAGAGGGCACTACACTGGAAAAACAAAGGTGCTATATAGCACCCTTTTTGGGGTGCTATTGAATTTTTTGGGGTGTTACTGCACTAATGCTTTTGTAAAGGCACGATTAGGGCCAAAAATAGCACCTTTGGGAGGCGATAGCGCCTTTCTACAGGCACTATTTCACTAGCGCCTTTAAAAGGCATTAGATAGCACCTTTGTTTTTCCAGTGTATGAAACGCTGTTCGGAATCAGCCTACCGACCACCATCTCCTACACTGTCCGTGTCAGTGTTGCTAGAAAGTTAGGCAAAAATCCCGCCCAATACACCTGTGCGTAACGGGACTGTATCTCCGCCTGTCTACGAGGCAACTCCCCTGCTCTCGTGCACATATATGTTGCCTAGTAGGCAGGCCGGAGATATATAGTGTCCCGTTACGCACAGGTGTATTGGGCGGGATTTTCGCCCAACTTTCTGGCAACACTGGTCCCGCGCGCCCGCCCCGGGGAGAGGTGGTCGCCAAACAAGCATGCAAACAAGTCTGACGGTGTGTTCTCCCCACAGCCGCCGTGTCCGTGCAGCCCGCGGGGGAGTCCGCCGGCCTGCCCAAGATGTCCTGCAGCAGGAGCGCCAAGAACAAGGCCTTCGTCAACCACTGCATCCGCACCAACTTCCAGGCTCTGCTGCCGGCCATCAGGAACGGTAAGCGCCCCCTCACCGGGGCTGGTGGTGTGCGGCCACATTGTGGTCGCGACTGAAGCTTTCGGCGAGTTTCACTGCAAGCCACCACAGCGGACCCTGCAGCACTGTGACGTACGGTAACATAGTCTGCGGTGATTCAGACCTTCAAGCAACGTTGATTCACCCTGCTAATTCTGTCTCACCACAGTGCAAGCGGAATTCACTGTAACTGACACAGGAATTCGCCGTGAGAATGATGAACAGTGCGGTGTGGCCACATTGTGGTCACGACTATCGAGCGGGTCGCAACTCATGATCACATCTCGCTGACCCCGCAGGCGGCGTGCTCGGCCTGCCCAACCTGACGCCCTACGAGGTGGCGACTCAGGCCCTGGACATCAAGACCCTGCCCATCAGCTTCCACGTGGAGTTGAGCAACATGACGGTGCACGGGCTGCCCGACGCCATCGTGCGAGACGCTAGGTGCGTATCGCGCACCGGGACTGTAAAACATCACATTTTTATTCCAGAGTCTCTGTATATTTTTTTTAATTTTTTTTTCCCCAACAGGTCTGATCTGAGGGATGACCGTCTGAACATGGATGTTGACCTGACCTTCCCTAAGCTCATGTTCAAGGGACTCTTCGAGTTCACCAACGGCGTTTTCGCGACCTGGAACTTTAAGGGGCGTGGGCCTTTCGAGTTCCACTTATGTAAGTAATCCCCTCTGCTCCCATACTTGTGTTTCCTCGCAGAGACACCCATGCGCGGATCCAGGGGGGGGGCAAAGGGTCAATTGCCCCCCCCATGGCTCCTCGGTAGCCGCCTGAAAGGTAGGCAAAAAGTAATACTTTGCCCCTGTAAGTAGGCAAAAAGTACTACTTTGCCCCCCCCAAAGGCTGGCTCTGGATCCGCCACTGGAGACACCCGGGTAACATGCCTAGTGTTCATACTCCTGCTCTTCGCCGAACGCAGCTAACATCCGAGCGACCTGGAAGGTCCAAGGCAGGAAGAGGCCGGAGGACACGCACATGATGATCGACCACGTCACCCCCGTCCTCTCGTACACCATCGGCGGCCTCAAGTTCTGGGCGAAGGGCCTGGTGGACGGCGCCCCCGCCCTCGGTAAGTCCACAAGTCTCCAAAGCTATCTCGATTGAGGAGGAAATAACCGCTGAATTTGGTGAACAAATTTCGTGAATTGGGTGTGAATTGCCTTGAATTGGCTGTGAATTGGCTTGAATTGCCTATGGACTGAATTGGTGTGTGAATTGGCTTGAATTGGGTTTGAATTGGCTTGAATTTGTTTGAATTTGGTTTGGATAGGCTTGAATTGGCTTGAATTGAATATAAATTATATTTGAATTAGGTTGAATTGGCTTGAATTTGTTTGAATGGGACTGAATTTGTTGAATTAGTGGTGTACACCAAAGTCCGATGTTATTTCCCCCTCGATCTCGATGCTGATGCAGGAGGGACATTTCAGGTAACTCCCCGCCCGCGATCGTCAAGAGCGGGCTGCCTCCGGCTCGACTCTGGACCGTGGGGGCGACCATTTTGGGAAATCATGTGTAGACACTAGACACTCCTGGGAATCATCATCATAAAAATTAAGAGAAATCAGTGAAAACCACTACAATAAAGCAGGAAACACCCGGAATCGTTTATAATTAGCCGAAATTAGTGTTTTATGTCGCTAGAAACAGTCATAAATGAAAAGATATGAATGGGAATCACGGGGAATCATTCATTCCGGGAATCATGTGTATACACATTAAAGGGGAGACTCAATACAGCTGCCTACTGGGCAACATTCGGACACCGATGTGTTTCAGGTTGCCAAGTAAGCAGGGTTTGTCTAGGAAAAAATTCCTAGATTTCGAACCCTAGTTCTGATACCTTATTCTGCGGTGGCCGATTCTTCCGAGGCAGTGAGGGATGAGGAAAAGTTTGAGGAAAAGGGGAAAGGGCGGGGAATGACCAGCCGAGGTGCCTTCAAGATATTTCCTGGGTGCAGTATAGCCAGGAAAGTTAGCAAAAATAGGCTATTTCAGAGCCGGACGGGAAGAAGTAAACTGGAAGAACAAAAGCGCTCTGCGCATGCCCGGACGGCGTGGTGGGGGGCGCCCGAGGTCCCCACTCCGGCCCCGCGCGCCCCCCACCACGCCGCCCGGGCATGCGCAGAGCGCTTTTTGTTCTTCCAGTTTACTTCTTCCCGTCCGGCTCTGAAATAGCCTATTCCCTCGAATACACCTGTATGAGGCAGATAGGCATCTCCAACTGCCTAAAAGGCAATCTCGCTGTCCACCTTTTGCCTTGGAGACCGGCGTAGATGGGTGTATTCTTGGCAGTGTTTTGCCTACTTCCCTGCCAGAAATGAACCCTCAAAATGGATTTGGAGATCAAAATTTTAAATCGAATCGATGGCTATTGTCCTTAAAATCAGCGGCGAATAGACGTCGAACGTCGGAAAGGCGTATCGTTTCGACATCGTTTCGACTGTTTGTCAGTGATTCGACGACGAGCTATAGAGGACAAAAAGCCATCGATTCGATAAAAAATTCCGAGGGCTTATTCATTTCTAGCTATGGGTCTTTCTCTGGCAGCGCTGTCTGCGCGTGCCCCTGCAGGCTGATTCCGAGGATCGCTCTCGTACCTCCGTCCGTATCGCACTCATAGGGCACCGCCAAAGGTGCGACAAGGACGAAGATACGAGAGCGATCTTCGGAATCAGCCTTCCCGGCCGCGCTTTTCTTTGTGGCGGTCACGAGCAGCCCCGTTGTGTTTCAGATGACGTGGTGAACCTGATGGTGAACCGGCTGTGGTCAGATGTGGTGGAGCTGGGCAAGCCCGCTGTCAACAAGCCTCTGTCCCAACACCTGACAGCCCTCGCCAACGACGTGTTCAGGAGCGTGCCTTACCAACAACTGTTCCCGGACAGTTCAGAAGAGCCGTGAGAAGGGCCCCAAGTTCCACAGGAAATGACAGCCAGTCTCAGTTTTTAAGTTATTCTGACATGTAAATTATTTTTAACCGTGATGGCTATGGAAATGGCGTCGGTTTGTGTTTCTGGTCATGTGTTTTTCAAGAGACGCGTTCGAAGTATTTAGGACTTCAGCTCTGTTCTCTTTCAAGGGTATTTATTTTCAGCAATGTCCACAAGACATTTCAGCAAAGGTGCAAAATTTAACAAATAACAAAATGGCAGGCACTAAGGTTTCTCAGCCAATTAATAGTGACAATATGTGATTGAGTGATCTCACAATATTCTTTGGTGTTCACTGATTTAAACATACAGTCTAGATTGAAAATTGACTTCCTTATAAATTTCCCTAGGGTAATTCGTGACTGTGAAACCTACATAATTTCAACATGTCACCAAGCATACATAGTTGCTACAATTTGACAACATTAGAAATTCATTGCTTTGATAAAAATTAAACATTTTTAACTAATAAAGTAGTGTCCAAAGCACCATCAGTGAATTTTCAGTGGCATCTTGAGTTTTGGCTAAGTGATCTGAATGTTCCAAACTGCACACTCAAAACTTCATTCAAATAAAACATGAAAATTACAACTCAAATTGTGTTTTGTTATTTTTCTAGTTTAAGTGCTGAATGCAACCTAACTTAAACCAGAATTTTAAAATTAAAAAAGGTAAATAGGATATAAAGAAAATTAATTAAATGGGAACTTTGGCCAGTTTTTTCTCTTTACCAAACATGGAATGTTATCACATCCAGTACACTGGAAAAAATTTAACGAAAAGTAATCTCAGTAGAATTAATTCCACAAAATATATAAACTTTGAAGTCAGCAGTGCAAGGAGTGTGTTTCAAAGTAGAACTTTCAAGGAATGTTCTTCCCAAAATATATATCACAGAAGTACAGTACTGTGGATTTTCTAGCTTCAACATCCTAACAAAGACATTCAAAGACATGGACACAAAATTATAGCAATTATGAAGAGAAGATAAGGCTCATGTTCACTCAGATTTTTAGGGTTGCCTACATGTATCACAGATGACATATTTCCTACAATTACCAATAAATAGCGCATAAAAACGCAAAATAACTACACTAATAAAATGTGTAACAAATCAGACGAAATAGACATTCATTTCAACTTTGTTGCAAACAATTCTATAACAGTTAGTTCAATGTTCCAGAAACAACACAAAACTATATAAATAAAATAAAAGCAGGCGTCATGGGAGGAATAAAAGTTTTCAGGTCTCTGGTGAGAAAGCAGAGGCTCATGATCACAGTCTAAAATCAACAATTGAAGCACCAGCTTAGACTAATTCAAGTCAGGAATGTAAATACATCTCTAATACTGATCTATGAAAGGTAATACCAACAATAGCATTAACAATAGAAAAATCCTTGGAGAGCATGTGACAACGATGAACAGCAACAACTAAATGTCTAGCACATATTGACAATACTGCTTTGAACATGTGATATCTCTCTCTCTCTATCTCTCCCTCTCTCTATCATACTGCAGTGGAGCTTTTCAGCCTCTTTGTATGTTGTCTTTAAATAAATATTTCAATTTCAATTTCTCTCTCCGCCCTGGATGAATTGGCAAGTTTTTAGGCAAAGAAGAGATCAATACAGGTAGTTTAAGACAGAGAGCAAAGCCACTAGTCTCGATTGCACCAACCTCAACGTCACTGAAAAATATAAGCTTAAAACTATCTGCATGAAATACAACTATGTATGTTGTAACCAGAGGATCTTTGATGGTGCAAAGAAATGCCAATATGGCATACAAACTTAAATTCGCAAAGCATATAACAATCTTATTTCATATTTTCCCTATTTCATCCTCCAATGCAGTTTTTCCAGTCACAATTTTACTGATAATTGGATGGTATACAAATTAATTGACATTTTCAAAGGACAGGAAAAGATTACCGAAGAAATAACTAAGCAAAGATGATATAGGGATAGTCAATTCTTAATTGCATAACTGACCTACTACAAAAAAGACTTTTACATAATTCCTAAAATTTAACAGAGAAGTGTAGCATGAAAAGCATCACAAACCCATTTCAAATGGAAACTGGTATTCACACAAATTAACTGTATGAAAATTGAAGGACTACGGTACTTACATAGCACAGCAGAGCAAAATTTGCATTGAATTGGCAAGTCACAGAAATCATAAAAGAATCAATCAGTTTCTTGGGAATTTTGTGTATTCCATAACTTTAACAAATACTACTTGAAAAAAATAGTTCCATGTGGACATGAAACTGCACATCTTTCACTTCTGCTGTCAATAATTATGAATTTCAAACGCACAGTCGATCCAGAGGAGTCTTCATTTAGTCACCACTTTTTCTCTGAAACAAACATTCAAACAAATTGATTAGTGTACAAATTGGCTGACAGGAGGATGATAACACCAAATGTATAAAGCCTGTCAAAGTCTGCGCATGTTGCAAAAGGTTTGCAAATAAAATAAATGACAGCACAGGTAGGAGTAGTTCTGTGACACAGGCAGGGAGAGACAAACAACTCACAGTTGCCAAAAGGGAGTGTGCAGACTGTAGTAACACAATCACTCTAAACTTGAAACACATACAAAGCTGGAAAAATAGGTGTGGTAGCCAAAACATAGTATAAGGGATAACCTGAGATTCAACCTGTGGTTAGGGTAGCTAGTAGTAATGTTTCCTTCCATACTTGAGGCTTTCAAATATTCTCTCCAGATTACCGTAATGGTCTGAATACAAGCCTCCCCCGCATATAAGCCTCCCCCCACTTTTAGAGCCTCATTTGGTAGTAAAAGGTCCATATAAACCCATACAAAAAAGGCCCCTCATATAAGCCCCCCTCCCCCCCCTGTTTTTAGGCTAAATTTCGGAGGAAAAAAAAAAAAGGAGGCTTATATTCAGACCATTTCGGTACATGCACCTCCAAAAATAAAAGTAAATAAAAAAATAAAACAAAAGAAAACCCAACAATAGACACAATGGTTTGAAGAGGGAAATACTTCTACTTTACACACTTATTCCACCAACCCATTAAAAAAGATGGCAGCAGCAAAGCCACAATTATAAGAGCTGTTTGCGTAAGGAGATTCGTCGTTTCTTCAGATGAAAATTCCACTTCCAAGGACGAAGGGGAGGATTCTGAAAATACAAATACCCTCTACCTTGTAAGAAGAATGCGTACCTAAAATCTACAGTATAAAAATCCACCTCAAGTAGAAAAAAAATTTCAGTGTAATTTAATATGTGTTCAAACTAACACTAACACTATTCAAAACTTTAATTTTAAAGAAAAAGGACATGGATGTGAAGTTTACTAGAAAGTTACCTGTACTTGGTCTTCCTGATCTTGAGTATGCTGGAGACCAGCACAAAAGTGCAGCATTAAAATTGCCAAAGCTTGCACTTTTTCATCACATTTTCCAATGAGGAATGCAAGTCTGGCTTTCTCAGAGGAATCCTGACAATCTGCTTCTTCACGTGCCAATTGCATCCGCAGAGTAGACTCACTATCCATAGATATTTTCAGTTTACTTATCTGCAGATAAAAATTATCTTAAAATTTTGAACCAACAACCCATGCTAGATGTGTGAGCAAAAACCATATATGATAACAAGGCTGACCATTTTATTAATGCGCTCGATCCGCTGCAGTGGTGGTAGACCAGAGTACAATTCTTTTCCAGTGGCCTTGGCTACAGCCATCAGGTCTTCCGAACCATCATCCCCAGCACCACCGGCAGCACCTCCAGAAATTCCAGAAACACTGGGCCGCCTTAATTGGAGAAGCTGTTCTAAGGCAACAGACACGTCCTCATCAGCACTGGCATCCTCATCAGAACCACTGTCCATTTCACTGAACTGAAAAACTGTTTCATGAAGTGAGGTCTAGAACAGAAGACATCAATTATGAGCATGATAAATCAAGCAAAATCTAAAAGAAAACGATTTTGTACATTGAAATCACAACCTTGCGCGAAGGAGCAGGTGAATGCTGAGGGGACGGTGGTAGGCTACGAGAAAGGTGGTTGCCTTGGGACCCATCTGAACCAGGTGGAGCCAGATTGTGGGCTGATCCAACCCTCTTTAGACCTCGAGCTTGAGTTGCCATTGATGCCAAGAGATTAGTTATACGTTTGCGGTGACTTGGACCCTGAGTGAAGCAGACATCAACATTCAGTGTAATACAATACAGTTCTATTACTTTGAATCAAGGTGTGTTCATCAAAGCTTTAGAGGTATCCGAACCGGAGTAGGAGTGCTGGCAACCTCTTCAGCAGATGTCATAACAATTTCTGGTTGAATACTGGCACGTCTTGGTTGATCACCAGCTTCAGCTTCAGAGCTAAGTCCTTGAGAAGATGACCTCTGTTCAGTGAATGCTCCTGCCACATCTGCATCTCCAAGAGAGTGTCTATGACCCTTCCCAGAAGACATTGTTGGGTTGGCACCAGCAGCTTTACCATTAGTGCTTCCACAAGAGGAACTTACTAGACACTTATTAATACATTTCTTGTGGCATGACATACCACACACTCGACATTGCACAGCATCTTTCAGCCAGATCTTAAAATACAAACAAAACAAAATACAAAAACAATGTAACACAAAAACAAGTGCTTGAAATCTTGGAATTGCAATACTCCTACTTTTTTGAAACAAAATCCACACTGAATGGCGCGATGAAACTGGGTACGAATAAAATCATGACTTCTGAAGACTGTTGAATCAATACTGTCCATCCTTAATGAAACTGTGGCAGGATCAGGTGATTGGTGAGCTGGACTACCTGAAGGTGCAGGTGGGGGAGATGGCGAACCATTTGCCGTCAAGTACACAAATGACAACAACACGTCTCCATAGCAAAGGCATGGTTCAAAGCCTGAGTGATTAGAGAGTTTGTGGCTTTGGCTGCAAGAATAAAAACTTCATTTTTAACAGACAATAACAGCAGTATTAATTTTTCAAAACTACAGTAAAATGTAAGTAGAGTAAAAATTACTTTTGAAGGAAATTAATACCTGTTGGCAAGATGTGGATCGGGTGGTAAGAAGGAATATGAGCTTATGAAGTGCCCTAGCCTAGAGCGGCTACAATGGTTTGCAACAGCAGCTAGCAACACACTAACATGCCCCAACAATTGATCACGTCCCCCAGGCCCAGCCCGGGCACTCCAAACACTAACATTAAGGTAACGATGCTGAGGGCCCACCAGAAACTTTAGGGTTTCATTAAAATCAATAACCTGTATGGAGTTTTGAAGTTTAAAAGTTGAAGATTCAAAGGTATTACTTTTTTCTAGTCAACAAAGAAGATTTTTGTGCGGAACAAATAGGAAACATCATACCTGATCAAAGACCATCTCTTTTGTATTAAGAATCTGAAGATTATTCTGGTCACTCTGAGTCTGTTGCTTGCTTCGGTGGTCTGGGCTTGGAGAAATTGAACCACCAGCTGACCCAGGAGTGGAGCCAGGAGTAGATGAAGAAGTACTAGGTCCAGGAAATATTGAAGAAGCTTTCTTAGCAGGAGAACCTACAATAACCAAAACATTAATCAAAATGTGTTCTTCACACAATGTTTCTTTACAAAGATGCATTTTTCCTCGTTCTTTACCTCTTTTGCATATTTTATTTATTTTGGTAAAAGGAATCAGTAATGGTCCTAGCATCGTATAATTTGGGAACTTCTTTTCATCTCATAATACACTACAATTACATAGGTACTTCATTTTGTAGTCATTGCAACAAGAACTAGAGTTCATGACTTCATACTTTGGAGAAGACTTTTGACTTGATCCAAATTTTGAGAATACTTAACAGAATAACGCGTTTTAAACCTGATAGTGCTGTGATCTGTGGTGCAACGCGAGTACTTTATGGAGAAATAAGTAGGTTTAAAAGATGAAAAGATAAAGATGAGAAGTTCAATAATGTACTATGAACAGTTTTTAGAGAGTTCAAGAGCGTGTAACATTTTTAAAACCAAAGTATTTTGCCTTTTAATTGGCTCCTTGTTTTTTCTTCAATATTCCCAATTAAATGGACAGACAACATAGTTTTGTTTATACTTACTTTGTGCGGAGTTGGCGGGGCTTGAAGTGCTACTGTCACTATCAATACCATCACTCTGTTCCACGGACACCCTTCTTTTCCGTAATCCTGACTGACTCATGGTAGGGGAATCACTTGTGATTGAAACAGTCACATTGGATCTCATTAGAGCTGGTTCAGTCTCGGAGGCCTGGCACGATATAAAAAGGGGTAAAGAAGAAAATAACTTACAAAATATCTTGTCTAGCATATTAATCACTACTTTGGTAAAATTTTTCATTCTAAGATAGTTACAGAATTTGAAGTTGAACTATTAAATGCTACTCTTCTTTCAAGTCTGAGAGTGTATTTATCACCAGCTCCTTTCATACATTTGGCGGCCTGTGCAATTGTAGATATTTTTCTCCCCTCAACTGCTATTAGCAGATCACCAGACTGCACATCAGAATTGCTTGCTGGTGATCCAGGCAGAACAGTATCAACTATGACACAAGCCTGAAAAAAAAAAAGAAAGGGAAAAAAAAGGGGAAAAAATAGGTCTGTAAGAAACTTGTTTCAATACATATTTTGAACATTATTCATAGATATGAGGGTTGCAGCAACAAACCTGATAACGGTCAGCAACAAACTCTTGTCTGAAAACGATACCTAACTGTTGCTGTGGAGATTTAACTATACTAACATCCAGAGTCATGTATGTGGCTGTATCAGAATGAACCATTTCTACCCAAGCAGTGTGATCTACAAATCAACATTGGAATCAAAAACAGAATGAAATACCTTCAAGATAATGATATTTTGAATTGATATTTAACTCACCAACAGCCAGAGAGCAGTAAATATTTTCAATCCCATTTCCAACAGATGCAGCTAATCTTGTAACCTCCACGACAGTAACTTCAAGGCAGCCTGATTGTATTAAGTGATGACCCCACTCGCCTTCCTCATCATTTGGTTCTGATTTAGCAAAAAATGGTTTGTAGCGCAATTTGTAGTTAGGCAACGTATGCTTTCTCTTCAGTGATTTCCGGATCTGAAGAAGGAAATTAATAAAACAATCAAAAATTGTAAAATCAATAGACTATGCTCTTGGGGAAATGTTTCATATCTTTAAAAAAAATAAGAAATTTTGATACAAACCTGATTAGCTATAATGTTTGTTATTTGTGGAAGCGGTCGACCCTGAAACTGGCTTTCAACCTCCAGCTGAAGAACAGGTTCCGAATAGAAACTAAATGACCAGTGGGTATAAGGGAGGCGAGTGAACTGCAGTCGAGCTAGACCCACAAGCTCATGAACTGAAAAAAAAAATTGACAGTTAAATGATGAAAGCCTACAAGAAATAAAAAAAAAAAAACAACATCTCTATTGTCACCTGTCACTGATAAGTATGCAGCGCGACCCAAAACCAGATTTGCATCTAAAGAAAGTTGGAATGACCCGCTGTAATGGATGTCTAAACATAGTTCTAAGGTATCAATACGGTGGTGAATAGGATCCTGGGCAACTTGACGCACTTCAACACTTCTGATAGTTGGAAAGTGTGAACCTAAATGTAAGTCGCGAACCTAAAAAATTAACAGTCTTAGAATAAAAAGAAGTTCCATCAGTTAAAATAGAAAGATACACAGGGAAAATTCCATACAGCAATAAAATCAAAAAGTTTTCCAGTTGTAGTACGGGTGAGTAATTCTTCAAATTCAAGAGATAGTTTACGATGAAACCATTTTCGAACTTTATCAGTGTGTCTCATTTCCTGGAACAGGAATTGAAGTAGTAAACTGACACCTAAACAAGATTCTTGCTTTGACAGATTTCGGTTCCTTAAAGCATCCAAAATATGCTGCAAAGGTAAAAGGTTTTGAACGCAATGATGACATTTATAAATCTGAGCGGTTAATAAGGTAGGTAGTGTTCCTTACCTTCGGCAAACAAAAAGGAGCAGATATCCCAATTGGTTGTTTAGGAGGACCAACTTCTGGCTGGCTAAGTAAAAACTTTTGAAAGAAGTACCACTCTGCTGCAAGAACTGCAGCAGCTCCTATTAGCATGCATAAAAGCATCAAAATTAGGTCCATGATGTTGATACATTAAATATCTGGAACAAACCAGAAACAGAGGATAATAATTTTTGGCAAACATTTCAAACATTTAAAAAAAAAAAAAAAGAAGAAGAAAACTCGAAAGAGGATGATCTGTGAAAAGTAATAATAACAATAATAATAATTTCACTCTATATTAATACTCAAATTACCCTAGATTCTATCGAATGGGGAAACGACAAGAAGTAAGCTGATCAAAACAAATAGATGTCAAAGAGTTAGGTTAGGTGTGTCTACACTAATTTAGCTGTAAGGCGCTTTGGCACATTACTTACATTTTATTGGTTGCTAATCGAACCTGAATTGACATATAAAGAAATTGTTAAAACTCTAAGAGAGTTTGAGGACTTTCGGAAGTATCAAAATCATTTTATCTCTGTTGTGAAGTTACAAACGAGTTTCCACAGCAGACAGCACAAGATGGCACATTCAGCGACCGCAAATCCGCAAATGATCAATTCAGCACAACGAAGAAGAAAAGAAAAACTTGGCAGCGCGGTGGCAGCGCGTAGCGCCGACCCATAACAAAGCAACATAACCTGATTGCAAAGCACCACCAAAGCACTCACAAATACAGGGTGTATCTGGTAAGGATGTACACCGTAAAGGTGCCCCCACAATCAACTCATCGGGAGGTGACGGAACGAAATTTTGGGCTCCAGGAATTTAATTCCTTCTTCCCCCTGCGCTTGTGCTCTCCGGGTAGGCCGCCACCTTCACACGAGTGCTTGGCGGGTTGGCCTATCCAGTTTGTCGCAGGCGTTCCGCCTCAGTAACGGCCATTGTGGGGGCGCCATAATACTTGAGATCCACCTTGGATAGGCCTCGTCATTTCTTTCAGTTGCCCTACCGTCGTCCGGACGATCAGTTTTCAATGGGGATGTCGATATGAGAAGCTCGCGCTCGGGGTAGAGTGCGCTAGCGATGCTAGCGAGCATCCAGTAGGGTGATTCCGCACAGTGGTTTCGTCTCTCTGTCCTTGTCGCACTCGTAGGGCGCGGCCATAAGGAGCAAGAGAGAGGGCACTACAAGACGCTGTTCGGAATCACTCTGCAGATCAACGATGGTGCTCGCTATTCAAACACGGTAGAGTGGGGGGTTGCGAGGCAGCATGCCGAGGTGGGCAAGCCGCCGGGACCGGCGGCGTCCAAAAACTGTGCATTCCTGTAAATATGTTCAATAGGATCAGGCTGTTAAGGTAGCCGCCAAACCTCAATGTCAGGTGACAGAAGGGTGTGAGAGGTGTCTAAAGAAGCGCCACGACCTATGGAACCTATTTCTGAAGTCAGAAGTCCCGGACACCTAACGAGAAAGGCAAGTGTGGTACTTGAATGCAGTATTTCCTGCATACCTACATGTATTCAGGAAATAACGTGTACTTAGTCAAGTATGCAGGAAATAAAGTGTACCTGGCCAAGTATGCAGGAAATCCTGTGTACTTGACCAGGTACACACTAAATCTCCCCCATAAATGTATGGAGGTTTTAGTGAGTACCTGGTCAAGTACACAGGATTTCCTGCATACTTGGCAAAGTACACACTATTTCCTGCATACTTGACCAAGTACACATTATTTCCAGAATACATGTAGGTATGCAGGAAATACTGCATTCAAGTACACACTTACGTTTCCAGAGAGGGAGAAGCGACATCATTCTTTGGCTGGGAAGACTATCGGTATTTCGCTTTATCGCTCCTCCGCTTTTTCGCTTTCTCACTTTTTCGCTTTCTCGCTTTTACGCTCCTCCGTTTTTTTCGCTTTTACGCTCCTCCGTTTTTTCGCTTTTACGCTCCTCCGCTTTTCCCCGGCTTCACACGAACCTCACTCGGAACTCACCCGGCACTCACTCGGATTTCGCTCCGTTTCCCTCACTTCTCGCTCGGACCTCACGTACACGCTAACTGGATATCTTCCAGGGTCACCTTGGCCTCCTAAATGTGAACGTATCCTTGGCGCGGAGCTCCCGGTACGTCGTGGTACGTCCTCGTATCTCGCGAACCGAAGGCCGCAGCGCAAAACGGATTTTGAGGCCGACCTCAGCAGGTCCCCGACATTAGGAAAACACGTGCCGGATTGGTGGTCATGATGAAACCCACCGAGGTCCACCCTGGCTGACGTCAAGGACGTCGAGTACCGTCGGAGCTTCGGGGTTTGCCGTTTTGCACATTTTCCCAGGAACAACTCTCGAAACGGAAATTATTTTCCAGGCGCGGCCTGGAAAAGAGACGTTCGGCACACGATTCCCAGGGTGCGTCTGGGAAAGAGTCCGCAAACCCAGGCTGCTCCTGGGAAAAATACATGCGAAACCCAGGGTGCTCCTGGAAAATGACTAGCGCGCCTGGAATTTCCAAAAAGCTCCTGCTGGGAATCCCAGGGGTTACTTTTGCCGTGCGCACCTTTGCGCCGTAAGGTAGTCAACACATTCGCCATGCCTCCTCCAGCACTGCAGCGCGAGCCGCGAGCCGCCACCGCACCGGTGCTACCAGTGCTACGCTACCCCGCCGTGGTCATCCCCCGCAGGTCGGCGGCCGTCCCCCGCGCCCCCGCAGACGCGTGATTCGCGTGAACATCACACTCTAAAAAGCTTACGGTGAATTTCACTGTAAGCTACGGTGAACTTGGCATCACCGTAACTTACGGTGAATTTTAACCGTAAGCTACGGTGATGCCAAGTTCACCGTAACTTACAATGAAATTCACCGTAAGCTTTAAAGAGTGCATCCGCTCTGTCTGCTTAAGAGAAAGCCTCGGCCTCAGACGCGTAATCGAGAGAGGTGGCCGCGGCCGCGGGTGCTCCGCGAGGACCCGTGGCCACTCCTCGCGGTTCTGGAGCGTGTAAAGTTAGACGCGCGTGAGCGTTTCACGTGAGGTGAGCGTTCACGTGAGAAATGCGCGACACCATTTACCGGTACTTGGCGAAATGACTTTAAATCGCTAATATTTTTGCAGAATTACAATCACCGTCTTCCCTCCCCTCCTTTCCAAGACTAAATTGGTTTGTCTATTTTCACGTCATCACTGTGAAAAATATCTTTGTAGATTTACGATAAATTTTGTAAATCGTGATTTACGAAAAATGTTGTAAATTTATGATGGACCTTTTTTGTTCGTGAATGAATTTCAAGCCGATATGAAGTGCTTATAATTTTACGATTTCGAATTGTAATTTTACAACTGCACTTCGTGGAAAATTTTCCCGTAAACTTACGACTATTTTTCACAGTGATTTTGCTTCTCACGTGAACGCTCATCTCACGTGAAACGCCGACGCGTGCTTAACTTTACACGCCCGTGCGTGTGCGGCCGTGGGTTCTCGCGGAACAGCGGGGCTGAGCAGCGGGGGCGGGGGTTGCCGCGGGTCCTCGCGGAACGGTTGAGGATGTTCGAGCGTGTGCGGGGGACGGCCGCTGACGCTGATCTGCGGGGAATGACCACGGAGCCGTAAAATTCATACGAGCTGTTAGGTTTTATAGTAGATGATACGTAGTATCAGCAGCTTGTACTGAAGTAAAGTTAGCGTGGTTAGCGTAAAACGTTGAAAAGTTAGCGTGATCAGCGTCAAAAAGTAAAACGTTCAAGTTGTCAAAGTGAAAGTTGTCCAGCGATAAGCGTTGAAAAGTTAAAGTTGTTTCCTAAAGGTATAGGAGCGCGGCTACAGCGAGCTTTAGCGTGCCGCGTGGTCCGTGGTCCGCGCCCCGTGCCCCTTTCCGACTAGCGTTGTCCATATTCAGGCTATCGGCAACTCTTAGATTTAAAGCATGGACGCTACAGTACTCGGCTGCTGTATGCAGCCGCACCATGCGCAGCCCTATAGCCCTATGCTCCAATGCCTGGTTTACTACCCATAAAGCAAGGGCCCCCTCGCGCGCGTCGCCACGCCCGAGCCGCACAATACTCGGAGCATTACTATGTTCCGTGCACTGTAAAAATCTTACAAACACGCCCTTCGTAGCTTACAGTGAATTCAGCACCCATGCCATGTAAATTATTACAAACACGGTTTTGTTTGTAATACAAACAAATCTGTTTTTCTTTTACAAACATGTGGCTGTTGCGCCGTTTACATAAGCCGGCTCTGAAGCTTTTTCAAAGCAGAAGGGCGGGCTAAAAAAGAAGAACCGTTTGTGATTGGTTTGTGATTTCTTTATATAATCAATGTACACAGAATCGAATACTGTAGTGAACACGAAAAGAAAAAAAAAAACGTACACCGAACTGCTGCAGTAAAATTCATTTGTAAAACAAAACTAAGATTGAATTCTCACTCTAGACTTACTTGCACTCAGATTATGGGAATGTCAGAAAAATATTAACACAATCAAAACAAACATTTTTTTTTGTAACAATAAAGATCTGGAGTAAAGTATTAATTTAACTTAAACCTTTGCATCTAATATAGTCTTGTAAATTATTTTCTAAGTACTCTACAACAATATCATATGAAATGCACACACATTTTCATATGGACTAATAGTCTTTTTAAAGTTATATTGTTCCTTGTAGACATATTTCTTTGCTTTATGTTTACATAAATATATTCACAATATTTTGTATCAGTCTGAGTAAAATCCCCATTTACTGCAGCTTGCAGGGTGAAAATTACTATCAAAACCAGTCAAAGGCCTATGAGTTGTTCCATTTGTCCTACAATGGGTCCTTCAATGCAACATCACTGATCTCTTAAAATGTGCCACTCCACAAGTGAAACAAGAGGTTTGAAAAAATGCCACAACTGATACAACTCAATGACAAATTAAGAACGTGTGCTAATATCAACCACAGAGGACAAGTTCAGAGTAAAGTCTGACATTTTGGCACTTTAGGTTTTTCTGGACAAGCTCCAGCACATAAAACACTGTGCTTCAGAATAATAGTGATCTATGATATATTTGTAGATACAAATATTATGTAGATCCACATGAGTGTAGATGTGTAGATCATCATTTAATTTTGTCTAAATTTCAATATGAACAAAAACTTGTACAAATGTACAATAAAAATATAAAGATTTGTGCTTGACTGTTGAGAGAATAAAAATGGCATTCCTTTTGATGAGAGGGAGAAACAATTTTAAACCATTGTGAGCAGAGCACTTAATTCTGTGATATAGAACAGTTATAGAAAGAGAAAAGATAAATGTATGTCTCTTCATTTGTACCAGTTTTAACACACTCTTGAGTACTATAACATGAAAACAGTACCAACACCAAAAATGTAGCTAGAAATATAACAAGAAAGCTGTTTGATGAAAGGTTGTACCAGTACTTCCACCATCACAGGCTCTCATCTTACATCCCTACCTACAGCAAAGAGTGTGTTTTCCCGCACCTTATCACAAATATTCAATTGAACTTGTTTAAGAATAGTATTTCTACTTTTATGGGGCAAATATACATTCAGAATAAATGCCCCAGACTTTCTTTCTAACTAGAAAAGGCACCTTTGGAAATTAATTTAACTCATCAACCAATCATCAGTCAAAGGTAAAATAAAAGAGAAAACATTCATGTTACAGATGAAGAATACAAAGTCAGTTAAGAAAATATAAATTGGGGTTGTATATTGTACAAAACAAGAAGTATATAATGAAATGAGCAACAAATGTTGTGAGTACAGAAAGTTTCTCTATCTGATAGGATAGACTGAAAATAGCTTCTAATGAGAGCTGAAACTGCAAAAATACACTCTATCCAAAAATAGTCTGACTGAAATGACTTGGATGAAAGCAGAAATAGAACTGTCACATTTATTCTCTCCTGTTATCAACTTTAAATATTTAATTGTATGCACTAATTTGTGTAAACAAATCTTATCTAGATTATAAAAATTATGAGTCAATGGTTTGAAATTTGATTGTTTAATTTAATGATAAATATCAAAATTTGGAACTAAAAGGAATGCACACAAAACTGCATACAAGGCATCCAATGACTAGGAACTGGATTCTGATCTCTACTTACTGTAACACACAAAAACAAATAAAAAAGGGTGAAATATGTTTGTGAAGTGTGTTTCTTTTACTTTCCATGCAAATAGTTTTTAAGTCTTCTTCAATCCTTTGAAAATTAAATGGGTTATGCTCAACTAAATAGAGATCAAGACAGTGGCAGCTATACTGCAAGCAGTAAGTCATAAGTATTCATTTACAATCATAAGCAACAGCATTAATACACGGTCCAGATTGTGAAATCAGGAATCACAATTTTTAACAAATATCTCTTACATTGATTTATATTGAATTTTCTTTCAAGTATCAACTTCAAAACGGTTAAAATAATAAAGCTATTTAAAACATAACAAGAAACCAATCACATATATCCAAAAAAATAAAACAGGCCTGCATTACAGGATTTTATCCATTAGCTAAAGTGAGATAATAAAAACATTTATGTTTCACAGTGCTACTGAGTAGGCTCAGAACACTGCAAAAAAATAAATAAAATTTTATGATTATAATATGCCATTGACTTTGAATCCGATGTACCAAATGGATCCATCTCTTTGTCATAATGGAATTTTTTATAACATTTCTTTTGTTGTCAACAAGAGTGATATGAATCCTGTACTGCATAAAATGCATTGAAGGGCTCACAACATTCGTTTAACCAGTTGGTGGGATAATGGGATGAGTTCAGTCACTGAATTAAATAAAATCATATACAATAATACTGACAGCACTGAAAATATGATAAAATTTGCAGAGCTGTTCGCCAGCAAAAACATGCTTCCTACCAATTAAGAGAAGAAAAAAAAAATAACTTTAGAAGTTAAAATACTTTAGAACAAAGCAGTGCAGATACACCACCATTTTCTACTTCACAAGAAAACTAATGCCGCCACTGCTACTGCTATTAGACAATTGACATTGCTCCATATTGTTTAATAATTGATTGTTGTAAATGGTATGCAACAGTGGACAGTTTAGACTTTTGATTTGAAACACAATGTACAAATGCCTTACAAAATCATATTCACTTAACCTGTTACTCATATACAAAAAGTGAAAAAGGATTGTTACAAAATTTCTAATGTAAACACTCTCTAGCACACAATCCACACGCTTTAAAAAAAAATCTATATAATAAAATGGATTCTGATGCACCACACCGAAGTGTGTAAGTCTTTTCTCAATTTCTTAGAAGTTTAATTGAATGTAAGTACATCATTATCTTACTGGGAGTAATGAGTCTGATGACTCAACCCTGCTTAGGGGATTGATTGTGATGTTTGTGGATAGGCCCCTGCTACCTTTGTGCTTTTCTGGAATATCAACTGAATGGCAGCTAAGCAATGCTCTTTTCCTGTATTGTTACAAAAAATTTAATTGCTCAAAGCTTGGCTTTAGCAAATGCTTTCTTTCCTGCAACAATTGGGCACAAACATGAGATTGATAGAAAATAAAAATATTTCTGCTTTGTAAAAGAGCATTGTTTTATAATCTAGTGACTGCCAAAAGCTCACAATGGCAACTCATTCGTGATCCTGGCCATTGCTGCTTGGATAAACAGTGGCACAACCATGGCTACTACCAAGAACATGGTAACTTAACTACAGAAATCAATAAATAAAATGAGGATAATATAACACTTCACCAGAGGAAGGCAGGAAGAAGTCTGCCTGCTGGCCTTGAACAGGCATAAGTTGAGATAGCAGATACCAGACACCAACCCATAGGGAAGCCCTTTCTTTGCATTAGAAAAAAAGCTTGATTGATTTTATAACTAAGATTCACAGACAATTGTAGCTCCTTAGTGCAGAAACCCAGTCTTGTAACAGTTATGTTAAACTGAATACATAAATAGAATTATAGAAAGATTTCAAAAAGATAAGGTATTGTGATATGAAGTTGCACATGTCACAAATTGATGGAGATGAAGAGAGCAAGTTAATAAATCATTCTTACATAACTTTAAACAGTAAATAAAGACAGAAACATTTTCCCCATGGATTATAAATAGTTTTCATTAAAAAAAAAAAATATCATGAGATCAATATGATTTAGTTTTATGAATACAAACATTCATATTCATATGCACACTCATGACATTGTAGGTCTAGTAAATCTCATTTCTCCATAAAATATGGTGGGCAAGTCAAACAGCAAATCACAATTGAGATAATGAACCGGATCAAATAAATTTAACTAAAATCCATTTGTAGAAATGTGAATTTCCTATAGGGATTCTCCATTTAGTTAGTCTGAAATGTAAGTAGATACACATCAACTTTAAGTCAAATAGACCAAAAACATTCTACAAAACATGCACATCAGAAAATATTTTAGTCTGAAAATATTTCCCAGTCAAAATTACAATAGTCAATTCAATAAACATTTCAGCAAGTCAACAAAAACTGCTCAATTGCTTAGACACATTTTGCAAACATTCAGCAAGTTCAAACTAGATGGCACTTTGACACCCAGTGAGAGATAGATAGAAAATACATGATGTTGATTTGATTCATTCCATTCATGAATCAAGCCAGTGAAATGCCAGGTCTATGATAATCTCAATGGGAAGGCCAGGGAGACAGCTGGATAACAATCAAGTTAACTGCTGAGACCTTGGCCACTCTTACTTGGTTCAGTCCGATTCTGTACAAATGGAAGGCACACTGAAAGCACTGAAACAAAATCAAAGTTAGTAATTCGAACACAAAACCAATAAAAAATAAACTGGTGTTGGATAGTTGTTTCACCTGAAAGAGGGTAAATTGTGGCATAATGTTAATGATCACCTCCAAGCAACTCCATGAGAAGGTGAAAACTTGGACCTTCCCGCTCTTCATTCATAATTGATAGAATCTCCTTGCCAACCTGCAACAAGTATCAAGCCATACACTAAAGAAAAGCAGAGAAGAGCAAAATTTCTAGATGGAGTGACGTTAACTGACACTGAAGAAAATCACGAAAGAAAGATAGACATGCTTAACAAACACAAACCAACACCAATACCTCTAACAACTACCAAGGGAGATCACAATATTTCAGCTAAACTTCGCATTCTTCGAGCAAAGAGGTAGGCTTAATTGAGGATACAGACCAAATGTTTTGCAAGAAAAGAGTTAACTGCAGAGCAGTATTTTGAATTAAGGTTCAAATCAACTACGTATGAAAATATTTATTATGTTAAAGGCAAAAGCATACTATCAGTTCTGTTTTCCTTTTTTATATTTTTAAAAATAAGTGTCAAACAAGTGCAATGTAGAACATGCTTTGTGCAAAACTATAACTAACAAGTACAACGTGCTAACAATAAAACCCTAAAAACAATGCGGAAAAAAAAAAAATTTAAAAAAAAATCTAATAATACTGACCATCCTTGGAGCCGCCAGCTTAGAAGGGGGAGAAAGAAAAGCAAACAAAGAAAGGATAAGATCTTTGAAAGAATTAAGCACTAAATTAAGCACATAGCCTGCAGACAATTATTACAAATGCACCAATCTGAACATACTATGCTACAAAATTCAAGAAAATATAAACAAAAAAATGAAGAATAGAAGAAACCAACAAAAGCAACACATTTTGTTCCAGAAAAAAAAGAAAAAAAAAATAACTCATTGCATACATTTGACAATTACCAAGAAGATTTCAAAAACATACATTTCAAAAGCTTGTAAAACAATACAACCACATACATTGGAACAGTAAAATGCGTTTTGAGGAAAGACTACAAGAAGCTTTTTAAATTGGTGTCAATATACACAATTCAAGTAGACTGCATGATGAATGACATAACTTTTCAAATGACAAAAATGAAAGTATTCCAATACAGAAACATAATTGCCATTGGAGTATAGCTGACCATCACCAATAAATAAAGTCAAAGGACGAACTAAATACAAAGGAGATTCACAGCTCTATTGCAAGTGGTTAATTTTTAGAAAAAAGAATAAGAGTAAAAGAAAATCAATAAGTGTCAGACTAGCCCCACAGGCTCAAAAAAAAAAAAAAAGAAAGAAACTCACCTGACATGTACGTTGTAAATCTGGAATACGCAAAAGAAGTTCACCAAACTTGGAAGGAATGTCAGGGTAGTGTTCTGAAGTATACTGTTGCAGTGCTTGAAGGGCCTTTTCTTGAGATGCTCGCACCTTTTCTGGCTCAAGAAGATCACTAACATCTACAGTTGGAAAACAAGATAAATATCAATTTGCTGTCTATATGAGATAGATAATATTGTAAACATAATAAAACTTTATAACTAGGATAAAAAATTTCTTACCAGATGTCACAAGCACAATGACTTTCATGGCTACATATTCATACTGATCAACTCGTAAACGCCTGAGATGTTCAGTAAAATTTAACATTCGCTCAATACAAGGTCTTAATCCTAAATCTTGTGCTTGTGCTAGGCTGATTGACTTTCCATGGCCAACCCGAATTTCTCCAGGAGTGCTCATGGAGCGAAAACAGCATGACAACAGTAGCAGTTCACACCATGCATTGAGAAGTAAGGCAATCTGATCATCGACCTAAAAACCCCAAACAAAACTAGTTTAAGTAATGCTGCATGTGGCTTCAAGAAATATACAGAAGGAGAGATTGATAAGACTTACAGATATATTTTTAAAGACAGGTAAGTTTTTGCACCACTTGACTATCTTGTATAATCTGTCATCAGCAATCTCAGTGAGATTTGATAGATTGTTAGCCTCCAAACTGCTGCTGCTACTGGTGCTGCTACTGCTGCTACTGCTGTTGGTGGCAGTGGCAGTGGGATGAGCATTTGAACTGCTACTACTGTAATATTTATAAAACATATAATGCAACAAAAAGAGGAATGACAGAAACCAATAAAAATAAATGGAGTGTAATATTACCTTTTCGGAGTTGATGAGTATCCTTGGTGATGTGAGCTTTGAGGTCCATTCCCCATTTTATGTTGCATTTCTTGGTCATTACATAGCCAGAAACGTTCTACCTCCATTATTTCCTAAGGAAATGAGAAAAAAAGTAACAAAAAATAGTTTGTGAATGCGAAACAAATAAACTTATGTTCAAGAAATTCTCAAGAAGCTTGCCTCTAATAGCTGAGGAATTGCTCTTCGGGGTGAGGGAGCAGCATTAGGTACCCCATCAGGAACTTCAAGTTTAACCTGTAGGTCTCCGGAGGAGCCATAACCTTGAAATTTAGGATGGGGTGCTCCGTTACTCCCACTATTGCTGCCTCCACCACCATTGGAACTGCTGCAGTTGATGCTGCCCGTGCCTGCACTTCCACTGGGAGGAGTGCTGCCACCATCAGGAGGAACAAGGCCAGCTGGGAGAGTATATGAGATCTGGTATGTGCTACGGCCACCTCTTGTGCGGTCCTCTCTGATTGCCTCCAGCTTCATTCCCATGCGCAAACATTTTTCAAATCTACATGCTGGACACTTCTTGCGGGTTGCAATGGTGACAGGGCATGTAGAGCCCCGTAAACAGACATAGTTTTTACGGTTTTGCACTGTTCTTTTGAAGAAGCCCTTACAGCTCTCACATGAAAATATGCCATAATGGAACCCAGAAATCTTGTCTCCACAGATTGGGCATGGACTAGAGAACATGAAAATAGAGATTTAAAAAAACAAAACAAAACAAAAAAAACATAAGGGTACAACTGGGAAAAGAACCATATAACAAACCTGTTGATAAGCTGTTGCCTTGAAATCCCAGGTGCATTCAAGCCAGAATGGTGAACAAGGTCTGCAGCTAAAGCTGACATTTTTTCATCAAGCAGAGAACCATCTCGATCATCTATAAGTTAAAATTTATTAGAGACTTCATACATTTGTTGAAGTGCAGATACTTATAGATGGAGATGTGACAATCTATGATAGACCTTCTGAGCCTAACAGTATTTACAATTAGAAACGTTGTAATTCTGGATAAATTTAAATCTTTGAAAACACTTAAATCTCAATTATATTACGCTCAATCCGAATGTGTAATCCGTTTTAATATTAGCTTCAGAATCTACATGCTATTTAGATTTAAAATAACTGGGCATGGGGTCCGCTCAGAAGGTCTATTGGATCGAAATAAGTGAAACCAGATACTACAAACCTGACACGCTCTGTAGCGGAGAACCATTGCCATTAAAGTCATTAGTGCCACCTCTATTCAACACAGGGGAAGGAAATCCAACAGCATGCATATGTCTCCCTTGAATAGGTGAGTGAGTTGGAGAGAATTGCGTTGGAGAAACAGATACTGATGAATAGCTGAAAGAAATACAAAAAATGTCTTTATAGTTTCTTGGTTAAAAACATTATTTTCAAATATTTTATGGCAAATGTGGTTTGATATGATTGGATGCAAATAATTTCTCAACCAACCTTTGACTATAACAACTGCTATGCTGGCTGCCACCATACTGTGAGGCATCAGAATTATTTCTTGAAAGAGACGGTGTGTAAGGGGAGGATATCCCCGATGATGGTAAGCCATGGCTCGAACTATGCCGCGATGTGACTGGAGATTGGGTCGGAGATGAGTAAGAATATGCTGAATGTATTGCGGAATCAGGGCTCGGATTGGGAGGAACTTGTTTTCCTGCCACACCCAATGGTCTATGAGGTAGAACGGGACTATAACAACTTCCACCACCTAGACACATACCAGCTATTAGAAACAGAAGATTTTCAGCAATTTATTTGTACAGACCATGAGTCTTACCTAATAACTTGCCAACCAAAAGAGGTAACTCAGTCGCACCTGAATTTAACAGGGAGGTTTGCGGACGCACCGTGTTATGAGAACTGCTGCTACTGTGCCTTTTCACATAGTCCATCTAAAAATAAAATGAGGCCAAGTGGCATTATAAATGAACACATTTATCTAAACGAAATTTAAAATTAAACAGTTACACGAAACCAGTCCAACTCACCACATTCTGCCCAAATTTTAACGGGACAGGCTTGTCATCAGACATTGAGTCTGCATTATGCACGACTGACACCTGCACCCCTTCCATAGATGTGTCCTCCTGCATCTCTGCATCAGACAGCTCTCCCTCCCACGACATAGGTCTCACAGGCTCATCCTTCACTAGACCATCTTGGGAGTCTTCATTTGACATCAAGTCATGTTTCTTTTTGAGGCGCATGTTCACACCACTAAAATGAATTTTACTGACTTCAACATCAGACCCAGTGACATCATCATCGTCTTCAACCATTCTTTCAGCGCTCCCCACAAGAACGCTACATTTTCCCTGTTCGGAAACTATACTGCCATTGCAGGATGGGGAATAATACTTTATATTCTTGCCTGCAAGACAAACAGGGTAAATAGTAGTCAATTGCATGAAAATACTAAAGAAAGTATTATGTCTTTCAAAACAAAAAGGGCTACAAGAAAGAAAGTCAAGCTGTGAACTTGCCCATTCTTATTCACCATTGCAATGCCTGAGACATCAAACACAGAGTTGCACACGTGCGATTTGCTTGCAGTAGGCTAAGCATATTGCACTGCACTACAAATCCAAGTATGTGAATGGCACAATGTTGCAGGAGTGCGAATTTTCATCAGCACAATTGTCCCTTCAAGTGAATCAAATTCCGATGAAAAATTCAAACTCATTCAATTAAGAGAGTGCGATTGGAAGCTCACACACCTACTAGCGTGCCCAAGTAACAGAGATTCGTCATAAACAGGTCAATTTTAGGTGTACTGACGTCACTGCCATTTAGTCACCATGACATGTTTTAAATTGAGAAATTTGACATAATTTTGACATCAAATTGAGGTAATATTGACTTTCTAAAGTCTCATAAAACATCAAAGTGATGTAATTGTTAAATGAGAAAGTCAATTTTACCTCAATTTGATGTCAAAATCACATCAAATTCTTCAAATTGAAACACGTCACCGTGACTAAATGGTCATGACGTCAGTAAACTTGAAATTGACATGTTTTTGATGAATCTCTGTTACTTGGGTGCGACAATCACATACTTGTGCGTTCAGCGTGACATGACCCCTCCGACCGAGGGGTCCCTCACTCCAGTCGGTCACTGTACGCATGAAAAATCCGTCACATTTTCAGTCATTTTCAGTCATTTTCCGTCATTCCGTCACTTCATTCAAATTTTCCATAATGCAATCATTTTACGTCATTCCGTAATTTTAGGACCATTTTACGTTATTTCGTAATTTTATGGGCCCCTTCCGTCATTTCTATCATTTTTCAGTCATTTTCACTCTAACACGCGTCATTTTCAGTCAATTTTCGCCAGTCTCACACTGTAAAAAATCAGTCTTGGATACGGAGCTGCTTGTCACGGCGTTCCGTACCCCATTTTTCGGAAAGGGAGTACGGTAAATTACCGAACCTGGTCACCGTACCTACCAATTTTACATGGGAAAGGGGTACGGAACGCCGTTATCAGTCCGTACCCAAAACGGAAACCGCCGGAAAAAAATTAGCGGTAACTTTTCCGTTCTTTGGCACCGTACCCACATGTTTTTTTTACATGGGCTCTTATGGAAAGAGGGTACGGAACCGAATGTAAGGAGACACCGTAATCTAAATAAACGGTATATTTCCGTATGGGCGACCGTGATTATTTTTTACAGTGCAGTCAGTTTCAGTCACTTAGTCATTTTCGTTCATTTTCGGTCGTTTCAGTCAATTTTTCGTCAATTTCGGCGATTTGGTTACTGTTGAGCGACAAGTCACCGCACTCGGCAAATCGAAGTGAGGGACCCCTCGCCTCCGACTCTATAGCTTGACTTGGCTTGATAGAACAAGGCAACAAATGACCCCAAGGTTGGGATCGACAGCACTGGTAAAACAAATGTTTAGTTTCTATACATCATGGTGTATAGTTGGCAATTCTATACATGACATGATGTATAGCAGGAACTAAACAGGACAAGATGTTTAACACCTATACACTTCGTGAATGTGTAGAGGCTAAACATTTTGTGATGCATAGAAGTATACACTTGAGCGAGGCTCCACATGGAAAAGCATAGGGATACCACGCTGCGCCAAGTGTTTAGAGCCAACTAAACACTTGCAAAGAGTTTAGAAAATATACATCTGTCGATGTATAGTTTGAACTATGCATGATGTAGTGTTTGAATTTTATACATTAGCATCGTTCAGGGGCGTATTAAGGTCCGACCGACAGGGGGGGCGGTGCCCTTCAGGTTGCCTACATACAGGGGTTTTGTAGCACAATTTGCCTACCTTTCAGGCGGCTGTCTAGAGGCCACAGCGATCGCCCCCCCCCTCCCCCGCCACCCCCCTTAATACGCGCCTGGCATCGTTAAACATCAGGTGATTTTTAGAACTATACGTTTGTTTTACCAGTGAGCAGTGAATGAGGAGAACAACTAACCGTTGGAGTCGATGGCCGGGCCTGGCCCTGGTATCGTTGTGACGGTGACGGGACCCGAGGCAACTAGGGGCAACGCGCCCCCGGGCCCTGCCCCGGGCCCGCCCTGCCCCGTGTCCAGGGGCACCTTGGCGTCGGGGGCGCTGGCGGGGGCGCTGGCGGGGGCGCTGGCGCTCTCGGGGGAAGTAGGGGCCTGCTCCGGCGAGGTCTTCGGGGGGCGAGCCCCACTCCACGGGCCCACCCCACTCATCGCAAGCTGCACGGGCGCACACAGAGGGGAAGAGAGTTAAGTGACCATAAATACACTCTCAGATACTTGAAATGGACTATTTTCACTATACCAGGTGGCTGACGGACGCCGTGCACTTTTTGTACTATGCATCCCGCCCGCACCGCTCCATCCGGGACTGCATACCCATCAGGCGCTGGGGACCGGCTTCAAGCCCGGACGCTCCGCTCCGCCACTTTGTTGCAGCCAACGCTCCGAAAGGGCCCTCTCGCGGTTCGCGCGGTCTACGGTAGGGCGTTACAGGGGGGAGTTTCGCGTTTTCGCGAGCGTAACCCGCGAGTCCGCCGGGGAAGCTCGCGGTCCGCGCGTCCTGCCGCGCAGGAATCTCGCGTACCGAGGATCCTCTGTGGGTCCTTCGCGGACTGCGAGCAGCCCACGAGAAGGATCCGCGGACCTCGACCTTCCCCCGCGGAGGATCCGTGGTTCGCGAGATACCCCCACGGAGCGACTCGCAGACCGCGAGCTCTCCCGGCGGACTCGCGGGTTACTCCCGAGAAACCGTGAACCTCCCCCCGGTAACGCCCCGCCGTAGACCGCGCGAACCGCGAGAGGGCCCTTTCGGGACGATGGCTGCAACATCAGTGCCGGAGCGTAGCGTCCAGGCTTGGAGCCGGTCCCCAGCGCCTGATGGGTATGCAGTCCCGGATGGAGCGGTGCGGGCGGGTTGCATAGTACAAAAAGTTCACGTCGTCCGTCAGCCACCTGGTATAGTGGAATATCCATAGGTTTGTGATGAAATTTGTCATCAAAGGAAACTTTTTTGTTGACAGAGCTCATTTTCTAGTCAGAAAAAAGTCGGAGCTATACAGAAAAATGTCATCTAAATGGACAAAAATGTTTATTCTAGGGTAGTACAGTTTTCTTTAAAACTGTACCACCCTGGAATAAACATTTTAGTCCATACATTACGTCATTTTATTTTGTAGATCTTGACGTTTTTGTCTTTAGCTAAGAAAGCCTAAAAACGAATATCTATCATCTGTAGACAAATTTCATTGTCCTTATACATTACAGTGAAAAAAGGCAGTTAGAGATCTGAGCGTGTAGACCTTAAAAGATTCCATCAAGCAACCTCTGTCAAAACCCTAACACTGAAAAAAGAATTGTGGAATGCAAAAAAGAAGACCATACTTACAGGTTTCCCTGTTAAATAGGTTAATAGATTTTTTCCTGCAGGTTGATTAACACTTGGCTAAAATAACAAAGTAGAAAAAAAAAATCGCGAAACAACAGATAAAGTTTGATAAGTTGCAGAGCTCTTTTGTAAAGTTGCAGAATTCTTTCGAAAATGTACACACTGGAAAAACAAAGGTAGGACGAGAAGGGTTTTAATGCCTTTGCCAAGGCATTAAAAATTAACACCCCTGCAAAGGCATTAAAACTGCCCAAAGGTGTTAAATTTTAATGCCTTTGGACAATTTCATGCCTTTGCAAAGGCATTAAAATTTCACACCCCTAGAAAGGCATTAAGTCCTACCTTTGTTTTTCCAGTGCAGGAATGAAAACACTGGAAAAACAAAGGTAGGACTTAATGCCTTTCTAGGGGTGTGAAATTTTAATGCCTTTGCAAAGGCACGAAATTGTACAAAGGCATTAAAATTTAACACCTTTGGGCAGTTTTAATGCCTTTGCAGGGGTGCTAATTTTTAATGCCTTGGAAAAGGCATTAAAACCCTTCTCTTCCTACCTTTGTTTTTCCAGTGAAGCGAATCCACAATCAGGTCGTTTAACAAATTTCACAGATATTTCTTGTTAATTTACAAAATCATTTTCTCACAACGTAACTGAGCCGTAAAGCGGAGGAAGGGGGTAAGTCAACTTAACTACGCCTCTTTTTCGTTTGTGAGAGCTGTTTGTAAACACTTTGTTTTACCAGTGTTTGGAATGTCGACGTACTCACCAGGTTAGCGGAGACCGTATCATCTGGTCGGAGGGTCCGCGTCGGGGCGGTCGAGGGCGGCGGCGGGGACGAGCCCAGGGGGCGGAAACCCCATGCAGCCTGCCATGGGGGCCTCAGGCACCTGCAACAGCCGGAAACGCGACACGTCAACGCTCCGCATTCACAGGAAAACAAAAAGGGGAACACTAGTAAAACTAAGGCGTAGCTGTACGCTTGAATGAAGCATACAGTTACGCTTGAAGACGTTAAGCTAGAAATAAAGCGTACGAAAGAAATTCTCCCATACATTTAGATAGGACGAATACAAGCGGATCGACCTGTTACGCTTGATTTCAAGCGTAATCTCAGTACGCTTGAAAACGGGGCGTGCGGCTACGCTTTAGTTTTACCAAAAAACACGTAAATTTACAACATTTTTTGCAGTTATTACTTGACACATTATTAAGGCAAGTGTGCAACTATTCAATACTTGTGAGTGAGCGTGCAACCCCCTGTTTCCCACGTGAAAGTGTTCAACTGAACAGCGATGCAAATTGCAGTTGTTCAACTCCACGGTTGTGCACTTGTTAGTGTTCAACACAGAAGTTGTGCCCTCGCAAGTAGGCCTACGCAAACACTGTACAAATTTGTTATCAAAGAACGAGGAACACATTCTCAAGTTTCACTGTTAAATCGGTAAATAGACTTTTTCCTGCAGTTTGATGAAAAATTTAGCAAATCAACAAGAAAAATGACGCAACAACAGATAAAGTGTGTAGAGTTACAGAATTCTTTCGTAAATGAACTCTCAAATAAAAATAAATTCACAGTCACACACGCACACGCGCGCGCGCCTGCCCTCGTGCCCTACATTTATTACGCGACAGAGCCACAACCAAAATGTGGAAATACGGTGATATGGATCCGGATCAGGATGAGGCAGTGGGGAGGAACTTTTAAGATAAACAACGGCCTCTTCTTCCTCTTCTTTCGATCCCTGACCTGCTCCTCTCTGAAATGAATCAAGGTCGCTCCAAGGGCGGCTAAGCAATCGGGCGGGGCGGGGCAGGGGAGGGGAGGGGAGGGGGTGGCATGAATGCTCGGACTGGCAGCACCCCTGCCCTCCCGTTCAGTAAACTGCGGACATTAGTTGTACGTTTAGGGTACGTTTCCTAAGTAAAATCTAGTCAACATCGAGTCGACATGATTGAAACAGTTCAACAAACGTAAAATTTAAAATAAATAAAAAAATTGTCACTATGTTGAAAACACAAAGTTCTTCCTCGGTCAACAGGTCAACAATGACCTGACGCAATTTTACTAAATCGATATTTGTAATTTAAAACACTGTCTCTAGCTCGTAGAGTTAAAAAACGACAAAAGTGGTAACTTGAAAGAGTTGTTCAAAAACGACATTATTGTTCTCAAAAATGTCATCAATTTACGACTATTTTTAAAAGTGCAGAATTCCTAATATTATTATTATTTTTAGTTTTGCAGTAAAGCGTACAGTTATGTCTTCGTCTTACCAGTCGTCGCGACCGCACGACAATTATATGCCAAAACCACGCTTTCGCAGGTTATACGGGAAGCTGGTGATGTGCGCAAAATCTTAATATTTCTGGGAACAAAATTGTCCTTTCCTATGTAGGTTTGAATTTTCCTCGGAATTATTCGCTCAAAAAAAAAGTGTGTGCGAATGACAGTTCACACGCCTCTACACGGGTATGCGCCACAACCACATACACCTGCTATGTTCATGTCACACATCTCAAATGTGTCGAGGGGTTGCGATAGCGCCCTGGGCCCCGCGGGGGATGGGGGGTACACTGATAATCCAAGTGTTCAACACTTCAACACTTTAAAGTGTACAAATACCATTTAAATATATAAAAGTGTTCAACAGAGTTGTTGTGCACTTACAAGTGTTCAACCCAGAAGTTTGTGCACTTAAAAGTTACACACTTCCTTAGCTTAGACGCACTGTCCCGGGGAAGTGTGCAACTGGGGAGTTGAACACTAATAAGTGCACACAACTTCTGAGTTGAACACTTGAAAGTGCACAACAACTCTGTTGAACACTTTTATATGTTCAAATGGTATTTGACCACTTAAAAGTGTTGAAGGGTTGAACACTTGATTTATCAGTGTAACTGTCCCTGCGTAACCTGCTGTAAAGCTCACCGCGCGCCCTTGGGACCGAGGAAATAGTAGTGGAAGAATAAACGAAGCCGCCGAGGTGTATAGTTGTTGTAGGAGAACGGCCAGGGGTGTCTCCGGGGAGAGGGGGAGTCGGGCCGCGCCGACACCGGCGGCGCAGCGGCGGTACCAGTGAGAGGTGGGGGGGGGGGGGTGACAGGTTCTTATTTTTAGCCCGCAGAGCGACGGGCGGGGAACGGAGGGACCCTGCTGGTGCATTGTGCGTTGCAGCAGCTCCTGCAGCCCGAGTGCAACGCCACCCCCCCCCTACCCCCTCACGGAAACCCTTACTGTTGACCCTCCCTTCCCCCCCCCCCCTTCCTCAGTGTGCCGCAAGCACTGCCGAGCGATTCCGAAGATCACTTTCATACCTCTGTCCTCGTCGCACTCATGAAGCACTACCATGGCCAGCACAGGGCACCGCTGTAGGTGAAACAAGGACGGAGAAATGAGAGCGATCTTCTGAATCAGAGTCGGCTGGTGACGGGCTGCCCGCGAGTCACACTGCACAGCAGTGCGGCAAAAGTGCCTTATCCTGCTGCCTGATTCCGAAGATTGCTCTCGTCTGCTCGTACCTCCGTCCTTGTCGCGCACTCATGCGGAGCCCTGCCTCTGCCTCCCCCAACATAGGGCACCGCCATAGGTGCGACAGGGACGGAGGCATCAGAGCGGATCTTCGGAATCAGGCGGCTGAGGCCGGCTGCCTAGGCCTGCGCGATCAGGCCACCACGCTGGTAAACACAATGTCTGATTTTTGAGGAGGAAGGGAAAACTTTGAGGATCCTAATTTATATAAGGAGAACTCCTCATCCTCATATTTTAAGGAACTCTCCTCAAAAATTTAGAGAAAATTCCTCATTTTTTTTGGTGGAGACTTCTCTAAATTTTTGCGCGGAAATTTCCCCAAAATATGAGGAGTTTTTCTCAAATGGCGTGGAATTCTTAAAATTTTCCCTTTTCCCTCAAAAAATCAGAACTTGTTTTTACCGTGGGCGGGGAGGGGAGTTGCGAGGAAAGCTCCTCACCTCACCTCTCACCCTGAAGCGGCCTATGATCGCAGGCAAACACACAGCAAAGTGGGGGGGGGGGGGGGGGCGAAGAGAGAAAAGAGGTAGACCCCATAGGATTCATACTGGAAAATATTTCAAGGTTTCAGGGTACATTGAAAATTGAGTAGTAAAATTACAATAACAAATAGTGCTATAATTACAAACACTACGTGAGTATCAACTTGAAATTCAATCGCTAACAAGCATAGGTTGTAGACCCGATTGTGAAAAATATTTGAAGGTTTCAGGGAAAATTGAAAATTGAGTATTAAGATTACAATAGCAAATCGTGCATTTACAAGATTTACAAGCACTACGTAAGTATCGACTTGAAATTCAATCGCGCGCAAGACTGTGTAAATTTACACTATGTTTGGCGAACGATGATTTAAAGTACCGATTTTGGTTTTCACAATGACTTTTGGGGGGCCGTCCCCGTGCGGGGTGGCCTCGGGGTGTCCCCGGCGGGGTGGCCTCGGGGTGTCCCCGTGCGGGGTGGCCTCGGGGTGTCCCCGTGCGGGGTGGCCTCGGGGTGTCCCCGTGCGGGGTGGCCTCGGGGTGTCCCCGTGCGGGGTGGCCTCGGGGTGTCCCCGTGCGGGGTGGCCTCGGGGTGTCCCCGTGCGGGGTGGCCTCGGGGTGTCCCCGTGCGGGATGGCCTCGGGGTGTCCCCGTGCGGGGTGGCCTCGGGGTGGCCCCGTGCGGGGTGGCCTCGGGGTGGCCCCGTGCGGGGTGGCCTCGGGGTGGCCCCGTGCGGGGTGGCCTCGGGGTGTCCCCGTGCGGGGTGGCCTCGGGGTGTCCCCGTGCGGGGTGGCCTCGGGGTGTCCCCGTGCGGGATGGCCTCGGGGTGTCCCCGTGCGGGGTGGCCTCGGGGTGTCCCCGTGCGGGGTGGCCTCGGGGTGGCCCCGTGCGGGGTGGCCTCGGGGTGTCCCCGTGCGGGGTGGCCTCGGGGTGGCCCCGTGCGGGGTGGCCTCGGGGTGGCCCCGTGCGGGGTGGCCTCGGGGTGTCCCCGTGCGGGGTGGCCTCGGGGTGTCCCCGTGCGGGGTGGCCTCGGGGTGTCCCCGTGCGGGGTGGCCTCGGGGTGTCCCCGGCGGGGTGGCCCCAGTTGGCGTGCTCATGGCCAGTTTACGGCCGCTCCGCACAAGACACGAGCAGAGCGGTACAAAGCCGCAAGACTGACTGCCCTTCCCAGAAGCGGTGGGGTGGGGTGGGGTGGGGTGGGGTGGGGTGGGGTGGGGTGGGGTGGGGCGGGGTGGGGCGGGGCGGCTGCGGTGCAGTGGTGTGGTGGTTCGGCAGCCCTGGGCGTGAGTCACCCCAGGCCGAACCATGGAGAGACGCGTGCGTGTCGCGTCGGCCGAACAGCAAGGGGGAAAAAATATCCAGTCACCACGAGACAAAAGAGAATTTATTTTAAAATAAATAAATAAATAAACAAATAAATAAATAAATAAATAAATACACTAGAAATCCAAGAGTGCGAATGTCGCACACCTGCAGGTGTGTGAATGTTTGTCGCACACGTGCAGGTGTGTGAATGACTATTGGCACACTTGCAGGTGTGTGAATGACTATTCGCACACTTGCAGATGTGTGAATGACCCTTCGCACACTAGCAGGCGAACGAGTATCCATTCGCACACCTAGAAAGCCCGTCCTTTCCATGGGTTTTAGCAAGTGTACGAATGGCCGCATTCACTCACCTTCAAGTGTACGTAAATTTATTCACACACCTACAAGTGTGGGAATGGTCATTCGCACACCTAAAAGTGTACGAATGGTCGTTCGCTCACCTGCAAGTGTGCGACATACATTCACTCACCTGCAGGTGTGCGACATTCGTACACTTGGATTTCCAGCGTAAATAAATAAACTGAGAATCGTTGGAGGCTTTAATCTTTCGGTTAAGAGGACTGCAATATCCACGTGCTTGCACAGGTTGTAAAAGTTCACCCAATAAAACTTCTACCCAAATTATTATTAAGGGCAATATTCTGGAATAATTCCCACGAAAGATGAAGACAATGTGCCCCGGTCTGATCTTAGTAGTACATGGTAGTTTCTGCGGAACTGTAGAAGAAAAACTAACTCATGGCTTAGAGAGACTCGTCGGTATCCATCATGGTACGTAACGTTTCCATCATCGGTTCCGTACTAGGATTCTGAGTTTTTACAGTGCAATCCTTCCAAACTCTGAAAGTGCAGTGGCGAAAAACACACGTAAGGGGGTGGGGGGTATCTAGTCTAGAGTACTAGAGTAGCGTCACTCTATACTGGCAGGTCTCTGTGCACCAGAAATCCGAAGGTGTAAATGTCACACACTACCTGGTATGTTAGCTATTATTTGCACACTAATCGCATCAAGTGCCTGAAATTCCGTGAAATTCTTAAGAAAATGCACATCTTTGCCTGTTCAAGTATATGGATGGAAATTCACACGCGGCCACAAGTGTAGGACATCCACACACACACACACTTGGGTTTTCAGTGTGCAGTTAGTTACGCACAAGACGCCCCACCACCACCTCGAGCACATGCACCGCTGCAGAAAGAAAAGCGCAGCGCATCAGGACGCGTTACGTGTGTGCTGCCTCTTGCAAACAGGCAGGCAGGCAGCAGGCGGGCAGGCAGGCAGGCAGGCAGGCAGGCAGGCAGGCAGCAGGCGGGCAGGCAGGCGGGCGGGCGGGGCGAGTCGCGCGGCGCAGCGCAGAGGTCGGTCATTGGCCTCCACGTAGCGCCACGCCACGGCAGCCCCTCTCTGTCGAGCGATAGAGGGTCGAGGGAGACGGAGTGAGTTGGAATGAATGAGTTGGAGTGAGTGAGTTGGAGTGAGTTAGAGTAAGAGAGTGAGTGAGTTGGAGTGAGTTAGAGTAAGAGAGTGAGTGAGTTGGAGTGAGTTAGAGTAAGAGAGTGAGCGAGTTGAAGTGACTTAGAGTAAGAGAGTGAGTGAGTTGGAGTGAGTTAGAGTAAGAGAGTGAGAGAGTTGGAGAGAGTTAGAGCAAGAGAGTGAGTGAGTTGGAGTAAGAGAGTGAGTGAGTTGGAGTGAGTTAGAGTAAATGAGTGAGTGAGTGAGTGAGCGACACTGGAAAAACTAATGTGACATATGTCACATGTGCACATGTGACCAGTTTAGGTAACATCATGTAATGTTACCATATTTTCGGTAACGTTTGTAATGTGACATCCTCCATGTTATTACTATAGGCAGACATAACACGTGGCACCTGATGTCACATTACCAAACGTGACCGAGAATTTGGTAACGTTTTGAAATGCGACATAAACTGGTCACATCAATTGATGTGACTCATGTCACATTAGTTTTTCCAGTGGAGCAAGCGAGCGATTGAGTGAGCGAGCAAGTGCAAGAGAAGTGCGTGAGCGAGTGAGTGAACGCGAATGAGCGAGTGAGTAGGTGGGATGGGGAAAGAGAGGGAGAAAGAAAAAGAAAAAGAGAGAATGGCGGATGGTGAGGACGGTGTTGTTCAGTTTGTCGCGTCATGCTGGAACCACACCTGACCATCACCAGAATCTCTCACACTTTGGTCCCTCCTTGAGCCTGCGAGGCTTGCGCAATGCACCGCGGCGTTACGTTACATTACTCCACTCCGCCGCAAACATTAGCATTAACAGACGGGGGTTCCTAACCCCACCCCACCCCACCCCGCCCCGCCCCGCCCCACCCCGGGGGCGCACCCAAACACTCGCGCGGGGCGACGCGTTGAAATACGATACTGACGGGCCGGCGGCGCTGGCGATGCGATGCGGCGGATGTCGGCGTCCGTGGAAGGGCGGGCAGCGTGACCGGCGCCGCCCCGCCCCACCTCACCTCACCGCGCCCCGCCCCGCCCCACCCCGCCCCACCCCGCCCCGCGCCCCGCTCTCTCGCACTGATCGTTTTTCTCCCCCGAAGCCTCGAAATGGACGCATATTGTTATTTTTAGCACGCCGCTGCTCGGCCCTGCCCCACCCCCGGCCCCGCGTGTCAGGCGCGCGCCGCTGCACCTGTTCCTCCCGGGCACGCCCCGCCCCGCCCCGCCCCGCCCCGCCCCGCCCCGCCCCGCCCCGCCCCGCCCCGCCCCGCCCCGCCCCGTGACGCACGCGTGCGTGTCACACCACGCTCGGTCACTCTCGGTCACGCTTCTGTATCGCCGCGGCCAGCCTGCCGTCTGATTCCGAAGATCGCTCTCGCGCCTCCCGTCCTTGTCGCACTCACGGGCGGGGCGGGCAGCGTCTTCTAACTTAAACCGACATTGTCCTCACCTTTTTGGCATTATCTTTTTAACGGGAGGAAATATGAGCGTTAACAAGTGATCATTAGAAAGGCAAAAGTACACTGAATTTTCGTTATAGCCTGTCACCGAAATAGATCAAGATCAAACCGCACTCTTCTCTTTATGCCTTAAAATAACTCTCGTCACTAAATAACTTGTTTAACGCAAATTGGGGCGCACCGCCATAGGCCATAGGTGCGACAAGGACAGGGGCACGAGAGCGACCTTCGGAATCAGACGGCTGTCTCCAGCGCGCCGATCGGGCCGGCCGCCATTGGCACGGCAGTAACGCCCGCACGCTCTTGCGTTAAACAAAAAAATGTCTCAATCCAGAACTGATAACGCAAGCAGATGACACATGTAAAGACTATAGGGAAATTACGACACGATACAACCACATACTCTTCACTGGAAAAACTGATGTTACACTTGCCACATGCACCAGTGTACGTCACAACCACGTAATGTGTGACCATATTTTTGATCACGTTTGTAATGTGATATCCTTAAATGTAATTCTTGTCGTCATAACATAAAGGATGACTCCGGATGTCACACGACAAATAAGAATATGGTCACATTATGTAATGTGACATAAAATGGTCTCACCACTTGACGTGACTCATGACACATTAGGTTTTTTTTGTCCAGTCTTAGTATTTGCCAAGAATTCGTTCGTATTTCACTGGTTCTAAAATCCGTGGTGCGTCAGAAACTTCGTGTTTATAGCCGACAGTGAAATTCATCGCGTAAGGTTTTATCAGTGTTGAATGAGTTGTTGCACACTAACTGGCAATGTACTTTTTCGTACATGTGAAATGTACGCATATAAACGTGCGGATTTATGTAAAAAATCGTGCAGAATTATGTAAAATATTGTGCATAGATCTGCAGAATTTATTACATGTCGAAAAAATGCAAAATAATAAACAGATTCATGTACAATATTCTACATAATTCTGCACGATTTTTTACATAAATCCGCACGTTTATATGCGTACATTTCACATGTACGAAAAAGTACATTGCCAGTTAGCGTGTGGTCATCATCACTGGGAGACCGCCAGTAACGGCAGGTGCATCACCACGGGGCAGCAGCAGCAGCAGCGGCCAGCCCCAGCAGGCAGCCAGCCAGACAAGGCCGTCCATCAAGGTCACTCAAGGTCAGCGTGGGCGACAACTGCCCCCCTCCCCTCCGCTCCTCCAGACAAACACACGGGGCGGGGCGGGGCGGGGCGGGGCGTGGCGGGGCGTGGCGGGGCGTGGCGGGGCGTGGCGGGGCGGGGACAACTCAAGGACACTCACTACCTTCTACCTCTTCTTTCTCGAGATAAAGCGTCCAATTTATATTACTTTCCAACCGCCTCGCGGGATGGTGGTCGTGGAGGGCGGCGGGAGGATGAGGCATATAATCTCAACTGCCCCCGACCAACGAGAGCACTCTGCAAACTCAAGTGTGAGACAGGGTCACACATTTTACTGCTGTGCCACTGTGTCTCGCACTTCCAAAAAGTATTTACAAACACTGAAAATGGAGGAGTCGCCTTTTTCGATCTTGGAAGAGTGACTTTTCTGTACCAAATTTTCATGCTCGTGGGAGAGCGACAAGCGGGACTTTGAACCTATAAGCTGATGCTGTTCTCCGAGGGGACATTCACTCTTAAAATCTGTGACCCGACTACTACGTCTATTACGCTGTATTACGCTCCGAAAATTTACAGATTTGGGCAAAGTCAGGCAAATACGGACAAAAAAAGCCTAACACGACCCAAAAATGAGTAAAATATGGAGAATTTTGGCCATTACGCTTCTATCACGCACAATATTACGCCTTTGTTACGGATCAAGTTCATGGCCCCTCGCTATTCTCCAAAACGTAATTGCTATTCAACGACATAAAATAGTTTTTGGAAGTGTGAGACACATCGGTACTGCAGAATAAAGTGTGATTCTGTCTCACACTTGAGTTTGCAGAGCAGCTGGCACACACTCCCGGGTTATGCACTTCTTTAGAATAACATGTGCGCTATGTGCGTCTATAAAATTAAGATGCTTGTGCAAAAATTTAGTACATCGTTACGCACCCTAACTGGCAATGTACTTTTTCGTACATGTGAAATGTACGCATATAAACGTGCGGATTTATGTACAAAATCGTCCAGAATTATGTAAAATATTGTGCATAGATCTGCAGAATTTATTACATGTCGAAAAAATGCACAATAATAAACAGATTCATCAACAATATTCTGCATAATTCTGCACGATTTTTTTACATAAATCCGCACGTTTATATGCGTACACTTCACATGTACGAAAAAGTACATTGCCAGTTAGCGTGATGAAATTATGTGTAGCTATGTACAAATTTTACGCAGTCACACACAATATTATGCTCCACGATGAACTAAATTTGTGCAAAATCATCCTAAGTTTATACACGTACACATAGCAATGTACTAAAGAGTACACAAACCGAAAGTGTGCCTACAACATTTCAGCTGGGTTAAAAAAAAAAAGGAAAGATAATTCAAGACAATGCAGAACAAAGGAGATCGGCCCTCTCCGCGCGCGGTGTGGTCAGTGCGGCGGGTCGATTCATCAAAACCTCTGTCGTTCGGTAAGGATGGCGGGGTGGGGCGGGGCGGGGCGGGGCGGGGCGGGGCGGGGCGGGGCGGGGCGGGGCGGGGCGGGGCGGGGCGGGGTGGGGCGGGGTGGGGCGGGGCGGGGCGGGGCGGGGCGGGGCGGGGTGGGGCGGGGCGGGGCGGGGCGGGGTGGGGCGGGGTGGGGCGGGGTGGGGCGGGGCGGGGCGGGGCGGGGCGGGGCGGGGTGGGGCGGGGTGGGGCGGGGCGGGGCGGGGCGGGGCGGGGCGGGGCGGGGTGGGGTGGGGCGGGGCGGGGCGGGGCGGGGTGGGGCGGGGTGGGGCGGGGTGGGGCGGGGCGGGGCGGGGCGGGGCGGGGCGGGGCGGGGCGGGGTGGGGTGGGGCGGGGCGGGGCGGGGCGGGGTGGGGCGGGGTGGGGCGGGGTGGGGCGGGGCGGGGCGGGGCGGGGCGGGGCGGGGCGGGGCGGGGCGGGGCGGGGTGGGGCGGGGCGGGGTGGGGCGGGGGTGGGGCGGGGCGGGGCGGGGCGGGGCGGGGCGGGGCGGGGTGGGGTGGGGCGGGGCGGGGCGGGGCGGGGTGGGGCGGGGTGGGGCGGGGGTGGGGCGGGGCGGGGTGGGGCGGGGCGGGGTGGGGCGGGGTGGGGCGGGGTGGGGCGGGGTGGGGCGGGGCGGGGTGGGGCGGGGCGGGGTGGGGCGGGGTGGGGCGGGGCGGGGCGGGGCGGGGCGGGGCGGGGCGGGGTGGGGTGGGGCGGGGCGGGGCGGGGCGGGGTGGGGCGGGGTGGGGCGGGGTGGGGCGGGGCGGGGTTATGGGCGGGGCGGCCAGCCAAGGCCGTTCACCATATGCCGATGCCGGGCCAACCCATCCTCCAGCTCGGTCTGGCTGCGTCTCCAGCAGCGTTCGGCTCATGCTCCTCGGCTGCTTTTAAACCTCCCGGCTCGAGCAGGCGGGGCGGGGCGGGGCGGGGCGGGGCGGGGCGGGGCGGGGCGGGGCGGGGAGGGGCGGGGCGGGGCGGGGCGGCCAAGGTCAGCCGAGGCGCGGCGCGAGCTCATCTGCTTATTCCCTGCAAGTTTATGAGGAGGACCCTCCGACTCCGGTGGCCAGCCGCACCCGCCCCGCCCCGCCCCGCCCCACACGTTCATACAATATAGCAAGTTGGAAATACACTCTCAGACCTGTACTGATTTTTTTGTCAGTTAAAACGTTAGAATTCTCCACAAATGGAATTACAGATCAATTTGTCAATTATTCCGTATAGTTTCGTTCAATATATACTAATAAAAAATAAAATTGTCAGTAATGTAAAAGGGAATTAATGCGTATTACTGATGGAAGTAATTATTAAGTATTGGCAAAGGGCGGCAAAAAAATCAGTAACGGGATGAGAGAGTAGGATCGAACTTATTGTATTCAGTATTGAACTTCAGGGAATTTCGATTCACGTATTGAACTTCGACTTCAAAGAACTTGAATGAACTCACTCTTCTTCTAAAGAGGGCTAATTTTTTGCCACTTTCAATCTAAATTTTAGCGATAAAAATTTCGGCAATCATAAGACATTTTAGGAAACTTCAACAGTAGTTCAGCAGGGTTGCCACAAATCTTAAGTTTTAATTTTCCCTGAGTTTTCCTCGATTTCCAGACCCCATTTTTATGAAGTTGCCCTGACTTTAAAGTATTGCATCTCGATCGCTTCAATGAAACGCGAACGAAGCGAGCGGAAATCGTTTCAACAAGGTAGCAAAAAATGACTTATTTTCGATAAACTTCTGACTTTTGTCACACAAATTGCAGTATTTTTTGTTAAGATTAGGCAAAATTAAAGGTTGAGGCAAATCTAAAATTTTTTCCTTAAGTTTTTTCGCATTTCCCCCGAGTTTTTCATGATTTCCTTGATCGTTCAGGGACACGACCAGCGCACAAGCGTACTTCAGAATCAAAGTTCGTAAATCTCGACCATCGATGCAAACAATTTTAGAAATCTTGTTTTGAAACCTAATAAAAAAAAACCGTGAAGAGAAAGCCAGTGAGAAGCACATGCATTAGCACTACACCACCCCCCAAACCACCTTTGTTTATTGTCAAGTCCTATTCCGGCATAAGAGAAAGAAGAAACTCATAGCCCGACCGCTCAACATTTGCTTGAGTAAAAACAAGTCAAAAGTTACAAAATCCTATCGCAGTTTCTAGAATGTTCCGGCCTTAACACTTGATTCAAGAGCACGCTGTCGTTTGCGATACAAATACACACTGTAAAAAATTTTGTTGTTGATTAACAGCAAAAGTGTTGTTAACTTTTTAACAACATTTGTTGTTTACTAACAAACTTTTTGTCACAGGTCAAGAGCTCAAAAAAATTCTTTCATTCAAAAAAAGTGTTTCTGTCTTCTTACTGCGCAGAAAGGTTTTTAATTACAAACTTCGCTGTTCTCCAACAAAATGTGGTAGTTAAAAAGTTAACAACAGTTTTGTAGTCACGTTACAACACATACATACCGATCCATACACATCGGTTTCTTGTATGCGGCCATGTGGTAAGAATATACGGATATTTTTAAGTGAAATACTAAAAACAACTCCTCTGTTCGAGAACAAGGTGCTCGTCGCGCAACCTCTCGTCTCCTGACAACTATTTTTTACAGTGCAGAGGCAGGAGAGTTACGCATCAGAGCGAATAAGCTTGGCTGTTCAATTTATTTCAGCGAGTCTTATTTTGGAGGCGTCGGCGGGGGACACTTTCTTAAGACAAGATTCTAAATTCCTTTTCGTTGGCAGTGCCTCTCGCACCTAGACGCACGCTGGAGGTTAACCACCACCTCTGGCACTCAACTGGATCACCGATGCGACCGTGCCACGTCCAGAGGGAATAGGCTGCTCCCCACTCCCCGTCTGGGGCAGAACACCTGCCTGCCAGCAGCTGCCTGCAGCTCTGGAGACGCCCCTTATACAAATAATCCATACCGAAAAGAGCCCGAGAATCGGACTGTCCGGTAAGATGTCCGCGGGCAGCCCGAAATGTATTCCCGGACTGTTCCGAAATATTGCTGAAATGTAGCAAATCAGAAAGTTTTCGGGCTGTCCGAAGAGGCGCGATCGGACGTAAGTCGGACTGTTCTTCTGGTGTCCGAAAAAAATGCACGACAGCATCGAGATTCGTTCCTTTGCCTTCGGTTCTTCTGCCCCCTTGGCCGACCCTCTTTCCAACTGAGCCACACTGACAACTGAGACACTGTGCCTCAGGAAGGCCTCTTCATCAACGCGCAAGGCCTTGCCAAACAAAGTGCTGTATGCGATGAACAAATCATCGCATCAAGATGCGGTTTTCGACAGATACATTAACATGCCCAGGCGCATTGCATCGTCTGAAATGGTTTTCAATTTCCAAGTTCGACTTTGCAATTAGGGCCCTGTTGAATAAATTTATAAAACCCCTGCACGCTTTTTCATGACTGCATCATGGGGTGTTTTTTTTTTTCGTTACTTTGCTTTGCCACACAATATACGTAACAAAACCAAATTACCACCCCCACCCCACCTAAACCAAAAAAATAATATCAAAAATTATCCAAAGTTGCTTTTAGTAGATTCCAAACTTCCATAGATGTTTGCGTCATGTGGGGGATCGAACAGTTCATGTACAGCACCGGACTTTCTTCGGGCTGCCCTTGTGTTGCCGGGCTACTTTGGAACTGTCCTTTGCTTTCGGACCAATATCGGGTTGCTCCGGTTCGGACATTCTCCGGGCTGCCCTTGACTTGTCGGCCTCGTTTGGAACTGTCCGACGCTTTCGGGCCTAAGTCGGGTGAGTCCGGTTCGGACTCGGGCTTCTCGCGGATTGTCCCTGGACAAGTTTCGGTCTGTCCGGGGCTAAATGGACGGTTTTGGAACTGTCCAGGACAAATTTCGGTATGGATTCTTTTCATACGGGGCTTGTTGTGCCACCTAACTCTCAGATCAGTTCTGATTTTTTTTCTTAGTACACTGTGAAAAATAGTCGTAAGTTTACGGGAAAATTTTCCACGAAGTGCAGTTGTAAAATTACAATTGCAAATCGTAAATTTACAAGCACTACATATCGGGTTGAAATTCATTCACGAGCAAAAAAGGTCCGTCGTAAATTTACAACATATTTCGTAAATCACGATTTACAAAATTTATCGTAAATCTACAAAGATATTTTTCACAGTGTAAATAGCTACGTTTTTACGCAGCAGAATTAATGGCAAATTCGTTGGTTAATCGGATTTAGTTTTGTAAGAAGCGTCCTGATAAAATAAGAAATGGCCAGTAACGTAAAAAAGAATTAGTGCATACAACTGATGAAAAAAGTTGAAAGTAGCGAGGTTTTCAAACAGCAGGAATACTAACAAAGGGGTCCGACAAATCAGTCCTGGACTGCCTGCGGCTATAACCGCATGTGCCACCTGCTTCCAGCTGTAAGACGTGTGCTCCCTGCCTGAAGACCTATAGTGCTGTAACCCTGTGGCACCTGCCTACTCCTGTAACCACGTGTACCACCACCACCTGCCTGGAGCTGTAAAACCGTAGAGTGACACCTGACTGCAGTAGTTAGAACCACGTGTACCACCTGCCTGCAGTTGTAACCGTGTGGCACCTCCCTATAATGCTGTAAGCGCGTGGGCTACCGCCTCCAGCTGTGAAGACGTGTGCTCCCTGCCTGAATATCTACTGCTGTAACCGTGTGGCATATGCCTGCCGCTCTAACCGCGTGTGCCACCTGCCTGCAAATGTAACCGCGTGTGCCTCCTGCCTACAGTGGTAACCACGTGTACCACTCTCCCCCAGATGTAACTGCGTGGCGTGTGCCATCTGCCTGCAGGAGCAGAACATGTGCTCCCTGCCTGAAGACGCCGACTGCTGCAGCCGTTATGTGCTACCTGCCTGCAGTAGTAACCGCGTAGAGTTGCGATGAAAGTAAGCTAAAATTCCTACGAATGCGACCGTGCGAAGCACAAGAAGGTGCATATCCACCTGCCTAGAAGGCAAAAATGTAGCCTCATGCGTGATATTGCCTGGTATGGAGGCGCAGATACCCGTTTGCCTGCTCACGCCAGTGCATTCGCGGGAATTGTTGCAAACGCATACTTCCTTCGCAACACTGCAATAACAACCACGCGTGTACCTCCTGCCCATCTGTAACAGAGTACTCCCTACCTGTCTACTACAGCTGATCTCCGAAACCCCGCCGCAAAGTTAAAATTGACCAATAAAACAGACAATTTAAAGAGAAGTACTGAGATGATGGCGGCAATGTGAACGAGGCGAGGATCGTGCTAGGCCGGTGTGCAAGACCTGTCTATACAGAGGCCGCCGGGCCAGACCACTGTATACGGCCAATTGCTTATTCGCATAAGTAGGGCAGAGACAGGTGGCGCCGTACAGCGCATGCGCCGCACGCACGCACACACACACACACACACACACACACTCACACACACACGCATGCGCGCAATCTGTGTGCGTGAGTTGCTCCAGAGCAGGTGCAGCGCGCGGTGCACCTTCATTCCATACGAGCTTGCGTTTCGTACTCAACGCATCCTACCACTGCCGCCACCACCTATCCGAACAGGTGCAACGCAGCTCAAAAAACAAAACTCATAAATAATGAATAAATGCATGGGAATGGACCGTTTCTTAGTGATACAGATGGTCAAAAAAGAGTAATATTATTGGAGCTTTCCGAATATGTCGACGACTCAGAAACGGCTAACCAATTCTTGGTCAAAAAAAAAAAAAAAAAAAAAAAAAAAAATAAAATAAAATAAAAAAAACGTTTCCACACTGTAATTCTTAATGCAATAAAAACTACGATTTGAGTGCAATATATGTTTATTGCTTCTGTGGGAGCGATAAAAAATGTATTGCACTTTATTAGTATTAGATATTACTCTCAAGTGTGATAATTCTCATACCATTTGAAGCGTTAAATGAACTATCGCTCGTTTGCCGCATTAAACGCAAATTATCGCTTATTTTGAGCAATCATGATTGCATAAAAATGCATTAACTAATGCACTTTTCGAGCAATAACTTTCTTATTGCTCTCCCTGGAGCGATATTTTATGTGTGTCGCTTTGAGGAATTATCGCAGCAAATTGTATGATATTTATCGCTTTTCGGATAACAGTGTGCATTGTATTTTATGAATACGCAAATAATTCTTCGGGATAAACCTCGTCTTACTTATGATAATACACTTGATCAAAAAAATATCAAAGTTTCGTAACCATAAAACTGCCTTTAACACGGGTTCATAATAGTATCACGCTCCCCTCCTCACCTCTTGCCATCGCTCAGCGCCACCTGTATAAGGTTGGGGAAATGACTAATTTACTGAGGAGCTATCTAATATTTTCTAGAAGTTCCTCACATTTTGACCTTTTGTGACCAAATTCACCAAAACAAAACAAAAATCGGACTTGGTTTCTCTGATGATGAAAAAGAGTACAATGTGCACTGATTAATCAGTGACACTCGCTGATAAGCCAACGTACATCATAATACGCTGATTGAACAGCAATTTCACCGTGAAGTCGACAGCCGAAACTTCACGTACCTAAAAGATGGGACATTCACACACTTGGACTTCAGGTGTAAAGTTATATTTATCAGTGTCACGCAAAAGACGGCAACATAGGAGATAACGCAGGCCGAACGCAATCACCCCGTGACGTCCGCTGTGTCATGCACTACGCGCTGTTTACAGAGTAAAGTGTATGCCCAAAGAGGAACGTCACGTGGATTCCACGTGGATTCAACGTGGATTCGTGGAAATTTTGTGGACGTGGATGTGTCGACGAGATTTCAACTATTTTTCCACCTCAAATATTTTTTCTTCATTCTGCTGCTAAACGATTTTAAATAGTATGTTGATCGTATTGGTCAATAGGGGCATGTGTATTAAGGCGTTTTTGAAGTAAAATTAATGTTCGTGGATATCACGTGGATTCTACGTCATTTCCACCATTTTGCCAAAATCCACCATCTTTTGTAACTTTGGGCGTAACTGTTCAGCTTACACAAGAAGATATATAATATTGTCCTGATCATCGCGTTTTACGAGATAACGTTGAAACGCGTCGAAATAAAGTGGAATCAATCCACGCCGAATCCACGTGGAATCCACGTGGAATCCACGTTCCAACGTTTTGCGTTCAACGTTAAAAAAGTGTTCAAACATATATTTACGTTCTTGAACAGTATTTAAAATTTGTTCTAGATACGTAGCATCCATATTTCAAGGGTTAGTTTCATAACGTACAACGCGCAACGCCCTACGCCAAACGGATACTTGCAGGCCAATAAGGTGAGCTTCGGAATAGGATCGGTAGCTGACATGCCTCCTCCAACACCGTCGACGTAGGGTAGTGGATAAGGTACTAGACTTCTAATCCAAAGGTTGTGGGTTCAACGCCACATGAAGTAAAATAAAAAATTAATTTTCGTTGCCAGCACGTTGAATCCACGTGATTTCCACGTGGAAATTTCGTGGAAAAAGGTGTCAAATCCACGTGGATGTGACGTGGTTCTTCCACGTCGATACCACGTCACATATCCACGTGGAATCCACGTTTCTTCCACCTTTATTCCTCTTTGGGATGAAAACGTGAAACAGCAGACACTAGACAATTTCCCCTTCTCCCTCCATCTCTCTCTCTCTCTCTCTGTCTGTCTGTCTCTCTCTCTCTTTAAATTACTCCCCCTCTCACTCTCTCTCTATAGTATTTTTCCCACCTCACAATCTCTTCTTCTTACCTCACCCACCCTCTCACACGAGAGAGTGAGTGAGAGAGAGAGAGAGAGAGAGAGAGAGAGAGAGAGAGAGAGAGAGACAAAAACAATTTTCTTAATATTTCACTCAGCAGGAGCACGCTCCACCCCCATCCCATACAGCGCCCCCAAAGCCCCTAAACCGCGACCACCCTGCCCTGCACGCGTCCTTGCGCACGGTCACTGCCACGCCCCGCCCCGCCCCGCCCCGCCCCGCCCCGCCCCGCCCCGCCCCGCCCCACCCCGTCCTTGAGCCGTTAGTTAAAGGTGGCAGGGCGGCGGGGGAGTTTGCCAAAGGACGAGCAGAACGCCGGGATGGGGCGGGGCGCGGTGGTATGAAACGGGGCGGGATGGGGTTGGGCGGGGTGGGGCGGGGGTGGGGCGGGGCTGGGGCGGGGGCGGGGCGGGGGAGGGGCGGGGGCGGGGCGGGGGTGGGGCGGGGGCGGGGCGGGGGCGGGGCGGGGGCGGGGCGGGGGCGGGGCGGGGGCGGGGCGGGGCGGGGGCGGGGCGGGGGCGGGGGCGGGGCGGGGGCGGGGCGGGGCGGGGCGGGGGCGGGGCGGGGCGGGGGCGGGGGGCGGGGCGGGGGCGGGGCGGGGCGGGGGGCGGGGCGGGGGCGGGGCGGGGGCGGGGCGGGGGCGGGGCGGGGGCGGTCGCGCGAGACATCGGTGCCCTGCGCTCCCCTCCATCCCACCCTCAGCAACAACGCGCGGCGCGCCCGGTTTCGCACAATATTTCGCCAAGAATAGACGCACACACCGCGGCTTATGTGGAGAGAGAGAGAGAGAGAGAGAGAGAGAGAGAGAGAGAGAGAGAGAGAGAGAGAGAGAGAGAGAGAGAGAGAGAGAGAGAGAGAGACCCAGAATACGATGTGTTTTCTTTTCTTGCGTTGGGGGCGAGAGGGACAGAGCATCAGTTCAGGCGCGCCGCGGCGCGGGCCTAAGGGCTCTGGCCATGCTCGCGACCGCGGCAGTACAGGGCCAGACGCATAACCAACCACCTTTGCGTAAATTAGAGTAATTTATGGCATCCCAAAACGCTTTGCAAGACGCACACCTACGTACGCAACACACTTTAAAGTGCATTTTTGTACACTGTTATTCAATTACTGTGACGTCACATTCCTTCTCATTTGAAAACTGTCACATTCATTTTAATATTAATGTCACATTCTTTTGAATGTGACAAAAAGATTTAACCTGAATATTCTGGCCGATTCACGTTGAAAAGAATGTGACGTCACATTTTTAAAGAAAAAGAACGTGACGTCACAGTAATTGAATAACAGTGTAGAGTGAAGCACTGGCAAAGAGACGCAGGCATCGGTAAATTTCACAATTTGTTTTTATCTATGTCTTATGGCTGAAGCCATGTCTGTACTATGGACTCATCCTAATTAGGTATAATTTTTGATCCACATCACGCTTCTTCAAAATTCTGGGTGAAAGAGAAACCGAGATGAACAAGGGCCGCAAAATAATGTGCAGTACACCTTCCTCCCTCAAAAACGTATATATAGCAATAGCGAATCGCCGCCCGCACACACGAACACAACACGACGTCCATCCACGACGAAGGTAGCTGCAGGCCAGAGTTTTTATTCGGGCAGGTAGTGGGACCCGGGCGTCTCCGAAAATGACAGGTATGAGCAGGACAGAGCTACACTGGAAATCCAAGTGTACGAATGTCGTACACTTGGAAGTGAGCGAATATCGTTCGCACACTTGGAAGTGTGTAAATGGATATTCGCTCACTTGACAGTGTACGAATAGGTATTCGCTCACTTGAAAGTGTACAAATAGGTATTCGAGCACTTGGAAGTGTGCGAATAGATATTCACACACTTGGAAGTGTACTAATGGCTAATCGTACACCTGAGATAATCAAGGTGAGATACTCGTTTCGCACACTTGGAAGTTTACGAATATCCATTCGCACACTTACAAGTGAGCGTATACCCATTCGTACACTTACAAGTGATTGAATATCCATTATCCATTCACACACTTCCAAGTGTGCGAACGATATTCGCTCACTTCCAAGTGTACGACATTCGTACATTTAGATTTCCACCAAAGTATGGTCCGGCTCGGGCATCTCACTCCCACTTGTCGTTTTCGGACGTGTCCGGGTCTTTTCACCCGCCCGAATGAAAACGCTGCAGCAGCCCATCGTGTCTCCAGCGACACGACAGGCGTGGCATGGCGGGGTGGGGCGGGGCGGGGCGGGGTGGTGCGGGGCGTGGCGGTCTGGCCACCCTGTCGGCCCTTATCACCAAGGCCGTCAGCTTATCACGCACCCGTCTGTCTGGCGGCAGGGAGTGGCGGGGCGCCCGCGGCGCGGCGGGGGGTGCCCAGCACAGCCCACCAGACCCGACGCAGGCGCTAGCCAGGCCACCGAGGAAGACGAAAATGACTAACGGGGTGGCCTGCCCTCGCGCTTGACAGCAGGGGTTGTAGAGACTCCCCGAGCGTTAGGCCACCGAGGCAGACACGACTGTTTGGCGGGGTTGCCTACCCAGCACTTCGCAGGCGGTGTAGAGCCCCTTGTGCGATAGGCCACCGAGGCCAACATGACTGTTTGGCGGGGTTGCCTACCCAGCACTTCGCAGGCGGTGTAGAGCCCCTAGAGCGATAGGCCACCGAGGCCAACATGACTGTTTGGCGGGGTTGCCTACCCAGCACTTCGCAGGCGGTGTAGAGCCCCTAGAGCGATAGGCCACCGAGGCCAACATGACTGTTTGGCGGGGTTGCCTACCCAGCACTTCGCAGGCGGTGTAGAGCCCCTAGAGCGATAGGCCACCGAGGCCAACATGACTGTTTGGCGGGGTTGCCTACCCAGCACTTCGCAGGCGGTGTAGAGCCCCTAGAGCGATAGGCCACCGAGGCCAACATGACTGTTTGGCGGGGTTGCCTACCCAGCACTTCGCAGGCGGTGTAGAGCCCCTTGAGCGATAGGCCACCGAGGCCAACATGACTGTTTGGCGGGGTTGCCTACCCAGCACTTCGCAGGCGGTGTCGAGCCCCTTAAGCGCTTCAAACGAAGGACAACAAAAACAGATGTGAACCTGTTCAACGGCATATCTATACACCGAAAACCCAAGTGTGCTTAAACGTGTGAATTTTCCTAGGATATTCACACGTTTGAGTGGCGAAGTGTACGAATGATTCATCGCACACCTACAAGTGAGCAACATTCGTACACCTGGATTTCTAGAGAACAACTCGGGCGCAAAATGGATAGTAACGCAAATAAAGGGACATTTTGCCTTTAACCGCTTTAATAAAAGCATACACGGTGAATTTCACAGTTAGCTAGAAAACCCGCCAGTACTGAAGCTTATAGGCCAATTTTCATAACATGTAACGGAGACTGTCACAGCTATTGCTATTCGTACACTTGCGTACTCAAAAGTGACGAAATTAACAGGAAAATTCTCCAACTGTGCCCCAATAAAAAAAAAAAAATCACACACCTACAGAGGAGCGACACTCACCCACTGCACTGTTAAACCAAGGTGTGCAACTGTTCAACACTTCTGAGTGTGCAACTTCCAGTCTAACACGTACAAGTGTAAAACTCGGCAGTAGTGGAATCACAAGTGTCAAACTCGCCAGTTCAGTTGGACACTTGTAAGTGCTCAACTCGACCGTTGTGCAGTCGCAAATTTTCAAATGCGACGTGCAACACTTCCCTTGTTGAACACTTGCAAGAGCACAACCATCGACTTGAACACTTACAAGTGTACAGCTGGCGAGTTTGACACTTCCCATTGCACAGCTGCCGAGTTATACACACTTGCACCTGCAGACTGGAAGTTGCACACTTACAAGTGCTGGAGCAGTTGCACACTTGGTTCATCAGCGTGGGTTTTCCAGTGCGTGTAGCAGAAGGTGCGAGTAGGCGGGAGGTGGGCACAGAGCGCAGTGGGTGTGTATAGGTACCCGCCCGGCCCGGTAGGCCCGGCGGCGGGTACCAGCGGGTACCTACCCGGACCCCACCGCAGCGTCGCAGCGTTGCCGCTCGGCTCTCGGCTCGGCTCGACTCGGCTCGGCTCGGCTCGGCTCGGCTCGGCTCGGCTCGGCTCGGCTCGGCTCGGCTCGGCTCCGAGGGTGATGACCTGCAGGCCGGCAGGGCAGAGCTCTGCAAGAGCCGGCCGCAGCCGACCCGGCCCGCGCTGGCCTGTCTGCGAGCGCGGCCGCCCCGCCCCGCCCCGCCCCGCCCCGCCCCGCCCCGCCCCGCCCCGCCCCGCCCCGCCCCGCCCCGCCCCGCCCCGCCAGGCGCTGCTGCGCATGGCAGCGAACCTCCTTGCCCTTCGGGTTCGGTCTGTTCGGTCCGCCATTCCCACTCGCTGCACCGCCCCCCCCCTCCCCCTCGCTGCCACCCCTCTCCCATCCCCCATGACCAGCTGGTCGACTTGTCCCTGACATTCGCATACCCCGGACCTTGGGAAGATTGTTCCCACTTTTAAAAATTTTGCCAAAAAAAGGGAGAACCAGAAAATCATAGAAAACGCAATTAACGACACTGAAATGTTCGCGGCACCAGAAGTAGAGACAAAAAAAGAGTTGGAAGTTGCAGGCCAACTTAACGAATCACCCTCAAAGGACACTGCACACTTGTACGTGTCTGTAAATTTTAATTAGTTCACTTCTCCATTTGTCTGTATTATTTTTTTAATTAGCATACTTCAGTTTATTTCTGCAAGTACACGGATGGGATTTCACACACCAGCAAGTGTGCAAAATCAACCCACTTGCGGGTTTCCAGTGTGGTTGAACGGGGCGCTCCGTCACAAGCTACACAACACACCTGGAACTAATCCGCGCTGCCACCAGCAGCCTCCTCCTCCAGCCCAACGAACTGCAGAGCGGTGGACGCAACCCTCCACTCCCCCCTGCCTCGCAGGGCGCGGCGGGTACGTAATCTTTGTTCGTCCTCTAACCAGCCAGGCGGGTAGTTTGGGAGAGAGGGGAGGGCCCTTGCTCAAGGTCATCACACTGCTTTTGCTCCTGCGAGGGTGTAGGGTGGGGGGAGGAGGAGGGGGAGGGGGAGGCGGAGGAGGGGGAGGAGGACGAGGAGGAGGAGGGGGAGGAGGAGGAGGAGGAGGGGGAGGGGGAGGCGGAGGAGGGGGAGGAGGACGAGGAGGAGGAGGGGGAGGAGGACGAGAGGAGAAGGATGATGATGATGAGGAGGAGGATGAGGAGAAGGACGACGACGAAGACGAGGAGGAGAAGGACGACGACGAAGACGAGGAGAATTAAGACGAAGAAGACGAGGACATAGGGTTAGGGGGTACCACCCCGTTCAACCACATTAGTCAGAGAGACAGGGCAAGGCGGGGCGGGGCGGGGCGGGGCGGGGCGGGGCGGGGAGGAGCGGGGTGGGGCGGGTCCGGGTGTATGGCGGTGCCCCCGCGAGATGAAGGCCCGCGGGCCGCTTACGAACAAAAGGAGTACGTAACGAGCGATCGAGAATCGAGGCAGTCCACTCCAGTCCCGAGCTCGCCCCGGGGCCGCGGCTGGGCCGGCGTGCAACCCCGCCCCGGCCCCCCGCACACCCCTGGGTTGGGCTCCCACTGCACGGATGAGGGCCCCTTTGGGGGACAGAGCCAGCCGGCCCGGGCAGTGCAGGGAGTGATGACCGGATGCTCGTCCACCGGCCAGCAGAGGCAGAAGAGCCCTGCCCCCGCGGGAGAAAGGACAGGGCAGGGTAGCGCGCAACAGAGGAGAGAGAGAGAGAGAGAGAGAGAGAGAGAGAGAGAGAGCGAGAGAGAGAGAGAGAGAGAGAGAGAGAGAGAGGGTGAATAACGTTTTCTGCCGTTCTTCATCCTCCCCGCGCGAGTCCGCGCCTCTCGCTTCTTCGCCTTCTTCTTGTCGGAGCAAAGTTACTCCCTCTCTCTCCGTCTTCCACTCGTCCTCCTCCTCCTCGTCGTCCTTCTCCTTCTCCGTCTCCTCGTCCTCCCTTCCCCCTCTCTCCGCCCGGCAACGCAAGTCCTTGACCCCGGGCACGCACAGCGCGCCGCGCCGCGCCGTGCCGGGCCGTGCAGCGGCGGGGGCGGCCGCGCCGGGTGGGGTGGGGTGGGGTGGGGTGGGGTGGGGTGGGGTGCGGTGGGGTGGGGCGGGGCGAGATGGGGTAGGGTATGGGGCGCGGTGGTGGCGACCGGGAGGACGAGTCTGTCCCGGGGACAAGGCCCCCGGCGGGCGGGCCGCAATCAAAAGACTTATTCAACAAAGTCAGCTGTAGAAGCGTATATATATACGGCGCGGCGGCGCTCGACACACCCGCGCCGCGCTGGAAAAGCAAATGTGAGACTGTCGCCCGCGCACACTGTTGAAAGTGTACGAAGCAGTGCTTTGTATAATTACACAGAAATTTCGCTTTGAATTACGTTTTCTTTGTAATATACGAAGCAATCCTTCTTCAAAGTCTTTTAATAGAGCACTGGCAGGTGAGTGTATTTCAAATAGTGTACCACTAGAGGCAAATATGAATTTTATCTTAAATTTTCGACACCAGATGAAGAAGGGTCAAATTGACTTCCAAAGGCCTACAAGCGAAAATGCACACTAACTGGCAATGTACTTTTTCGTACATGTGAAATGTACGCATATAAACGTGCGGATTTATGTAAAAAAATTGTGCAGAATTATGTAAAATATTGTGCATAGATCTGCAGAATTTATTACTTGTCGAAAAAAGGCACAATCATAAACATATTCCTGTACAATATTCTACATAATTCAGCACGATTTTTTACATAAATCGCCGCACGTTTATATGCGAACATTTCACATTTACGAAAACGCACATTGCCAGTTAGCGTGTAGTCATTTAAGGTGTGATGGTGCCTTTTACAGACAAACCAATCGTGCTGTGAAGAAAAATTACGACTGACTATGGCCAGTAATAACTACGTATTTGCAGGAAATCATGGAATACTGACGCCAAAAATTCAGATGCCGGTACCCTGCTATCTGCCTATTTTGCTGTTGCATTACCTCAAAAAGAAATATTCTAACGCGTTATCACGCATGCTAACATGTAATAAAGTAATGCTTTGTGCACTTGTTCCTGGGATTATTTCTCCGACGTATGCAGTTATGTTATGGTCTGTTGCAAAACAAACAAAAAAAAACAACAACAACCAAAAAAAAAAAAAACAGATGCGACGTGCGGTCGGTACTACGCACTAGAGATAAGACCGGCTCGTTTTGAATCTCCCGCGCTTTCTGAGTGACAACATGTTGTCACAACTCCTTTCGGGTCGGGCAAAGACCTTGTCCACATTGCAAACGCTAAACATAAACATACAGTGTGGGCCACGCACCCCGGCCTATTTTTTCGGAAAGGCAGACCCGCAACAACAAGCTTTTCTTTTCATTATAAATTTGATAATTTTGGTAGAAAAGAAAAAGCAAAAGTTGCTATATGAGTTTCTAAAAGTTTAAGGAACATGGAGCATATTTTACATTCTCTCTACTACCAACATGAGCAAATTCATAATAAAAAGATAGTTTGTTGCTGCAGGTCTGCCAATCCGAAAATGTCGGCCGGGGTGCATGGGCCACCTTGAATACACACACAGGCAAAGACATAGCCAGATACACAAACACACACTGGAAAAACTAAATGCGACATGTGTCACGTCAATTGATGCGACCAGTTTTGGTCACACCATGTGATGTAACATGAGTTTCGGTCACACCACGAGATGCGACATATGAGTTTTGGTCACACATGAGATGCGACAACTCAACTGGCATAACATTTAGGATGTCACACCACAAACGCGACCAAAATATTGGTCATATCACCAAACGTTACCAAAAGCATGGTCACACCACAAAACGTTACAGAAAGTTCGGTCACCAGCTCATGTGACATGTGTCACATTACTTTTTCCAGTGACGCGCGCACACACAGTGTGTCTCGTATATATGGGAAGGGATGCATCGGTAGCAGATACAAAGGTCAGTACAGGAAAATATTTTCGGCCATAATGGTGAGAAATTAGGATCGGAACGATATAAATAGTTCGTGCCGAGAACATCCAGGAAACGTATGAGAAAATCGGACAACGGGACCAACACTATACCACTACTATATCTGATCATTACATGCTTATTTGACGCAACATTATTTTTCACTGTGCCCTCAAGGCTGATGAGGCTTGGCTGGGCGGAAAACTTACCAGCTTGAACAAAGACAGTCGCACCTGCTGGCTTATCGGAACACAATACTGAACTGGGGATACAGAGAGAGGAAGAAGAAGAAGAAGAAGAAGAAGAAGAAGAAGAAGAAGAAGAAGAGAGAGAGAGAGAGAGAGAGAGAGAGAGAGAGAGAGAGAGAAAGGCATTTTGAGGCAGGAGAAGTCAAAAGCGCGTAGATGTCCCATAGAGGCACAGAAAACACTCGGTTTAAATGTTGCTCAAGTTTGGCAGTTGGTAGGAGGAGCCGGCGGGTGTAAAAGAACGGACGGAAAGTGAGGGGGAGGGATGTAAGAAGGGAGAAGGGAGGGGGAGAGGAGAGGAGAGGGGGAGAGGAGAGGGGAGGGGGCGGCCTTGAGACGGCTTTGCACACCCCATAGGCGTCCTCCAGTCGCCCCGCTCCCACCCAACCCCGCCGCGCGCCAAAACAAACCCCACAGCAGGGAGGGGTGGGGTAGTCCCACCCCGTCCCGCCCCGCCCACTGTCGGCCATTCAACCCGCGAACGACCGCGTCAAAACCATCCTCCGAATCCATACTTCACAATGCATTTCAATTTCAACATTTAACAGAGGTCGTTCTTCAAACTTGACACACACGAGCGAGGAGGTATCGATTCAACTAAAATGTGTAGACACTAAAATCGTATTAACGTTTTTTATACTCACCTATAGATTTAAGTAAAAATGCTCTATTTACGCAAAGTTTTATGTCCAGATATGGACGAAATAAGCTGAATATGGACAATTTTGTTCATGGTTGCACACAAAATTATGCGTAAAGAGAGCATGTTTGCATAAATCTGTCACTGAGTATAAAAAAAAAGTTCATAAGAATTTTGTGCGTACACAGATAGCGCATTGCCTCTTAATATATTTACACACAGCTTTTTAGGCTGTGCGTGAAATATATGAGTTCAATCATGCGTTCTTCTTCATAAAGACACATTCAAGATTGAACCGATTGTGTGCACTCACACGACTGCAAAAGTCACAGCCCGCCTATCGCACGCGAGGAATCCTGTTGGGCGGACACCTTTCATTTTAACACCAATCCGAGCTTCCCATGAACACCTTCACGCATGAAACCCTGTCATGGTGTTGAGGTCACAACTTTCTTTTTCCAGAGTAAATATCATAACTCCAGTAAGAGTATAAGTTCAGGGAACGGCACTACGGCGCTGCTCAGGTATGGGAGTATAAGAGGCGGAAACCTACATATTCGATGTGAACGAATAGGTCGATACAAATCGATAGATATAACAGGCAAATTGTTAAGAGAGCGCGCGGCTAGCGGGCACCAACGCCCGGCTGAGGCAGGGGACGGCGGGGCAGGCTCGCGGCCCGCGTCAGGCCCCATTCATTAAGGGCCCCGCGGGGGCCCACACTGCAGACCTGAACCGTTATGCCTTCCCGGTGCCTGGCCTGCCTGCCTGCCCGGCCGCGGGGGCCCCGCCCCGCCCCGCCCCGTCCCGCCCCGCCCCGCCCCGCCCCGCCCCGCCCCGCCCCGCCCCGCCCCGCCCCGCCTGGTTGGGTTGTGCGGCCGGCCTTGTTCCTCGGGGGCCCCGGTGAGTCAGGTCCGGCCTGAGTGGCTGCGTGCGGTACGTGTGGTCAAATATATATTTCAGATTTTGTTTTTCTTAAAATTAAAAATAAATAAATAAATTAAAAAAAAACAAATTAGAAAGGAATGAGTGTGTGAAATGTCGCACAGTTGAAGGTGAGTGAATTTTCAGTTTAACACTTTCCCCTAAACAGACATGCAAAATTCCGCTAGGAAAATTCACACCTCTCCAGGGTTGCCACGAATTTTCTATTTTCCAGACATTTTCTTGACAATACCCTGAAGTGACTATCCACGGTGATCTATCGCAAACTTGAAGGACGCAGAGTCAGACCGACCTTCACACGCAGCTTATCAGTCACCAAGCTAATTTTCCTGACACTTTCCTTCTAATGTCCTACGACATGTGTCAACCCTACCGATCGCACACCTACAAGAGGGCACTGTCACCTGAGGCTACTGAGGATCCTAAAGATCAACCACTACCGCCAAGCATGAGCTCTGAGGCAGACGTGCAGCAGTTTACGGCCATTGCAACAGACCTGGCATCTTACAGCCAGCCAATATGCTGGTGAGAACATTGCACTGTGCAAATATGTCATACGCTCTTTTCAAACAGAATAACACACCGTATTTCTCCTTGCAGCACAACCATTCTGGACACTAAAGGCACTGAAGCCCTTCTGAATCATGTGTTCGCTGATATGAACCATCATGCCCAAAATGCAAAGAACGTTTTCGGACACAGAAAGACACTCACCACTGCCCAAGTGCGGTCCGTAAGGAAGAGATATGATGATTTCTATGCCAAGTTTGAGAAGATGAGCAGCGCCGAGAAAAGCAGAGCAGGCAGGAAGATGGTCTTAGAGGACAAGAGGGTGGAGAATGAGGGATGTAATTGCAGTGGCATGGTGGATGATGATTCTTCTCGTCCAGACTTGGGGGTTATGTATGCTAGTGGTATACCTGTTCAATCTGGTGACGACCTTAAAATGTCATTGAACTATGAGATATTTATGGGTGTAACGACCATGAATCGATTGCTTATAAGGAGCACTATCATGGCGTTACGGCCAATGCTGTATTATGGCACAACGCATAGTTTTGCACCAGTACACGTAGAAGACATGAGCCTCTTCAGTATTAATTTCCTTCACCATGGGCAGCCAAAACTCTGGTATGTGCTACCATGTGATATTAAATTCTGTGTTATCTTTCAATGTCATAGTTTAACTCTCAATGCCATTCCAGGTTATTCGTGCCACCTGATTCATTTAATAAGTTAAGCTCGAAGTTAAGGGACTACAACTCGGGAGAAGACAGAAATACTTGTCACAGCTCGGGCCCGAATACCCTGCTCTATACCTGATTGAATGAATGTAGGGGTGGAAATTCACACACCTGCAGGTGTGCGATATTCACGCACTTGGGTTTCCAGCGCGCGCGCGCTGCTGCTACTAATGCCGCGCCAGGCAGTTCTTTCACCGCAATGCGTTTGCGCCGCTCCCGCTTGGCTTAGTCCAGACCGCCCCACCTCGCCCCGCCCCGCCTCGCCCCGCCCCGCCTCACCACGCCCCGCGCGCAGTGCCGACGTCCTCTAAAAGGTCAAACCGGGGAGGGAGCTTGAGGCGCGGCCAGCCGCCCGGCCATGGCTCGGCTCGGCTCGGCTCGGCCCGGCTCGGCTCGACTCGGCCCGGTTCGGTTCGGCTCGGGCAGGCAGACGCGGCAGGGTGTGGGCGAAAAGCGCACTGGAGTCAGGAAAAAATTAACAAGAATGGAAATTTCTTCACTGTAAAAAAATGTTGTTGAGGTTTTACGGGTAGAGTCTTGACATAGTTAGTGCCGAGACTTTCCCCGCAAAATTATTATAGTCTGTAAAACTACAGAAACATATAAAAGTTCATCCTGCAAACGTATGGAAAAATATGTCTTCCACTTTACCCGGAAAAATAAAGCGCATTGCACAATAAAGCCGTGTTGTTTCTCTCTGTTCGCTGTAACTCTCTGTGTGCGTGCTTTTGGAAACCCAAGTGCGTCTATGTCACACATCTGAAGAAGTGTTGACAACTTCCGGTCGCACACTCGCCCCCTGGACAATTTTTCGCTCCGTTACCTGTTCCAGAGAACGAATGGAATTTCACATATACCGAGAGGTGTTCGATATTCACTCACATGGGTTTCCGGTGCGAGTTTGTCACGTGAGACTCGCTGGTATTTATGTTCAATAATTTAATCCATCAGCAAATCTCTCTCATTTACCGCCCACGTATACGTCTGAGTTTGGGGGATAAGCCACTGAAGTCAACGCGAAATAATGGAGACCCCAATACGTGAAAGCTGTGTACACTAGCAAAGTGTGCGAGGATCGGCGAGGATTCATTAGTGCACTCGGACCACTCAAACGTGTGAATTTTCCTCGAATATTCACAGTTTAATTGGACGGGTATGTGCGAATGCATCATTGCACACCTAAAAGTGTGTGAAATTCACCCACTTGGGTTGCCAGAGCGCGCTGCACGGACTTTTGGGCAAGTCATATATGGTGAATGAACGCAGGTCCGCGTTATGGGTGACAGGATTGGAGAGGTGAGAGAAGGGGGAGAGGGGATAGAGGGAAAGGGGAGGGGAGGCTGCCACACACAACGAGAACACGCACCTCTTCTCAGAAGCGAACACGCCGGGCTAGCTATAACCCATCATGTCCCGTTACCACAGCGCGGAGCGGCGTGAGCCGAGAGAGAGAGAGAGAGAGGTGGAGAGAGGGGGAGAGAGACGGGGGAAAAGAGGCGGGGTAGACAGAAGGAGCAAAACACAGAATGGAGGTAGCGAAAAGAAAAGAGGTGAAAGAGGGAGATAGAGTGGGAAAGGGACGAAAGATAGATTTCTGGAGAACAGTAGACGCAGTACGCAAGGTTCATCACACTATACAACAGGCACTGCCAAACTGCCACTGCGCAAACTTTTGCCGTAAATTTACACATTAACAAGGGGCAAATTCTTTCTTACTTTATTTGTAACGCAACGGAATGACTCATTTGTAAATATGGTGTTACGAATCATTTGAAAATGTGGTGAAAGGAATAATTAACCATAAATGGAATAAAACTTGTGTTACGAAGAACTAAATTAGCGGCCGAAATTTACAACATAACAAGTTGTCTAATAATCGGGATTTTATGCGAGTTTTTATTGGAAAGGGCACTTAACCTGATGCATTTTAACGGCTTGCATAACTTATCATAAGACATGTCACTTGAAAATTTACAAATGTTTCCTAAATTTACAAATGACTTGTAGTTTTACAAATTTTCCATTTTTAAAAAAATATTTTTCACAGATGGTTCATCAAAATCTGCCCAAAAATCATTGGTAAAAAAAAAAATACGAATCAATTGTAAAATTTGACACGAATAACTTGAAACTGACGTGTTTCCCGTCCATTGATACGGAGTGCGCCACCGGGGCGCGTTTTTCATTTGTTACTGCTCGGAGTTCGTTCCAATGTTGTATGTGTTAGTTAGTCTAATAAAGCCTGTGAATACGAGAGGACGTTATTAGCTCCCTCCTTCCGTCCTAATAATCCAAATACTGCAGTTAGCAAATAATCAAAAGGTGATCGATCGTACTACGCCACGATCGCCTCAATGGCGACGAGTATTACTAAAGAAACTCAGTGTCAGTGAATTAGAAGTGAATTTGTGAAGAAATAGAGTCTTACGAAGCAGGAGAAGAACCGGCAAGAAGGTGGCACAGCAGCCAGTCGGAGTTTTGCTGGGATGAATTGGTGAATTGGAACATTATGACGCCAACGGCCACACATCATTTACCCGGTGGGTTGAGCGATTCTCTATTTTTTGTGATGTGAACGGCATTCTGCCCGAACCAAGAGACGCCAACGGCCATTTCCTCCAGCAGTCCAACAGGCAGCGGGATCTCTTTCTGAATATGATGTGGCCGCGAGCCTACTCCATTGTTCACTCAGCCTGCCTGCCCAATCCTCTATCGGAATTCCCAATTCAGAATTTAGTCGTTATTCTCAAATCCCATTTTGAACCGGTGGGTAATGTCGCTGTGGAGCGGTACAATTTCAGACACCCCATGCAGAGGCCGGAAGAGTCGGTAGTGGAATACATCAATGCATTACAAGAACTTGCTTCCCGATGTGACTACGAGGGCCGCGAGTTCCACCGAAACCAACTGCAGCAGCTAGTTGCAGGCGTTCGTTTCCCTGAAGTGCGCAAGGCGATTATGGTGGCGAACCTAACCTGGGCCAACATGAAAGCCATAGCCGTTCGCACTGAAGGCGACATCAAACACATGGCCAAGCTAGCCCAGTCTTATGCTCAAAATCAAGCAAAATCAGTTCATCAGGTGCAGCAATCCAAGAAACCCGACGTCAATAATAATTCCAACAAGACTAAAGTCAAGATTAATCCTCAGCAGTCTAGTAATTCACAGAAGACCGAAGCCAAAGTAGGGAATGACCAAGAGAAGAAATTCAACCCCTGCTACCGCTGCGGGCGTCGACATGACTGCAGAACCTGCCATGCGGTGAATAGGGAGTGCAACTTCTGCAAAAAGAAGGGTCACATCTCAACTGTCTGCAGAACAAGGAATAAACCTCAAGTCAAGCAAGTCTCCGTGTCCAACCTCCCTCCTGAAGTAGTTACTGGAGATGTCGACCAGGTGGTCGATGAATTCCTAGATTTCGGTCTCTTTGATTAATTGAAGGCCTTGCTCGAGAGTGAGAGTTAATGAGTTAATTTGGTTCTAGACCCTTATTTGTGCGGTGCCCGTCCCGTCCTGGGGAAGCATCTGGCCTAGTTTCAAGTTCCAATGTCAGGTTGGTGCAGTATTCAACGTCTGAGCAACTAATCAAGAAACTCCTAGTGAACAACGTTCCCTTGGATATGGAAATTGACTCTGGATCAGCTGTCTCATTAATTTCAATTCAAGAATTCCAGTCCAAATACCCCGATTGCAGCTTATCCAGTAGTTCTACTATCTTGTCTGTAGCCAACAAAAAACCACTGAAGGTTTTAGGTGAGCTAATTGTTACGGTGAAATGTTGTGGTGTGGAATACAAATTACCATTACCTATCTGTGATGTCTTGGAAATTCCCTTGCTTGATCGTCCTTGGTTAGATACACTGTCAGAAAAAAGCACGTCAAGGTACGATCATTTACTGGTCAAGTCCTTGCCTGCTGTGGTTGTACTTTGCTAGCACGGTCTTTTGAGGTACGAAGTACAGTAATCTTAGGATAAATCTGGTGTACTTCGTACCTCAAAAGACCGTACTAGCCAAGTACACTCAAAGCAGGCAAGGACTTGACCAGTAAATTATCGTACCTTTTGTGTACTTTGGTAAGATTTTTCTGACAGTGTATTTTGGTACCCAAATGGAGAGAAGTATTTTCATTATCTGTTAATTCTGTTAAAGCAGTTCAGTGTGAAATCCCCAATGTTGAGTCCTTAGCTAAAATTTTTCACAATACCTTTAATCAAAACAATGACAAGCCAATTAAAGGTTTTAAAGCCACCTTGGAGCTTAAAGAAAACACCAAATGAGATATTGTTATTATTTAAGCCTAGAACTGAATGGAAGGCTGTGGAGCACGAAAGGAAGAATATAAGAATAAAGTGCCACTTCCGGTATTATTACTCATGTGAAATGAAGTCTCTGGAGTCTATATTATTTAATCCACCTAAATCCTGAAATCTGAAGTACAATATGATCTACAACTATACTGAAGATCATACATGGCGCAGTCTTGGAAGAATCGTAAACTCCATTGAAACTATTGAACTTTTGTCAACCGGGTCATCTGTAAGTTAATTACCGGCTCTGTCTAACCTGTACTAAGTGCCTGCACGTGTGGAACAATGGCTGGTGATGCCCATCTGAAGCATCTAAAACTAAATCCGCCACCTGTATTGAAACTAAAAGGTGATGTTCGAGCTAATTTTGAGAAATGGCAGAAACTCTATCAAAATTATGTCAAAACGGCCAGACTGAATGTTCTCCCTGATGAAGAACGTATTGACATCCTCTTTAACCTAGCAGGAGAAGATGTACTTCTAGTGCAAGATAAAATTCTAGAAGCTTTGTCTGAAAATCATCAGAAGAAATATGATAAGGTCTATAAGGAACTTGAATTCTACTGTCGTAACCTCTATGAATATAATGAGGTCTATGAAAGGTTTGCCCTTCACACTAGAACTCAGGAGCCAGGTGAACCCTTCCAAACTTTTTATGAAGATCTGTGTGAAAAAGCTGCAACTTGTAACTTTGAATCTAAACTAGAAAGAGGAAAACAGATTCGTGACTGTATTGTTTAAGGTGTTACAGATGAGGAGCTGCGAACTGTCCTGCTGGAGACGAGAAACCTCACACTGGAATTTGCAGTTCAAAAATGCAGGTCGGCTGAAAAGGTGGCTCAACAAAGTACTGCTATGCAACGAGCTCGTCCGGAAGTAATGGCTATCAATGCCGTGGAATCTGGAACCAAAACAGCTCAATCTCCTGCTTCGCGTAATGGCAAGCAGGGAGACAAGGGATCTAAGCGGCGAAAAAGTAACTTCACTCGCAAGTGTGATAGATGTGATACCCTCCATGATTACAAGAAATGCCCTGCGTATGGTCATACTTGTGAGAAGTGAAAGTCTCGAAATCATTTGGAAACTGTATGTCGAGCTATGATTCCGTCTGCACCCATTAACCCCACTGCTCCGCCTTTCAAACCAGCAGTGAATGAACTCCAGGTGATAGATAATGGGTTAGAAGAAAACTTTTATGTTGACTGTGTGGCCTCCGGTACTGGACAATCTAGATCTGGCTGGTGGGTTACACTTCCACTTCAAGATATGGAATTGGACTTAAAGTTAGATCCTGGAGCGGATGTCAACATTCTGCCTCTGAAAACTGTACTGGACCGGGGATGTCAAGAGAAAATAAGGTCTGCTAATGTGTACCTGAAAGTGTATGACCCATTTAATAACATTCCGCCCATTAAATGTCTCGGTTATGTTACCTTGTATATAATGGTAAACAATGTCCTACCGACTGCGCCATGTATGATCTTTAGTATAGTTGTAGATCATATTATACTCCAGATTTCAGGATTTAGGTGGATTAAATAATATAGACTCCAGAGACTTCATTTCACATGAGTAATAATACCGGAAGTGGCACTTTATTCTAGAACTATGTTAACTGAACTTCTTCCAGTTTCCAATAAGCCTGGTACTTCCCATTTTAAAGATGGAGACAATGTCATGTTTAAACTCAATGCTCGTAGCCCTGTTATTCATGGTGTCATTGTGGAAGTACGAGGTCCCACTAGGTATCTGGTATCTGTTGGTGGTGTTCAAAGAGAAGTTCACCACAATCAGCTCTCTCGAGCACCTTAGCAACCTTTCTTTCATGTGATTGTTTACAAGAAATTTTGCTGTTTGTGTTCAATTACAAGCAATGTCTAGATCAAGTTCATTTCTATTCTTTGTATTTTTATACATATGTAAGCTTTTTCTGTGTTTTTGAATTCAAAAGAAACCCCGGGTGGGTGACGTCTTTCCCTCCACTGATATAGAGTGCGCCACCGGTGCGCGTTTGTCATTTGTAACTGCTCGGAGTTCGCTCCAATGTTGTACGTGTTAGTCAATCTACTAAAGTCTGTGAACACGAGAGGACGTTATTCGCTTCCTCCTACCGTCCTACAAATCCAAATACTGCAGTTAGCAAATAATCTAAAGGTGATCGATCGTACTATGCCACGATCACCTCAGTAACCATACCTTTACAAAACATCTGTCGACAATTTCTTTGTAAATTTGCAACAAGTTTTTACAGTTACCCCAAAAATGACGGCAGTCACCCCGAAAAAGAATAATAACGCTTCGCTATGGTACGGTAGGTACCACTATATCCTTGAGATAAGGTAAACACTGACACCTAGACTGGCCAGAGTCGGCGGTTGAGTCATTTGAAGAAAAAGAGAAGAGTAACAGAGTAACAGAGGGAGAAGAGAGAGAGAGAGAGAGAGAGAGAGAGAGAGAGAGAGAGAGAGAGAGAGAGAGAGAGAGAGAGAGAGACGGTTGTCTTGTCTAAAAACCTTTTGGTGGTGAAGGTGGAGGATGGAGTGGCAAAATGAGAGCGATATCCGATACTCGCTGCACTCTGCCCGTGCCCCCCCCCCCCCATTTCCCCTCCGGCAGACAGGAGATGGCAGAAGGGTCGCGGTTGGTATGATTCATGGCAGTAATGACGCAGTGAGTGCCAGGGCCATGAGGGCTGCTGACTGGCGTGGCGTGGCCGGGACCAGCGGGAGCACTGGCCTGCCCAACAGGAGTAGTATCGGGAGCGTCCGCGGCCCGGGCACCATGGGGCACGCAGCCACACCATGCAAAACCAAGCGTGTGAATGAAACACTGCTCTAGGAGGAGTATCAGCACTTTTACGTACGTTTGAGTGTGTCACGCACTTGTAGATCACGAGCTTTGAACTTTCCTGTACGAGCACACTACACAGATGCGAGTACAAAGACGCATCCAAACATGGTATTGGCAAAACTACGTTCAACAAAGTATGCCTGCCAAGGTACGCAGTAGGAAGTGCATGCCTACCATGCTATGCAGTTGGAAGTGTGTAAATTGCCATAGCATTATGCCATAGTAGAGATACTCTTCCAAGTACATACCATAGCAGGCATGCTTTTCTAGTGCATACCATGGCAGGCATGGTATGCATGCGTGCTTTGAGGTAAACATTAGGAACAGTGTACACGCAAAATCTTATGAACTTTTTTTTTCATACGCAGCTACCGATTTCTGTAAACATGCTCTATTTATGAATAATTTTGTACCCAATTATGAACAAAATGAGCCGACTATGAACAATTTTTTCATAATTGCGCACGAAATTCTGCGTAAATAGAGCATGTTTACAGAAATCGGTAGCTACGTATAAAAAAACTTCACAAGAATTTAGTGTGTACCAAGTTGCCTTTTGCAGTGTGCTATATATAGTTGAAACACTTTTGATTACAGTGAGTGGTGGTGGGTTAGCGGAGGCGCCACCGGGTGCTTCGGTTCGGCGGCAAGCGCAGAACACTTGAGCAGCCCCTTCCATCGCCTCCCTCCTCCGGCACAGATAAAAGTCGTCTCGATGAAGCGATGAATTTTATTTTTAAGGTCGCGCCGCGTGGCGGCCATAGTCGATCGGTCGGTCTGCGATAAACTCGCATGTGTGTGTGTGTGTGTAGATGTGTGTGTGTGTGCGCGCGCGCTAGTGCTGGGCCGGGGACCAGACCGGGCGGCGGGTGAATCACGGGTGAGCCTCCCCCACCCCCTCCTCCGAGCGCCTCCTGTTGCGGCGGACCCAAAACTCGTTCGTTATCCTGCGGTCCTGTTGGGGTTCTCCTGCGGGCCAGCCTGCTGCCGCTGCAGGAAATGCTTTCGGCCGGGGCCAGAGGCGGCCAGAGGCCTGGCGGACCGCAAATAGGGTGTGCCCAGCGACAGGGGGCGGAGGGGGGGGGGGAGGTGACTGGCTCTGGCTGACAGGGGACAACGTATACGACGAGGTCGTTGTCGTCAGGGTCTGTCGAAGCCGTTCATATATCGCCTGGACTCATGCGAAATGTAGCACATTCTACACACGGAGAAAAGGATTTTGTTCTCACAACAAACAATTTCTTAATATTACCTTCACAGTATTATTTGCTCACATTGTGAAACCAAGTGTGCAACTGCTACACTGGAAATTCTAGTGTACGAATGTCGCACACTTGTAGGTGTGTGAATGTTCATTCGTACACTTGGGGGTGCAACTTTTTGACTACCACTTAAAATATAACTTCTGAGATCAGCATCATCTCCAGCGTAAAATTTCCTTTCAAACGAGCTCGCATGTGATAGGGTTGCGATTTATATTGAAGTGGGTATCTTCATCAAATCAAATGCCTGAAGTTGTATTTAGGAGCGTGTCCATGGTAAAGTAACAATCTCAACCCTATCACATGCGATCTCGTTTGAAAGGAAATTTTACGCCGGAGACGATGCTGACCTCAGAAGTTATATTTTAAGAGGTGGTCAAAAAGTTGCACCCCCAAGTGTACGAATGAACATTCACACACCTATAAGTGTGCGACATTCGTACACTTGGATTTCCAGTGTAAATACTTGGAAGTGTGCAACTCCCAGTTTTAAATATACAAGTGTTCAACCCGCAGAGCTGAGGAATTGCACGAGTGTTTAACTCGCTAATTTTGCACTTGAAAGTGTTCAACCCGACAGTTGCACACTTGAAAGTATTCAACAAGAAAAGTGTTTTCCGGCGCAGTTGGACAGTTGCAAATGCACAACTGCCGTGTGGAACACTAACAAGAAAACAACCGTGGAGTTGATCAGTTGCAATCGCACGGCTATTGAATTGGACACTTTCACGTGATATACATGGAGTTGCACACTTACAAGTGTTGAACAGTAGCACACTTAATTTAACAGTGCTAACAACTATAAATCTGTTGGCTGAGCAAAGCGTCTGTTACTTCACGCTAAATGGGAATGTACTTTTTCGTACATGTGAAATGTACGCATATAAACGTGCGGATTTATGTAAAAAATCGTGCAGAATTATGTAGAATATTGTACATGAATCTGTTTATTATTGTGAATTTTTTTCGACGTGTAATAAATTCTTCAGATCTATGCACAATATTTTACATTATTCTGCACGGTATTTTTTACATAAATCCGCACGTTTATATGCGTACATTTCACATGTACGAAAAAGTACACGTACGAAAAGTACATTGCCAGTTAGCGTGCATAGGGCACCGCTGCAGGTGCAACAAGGACGGAGGGATGAGAGCGATCTTCTGAATCGGGCAGCTGGCCGCATAGAGCGCCGTGCGCGTAGGCAACACGGGTGCACGCCCGCGTGCGGGACAGTATCACAGCGACTGCAGGCGGGCGCGGCACAAAGACATGCACTCGGGGGGAAAATGCCGCAATAACCGGTACACTGCACATTAACTGGCAATGTACTTTTTCGTACATGTGAAATGTACTTATATAAACGTGCGGATTTATGTAAAAAATCGTGCAGAATTATGTAAAATATTGTACTTGAATCTGTTTATTATTGTGCATATTTTCGACATGTAACAAATTCTGCAGATCTATGCAGAATTATGTAGAATATTGTAGATGAATCTGTTTATTATTGTGCATTTTTTTTACATGTAATAAATTCCGCAGATCTATGCACAGTATTTTACATAATTCTGCACGATTTTTTACATAAATCCGCACGTTTATATGCGTACATTTCACATGTACGAAAAGTACATTGCCAGTTAGTGTGTAAACTGCGCGGCATTTATTTCGTAACAACAAAGCAATGATTTGCTGTCTGCAAAGTTTCCAAATTCCTTGCAACTTACGAATTAATCGTTTTGTAATTACAAAGCAATGCTTTGTAATCTGCAATACTTTAAAATTCTTTGCAGTTTTCGAGGCATTTGCTTTTGTAAGGATATGAGAGAGCAGTCAATTTTCCTAAGACCTTTCTCCTCTTCCTCGACTCCTTCTCCCCCACCACTTCTTCTATCCTCGTCCTCCTCTCCCTCTCTCTTCTCACCATCATCCTCTTCCCTTCTCCTACCCATCATCCTACTCCTTTCTCCACCCCATTATCCTCTTCCTTTCTCCTCCCCCTCATCCTCCTCCTCTTCCTTCTTCTTTCCCTTCGCCTTTGACCTTGCGAAGGCGTCCGCACTCGACGTGCGTCCACGCTGCAGAGTGCATGGCGGCGGCCCATGGCAGCACAGAGCCGGCCGTAACGGGTTGCGCCCCACCCCTTCCTTGTGCAGGCGCGCACGCAACACACACACACACACACACACACACACACACGCGCGCGCGCGCGCACGCACACACACACAGGCACACACAGATCTGCGCTGTGATCCTTCAAAGATCGCAAATGTAATAATAACAATTAAATTACTGTTTGCATAACATGTTAGATCTCCAAAATTATTCCTCCATCACAATTCAAGCACCTCAGAAATCAGTTCAGGTACAAAGTTAGTGAATTGCTTGGATCAAGAAGGACTTGCTGTAGAGTTTTAGTAGCGGGGTGACATTATTATTGCCCAATAACTATTCACTGTAAAATTTTCGACTGTCATTTGACAATTATCGTCCGGATAAAGGTGGAACATGATAAATTTGTCATAATGAGCTTGAAAATTATTTGTCATTTTCCAATGACGGTAAATTTGTCTAAAATGAATCGATTTTGATAACTTTCTTGTTAAAAGATAGATGTTTTGTCATATATCAGACAAAAAACTAGTCATAGGCAGACAATTTACTTGTCATACAGCCAAGACAACAAAATTTTCAACAAGTATGTTGTCACATAAACAGATCATTCGTCATAAACACAACATGAATTAATTGTCACAAAACATGTTGTCAAATGACGAAAACTTTTAACAGTGTTATTAATATACGAAATCATGTGCGAAGACGATCCTGTGAAGTGAAACCATGAAAGGAGTTACAAGCTACATTTAGGATGCGGGTCCAAACAGAAACGCCTAGCTCAACTTTAGTCATGAATGAAAAAAGACGAGGGGAACAACTCTGATATTGTTGCATGCCCCGCAATTAATACAATTAATAATAATAACATTAAAAAAAAATCAGAAAAATTCAGGAAACACTCAAAGTAAGTCCGAAAAAGTTCAAAGAACCTTTCTTAAAATCCCGGAAATTTAGAGAAGTTTAGCAAATTTGGAGCAATTAGAGGAAGTTCAAAGCCTCTATTGCAAAACCACCAACAACAATCTTTTCTTTAAAATTATATCGGGGAACTTCACATTATTTCAGAAAATAAAACAACAAATATGCAGGAAACTTGTGAATCGAAACTGTTTCTCCCTCACAAGAGCCACATGTACATCGTGGCCGAGATTAGCTCGACTTAAAATGGGATTCTTATCCATCAGGGTTGTTACAGAGTCGGGAATTTTTATTTCCCAGACTTTTCCCTGACTTTTCCATGAATGAATTCGAGGTTTTCGATGACTTTTCCCCAAACATATATACGACTAGGGTTTTAAAAAAGAAAACTATGTAAAGCAATAATTGCACTTGCATAATTATTTATTCATTTTATAGCCCTTTGTTGCACTCATTCGACATAAAATAAAAGAGCAAAACCTTTGTCACGGCGCGGCAGGCAGAGGACACGGGCGATATTGCAATTTAACAAACTTCCATGACTCGGCGATTGATTTCCCTGACTTTTCCCTGACTTCCATGACTTGAATTTTTTTCCCTGACTTTTCCATGACTTCCAGGTTTTCCATGACCTGTAACAACCCTGTCCATACAAACGTTAAGGGGTGGGACGTTTTTCCGTGAAAAACTATACCACACACACACACACACACACACACACACACACACACACACTTCCGATTTAAAGGACATGCGTCGTGTTCTTTTGGAAATTCATTCGCGCATCATTCCGACTTAAAGTTTGCACGCTAACTGGCAATGTACTTTTTTGTACATGTGAAATGTACGCATATAAACGTGCGGATTTATGTACAAAATCGTGCAGAATTATGCAGAATATTGTACATGAATCTGTTTATTATTGTGCATTTTTTCGACATGTAATAAATTCTGCAGATCTATGCACAATATTTTACATAATTCTGCACGATTTTGTACATAAATCCGCACGTTTATATGCGTACATTTCACATGTACGAAAAAGTACATTGCCAGTTAGGGTGTGCACGGCATTCACACACACTTGGTGGCGCGTCCAAGTGTGTGGGTTGCGCGGCGGTGCAAGGAGGAGCGGAGCGCGAGCACCGATTAGCGACTCAAGTTCAATGCCACGCGCAGGGTCCCCGCTCCGCCCCACCCCACCCCCCTCAACTTGTTGCTTATATCGAGGACGGGACACTTGCCTGTAGACACCTCCTCCATGCTACCGCAGACTCCGCGGCGCGGCGATCCCGCGGACGTTCAGCGGCGTAATCCCAAGCACGACAATGAGATGGTTATATCCTCTTGCACTGCTCACAAAGCCACGCACACACACACACGCACACACACACACACGCGCGCGCACGCGCGCGGCGCTCACAGGAGCAGTCGATGCTATTGCCACTTCACCAAGTAGTCTTCCTTTCTCTCTCTCACCTCTCCAAACTTTTTTCCCCTCGCGGTTTATTTTTTTCCCGTCTCCCTCTCTCTCTCTCTCTCTCTCTCGCGGCGGACGGCGGCCGATGAACCCCGGCGCGGCGCGGTGCGGGGCGTCCGTCCCGGTGGGTCTGCTTGTGTCCCGCTGGGGCCCCGCGGGGCGAGCGGACAGGCCGGGCGCGCAGGCAGGCAGGCAGACAGACAGACGGACGGACGGACAGACGGACCGGGCCACGCCAGGCGTCGCGACGCCTCAGCACTGCGGGCGGGGCGGGGCGGGCAGCGTGCGCGCCGCGACGCTTTTACGGCACGCTCCTCGACCGTACGTCCGTGCGGCTCGCCGGGCGGCGCCGTACTGAGCCAGCCGCCGCCGCCAGCCTGGCCTAGCGGCCCCCGAGCGCGAGCGCGCCGCCTTGCACCCCGCCCCGCCCCGCCCCGCCCCTCTCGGTGCACAAGGTAGTCCTGCCCGGTCTGGACCCGCCGGCCCCGCCCGGCCCCGTGTATACCCATGAGGAGGTGGTGAGGTACGTACCCGCCGGTACCCGCCGCCCGGCCCGTCGCCGTCGCCCGCTGTATGCGCCTTGACTTGACGAGGTATCGTTTCGCATTTGCGAAATTCATTTTTCGCGGTAGGTATAACATACGACGGGTAGGGACGGGCGGGCCACTGGCGCACGCGCTAAACTGTATTCAAACGTTTTTGTGCAAACGTGTGTGAAAAAATTAAACCTGCGTTTCGTTTTGCACAAAAAGTTCAAGATTCCCGACACAGTTATGCACAATATTCAAATGAACGCACAAGTACGTGCAAAAGACCTTGCCAATGAACTTTGTACGAATATAAGACAAATCTTCAGTGAGTAGAAATGTTTGTAGAGGTTACCGCACTCTTAAATCCTTACAAAGCAAATTCGTCGCCAATTGCAAAAGAATTTTCAAGTATTGCAGATTGCAAAGCATTTCTTTGTACTCTGGAAACTCAAGTGTGTGTCATGGCACGCTTCTTTAGGAGTCAACCACAAATCACACTCTAAAATGGAGTGTGCTCGCCAGGCATGCACTAAGGTGAATAGGGCTTGTCGGGCCCCAATCCAAAGTGCATGCCTGGCTGGCATGCTTTTATTTAGAGCATGCATTTGCGCCCGCTTTGCCTACATGCAACGCTCTAGCAGAGGTCCGTACGTGTTGCCTACACTGGTAAAAGTAAGGCGTAACTGTACGCTTGAATGAAGCATACTGGATTCAGTTTGTTGAGACTGAGCCTGAGGTCGGTTCACATTCTGATTTCTTGAGTGGTGGTGGTGGTAGTGGTGGTGGTGGTGGTGGGGGACTAAAATGATTGAAAATGGATTGTTTTGGTATTACTAGATGCAGAGTATTTTTCTGATTTGATTTCTGCAATTAAAAGGTCAAACCATCATGGGAAAGGCAAGATATTGGCCAACAACTGCAACAAATATACCAAACATGTCACCACAACAGTCCATTTTCAATAATTTTAGCTTTTCTCTCCAAGCACTGAAGAAATCAGAATTTTCTCAACCCCAATTAATAAGTCCTTTCAGCAGTGACATTAAACCATAACTGCTTTATTTGCAGAATAACAGTGGGACCATCAATCATAGAGGTCCTATCATTATTGCAACACCAGGCCCAGCTGGCAACTATTATGGAGACGGTGCAAGGTACATTCCCTTCATTGGCAGTGAGAATGTCTGTCCAGACGACAGCCTGGATTTGCTAAGTGCCTTCCTCACAATGCTCTGCGTGTGTCACATTGGTGGCTACTGTAAGTTGTTGCTCTTCATAATTATTACCTCTCTTTATACCTCGCCGTGAGGTCTTGCCGGCTCTAATACCCCCCTGTTGTTTCATCTGCAGCCTTTGGTGCGAGGGGGAAATAACCTCGGACTTTGGTGTACACCACTAATTCAACAAATTCAGCCTAATTCAAACAAATTCAAGCCAATTCAACCTAATTCAAATCTAATTTCAATTCAATTCATGCCTATTCAAGCCAATTCAAACCCAATTCAAGCAAATTCACACCATTTTTCAGTCCAATTCATAGGCAATTCAAGCCAATTCACAGCCAATTCAAGGCCATTCACATCCAATTCACTAAAGTTGTACACCTACTTCAGCGGTTATTTCCCCCTCGCTTTGGTGTCTGGTGCTCCAACTCCTGGCGAGCACTAAGTGAGGTGATTTTTGGCTTCCCCTCTGAAGATGCACCAGTTACTGAGGGCTACAACCGAGGGGTCCTCAACTAGGTTTAAGCGCGTACACCGGCCGGCCGGAAAACTGGGAAGACCGGGAAGACCACCAGGAAGACCAGAGAAAACCGAGGAAGACCAATAAAATAGTTGGCCACAAACGGTAAGGGGAAACCGAAAAATACTAGGGACGACCAGAGAACTTGAGGGAAGACCGAGAAATTCTAAGGAAGACCGGAAAACTTGAGGGAAGACCGAGAAATTATAAGGAAGCCTGGAAAATGTTAGGGACGACCAATGCAGGTTAGGGAAAACTACAGAAAACGGTAGGAAGTCTTCAAAAGATCCTAGAAAACCAGATATTGGGAAAACCAAGAAAAAGTTGGGAAGACCGGGAAAACCATAAGGAAAATCTAGGAAAACCAGGAAGCCCACAGCATGTGTACACCGGCAGACCGTACTTGCGGACCCCTTGGCTACAACCGGCTGGTGGCGAAGCTCTCAGAGGTCGCTGATGTTGGCCCGGACTACTTGAGCAGGGTCAATGAAGAGGTTTCTTCATGGAGTGCAGCAGTCCTTGCTGCACAGGAGGAACCCGATAATCGAAGGCGTGCCCCACAAACACCACCAACAGCACGACAGAGACATGTTGAGGAGGCCAATACTCCAGCCACTACAAGGGGTGCATCACCTGCAGATGGTGCTGCACAATGGCGACAGGAGATGGCCGAGAGGGAAATAGATAATTCAGCCGCGGAGGACAGCCCCGAGGATGGGGAAGAAGACGGCACCAACAATGTTCTTAAGAGCATAGACCTCAATGAAAGCAACATGTCGGTACTTGTGGGAGACAATGTGGGGAAGCGGATAGCCAGAAGTGCAGCCGGTGACGGCGGATTGCGGAAAAGGGTAGCCCTAGCGGGGAAGCAGCAGGCGAAGAGTAACGAAAATAATCCTGAAGGCGGTGTTCGGACAAGGTCAGCTAGCGTTGTCCGTACTCTCCGTGTACGTACGATTAAGTGAAGTGTTGGTATAATTTTGGCACCTGTAGGTGTAATTGTATCATCTTGTCTGTATTAAAGCCTGCCTTTCATGCTGCTTTGCGTTACTGTAAATAATATTAGGCTCCATTTTAGGAGCATGTTTTTGCTGCTGCTCTTTCAGTATTTTGCACTCACAGGCAGGTAAAGAACGAGTGACAACAAGCTTGGACCAAGAGGTTTAAAATGTATATTCCTTGGATTCCAACCAGGCGTCAAGGGATTCAAGCTGCTTGAAATACGAAGTGGAAAAATGTTTGTCACAAGAAATGTGACCTTTTTTTAACAAAATCTCCCATACCAATGCCCTAAGCAGAAGACTCTTCCCAACTTTGACACAGGGTGCCTTCCATTCAACCGCCATGGTCGGCCATGGTCGCGCTGTTGTGCTTTCCTTTCGGCGTAGTCGGACCGCCATGGCCGACTATGCCCCACCACGGCCAAACCCGCGGTAAGGTGAAGAAATCAAGAAGAAGCAAGTAGCAAGCGTTAAGGCTCGTCTACATGGAGTGGCGTATGGTTCCGTAAGAGCGTAGGCGCGAACGCAAGAAGGTTCTGTTTCCGGTCGCAGGAGCGCAGCGCAAGGTCGCAGCGAAATGAATTATTTTTATTTCCTGCGCCTACGACAAGGGTTTGCCTCATTCAGCGCCATTCGCCGGGTGCACTAGATGAAGTTTTTATTGTAAGTACTGTGTGATTTCGCGAGTGCAATTGCCTACGATGGAGGACGACTGTGATGATATGACGTTTGAGGAGGAAACATCTATCTGCAACAACATCAGTGAAGAAAGGGAATTGTATATCCGCACATTGATTAATTTTGTTGAACAAAACATTCAACTTTATGCCAAAAAACCAAGGGGTATTCAAAGGGACAGGACAAAGCAGTGACATGGGTTCAGTTGGGGGCTGCATTGAATCCTCCTTTGGATGGTAAGTACGTTTTGGAACTGTTCTTGAGGTTATGAAATGCCTGGTCACAGTACAAAAGTCTGTTGTTTTCAGGTACGGAAGCTTCCAAACTGTGAGGTGGCGGTTATTTTTCTTAAATTTTATGAGACTGTTCTGGGGAAGCGACACACACCGGCCATGGGACATGGCCGGCACCTGCTGTCCCAGACTCCGCCGCCCACCCACCCCGCCCAATTCCTAGAGGACGCTCCTCACTTGAACGTGTTCGAACTGGAACACCATCCCTGCGTGCAGTTTAATTTCGCCATGCGACCGGGCGGAGGAAGTCATAAACTGTTGCGCCCTGCCCGGCCGCCGCCCCGCCCCCGAGCCGAACGCATAGACAAAGGCCGCCCGCAGGGCAGTCTGGCTCTGGTGGGGGCGTGGCTCGCCGAATGCACTGCGCGCAGGGGTGGGTCCGCTGGCGTGGACCAGAGAGAAAGGTGATACGGCCGGTTCGCCCCACAGCTCGGAGACATTTTATGTTTGCCAGATGTGGGTGCTGCACTGAACCAACGGCCGCTCTCACGGCGGCCCAGGACCCCGTCACCGGGTGCCCACGGAAGCCGCCGGGTCGCGCCCCCAGCACCTAGCATGTAGTTAGTAATAGGTATTTTCATGTATATATATACTGTCTTTCTCAAATCCTGAGCCAACGCGGCCCTCTTGACTTGTATATGATAACAATAAGCTTGAGGTGCGGGATTGTCTTCGCGGTCCTGGGCGGGCATCCGTGCGGCCCGCAGCCTCCCGGGTCCCCACCAACGAGCACCCTCGGAGACGGTCCCAGCCGGCCAGACGGAGCTGGCAGGCAGGCAGACGGGGCCCGGACGCCCTGGACTCGGGGCTGCCCGGCCCGCCCCCTTTTGACTTCGGTTGTGCCATATGCAGATAGGTGGGGGTGGCCGGGGGGCTGCCTCCTCACCCCTCACCCTGCGGAGGGCCCGTCGGGGGCGGTGTCGCCCTGCTGCTAATGAGTGCTGATTGGCCCGCCGCCTGCGTGCGTGTCCCGCCGACAAGTCCGCGTCGAGTCCACCACTTCGTCCGCCCTATCCGTGTGCGAGAGACGGATCTCAAACCAACACCACCCCGCTACCTGAGACCGTTGGATTAGGATTATCAGTGCTTCTGCTTGTGTGTGTGAAGTTTACCTTAGTGTGTGCGAGTGAGTACGTGTGCTTGTGTACTACGTCAAGATTGTGTTGTGATTAATCAGCTCATCCCGCCCTCACACCAAGTGATTGTATTATAGTGTATTATAGTGTTTCTCACCCTGTATTGTGGCCTTACTTCATTGGATTATATTGAGCATCAACATAATTTTCGCTGTTAACTCACAATTAACTCCCTCACTCGTTCCAGTCATCGAACACTCGTTTCTATAATTATTGAAAGGACGATACCACCCCCCTTACAAAACTTTTCCATAAACTTCGTGAGAAGTTTGGCAAGGAGAGGAAAAAGGTGGTCCAGTCAATGCCAAGCCAAGGTCTGGTGCTGGGGCTGGAGTTCCAACATATAAGTCAACTTGGATATTCTACAAGGATCTTGAATTTTTAACTAATCATATCCAAGCAAGGCAGTACGTTTCAGTAAAGTAGTGTTTTTTGCCACAATAGGAGCCGCTTGCTCGATTCTGATTGTTACTTCTTTTGTAAAACAAGTTCCAACATTGTGCGACGGTCAGTGTCACCTGCAGTGAGACCTCCACAATCATCTGCGTCCGTACCTAGTCAGCCTCCTCAGTCTGTTCGAAAGCAAACTGTGACTGTACCAACTTTGTCACCTGCATGGAACACAGAGCTGTCATGGTTGAGTTCACCACTCTCTACTAGTAAGTTCGGTTGGTACTTCCAGGGAGAGAATGAGAAACTAAAGGAATGTATGTACTTTTACTGTTTGTGATGCTCATGTCCATTGGCTCTAGCTCTGATTGTATTGAGCATGTCATCGTTGAGGATAGCACGGAGACATCACCCAGTTCCAATGCAGTGTCGCCTTCACCACCATCTGTGTTGAAAGCAATGGCAGCCTCTATTCAGCCAGCAAAATCTGTCCCTGTCCATGACACGGTAAAGAAAAGGAAGAGAGACAGTGAGAAGCTGCGTGATGCCATTGCTGACTCCAAACAAGAAATCAAAGACCTTGCTTCCTCATTGGGTGATGCTTTGAAGACTTTTGTAAAACCAACTGCACCTCCTCCCACACCCTCTAGTCCACCACAAGTTAAGGTCATGCTACAGCCAATAATTATAGCATTTAAAAGAGTCCCAGAAGATGATCAACTTGAATGTGTTCAAGCAATGCTCAGTGCTCCGCAGCAGTATGTTCCAAAACGCACACCAAATTATAATTAAGTGCCATGCATTTACTTTGTACCAAACACTATAGACTATTCCGGCGGCAGCGCGGAGAAGATAACACGGAAGAACAAGAGGGCCCGTGATTCGTTGCGCGGTCTCCCCCACTACTTTGCGAAGGTGGTGGGGGAAGCCGCTCGACGAATCACGGGCCCTTTTGTTCTTCCGTGTTGTCTTCTCCGCGCTCCCGCCGGAATAGTCTGTTTCTTATTTTTTATAGTCTTGACTTACCTTATATAATGAATTCTTATGTTATCCCTTGTCATATAAATTTTAAAGATCTGTTCAAGAAATCTTTAATTTGATGTTGTCAACAGAAATCAAAATCGAGCTATTTGTTGATAACACTAGTTGCATAAAATTGATCCAAGCAAATCAGCTTACAAAAAATGCATCTTCATTGATGTTAAATATCATTTTGTCAAAGATGAGTTCAAGAAAGGGCTGTTTTCAATGGAACATTGTCCTACTAAAGAAAATGTGTCTAATATACTAACAAAAACTTTGCAAAACCCTCAGTTTGAATATCTTAAAAATAAGTTTATGTTCCTAAACTAAACCAAATTGTATTGTAAACCAAAGTATTAAAGTATCTGAACTGAAACTTTCCTGTCAAAGTGTTACTTTATATCTAGTTTATGTGTTTGACTCTTCTAACATTTTTTATCTTTATATTGTTAACTAACATTTTGTATCTTTATATTGTTTTTGTGTTTACTAACTGAAAAAACCTGTTTACTAATTTAAAAAACTTGTTCTGTCCATTGAGGGAGTGTGTTAAAATACATAAATATTGTTATGTTGGCAATGTACTGAGCTAGTTTGTGTGGTAACACTGTGCGAAAGAAAAATAAATAAAGAAGTTGTGTGTGTAAACGCAGATCTCAGAAGTAGTGTTCATTTACCTACTCTTAAATGGCAAATTCAACCAAAATCAAAGCCAAAAATCTAATACCAAGAACAAAAAGAACAAGGGGAGGGAACTGATCAGCGTCCATGATGGTTGTTTGTTTACTGCATAGAGCAGACGATAACAACAGTTTTCACCGCCTACCCACAATTTTGAGCAACGTTCTCGAGCCTTACGCACGCCGCCGTCTGTAACCAGTGGGTGCTTTCCATTGGGACAACGCTGGCGTTGAAATCGACAGCGTTGGTCACTTTCTGCTTTCCATTCGACAGCGTTGCAACGCAGCGTCGACGCTCGGCAAAGCTGCCCGGTGCGTGTGTTGGACAGCGTCGGGAGAAGAATGAAAGAAAAATACGCTGCGCCAAGTTTATGGAGTGTGTGGTTTTTTCTCCCGCCCTAGGTGTTAGTTTTATTTCGTTTAGATATTTTGGCTATTTATTGTTTTATTTAGGTTTTAGTTAGGCTATTTTGTTGTTGTTGTTATTATATTTTAAATAAATAAAATGAGCGCTCCGAACCCGAAGAAGATCGTAGTAAGTTATTTTTCTTGCTTGTACATTGAATGAGATGAATGAATGAAGCCGTGCAGCGTGCAGCTGGGTTAATGTGATATTTCTTTTTTATTTTAGTTAAGCCCAGAGATGTTTAAGAAGATAATGCTCCAGAAGCAAATTGAATTGCCCTTTCCCGCGGGCCCACTGGTGAGTTGTTTTCCAAGCCTAGGTACCTCATTCCTATGGCCCGGCATAACCTCTACCATTGATTGTGATGAAATTCTTTTCCTCTCATTTAGCTCAACAGCCAGAGCAGCCAGAGCCAACCGAGTCCACCTAGGACCCATATCGTTAAAATAGCACCCAGTGGTAATTCTCTGGTAAGTACTTTATTTTGTGTGGGCTTCATTAGCACGAAATTTTGAGTCTTTTCTGATGACCTATTCTGTCTCGATAGGTTCCCAACAGCCTGCCTATTTCACCAAAATTACTAGTCCCCTCCAAAATCCAGGGTGACAGCCAGGAGTTGAACCAGGAAGCTGAGACTGAGCCCACTGGCCAGGCAAGTGTAATTTTACCTAAATTGAGGAATGATTTCTTATGTCATTCATTTTTTGTACAATTGCATTACAATGGACCCATTTCTTTGTCTATTCAGGAAAAGATCCCTACTTTTCGCTGGTCCAACAATCAAATTCTCATGCTTTTGGCAAGCTACGAATTGCACAAAGAGACTCCCAACCAGAGGTGAGAAACGGTACCGCCCGGTCCCGAGATCCGGCGCTGTCCGCTCGCCCGAGCACGCAGACAGACCTGTGTGGCTCTCGGCCGGCTTGCCTAGGCAGCGCAGACGTCGGCAAAGGGACCGGATTAGTACCGGACAGCGTCCCCCGCCTGCCCCCTCTCCTGCCCCCTCCTCCGCCCTCCTCCCTATGCGGTCCCGGCCGGCACTCCGGTCCCAGTGCGGTCAGTACCGGACCGGTACCGGACCGGATTAAGAGACCGGGACCGGGACCGGACCGCATTCGAGCAGTCCCGGATTGTTGGGACCGGGCGGTACCGTTTCTCACCTCTGCTCCCAACGACTTCTCAAAGGAAGACAAAAAGATGTGGGCTTCCATAGCCAATGATTTAAACAAAAAAACGCCTCCTCTGTTTCTTAGAGATGTAAGTGTATTTCCTCTTCAGGCTTGGAAATAAAAATTGTATTACCTACTGTCTAATTATTTAATCTACTTCCTTGCAGGTTACTGCCGAACAAGTGAAAGACAAAATAATATGAAAGGGCGTTTAAATGCAAAAAAAGACCACCATAAACAGAGTGGCAATGATCATGAAGAGCTGACCCATTTGGAAGAGAGGTTGAATGAAATCCTGGATGCCTCCAAGCAAGGTGGTCCAGCTAAGGAGTGTACTCTCTCGTCACCTCTCTTTCCCTCAGCAGAGGAGGGGCAGCAGGCAGCAGCCAGCAGCCACACCCAGCAGCCTGTAAGTGGCAACATGAGGTTTAAGAGGAAACGGCAGCATGGGACTGGGTCCAAGGTAGCCGCCGCCAAACTCACATTGGAGACCCAGTGGAGTGGCTTCTTCGACCATCAGGCTAAGATGGCTGCTGAGCAGGCTGCGATTGCAAAAGCAACTCTGAGTCTGCGAGAGAGGGAGGTGGCAGCCAAGGAGAGAAAAAATAAACTTATGGAGAATTACATATTATTGAAGGAGAAACAAGCATATAAAAAGGAGGAGCGCTGGAGAAAACTATTGGATCTGGAGGAGAGGAAGTTGCAATTCAAGAGAGATTGTCGCATGGCTATGGAGAGGAGTATTTTAGATGATTACACTGAAAATCTACGAGTCATAATTTCTCGCCCCATACGAGTGAGAATTTGAGGGCAATTTTATTACTCTCTGGAGAGTAAGAATTTTTTTCCTCGCCCTGTATGAGAAAGAATTTTGAGACCTCGCCCAAATAAAGTGAGAATTCGTGCTCAAATTAAGTGAGGTTAAAAAATTCTTACTCAAATAGAGCGAGGCTCAAAAATATCTCGCTCGAAAAGAGTGAGGTTAAAAATTCTCACTCTAATTTAGTATGGAAAAGTGTCCTCTCCCATTGTGGGTGAGAAATTAGATTCCAGGGTTTGCAGTGTATTTCTTATTTATTAGAGTTAGAGGGCTCCAGGCAAATACTGAGGCTCCAGGACTTATCACATGCATACTAGTTACATTTGATAGGCTGTATCAAGTTAAGGAACCATCTGTGAATGTGCCTTTCAGTAACTTGATACAGATGTAGTCTTGGGTAGCCTGCAGGAATTTGAAGGACCCTCTAACGTGATCTGTGTTATGCTGTGATAAGTCCTGTGATGCTGATGTTTGTGATAAGTCATACAATGCTTTGTGAACTGAGTTTTTACGTTTGCATACATTATTTATATATAGGTTCTTTTGAAGTCACGTTGAATTGAAAGACTGATGTTACGTGTTAATTGTATCTTTAAAACAATACTATGATATGTGATTAATGAAAGGGTTCTTGTTACTTCATAAACCTTCAATCCAAAGACAAGAAATCACACAGGAATGTACTTCAAACAAATAATTAACAACAGGAAACAATGTACTAAAATACCACATTTCACAACCAAATTTATAAATAATTCTGTGGCCTACAACATACAATTTTAAAAAAAAGATATTTATGAGGCTTAGGACCCATTCAAGGCACTTTGAAGCAACCATTTGATCTTTGAGCAGGGTTGCTACAGGATCCTGAAATGAAATTCCCAGACTTTTCCCTGATTTTCAGACAAAATTTTCTGTTTTCCCCTGACTTTTTTCAAAGTAATACCGCAAGGTAAGTGACAATAAAGAAAAAATCATCAAGAAGTCCAATATGGCAGCAAATATAAAGTATGCGTAACACAGAAACAGCGCTACACCAGCGAGTAGCGTTTTGTGCAAGCATGGCCCGGCTACATTTTTTATTATTTTTTCCCCACCTCTGACAAAATTCCCTGACTTTTCCCTGATTTCCAGACCCGTTTCAAATTCCCTGACTTTTCCCAGACTTCCCTGACCTGTAACATCCCTGTTGAGAGTGCGGCTGCAATCGTTATTTTTCCTATGAGGTACTTGCCCAGAGTGGCAGAGCGTAGTGGGAACCAAAACAAAGCAGAAAGCGCTGTTTAAATAATTCACATTACGGGCGTAAAACATTATTCAAAGTGATCCTACTGAATGTGCAGCCCTGACAGACACATGTTTATGACAACAGCTACGCTGAAATTGAATCTAAACCAAGATTTAAACCAGTTCTATGCGTAGGTTATGGTGCTTTGTTAAGGTTCCTCCTAAGGTTTTCTGCTGAGGCTATTGTGCACCTCAAACTAATGCTCGCCATCCTTTTAGTACTGCTAGGACCTAACGGGAGATGCAGGTGGGCCTCTTTGTTCATGGGCTCATCTTTCTTTTACCTGTTTCTCCAGGTTATAATTGTGCAGTCGGGTGGGAGGCGTCTACTTCTCCGTACAGACCAAGTGAAGAATGTGCTGCCTCAGTCCTTAGTACCATCTGCCAGTATTCATCTGCCAAAAACTACGAACGAGGTATTTGAGACTTCACCAGCAGGAGCTGATGTCAGGGCCCACACATCACTCATCTCATATTCACCACCATGTTCACCATCACAACCACCATCACAACCACCAGCCGCAGTCAAGACGGAGAAGGCGGAGTGGCAAAATCATCAGATAAAAACATTAATCGAATTGGCTGGGCCCGAGTTTGCTCGGAGTAAAAAGTGTTCTTCAGCCTTCTGGGTCATCCTAACAAGTACATTAAATTCCAAGTTCAACACGTCATTCACGCCTGACCAGTGCAGAAAGAAGTTTTTTTGCACTTAATAGCAAGAGGCGCAGTAAAATCAGTCACAATGGGACCTTGGGCAATTCACACAGGAAACTCACAGAACACGAAGACCACTTGCATGAAATTATCCATACACATAAGGTTCCGATAGAGCTTCCGGCTGGTGAGGAAGCTCATTGCTCGTCATCATTGGTGACTGCAGAGGCCACTTCCCCATCTGATACCCACAACTGTTCATCTGCACAAATCCCGGTGACAGTGCCACATAGCTTGAAGAGGAAAGTTAAGCATGGCACTGGGTCCCGGCAGGCAGCCTCTACGAATGGTCTGCGGGAGCAGTGGCTGGACCATATGACCGCAATCTCAAAACACCGGGAGTTGTGCTACACCTTGGAGGAGAGGAAGTTGAAGGCCAAAGAGGATGCCACGAAAGCAATACTGCAGAAGAACGCAATTGAAAGTGCTAAGTTGCACGTTCGCAAAGAATATGTACAGCTTTACCAGCAAATGGTGGTAGTGGAGAGAAAGTCGATGTTTTGAAGAGTATAAAGTCAAAGATGGAAAATCATTATCTTCTGAATGGTAATAATCTGTAATAAATTTTGCCATCACATTTATTATTTAGTGTTTTCATATAATAGTTGTTAAGGTTGTTTTTAGTACAGTGATGAATGAGTGGGTCGATGCGGGAAGTCCCCCCTCCAAAAGGTCCCCCCTGAATATTTTATTATTTTTTTCGAATAAATCTATTGAGGCATTAAATTATAATAAAAAATTCTAAAATATACCAATATATTAAAAATATTATCTTAGCGTGCCTTGTATGTTGACGATTTCTTTCTATCTGGCACAAATAAAGTCTTAAAAGATTTCAAAAGGAAACTTGGAAAAATATATTCAATCAAGGACCTAGGACAAGCAAGCAATATTTTGTCAATAAGAATTACCAGAGACAAGAATGGAGCTGTATATCTTGACCAAACCAGGTACATTGAAGATATTTTGTCGATGTATCTAAATGAGAAGGCACCAGCAGTCACTGTACAATCACAGCCGCTACGAAGAGGTCAAGACAATCAAGATCAGGACCCATTTGATGCAAAGGTATATCGATCTGCTACAGGATCCTTGCTGCATCTAACAAACAGTGCCAGGCCTGATGTAGCTTTCATGGTAAATAAACTTTGTCAGAAAAACCAAAGACCACTAAGAAAAGACTAGAGTGAGGTGAAGTACCTTTTTAGATACCTCAAAGGCACCAAAGATCTCAAACTAACTTATAGTAAAACCAAAGAACAACTTGAAGTGTTTGTAGACGCTGACTGGGCAAATAAGAGAGAAGATAGAAAATCTTTTACTGGGTTTTGCCTATCCTTGGCTGGAGCTTCAGTAAGCTGGAGGAGCAAGAAACAAACTACAGTGAGTCTATCTACGGTGGAGGCGGAGTATATAGCCCTTATTGATGAATGGAGGGAGGTGATCTGGATCTGTGGACTGATTGAAGATTTAGGATTCAAAGACTATGCTATCAAACCTACTATCATAAATATTGATAACAAGGGGGCGATCAGCTTGGCTGAAAATACCATGTGTTCTGATAGATCTAAACATATTGATGTCAAACACCACGATATCAGATATCTAGTTCAAGAAGGAGATGTCACGATCCAATATGTAGCGTCCAAAAGCAACAAGGCTGATATTTTTACCAAAGTATTGAATGCCAAATCAAACTTGTATTGGTGTAAGCAAATTGGACTTAAGTAAGACTATTACCCAAATGTGCCATAATCTTTACCAAATAGCGTCCTTTGTATTCATTATGTTACTCTTTTATATTTTTGTAATCTCATATTATTATTTTACTCTTTTATATTTTTGTAATATCATATTAAAAATAATATGTAATGTTTGTTACCTTGTATGTTCAAATGTTCAAATGATTGTCATATTTTATGAACATATTTTTTTTTGCAGGGGAGGATACTTCGTTCTACTCCATTGTTTAATTCTATATTTTTGTTTGTTTCATTACTATTATAATTGCAAATGTTGGCAACAATTGTGATGATTATTAAAATTTTCCCAACAAGGGGAGGTGTTAGAGCATGTAACAGTTGGCAACACTGTTTCCCTTTTTATATGTATCCATGTGTCCATGCATGAGCGCCACTTTGTCGTGTTGACCATCCACGCCACTAGAGGGCCCTCTGGTAGATCATCGGCGAGGCCGTGACTGCCCATGTATGCGTGCGTACAGAATAAACCGTTGATCAGGCAATATGTTTCGCTCGTCTCTCTCTTCAAGTCCGTCCCTCAAAATCCCTGCTCTGAGAATAATAACGAGGCAATCCCCGTGTGGCGCAGATACCGCGCACACGACATTGGCGACGAGGATACCTTACGAACTCCGTAGTGAAGTCAAACAAGAAGAGCCGGCGACCGGCATGTGCATACCCCAAGATGGCGGCCCCCAACCAGAACGAGAATCCGCAACCGCAAGTCCAACTACTTCAATTGCCTGCCCAGACCTTGGGAACTATGCAAAGTTTCGACCCGAATGGTCCAATTACCCTATCGCAGTGGTATCAAAGATTCAGTATTTACTGTGACATCAATGCTGTCATGCCACTCAGAGCGGATGGCTTCCATTTGGCGCAGCCTAACCGGCGCCGTTTGCTGTTCCTGCACTCCATCGGTGAACGGGCCTTTGGAATTCTACCTACATGCTGCCTGTCTTCCCGACGATCCAATGAGTTATGCTATTCCGGATCGCATTACTCTTCTGCGGCAGCACTTCGAACCGGAAGGCCTGGTTGCGGCCAACCGACTCACGTTCCAGTCTAGGCTCCAACAGTCGAACGAGTCTGCACGTGAATATATTTCAGCACTACAAGCCCTTGCTCAACAGTGTGATTTCGGCGCTGCCTATGAAATGTCCTTGGTTAACCAACTGATTTTTGGTTTACGGCACCCCGATACAAGATCGAAGATCATGGCACCTGGCCTGAGCTGGGCCGACGCGACGCCAAGACCATTGCTCTCAACGACGACAGCCAACGCACTCAGATGAGGACCATCACCCAGGCTCATCTCCAGGCACAGGGTCGTGCTGTCAACTTGGTGCAAGCTCAGCCAACTCCAGCCGTTACCAAGAAACCCCAGGGTCCAAACCCCACTTCTCAGAACAACCAGTCAGGGGGACCAGGGAATGCCAAAAAGTTTGGTGACTGCTACCGCTGTGGCAGACAGCACAATTGTAAAACTTGTCCTGCTGTTAATTGGGACTGCAGGAAATGTGGCAAAAAAGGGCATGTTGCCAAAGTGTGCAGGTCGAAACCTAACAATAATGGACAGAAACCTCCACAAGGCGTGAAGCAGGTTATTGTAGACAACCCGCCTCCCGCTCGAGGTAACAATTCCACAGAGGATGAGTTGGTGGACACTCTCCTCTCCTTTGGATTGTTTGATTAGCTCCAGCTAATTCAGTGTGGACTTCTCGTATTTAACTCTCGTGCGTTCTTGGTTTTCAGACTCTGTTTGTAGCTGGAATATTCAATGCCTTAACTCCCTGTCAAGTGCCCCTGTCAACACTATTACCAATAGCGCGCTGTCCAGTTCTCCTCTTATACGGAGAGTACATATCAATGGGATCAACTTATACATGGAGGTTGATTGTGGATCAGGAGCTTCAGTCATGTCAATTGCTGAGTTTAACACTCGTTTTCCTGGTCTCAATTACAATTCCTCACCAGTTACCTTGAAGTCGGCTACTTCTCCTATCGAAGTTCTCTGTGAACTTAATGTTTGTGTTATGTTTAACAATTTGTCATTCCATTTACCATTGATTGTCTGCAAATCTATTGAGTCTAATTTACCATTGCTTGGTCGTCCGTGGCTTGACGTTCTTTCTCCACAATGGAGGGAGCTACTTCTCAGTCCTGCCACTGTGGTCAGTGACATTTCTAGTGATATTCCTTCTGTTGACAGACTTAGGGTCTTGTACCCAATTTGTTTTGATCCTAGCAATGATAGACCTATTCTTGGTTACAAAGCTACCTTAGTTAGTCCTTAAGGAAAATGCCATTCCTGTTAAGCATAGGGCGTATAAGACCCATTTTGCCATTGTTGATGATGTTAACTAGGAACGACTGGAGCAGTCTGTCGGCTTCGCCGGGTTCGGCTATTCTGTGTATTATAACATAGTATATGCAGTATAGTGTACTGTGCAACGCCAGTTACTAATGATTATTTTTTTAAAAATGTTTCTTGTTAAGTATCTTTTGTTAAAGCAGCATGTTTTTATTTCAGTTCTGTTTGAAAGAGACCGTACACAAAGACACATTCATATTCTGAGACCCTAAATTAATACCAACATATGCTTCAGAAAACAGTAATTTTATTGTCCGCCATATCACATATTTCTATTTGAAACAACTATAAATTTGTTCATTTTTATCTTTTAAACATTTTTTTTTGTACTTAGTAAAGTATAACTACATGATTTGTCCATTACCGATTGGTTTTGAATCGTTTTGTGTTGCCTACCTTTCAACGGGATTTGGCAGACTCAACCAGCGGGGTCCCTGGCAATCTTTCTCCATTGTCTTCTATGTTAGTGTAGTATAGTTTAGGATTGTGTGCGAAGCCAACAAAATCTTAGATAAAATGGAGGATCAAGGTAAAGCGGTCCGAGTGCGTCATGCCACTTGGGCATCTCCATGTTTCCCAGTTCCTAAGCGAAGTGGTGACTCCAGGCTTGTTGTAGATTTTAAAAAGACCTTGAATCCCCAACTTCGGATGGATCATTATCCTATTCCTTCCCCTGAAGAGATATATTTTCTAAGTCTCAGCAATAGTGCCATGTTTGTAAGTTTAGACCTTAAGGATGCGTATATGCAACTTGAGTTACGTCCACAATCTCAGGAATTATGTACCATGAATACTTATCGAGGTTTTTCAATCAGCTCTCAAGAGCTCCAATGTAAACTTGTATTCCTTTATTTTTGTACTTATTTCTATTGTTTATGTACTCAATTATATTATTTTTGTACTCATTTCTATTGTTCTTGTACTGTTATTTCATGTTATGTAATTTCATAAGGCCCGGGTGGGTGTCGTGTTGACCATCCACGCCACTAGAGGGCGCTCTGGTAGATCATCGGCGAGGCCGTGACCGCCCATATATGCGTGAGTTCAGAATAAATCGTTGGGTGCTTTCCATTGGGACAACGCTGGCGTTGAAATCGACAGCGTTGGTCACTTTCTGCTTTCCATTCGACAGCGTTGCAACGCAGCGTCGACGCTCGGCAAAGCTGCCCGGTGCGGGTGTTGGACAGCGTCGGGAGAATAATGAAAGAAAAATAAACTGCGCCAAGTTTATGGGGTGTATGGTTTTTTCTCCCGCCCTAGGTGTTAGTTTTATTTCGTTTAGAAATTTTGGCTATTTATTGTTTTATTTAGGTTTTAGTTAGGCTACTTTGTTGTTGTTATTATATTTTAAATAAATAAAATGAGCGCTCCGAACCCGAAGAAGATTGTGGTAAGTTATTTTTCTTGCTTGTACATTGAATGAGATGAATGAATGAAGCCGTGCAGCGTGCAGCTGGGTTAATGTGATATTTCTTTTAATTTTAGTTAAGCCCAGAGATGTTTAAGAAGATAATGCTCCAGAAGCAAATTGAATTGCCCTTTCCCGCGGGCCCACTGGTGAGTTGTTTTCCAAGCCTAGGTACCTCATTCCTATGGCCCGGCATAACCTCTACCATTGATTGTGATGAAATTCTTTTCCTCTCATTTAGTTCAACAGCCAGAGCAGCCAGAGCCAACCGAGTCCAGCTAGGACCCACATCGTTAAAATAGTACCCAGTGGTAATTCTCTGGTAAGTACTTTATTTTGTGTGGGCTTCACTAGCACGAAATTTTGAGTCTTTTCTGATGACCTATTCTGTCTCGATAGGTTCCCAACAGCCCGCCTATTTCACCAAAATTACTAGTCCCCTCCAAAATCCAGGGCGACAGCCAGGAGTTGAACCAGGAAGCTGAGACTGAGCCCACTGGCCAGGCAAGTGTAGTTTTACCTAAATTGAGGAACGATTTCTTATGTCATTCATTTTTTGTACAATTGCATTACAATAGACCCATTTCTTTGTCTATTCAGGAAAAGATCCCTACTTTTCGCTGGTCCAACAATCAAATTCTCATGCTTTTGGCAAGCTATGAATTGCACAAAGAGGCTCCCAATGACTTCTCAAAGGAAGACAAAAAGATGTGGGCTTCCATAGCCAATGATTCAAACAAAAAAAAAAAAAAACGCCTCCTCTGTTTCTTAGAGATGTAAGTGTATTTCCTCTTCTGGACCAGCAAGGTGGTCCAGCTAAGGAGTGTACTCTCTCGTCACCTCTCTTTCCCTCAGCAGAGGAGGGGCAGCAGGCAGCAGCCTGTAAGTGGCAACATGAGGTTTAAGAGGAAACGGCAGCATGGGACTGGGTCCAAGGTAGCCGCTGCCAAACTCACATTGGAGACCCAGTGGAGTGGCTTCTTGGACCATCAGGCTAAGATGGCTGCTGAGCAGGCTGCGATTGCAAAAGCAACTCTGAGTCTGCGAGAGAGGGAGGTGGCAGCCAAGGAGAGAAAAAATAAACTTATGGAGAATTACATATTATTGAAGGAGAAACAAGCATATGAAAAGGAGGAGCGCTGGAGAAAACTATTGGATCTGGAGGAGAGGAAGTTGCAATTCAAGAGAGATTGTCATATGGCTATGAAGAGGAGTATTTTAGATGATTAGTTCTTAGTTATTAGAGTTAGAGGGCTCCAGGCAAATACTGAGGCTCCAGGACTTATCACATGCATACTAGTTGCATTTGATAGGCTGTATCAAGTTAAGGAACCATCTGTGAATGTGCCTTTCCGTAACTTGATACAGATGTAGTCTTGGGTAGCCTGCAGGAATTTGGAGGACCCTCTAACGTGATCTGTGTTATGCTGTGATAAGTCCTGTGATGCTGATGTTTGTGATAAGTCCTGTGATGCTGATGTTTGTGATAAGTCATACAATGCTTTGTGAACTGTGTTTTTACGTTTGCATACATTATTTATATATAGGTTCTTTTGAAGTCATGTTGAATTGAAAGACTGATGTTACGTGTTAATTGTTTCTTTAAAACAATACTATGATAAGTGATTAATGACAGGGTTCTTATTACTTCATAAACCTTCAATCCAAAGACAAAAAATCACACAGGAATGTACTTCAAACAAATAATGAACAAAAGGAAACAATGTACTAAAATACCACATTTCACAACCAAATTTATAAATAATTCTGTGGCCTACAACATACAATTTCAAAAAAAGATATTTATGAGGCTTAGGACTTATTCAAGGCACTGTAACATCCCTGTTGAGAGTGCGGCTGCAATCGTTATTTTTCCTATGAGGTACTTGCCCAGAGTGGCAGAGCGTAGTGGGAACCAAAACAAAGCGGAAAGCGCTGTTTAAATAATTCACATTACGGGCGTAAAACATTATTCAAAGTGATCCTACTGAATATGCAGCCCTGACAGACACATGTTTATGACAACAGCTACGCTGGAATTGAATCTTAACCAAGATTTAAACCAGTTCTATGCGTAGGTTATGGTGCTTTGTTAAGGTTCCCACTAAGCTCTGCCACTCTGGGCAAGTACCTCATTTAATATTGTCCGACCACCGAGAGTTTAGCACGCCAAATGACACGAAAGGATAGGCTAGCCCATGAGTGCGAGAGAGAGAGATGGGCTATTCTTCCGGTACTGTACTGTATTGCCTGGCCACAATTGACCTACGGCATTTGGGACCACGATATTTGCAAGTCTTTGACTTTTTAATTACTGGACCGTTTCTTCAGGAGCGTCTTGAACAGCTCACTTTGCTCACTCACTCTCACTCACTCAGCGAAAACTATGGAAGGCTGAGTGAGAGTGAGTGAGCAAAGTGAGCTGTTCTAGAAGCTCCCCTCATTTAAAATGTAATGCAAAGTCCTTCTACATTCACCTCCTATGATGACCACGTGCCGGCAGAACAGCATCAGGTGTCGAAATGGTGTCGAGTTTTTCTAGACATTACAATAACGTCTAAACTTTAAACGTCTCGCAAGTGTCGAATATTTGCACACTTGGACACATGCACTAGCTATTGGAAAGCCATAACCTACGTCGAGTAACTGCACACTAAATGGTGTGCAGTTTATTGAACGTTTCGGAAGTGTCGAAACATTGCACACTAAATGACGTTTAGTTAAACTCGACACCTTGAAGTGTGCAATGCTTGCACATTTGGAACTAAACACCATTGATGTATTAAAACTAAACATTTGTTTTATCAGTGTAAACTCTTGATTGGACTTGACGCCCTTTCTTTGTCCCTGCGCCACTGATTGAAAGAATTACACCCAATATTCTAACAAAATAGATAAATAAATAAATAAATAAATAAATAAATAACACTCTAAAAAAAAATCAATCCAAAATTCTGTAACAATGTTACGAAGTACACTCTAAAAAAAATCAATCCAATGCAAAATTCTGTAACAATGTTACGAAGTAATTATCACATCACAAGTTACAGAAATCTGTATCAGATATGATACAGAGAAAAAGTTTGTAACGATGTTACAAAATTCTGTAGCATGTGATACAGAACTACTTTCGTGTTTGAAAAGCTAATTTTTCGACCCTTTCTTTTTTCTACAATTTTTGTTTATGCCTGATCTCACAGGGACGTATTCAATCCAAAGTAACTGAAGTGTTATTCCTGTACCTTATCGAGATGTGAACCCGAGACCCTCGGTTCGCGAGGTCGCCCCGCTGACCACTCGGCCACCGGGGCTACCTGCAAAACGTCGTGCTGGAGCCCAGTGTCATGCATCCGGCGCATCCAATGCCTTTCCCCCACCACTCCAACCAAGTTACAGAATTCTCTATCGAGTGATACAGAAAATTGTATTGAGTGTTACAGTTTCCTGAAACATATACATTGTTTTGTCACGGATACGGAATTTTGTAACATTTTTGACAAATTACAAAATTTTGTATCCAAGTTACTTATTTTTGCATCACACATGTCTGATACAGAAAGCTGTATCAAAATCGACACAAAAATCTATATTATTTTTAGAGTGAAATAAATAAATAAATAAATAAATAAATAAATAAATAAATAAATAAATAAATGAATGAATGAATGAATAAATAAATAAATAAATAAATAAATAAATAAGGAACCCCAAAAATTTTGGGTGACTACACGACGTTAAGAGGGAGGCGAATGAATAATCACTCGTCCGGCCAGCGCAGCGATGACGCAAAAGGCTCGAATTGTGCCCTTTCGGGTGACATCATCTCCAGCCCCTCCATGAGGGGGAGCAGGAACCAGTCAGGGGGAGGCTTACTTACTCACACTCACCCCCGCACGGGCCCGACCGCGGGGGTGGAGCGGAGCGGGTGTTACTCACTGCATGGCCGTGGTGTTCAGAGGGGGAGCGGCAAACACTCGCGTCATAGTCGCGGGTCACTCTATCCGTATTAAAGGAGTATACTGTGAAAACGTAAGCCGTTTTTCGACGCTACCTAGGGTTCGGATTTTTTCACAGCCCCTTCTAAACAGCTGAAAGAAAAACCAAGCTCAGTGAACATTTTCTGTTCAAGGGGCGTCATTTGGACACATTCAGACTCAAAACAAATTTTGGAACAGCCGAATTCTCAGCAAGAGAGACGTTTGAAAATTGCCTTTGAACAAAACGGAACTCAGGTGGAACCGAAAACCGACTTTCGTTTTTACAGTGTAATAGTATGCGTATAGTAGCAACGCAATAGGATCGTAATATACAGAATTCTCGATCATAAACTCATTGTGGGATCGTTTTGGGGCTGTTTTTGCCTGTTTTGAGCCGAATCTGAAATAATTCGTTGCGTGATACAGCGTATTAGACATAATAGTCGGGTCACAGATTTTAACAGTTAGACCCTCTCGGTCAAGGGTCAACGAGTACGAGAGCGCGACACTGTTTCACGTATTTTGCCTGCACGAAAACTTAACACGTGTGATGCAAAATTGAGGAAAAATACTGGGACCCGAAAACTATACCTTCGTAACATTAACAAGAAGAAAGCGAAACACTGCACACTAAATTCTTAGGTACAATTTTTTAATTCAGTTATACTTAGTTATAAACTTCTATGTGCATGCTGCTCTTGCGTATAATTTTTGTTCATAATTACAAACAAAAACAGTAAAACTGTTCACAACTACAGACAAAATTGTACACAGTTACGTATTGAAATTATACGCAACAATAGCATGCACACAGAAGTTCATAAACATTTAGCGTGTGCCCGCGAACGCATTACACCCTGTAAGTACTCGGTGACTCGACCTGCCAGCAAAAACGGGATGCGACTCCTGAGAGCGTAGTGCTTCCGCAACGGCGCAGCAGTGGTGGGCAAAACGCATACGCAGGAAATTGGGCCTTGCCTATCTGCCAAGTGGGCAGGCGCTAAGGTGCGCCTCCGACGCAAATTCGAACAAGACTATGAACTAAAAAGAGGACAATAAGACGCAAAGTTTGTTTCGAGAGAAGCGCGGCTTCGGACCTACCGCTCTCCCTCAGCACATCTTAGTGTGACACTACATGTCAGTTTCAACTGCGAAACTTTAATTTGGAAATAAAAAATGCAAAATTCCCGAGTTTCGCAGTTTAAACTGCAAAACTCACGAGGTCGTCCGTTTAAACTGCAAAACTAATTAATTCTACACTTTCGAGTTTTGCAGTTTAAAACTGACGAACTCGTGTGAGTTTTGCAGTTTCAAACTGACGAACTCGTGTGAGTTTTGCAGTTGTAACTGCGAAACTAAAGTTTCGCAAGTATCACACATAGATTTGCAGAGCAGAAGCACACGCCTTGAGCCATAAGCCATAAAGTATAGGCTGATTAAAATAGAGCATTAAAAACCAAAATGTGTCAGAGGTGTAATGCAAAGGCAAAAGGCATTTAAACCCGCCACAGACATGCACTTTACAGCCCACTGAAGATTTTAAAAGCCTTTACAGGAGCATTATTCTCTGAGCATTCTGCTCAACGCCCCTGGGAAGGTGTTTAAGTAACACCTTTCTTCAGTATACAGCGTACATTTAAAAAAAATCACACACACACACACTTTTAAACCAAGTGTGAATCTGTTCAACAGTTGGAAGTTTGCAACTCCCTGTTCATCTTATGCAAGTATTCAACTCAACTATCGGAACTGATACACTCAACGATTGCGTACTTGTAAATGTACATAATCTACAACACGGTGGTAGTGCGTTTGCAAGTGTCCAGCAGCGCCGGACATTTTCCTTGCTGAACACTTGCAAGTACCCAACTACCGTGTTCAGCACTTTCAAATGCACAGCCGTTGCGTTGAACACTTACTATTGCACAGCTGTTGAGTTGAACACTTGAATATGATAACCAGGGAGTTGCACACTTCCAGGAGTTTAGCAGTTGCACACTTGGTTTGTCAGTGCACTACTGGATGACTTAGTAGCGTCCTCGCGTCTAAGCAAAACGACCCTCCCCCCCCCTTTTTTTATCCTCCTCTCCCTCGCTCCCCTTCTAGCCGTCGATACCATCTGCACGCAGCTGAAGGCCGTCCTTGCCAGTCCTTGGCCCAGACCTTGGATCCTGGGAGGTCGTCTAGCCTAGCCCGCCCCACCCCGCGTCGGACAGGTAGGCACCGTAGTCAAGAGGACATTACAACAACTCTGTGCATTTACTTTTTTTAATATAAGAGCATTTTTCTGAATTTTTGGAAAGTGTCTCAAGTTTTTCCACCACTTTTCTGAATTTTCTTAAACATTTCTGAATTTTTCTGGATTCTTTTTTTTTTTTTTTTTTTAAATGCATGGTTCACAAAAGGCCTGACTTGGGTAGGCATCTAAAGTACCAACTCAATTACATAGTTGGAATGTTCCGCACCTCTTCAAGTTTACCCAAGATTATACCGATACGTGCTGCTGACAAAGAGGAGCCCCAAAACAATGGACACAAAAGGCACACTCAAGTGAGCTCAAGTGGCATTATGGCAATGTGTAACAATGACAACAGACTGCAAACAGAAAAATGCCCCATGTAAAAATAAGTCATCACTTAGGGTTAATAAATAAAGCTTGACATTACTCTTCAGCAAGGGAATCTACAGAGAACTGAGGTAAATAAGTCATTTCCTACACCTAATTTTTAAAATGATTTGGACAACAGTGCGGTTCTTCATGGAGTTTACTGAAATACGTAAAATATCGTGCTTTAGATGCAAACAGCACTTTTGTGTCCGACACGGATTTACATGAGTACATATTACTGCCCGAATTTATAGGGAAAAAAAATGGGAAAGTATTTGTAATTTATACAATTAAAAAAAAAAGTTTAAAGACCATGGGCTATAATGCAGACGCGATCAGTAAACCACAGAGCATACGAGACAGGCATCGGTAACCTAAAAACCATGCTGTCAAATACATCGAAAAAATCGGAAACCGGACCTGATCGAAGCATTTTAGATGTGAGACCAATACAGTGCCAAATTGGGTATGTATTGAAGTTTTTCGTTCATCAAGAGGTCCAACGCAAAAGTATTTCTGAAAAATATGTTCCATCGCAAGCGCAAGACTGACAACGACCGGTGTTCGTGTTCAAGTTTGTTTTCAAGTCCAGTAGTTCCAGCCTCTCCAGCTTTCACTTGCGGATTGATCAGAGGTAACCACTCACCTACGAGATTTCGAGCTGACGGATTCTATATGCCGCGAGAAGAGAAGAAATCACTGAATTTTGACAATCAACACACCAAAACTAATGAAACAACAACCGTTAGCGAGTCCACAAACGAAAACAACAACAACAACAGCCTTTGACAAAACTCAAGAACTGTTTTTGCCGAGTCCTCCGCCCTCCTCTGCAGCACTGCACTCACTACCACTACCTCCCTCTTCACCTCTCTCCCCACCACCCCTCCCCCCGCCTCCCCGCCTTCGCTCGCTCACCGTTTGCCGCAGTTTGCCGTTCAGTTTAGATTTCGTTTGTGCATTTTGCCGTCGGCGTCGAATTTCTTCACTCTCTTGGAAGTTTCCCCAACGTGTGGCTGTATTCTCCTTTTAGCCATGGTTAGTAACACTTAGCCTTTATTTTTACACAGTCTGTATTATTTTTTATCTAAATTATGGAAGTTGATAAGTGCTCTGTTTATTTCGGCCCCATCTGATCCGAACACCTAATTTGTAGTATTACATTTGTTTTGTGGCCCTCGCTACGATTTTTAAGGACTTACGATTTTTAAACAATTACTTTACCTTGTTTTGTTGTTTGATTTCAATTGCTACCTTTCCATTTCCAACGTTCACACCATAACCTATATGGTCCTTACCTTTCCACCTTATCTCACTTGTCTTCCAGAGTCATACAATTCTTCTCGTCCAACCCGGACAGAAGCCCGAGACAAGGACATACTCTGATTATGAGTCAGTCAACGAATGTATGGAAGGTTAGTGGAGGGATTGAAGGAATTGTAATGTCCTCTCTTCTGTTTCACCACAAAGTGTGCAGTAAACGTATTACTTTCTCTAACAGGTGTCTGCAAGATATATGAGGAGCATTTGAAAAGGCAAAATCCTGACACTCCATGTATTACTTATGATATTAGCCAGCTATTTGATTTTGTTGATCAATTGGCTGACCTCTCTTGTCTTGTGTGAGTATTTGGGGTTGATATTTACTTCTTCTTTAATGATTTGGAAGGACTTTAAGACTTTAAACATATTTTCTACAGCTATCAGAAGAGCACTAATACGTATGCACCTTACAATAAGGATTGGATCAAAGAAAAAATTTATGTACTACTCCGTCGACAGGCAGCTAGTTCCAACCCCTGAACCACTTCGTCATGTGTGTCAAAATAATGGGAAGTCAACTCATTCTATTGGTCTCTACTCTCATATTATTGTTAAGTCTCTAATCATAAGAACATAAGTCATTTATCTATTATTTTGCAATATTTACATCTCCTCTGCATTACTGTTATGTAATAATAATTGATTGAACATTGTGTGAATTCTTAAGTATAAGAGAATACATCTTTCATCCGAAGCAGTTTTTCAATCAGGGACAGTCAAAACATTCTCAAGACAATTAAAATTACTCAAGTATAATGCAAGTCAGCCCTGTTCTATGCCCACAAGCTGTTAACATAGCTCGTAAAAATTAGAATATGTGAGAAATGACATTTACTTAAGTTTGTCGCAATTGACTCTTGAACTACTTTGGATCAAAGATGTAACAATACCTTTGAGTTCAAGAGAAAGTAATTACTCGTATTTGTTTTATGTACGTACCTTAGTCAATACTGTATTGAAGTTTCAAATTTACCTTTGTTTTTGAGTTCAACATTTTTATGAAAGAGGTGTTTTCTTGTTTGCTTTATTTTCGTTTCCCAACAGCATGTTCAAATTATGAAGCCTTTTTATGTGAAGGTTGCAACTAAGCATTAAGGAGTTCTGCTGTTTCTCAGCAATTTAATTAAATAACTTTACTTCAAATGTGTTTTATTTGATGCACCATGTTACATTTATGAAATTGTCGTCAAGGCAAATAATGCAATTTGAAAGTTACTTTATCAAGCCTCTAAAAACATGTGTTTCCTGATTTGTTCATTTCATTCACATTACTTAAACTTCATTGGGGAATACATGCATGCATTTTAAGGTCTTAGTAATTACACATAGACAAGGATTATTCCTGAATGAGGTAATGGAATCAAAGAGATCATTCACATTAATGATTTGCAATGTCATTTGCCTCATCTTCAAGCAAGCTGAAAGAAAGGCACTAAAAATTTAAGTTGGCCTAGAATCATGATTCACCATAAAATTGATAACTTAAAAGTTGATTCAGGAATAAAATATTTTGTGGTACTTTTTCTACTGGTAGAAAACCTTACTGAAATGGTAATGTTTAACATGATTAGGAAAAGATCATACTGAAAGACCATAAGCAGCTGTGTACACAGAAAAAAAAAAAAAAAAAAAAAAAAAAACATAATTCCTACTTTTTCATTTAACCAAATGGAATGTTCTTGCAGCAGAATCAACACAAAACACCTCCCCTTCACTTAAAACTAGGGCTCTTCCATAATAATACAATGACATTGATTGTGATGTGCTGCAATTGCTACCTGACTAAAGTTGAAATACTAGTTTTCCTCTCCAGGTCCTATCATAATAAAAGTCTTGACTGCATTCAAAATTTAATTTTTGAAGGGGAATTGAGAAAGGTGAAAAGCGAAAAATACAGAGATACTCCATAGTCATGCTACTTCAAAAAAAAAAAAAATAATAATTAAATGACATGCGAATACTACAAATTGAAAAATTAAAAAAATGGGTCTAAATTGATTTAGGTACATTCCGCAATAAGACTGGACTTACAGGTTAACAATAAGAAATAATTTCTAACAGGCTAAGCCTACAATTGGAAAACATGAAAGCTAAATGAATTAAAAGTTCAAACAACTGCTTCTTTGGAGACTAGGGTTGTGATTCTCACTGAGAATACACTGAATCATTTCTTGCGCACAATATTTACATTGATATTCTGCATAGAACATTATGTAACTAAGTATGTACAAATAACACAAAATTGCTGTCATTGGGAAAGTTACCTAATAAAAATACTGCAAAGGCAGCTCATGCTTCTGAAGAAAAATACCTTAGATCCCAGAACAAGCATTTCATATCTTACTATTATTTGTCTGGAGCTCCATGACAACCTGGTTGTTCCAGCAGTCAAAAAATGAGTTCCATTGCCTCAATAGAACTACGATGCCTTGTCCTCCCTCTTGAGATTCACAGCCTTGAAGATCGAGGCACAAGACAGCCCAAGCCAACCAGCAGCCAAGGCCAAAAGTTTGGTCCCTAGATCATCCAATTCTGCCATCAGTTGGGACGGCTGGGGATGAACGGTCTGTCCGGTATTCTGGGAGGGATCGTGGGAACAGGGCGCCTGGAGAACATATACATAAGCAAAGAAAACTAAGAAATGCAGAATGAAAAATGTTACGAAGTGCAGCTAGTTCTAAGGTGCATTTTGAGTAATTTGGTAAGGCAACCTTTACTTGGCTAGGACGACTTAAAAACTAGTGATTACTGGAAGACATTGGTACAGTCTAAAAATTAATTTAACATTGATTTGAGCACAAGGCAAATGTGAGTCAACTGTACACAAAATAAAAGGCATGCACTACAGCAAGCAGAAGGTGACCAAGCAAAGGATTGTTGTTCCCTGAAAGACGAAAATTTAGAGATAATAAGTCCTATGGTTTGTAGGAAAGAAAATTAGAATGTTAGTACAATATATTAGAGAGGATGTACCTCTAATGTAGTAAAGTAGTAAATGACAGTTTAGATGTTGCCATCTCTATTTCCTTGACGAAGAATTCAGACTGTCTTTAATGTCAACAGTATATTATAGTTTTCCTCATATTTATTGTGACATTATTCACATATGGCCCTCCTTTTGCGAATGATGTGCTTCTATTAAAGGGATTGCAATACAACAGTCATAGTCAGAATTTTTTTAGCATGTTTATTAAGATTAATATTGTGAGGGCTACAAATTCAATCTCTGCTAGCTGCTAATACAGCATGTAACCAGGGGTACACAAAATTGGTTTAAAGCTGATTTCTGGATGTTAATTGACAAATCATGCAACCCAAAGCTGAAAGGTTGCCAAATATGGTCTTTGTACATCCCTGATCTGGAAATCAGCATTAATAAAGAATTACGTGGTACAGAGCTTGACATTTGCAAGTGAATATCAGTCAAGACCAAAAGGAAAAGAAATACACACATTTATATACATATATTTAACATCAGAACTGAGACTAGATCATTCATAATTTGTTACGTCGTTGATGGTTCACTGAGACACTATTCAAGATCAAAAGACAGAAAAACATTTAAAAAAAAAAAAAAAAAAAAAAAAAAAAAAAAAAAGAAAATAAAAATCAATTGTAAAACGAAAGTTGTTGATAAATTCTGTGGTAACTCTTTTTCCTTTTCAACAAAATGTTACGGTATTTATGCTGAATGCAAACCTGAGATATGCATAAAAGATTAACAGCACTTAATTTTCCCATCCCTACGTTGAACAGAACTACCACACATTTTGTTAAAAAGCGTCTAATGATACAGCCCTTAATTTGAGTGAGTTCCACAGCTAGCTAACACAGCATGGCATAATGTGTGTAAACAGTAGTAAGAATGTAATGAATTGAGAAGTCATCAGGATTGTTCATGCTAATGCTTACACCTACTGTACAATTGGGTTCAACAATCATGACAGTAATGGACAACAAACCAAGGTAAAAGAAATACTTAATGCTCATTTGCAATTTAATTAAACACAGGAAATATCTATGCCTACCATTGCTGCATTAAGTCAATACAAATGGTGATTATTAGAATAGCACTATAAAACATTTCAACTTTTTCTTGTCTCTTTGGAATGATCAAATATATGAGCTGAACTTCTAGGAGGAAAAATCAAAAAGATTATATTTCCCCAAAAAATTACGTTCATACTTCCACGACTAATTTAAATGCCCTAGAACATACTGTAAGAAATATTTCAGAAGAATACACAGGCAATGTCTTGCTCAAGTATGTACAGACGGACCACTCAGGGAAAGCACTTTACAGGAAAGTGGAAATTTTGCTTGTTTTAGTCCTTTATAAAGACACATTTTACAGTAAAAATTTTAGAACACTCTTTTAGAAACACTGATTGTGAAGGGTACAATCATATTTTCTTAGAATAATTACGCCACCGTGGAGAAAATTCTGATCTGAACAGACTTCTCAATACTGCTGGAAAAAGCCTCCATACAAAACCATAAAAATATAACATACGAAAACAGACTACGACAAAAGTATCACAATTCGAACATCAAATATAAAGCACGCCTTATACTAATGGAAATTAACAACAAAAATGTTCCAAATACATGGGCACCACCAATTTGCATAGGGGGTATAAGAAAATTGATTAATTCAGTTTTCAGATCAAAGTACATTTCAAAATATAATCAAAATCTCAAGTAAACTGTTCAGGAACACATTGGTAAAATCATATTGCTGAAGTAATGACTGGCTAAAGCAAGTTACAAGAGTAAGGGTCACCAAGGAAAATACAAAAGCACCTCCTCCCTCAGCAAGTTTTCATGCCGTCCTTAATGTTATAGCAAGGACAGGCTTTAGAAATGATGCTGGGGGTAAAGAGGAAAAATTGTGCTGCTACCCTTAAACAAACCTGCAGATAACTTTTTGTAGCAGGTTACAAGAAAATATAAATGTACCAGTATTGTTGAAAGTTGATTAGTGTACATATGTCTATGTAATGTGCTTCACGTCTACCATAAATATCATAACTCTCATTAAAATTTTGCAATAACAGCAACAACAAGCATAAAAATACATTTGTAATAGTAAAGCTCCAATAATTTATAGTAGAATATTTCTTTTTTTTTTTTTCAATGTACACTGTACAATGTGTCCATTTAACAACTGGAATGTACATCACCCATAAAATAGAGAAGTGCAGTATCATAAATTAGCACTAAAATCTACTCATATATATCATTACAGTTCTAATGCTGTGCTTACCAACAATGCTGGACCTCCTAAGTTATTAAAGTACCTAGTTTCCTTTTAAATTTTTTTGGTAACATTTTAAGTGAAAGATAAACACACATTAGTGTGTTAAACTACATATTTTAAGCACTCACAAGACATTGTTTAGTTGCAGCATAAAAATATCTTCCTACATACGCTGATAACAATGACATGGACACATCTAAGGCAGATTGAAAAAGATAATACAGCTGAGATGTAAAATGTCATGGAATGGTGTGAACACAAATAATCAGCCTGAAATACAACTTTTTTCTCCTTTTTTTTTCTTCTTTCTTTTTTGTTTGGTGGCAACCCTCAAATATTGAGGTAGAGAACACTTAATACTAAGGTACTATCCACTACAAAAACCTCATGTGGCCTGAGATTTCAATTGCTAAAAATTAAAACTAATAGTACAGAGGAGACCACTCAGAGCAATTCATGTTTAGGTACTAGCCAAACCCAATTAGTCTAAATGGGTTTTAATCAAGCCCAAAATTTATTTGGTAAAGCTTCATGAACCTTCTGAAAGTACTGGAATTAGAAATTATTACACTGGTATGAATAATTCTCCAATAAAGATATCAATATATATTTACAACACAACTGGGGAAAATACACATCAGAGCACGGATATTTGTGAGGCAGAAGTAGTCCTACAAGGATTTGATAGCATAAGCTTCAATGTGCGTTTCAGCCATTCAATGCCCCTAAAACAGAAAACTGTCAGAGCTGTCATCTTTTCAAGTTCTATGCAATATACTGCATGACTTCAAACAAGTTAGGCCAATCCAAATTTTTAAGACCAGGATATGCATTTATAATGATTCTTTTAGCTGATTGAAACAACAAGATAGATAGTCTATAAAATATTTAAGTATAACACAGAGATATTGCTACTACAGGAAGATCGAAGATGATGAACTCAGCGTTTGAATGCACCCATAAACTCGTTGACAGCGGCCCGAGCAACAGCTTGTCCAACAGCTTGTGTAACCTCCTGTTGTACACGTTGGGGTAGTTGTGGCATTTGCCCACGTCTGATATCCCAACGTTAACAAATAAAACTACGTTAGAGGTGTCGAAGATGGTGATCATGGCTGCTTCTTCCTTCAAGTAGGTGGAGTGTGCGGACTTGTGGACTAAAGTAAATTTCTGAATACATCCTCAGCACAATGAAAGAAATGTAAAGCACCTCAAACACATACATTACAAACAGTACTGAAGAGTATTTTAACATTAAATTATCAACAAACAAACAGATTTTCCTTTACTTTAAAATTTGTTTGTTGTGTTTTACTTCTTTTCAACTTTCATAAATGAGCAAAGTCCTAGAGGTAAAAGGTGCAAATGTCGAACCGTGATCAAATTGCTCTGATTGTTGACAACTGACAGTGATGCGCTTTACAATCTCCCAGAGGTGAGTGTTGTTTGTTGCAGGGAAGGTTATAGATGTTAGGAAGCTGCCCTAACCGATTAGACTCATGCACACCTATTGGCGGCGCCTGCAAGAGAAAACCACGCCGCATCTCACACCAAGCTCAGGAAGGCACGCCAAAATATTGTTAAAATTTTAAGAATAACTTCAGAATTGTCCCTTCCAATCTCAAACAAATTTAGTGATGTAACATAAAGATGATGCGGAAACACAAGACAACTTTCATAATTGAGTGAAAGGGCAAATATTTCTCCCCTTCATCAGAATAAATGATAAACTTCACAATTTCACTGTGAGAAGCCCAAAACATACAATGTAATGCTATAGAAAAGACATTAATATCTCATTCAGTTGCAAAGTCCTCGATGAGAATGTTTTATATTTAAAAAAAAAACTATATTTTTATTTTTTTAAACTCACAGCAACAGGTGGAGAAAATTTATGAAGTCCAGAGATAGATAATCATAGTTAATTTTGAAGGCGGGGAAGATTATTTACAAAACAGAAAAAAGAAAAGAAAGGAAGGGAAAAAAATTAATAATTATATAAAAATAATATCTTGATTAAGATTTCCACCTCCAACTAGATTAAGCATGTTGCCAACAAATCTTAAGTCTTTTCATATTAATCGACATGCGAGGAGTGTGGAACTAAACTAGAATCACTGATTGTTCATAGAAACAAGGTGGGCTTTCCAACCGAACTGATTGTGTAAAACACTTCAATTGACTAGAAAGGACAATGGAAGGTACTCATTGAGGAATAAGGAAAGCATAAAACAAGTATCCTTAACTTATCGTTTTTTTTAGAACACAAGACGAAAAACAAGAAAAAAGGTCCAGAGATACTCACGATGGGATGAGCGGAGGAGGAAGTCCAGCACCAGCAGGTCTGCCTGGTGGCATTGGGGGGCCCCCTGGCCCTGGTCGGTTGGGAATGGCAGGAGCGGGCCGCCCACTCGCTGGCGGAACTGGAGGAGGTCGCGACGATCCTCCCATTGGTGCTCCTCCCATCGGTTGCATTGGTTGCACACCTCTTCTTGGACCACCGGGGGAAGGCGGAGATAACCTGTCGTTCCATAATCTTTTTAACGCTTTATAGGGAAAAAAGCAACTTGGCCCACACATATCTTTGGGGTAGAGAGGTTGAGGAATGTATGTGAGTGCAAGAAAACAAAGTCACTGTGCCTGAGAGCGGCAAGATAAGAAACTTTCTTGCGAATAGCATTATAATAATATAATTCTATTCCATAAGTTACAATTGACCATTTCACTCGGGCGACCCTGGTCGTTCTTCCGGTTGGTGACAGCAACAGTCGGCGCTGCTCTAAAGCCAAAAGTCATTTCCTTAACTAGACAAATCAGAGCTAGATAGCATTTAAAATTGCATGTCAAATTCGCTAAACCGCTCCCGGTACCGTGCGGCCGTTTGCAAGAAGCGCAGACCGTTGCCGGACCAACCAGAAGACGATCAGGAACGCCTGATAGAAATGGTCAATTTTTATCAGCAAAAATCCTCAATTTTCTCTTCCAGGAGGGGCACTGAACTTCATATCAAATTGAAGAAATCAGAATCAGATCACACCTAGGGTTGCTGTCAATGGAGGAGGCTAGCCAGTCATTTTTAACTGGGGGTGGGACAGGGGTTGTAACTGTCGCCATTGAAACATCTCCGATGATTCGAAGAGCTTCCTTGCAAGCGTGGTACATTCTTAGCATTTCCTCTCGTTTCAAGGCTTCTTCTGGACTTTCCTCCATCATGGAAGCCTAGAGAAAAATAGAAAGGAAAATAATGACATGGAAAATATAAAGTTTGTTTACATAATTTGTTGATGGCAAAGCTTACTTGATCCCCTGAGGCATACAAATGGGCTAAGAGTTCACCATTGATGAAATCTTTACAGTTGTTGATGATCATCATCATAATTGTCTTGGGTACCAGGTCACGAGTCGTCTTGGTCACAATCCTCATATACGAATCAACAAGGTTTCGAATAGTTTCAACTTGACGTTCCAGCATTGGGTCCATTGAAGAACTGCCTTCATTTCCTCCCTGCTGAAACAGGTATCAAACATCCAAGTAAATAAAAGCAACATACTGAAAAAAATTCAAAAAATGCAAACTAAGTTTCCGTTTGTATTTTTGTAATATTTTTCTTTGCATCGAATTAGCAAGTCTGTACATCACAAATACCCTCTAATGTAAAGACTTACAAAACAAAGCTTACAGAAAAGTAAAAGAAAAAAGAAGTATATGTAAAAACGGAATACAAGAAGAGGACACTCTACACAGTGAGAAACACGGTGTGGTGATCTGTTTTAAGCCCACATCAACATCCTTTAGTTAAGGCGATCAATAAAACAATTGACATAATTCTGACCATTATTATGTAAGTTTTTAGTAACTTTGCGAGTAAGTACCCACCCAACCCACCATATCATTGCATGATGAAAAGACTAGATATTAACAAAATGAGAAGATTACTCCAACTATTTTAAAAGGAAACAAGTACCAGGAACTTAGGTACAAAATTTTGCATGACATGACCCTTCTATCAGGAGTACAATCAACAAGAGCCTGACAGCTTCAACTTTTCATCTGAAAAACTTATTTCTGTATGCCCTGCCACAATGTACCGTACTTCCATTATTAAAACTCTGCCTTTTGAAAGATGCAATTCAATAAAAAGCTTTTACCCAACGTAACAAGCATGCATTTGCAGTGACTGTCCTACAACTACCAAAGAATTTTGTATAAAATAACAAAACATGAAAACGTGAAGGTGATCCCATAATTTCAGACGAAAAAAAATGAGTAAACCACCGCACTGTAAGTCAAACATAATACTGTGTTCTTGAGGCCAGGTGTTAGAGGTTGTGGTATAATGTTTTGATAACTGTAATAAAGTTAAATGAGATAATAAAAAACATAAATTACGATGCAAAACCAACAAAACATAAAAATCTGTTAGTTTCATTTCAAATGGCACCTAAAGTAAAATCTAGCTTGGTATCAAAGAAAGTGTGGTTTCTTAGAAGCAGAAGTGCAAAGTAGGTAGCTGTTATTATACAACCATCTAAAACAAAAGCTAAGCCCTCAGGACCCCAGTTTCAGAGTGCAGATCATTGGAAACAAAAATAAAATATCAGTAAAATATAGAATTATAAGTTGAAATGCATTAGAATATTAGTAACCACAACAAATTAATTGAAAGTCATGCAAACAGGGAGCGTATCTGAAGGACTTCAAGGACGCAAAATGAATGATAGATTTTTAAATAACATTTATGCCAGTGGAAATCATGACCATGGATGTGACTTGGCTAGTTAGATAGCTTTTGCAATGTTAAAAAGCACTGAGGTCCTTCAGAAGGTCACTGCAAAGAGAAGGTGTAACCTTTCTCTCATGGAAACATTACACAGAGTAAATGAAATTGATTAAACAGGCTATTTGCAAAATGACAGTCCTAAAATCCATACCAATTAACATTCCTGAAAATAAATGTTTAATGATACAATGTTGGTGCAGGGAGTGCTTTTGAATAAACTGAAAAATACCAATAAAAAATTAACCTTCAAGCAACGTAACATGTCCAGTTTACTTCCTTCTAATAACTGACAAAGCAAGGCAACCTAGCATGCGTAAGCCTTAATATTTGATCAAGTCCATTAGTATTTTTATTATCTAACTGAGCTATTAGCAGTACCATTTGCAAGAAAATTTTGAACGGCATGATAGTTGTGTGTTTGCAAACTGAAACCAGCACAAATGTTAACATATTTCTCTCCCACTTCTGCAATGTTGACGAAGTTACCATGTGTGTTTAAGCCTTCCATTCCTTACCCCTAATTCCAAATGCAAAGTCAATATCAATCACTTAAATGTATAACAAATATTCAGAAAATCTCATGTTCCTCCATAAAAATAAACTAAAGGAACCAAAATTCCTGCACTAATAATTAATCAAGTCTTCTCCTACATAAAAACAGTAATCAAAAGAAGCTTCTGATTGACCAGTTGAAGGACTACAAGAAACTAGTGAAGCTACAATGAAGAATCTATGTTACCAACCTCATAGCCCTCCGGTGAAGAAAAATAGGGCAAGGACAAAAAATATAATCACTAAGTGTTTTTTCCTTACAAAAATCATAAGCATATTCATATTCCTGAAATGAATATTTCATGCAATCATCTGGAATCTCGCTCTCAATCAAGCAGTCACATTTAGCCAAGGAAAATTAACACTGTGTGCACACAAATGCAACATGTAATAGTGAACATCATTGACCTGAATGAACAGAATCACAGCTCTTCAAAATTTATGAAATGTCAAATAACATTTTGTCACTAAGCATACAAAAATGTGCATTTACTGGTGTGAGAAAAGAAAAGAAGAAAATCAAATAGGGAACTCTGATGGTCTACGCGACAGATGTGGAGACCAAGCTGACATCAGGAACAAGAACTAATTTTTACGTAATGATATTTAGAACTTCCTCAGAAAATTTTTGGAGTAATGTATAGGAAACAAAACTGGTTTGTACTGAGAGTTGAGCATCACGTAAGAGGCGAAACTAGATGAATACAAATTAAACGACAAAAAGAGGGCAAAAACATTATTTGATGCACAAGTATGAAATTTGCAGGAGAAGAACAATAAAAGTTTATCAGTTTTGGGATTGTAGCCTACACCTTTCAACCGTGTAAAATAAGTCATAAAGGTTGTCTCTTTGTTCCCTATTTTGGCAAGCATGTTAGAGTAGAGGTTACTTCTGCAGCACCTCGACTTCAGCTTCACTGTCTCAAAAATCCTACAAGAGTGACAAACTTGTTGAAGAACAGTACAGTGCAAACATGCCTGCTGTAGTTAGCTGGGAAAGAAGAAGACATGCACGTACACCAAACTCGCACACACGACCTGCACTACAGACTACAAACACACATGGATTTCCCCGCCACAAAAACAAAACCCCCAACATTTGCTTCTTTGCAGAAGGGCACACCACAAAATCTGAATGTATTTCATAATACACCAATTGCCAAATAAACATGCATAACTTTAAAATTTTCAAAGTCCAGAGAGACAATGAAGAGACCTTATAGAATCTAAGAAACAAAGGCCCCTACTTGCTCCCCAAGTTTTCTTTGTTGTACTGAAAAAATAATATGTGATGTCCTCTGCTCAACACATCAGCAAATGAATATGCCCACTAGAAAACATTTATTGGCTATTCCTCCACCCTATAACCTACTACTGTATCTCCAATCTACCCTTTTTCGAGCCTGTCAACACTAAAACATTCATTTTATCTTTAAAGTTACAAACACAACTTGTCATCTTAGATACAACCAACTCTGCACTTGCGCAATTTCCTTAAGTGAAAGCTTGAAACCAAGGCAAGTACAATACAGCCTGTCCAGTACAGACACAAACATACAGAAACTCACACAAAAAATACCATGAGTAATTTTAAAATAGAGAAAAGAAAAAATACAAGCATAAAAGTATGGGAGGGAACGGCAGAAACAAAACAAACCAAAGCATGGTAAGAGCGCCAGAAAACATACAGGGTGAGAGAAGGAGCGAGAAAAGGTTCACAGCACCAGTTTCATTGAGACTGCCAGTCAGCACGTATTGTCCGCCTCTTCTACGCACTTACCCTGACCTTGAGAAAAAAAATAATAGAAAAAGAAGGGTTCTTAAGTAATACATAGGAAGATTAAGATACATAGGAAAAGTAACATTAGGCAATAGCTCCCCAAGAATTTGAAAAAAAGAATTAAACTCTGAAATTCACAATAGAAATTTTAGATATAAATGCCCTTTGGCAAGGAGTGATATATTATATATTTGAGAAGGGTTACAAAATTTACACACAAAATAATAAAAGAAACAAATGTGAAGTTCAAATATGCCCCAAAATTGAATACTTACTTCCTCTCCATTGGATTGCTCAGTTGCCTTCTCTGGGTACACTCCAGCTCGAAGGAAAGATGCTTTCCATGAGTCAACATCATCTTGAGTTTCACAGCTGAGCTCAAGTTGCTTGTAATCCTTTTAACAAGAAACAACACATCAAGAACACAGCTCAAGTTGAATCATCTGGATTTGAACAAACTTATGTTGCTTACCTTGTAAACATTCCTGCCCTCTGGATTAAACAGAGCAAAGGTGTGACGCCTAGACATGAAGCCCTGCTCAACATCTCTCAATTTTAATCCATCGAGAGGTAGCATGTACTTCTTTTCTCTTTCCTAAAAATTAAAACAAAAGTAAAAACACATGAAATTTTGGATAGAATTGAAAACCCAAACCATTTTGCCTTAAATTTGTATTCATGGTCAGTTGCCTCCAACATGCATAGGATTGAAAATCAATACCAACCTCTTCATCCTTGAACCAGGAGATACTTTCTGAAGTGAGGACAAACCAGTAGTCTCGGCTGCCTCCTTTCATAATACCCAAGTTATGAATACACATGTACCCCTTTCGAATGACCTGATTGCCCAACTTGCGGCCTGTCTTGGCTGAATTTTCTGACTGATTCTGAGCACTGGAAAAGCAAAACAATTGATTTTATGATTATGACTCATATTTTTCCTCATTTTCCTGAGTAGAACTGACAAGTTTAACAGTCAGTTAAAAGACATTTAGAGTTAAATATTACACTAAAAACAGTTATACTGCAAAATATATAGAGAGCACATGTTTTCAAATAGTTATATAATACAGTAGAAAATGATAAGATTAAAGAGAAGAAAAGCATTAACAAAACCTCCCACCTCAAAAAATGCACATTAGACCATGCAATTGAAAATGCATTTAAAATCTTATTTAGACAAAATAGATAAGCAGAGCATGAAAGCCATTAATACAATTTTTGAAAGTATGTATGGTTCCAATTTACTACAGTGGTCCTGTGAGTCTTAATTTCCAGATGCATCCAGACAAGGGAGTACCTGATGTCTGTGGTGTTTAGGGTGTCTGAGGCTGCTTTTATCAGATAAGAAGCATAGGCCTCGGGCCTGTGAAATTGAATGAGCTAGATGAAAGTTTTCGAGTGCCAAACGCGACGATCCAACAAATATTCCAGTGTTCTTTTCTACCCCTTCCCCCCACGCCCCCCCCCCCCCACCCCCCAAAAAAATGAATAAATTAAGAAAAGGCAACATTTCCAGCATTTTCTTTTTAAACAAATTAAAACATCATAGCCTATTCTTTGATGAGGACACAATTTATACTGAATTTTAGAAGATCCGAGCCAGTGCCTCAGGAATATTGGTGACAAAATGCTGAAGGGACTCAGGAAAAAAGAATAAGACTTAAACAAAGAAAAAGAGCATATTCAAGTACAGTGCATCCCGCTTAAACCGTAGTCCGCATAAACCGTTTTCCTGCTTAAACCGTTGCGAAACGAAATGCCCGAGTAATCCCTAGCTCTCAAACCGTTTCCCGCTTAAACCGTTGCGATTTTCGGAAAGTCGACCGCAACGGTTTGAGCGTGATGGACTGTAGTACTATTAAGACAAACTATCATTAACGGCTTAGTTTCTGGAAATTTCCTAATTGGGTTACAGATTACTAGTCCTTTTCCCACTATTTTGCACCTGTCCATACTATTTCCCAGCTATTCCCCAATCTTCCAAGTTTTCTCCTGTATTTATCGAAGAGATCATGTTTTCCTACAAATGCCACCACCAAATGACACCTAAGGCATTCCCCTGCCAGGCAGCATCTTTCTGTAATGAATGTGGTGGACAGACCCCACCATTACCCATGTTAAAAGTGTAAACCATATTTTCCATATTTGGAGTGAATGCCTACCCACAACCACAGTGCACAGGAGAGCTAATTACACTGGGTTCTGTGGCTCCAGTTTACTGATTTGAGACTTAGCTCTTCTTCACTTTCTTTTCACTTTTGTCACAGATAGTGCATTACAGAATCACATGAACGACAAGAGGTAAGCCCAACAACAGTGCAATTACAAAAAATTTTCACAAAACAAAAAAAAAATCATACCTCTGCATAATGCTGTTCGAAGAGTTGTCCAAGAGAGCAAAGAGGACACATGAGGCAAATAATCACATAAATTTCTTCAAAGCAAGGATTAATTACAGTCCTATATCACTAAATTTCCAGAGCAAAAAAGCAAAGCTCTGATTAACAGACACAAGAAAGACACACAAAGAAGACCCAAGCTTCCAATAGCTATCACATAAAATTTAAGAATTGTTGGAACAGAAACGATAGAAATGGTTCTTGAAGTAATTAGGGTTAATTTTATAAAGTGGTTGGTCACAATCAATGCCTTATCTTGCTTTTGAAAGATAAACAATGGTTTAAACTGATCAAAAACTTGAATTACGTCATTAATGGAACTAACTTATTGAACCAACTGCTAAAATTATGGTATTGGATACCACAACTTTCCGTGAATACTGTAGCCAAATGCTTAAATTCAATGAGAAGCTAAGTGACAAGAGTGAGAAGAAACATGGAGAGAAATAGACAAAATTGGGCTGAAAGTGATTATAAACTAATGATTTCGATGTTTAGGATAATGAATGAGAAAAAACTCATTATTAGGGCAGAAAATCACTAGTTTTGAAATGCCCACATATTTGAAATTGTCATCAATTCAATTTGAGGTGTAATGAAAGTAGAGAACATACTGACAAACAGGTACTGTAATCGTAGCTTGTGCAATGCATGAATGCATAACATACTACAACAATGTAAATGAAAAAGCACATCTTAAAACCACATGATTTTTTTTTTCTTCATTTTTTGTATTTAGCTTCCTAAAATGTCATCTATTGAAGTTGAATGTGTGCTTGTACAGAAACTACCTTGAGATACACAACAAAAGCAACTGCATTAAGAAGTTTGTGTTGTTGTTATGAGTAATGTCAATGTCCGATGTCGGCGAGTGTCAGACACAAGTCCCAAGGTCCAGACATTAATCAAGCAGCAGTGGTTAGTGTTGACACTACCCGGCTAATGTCCGGATGGTCAGAGGACAGTCGGACATTGATCGGATGACAGTCGTCACTGTCGACACTAAGCACTGAGCGGGTCTCTAGCAGGGCAAAGGGCGGGGGCCTAGGTGACAGCAAATACATTTTTTGTTATTTCATTGATTTTTGAAGGTCAATGACTGTTACACTATAACAAATAACTTGACGTCATTACGCTCAAGATGGAAAGAAAAATTTTGTCAAAGTATAATACAAAAAATGTTTCAAGCATAAAAAATTTAAAATTAATGGTTAACAACTTGTGGAAAGATAACGCTTTTCAATTTCATGAATTTTTTTAAAAAGATAGTAACTGTAAGATGACCTACACGACTGAAACATGATCTGAATGCCGAACAGTGTTGCGGATTTGCCTATCGCAGAAAGGGCCATGGCCCCTGATGAGTAGGCAATCCCGCAACACGGTTCGATTGGGACTACCGACCGACTTACGATGTTCGCCGATTCAGACCTTATACTGACACCTTTGGTTCATATCCCTTTGATAATGTCCGTTTCGGACATTACCCAGACACCCTTGGTGAATTTCCGTTTTGACCGGTTAATGTCCGGAGCATCGACATTATTCAGCCCCTGAGTAATATCCGAACCCTCGGACATTAGCAGGTTACTGTCCGACATTAACCAGCCGCCCGACATTACCCATAACATTGTCAATTTACAGCATTGTCTAGGTTATCAAATAGAAAATAGAATGAGCTCCCACAAATATCTGACAAACCTGTTACACCACATTTAAATTTAAAAAGCATAGGTTGAATAACCGACCTATTAGCTATCATTGTTTTACTTTGATTGGACCTGAATGCATCCAATATTCAAAGATAAATTCTTTAACTGAAACTTCCTAAAACTAAGCAGCCCGCAATCTTTTCCTTTCCAGGCAATAGCTTAAAAATGTAGAAGAAGCAAGAAGGGAAAGTTAAAAGAACACTGCTTAGTACTGAAAGAAACCACACACTATGACCCCAAAGCTAGATAGATATTAGTGATTGTAACTGTCTGAATTTTCACACTTTTAATGTCATTGTAAGGTGGCAAGGCGACTTACTTTGCAAATCCAATGAAGTCTTCATGATTGGTATTCATGTAGGCAAGTTCACACTCTACCAAGAGGATAAGCTGCTCCTTGCATCTCTGCTCTTGGTTGCGAATATAAGTTGTGATGATGCGTTCAGTTTCTTCACGGAGGCGGGGATAGCGGTTCATCTGCAAGAGCATTAGAAAACCTTACATGAGCTGCAGCAAAGTCACCAACAAGCTAATGATACAGGCCTTGGCAATTCTCTTTATAAAAAAGGGACATGCTGACGAGGGAAATCTTAGTAAAAAAATTATTCTCACCTTATCAGTACAAACACGCACAACATTTGACAATTCCTGTACTACAAGATCGACACACTTCAAACTGGGTTCTTTAAGCCTAGAGATTTGTTTTTTGACAATGGCTTCAAAGGCCATATCAGGTGTGAAGAGGCCCACACGAATACCTGCACAGAAATTGATAGCATCACTCCCGATGATAATAGAAAGGGTAAAATAATAACCACAGTTATAGAGGGGCTATTACCATGAATGTTACGGATAGCAAATGCTATTTCACGACGTAATTCTTTTTCGTCAAACTCCATTTTAACAATTTCAAAAGGAAATCGTTCATGAAACAGGCGATTGATTTTAGCACCTCCTGACAGTTCCATTGTGTTGATTTGTGCAGACCCAGACCCTTCAATGGTGCGTTCAAAATCTGATTGCAGCTGCTGAATCATTCTGGAATAATCAAGAGAAACTTCAAAAACCAGAACAGGAAAAGAAGTCCTTTTTTTCTGTTTTGAAATATCAATTTGGATACTGACTGCAACATAGCCTTAGTTTTGATTGCTGGATCATCAGGGCGAAAATGCTTGTACTGTTCCACATCTTTTTCTAAAGCAAGTTGTTGTTTCTGAAAATAATAGAAAAACACAAAAATGATTGGAAGCATAAAAATATAACATGTTTATTACGTGTCAAGAATTGTTTAATAGCCTACCTGCAATTTGTCCCGAAGGCCAGGTAATGTATCCCTAATGTGATTTGTTAGCTGCTGATTCAAAACTCGCTGCAGGTATGGAGTACCCAATCGGTCAGCCATATGCCGATATGCTGGATGACTACGGAAGAAGGAAAAGGGAATGTGGAAACATTTAGAGCAGGTGCAGAGTTTAAAATAAAATTGCTCTCTGAGTGTAAATGACTCACCTTAGGAAGAATTTACGTTCAGCAGCAAGAGCAGCCTTAATATCTTTACGTCCCTCAATATCTTTTTGAGATCGGTTCACAACACCAATGTAACCTCTCCTCAAAGGAAGAAGTTTGTTTTCCAGGATTTCACGAGCATCTGTGCCTTCATCCATGAGGTCAAGTTTGGTGATCACACCAATGGTTCGAATACCTGACATAGAAAACAAATGAGATGAATTCAAAGTTCCCAGTACAAAAGAGAAATTTAATACCTACAAGAAATTTTGCTAATATGAAGCATAGGGCTAATATTTTTACCACATGCATTGGAATATTATAGTACCGTTCAAACACAAACTACTAGGTAAGAATATTAATTATGTTTTAGGAATATAAGCAGCTACTCAATCAAATAAAGAAATAGGTGATTTAATAAACATTCTACCGGCCCATATCCAAAACTATTTTTAAAAAAGTAAAAAGAAAAGAAGAAGAAAAAAGAGAGGGAGAAAGAGAGAGAGTTTGGAAAAAATTAGTAATTAATGGTAATTGCTTAAAATATTTTATTAATTATTATTCCTTTCCTTAAGATGAAAACAATACCTTGAGGATCAACTTCTTTGGACAACTTTAATGCATCACTATTCGCCAAATCTGTATTCGCTGGAGTGATGGCCAATATCAAACTATTATCTTTCTGGATGAATTGGAGAAGCATTGAGCGAATTTGATGTTCAATATCTTTAGGTTGATCACCAATGGGTACTTTTGTCATGCCCGGGAGATCAACTAGTGTTAAGTTAAGAACTAAAAACACAAAGTAGAAAAAGCAACCAAATCAGTGTGTATGCAACAATGAATGCAACTGACTAGCCTACATGCACTGTGGTGACTCTTCCAAAAGCTGCAGAATTCCTGTTAAAAAGTAGGGGGAAAAAAAATCTGACAAAACTACAAGTGGAATGGAAAATTAAAAAGATAACAGAATAACACAAACTATAAAATACCCTGTTGGATAAACATGCAGATATAGAACTACAGTGCACAATGGTTCCATCTACGAAGCTGGCATATTACATTCGAAGACCAGAGAAGAACCATACCATCTGGATCAACCTGCTTAGCAATTTGGAGTGCATCAGAATTAGCGAGGTCAGTGTTTGCTGGAGTCACAGCCAGAATAAGACATGTCTCTTTTGAAATGAACAGAAATAGCATGTCCCTGATCTGCTGCTCAATATCAGCAGGCTGATCACCAACTGGCACTTTGGTGAGGCCAGGAAGATCAATAAGAGTTATGTTCAGCACTGTCAAAAACAAGACACTGTAAAACCTTGACATATCCCTAAAACACTACAAAGTATATCATTAAAGAAATCTTCCTCAGTCTGACTCAAGAACAAAACATGATCTAAAGAATGCAGGTTTTGAAAATAATAAAGTAACATGAATACAATGGCTTCATTGCATCCACTTACCATTGGGAGAATAAACTCTAAGATTGATAGGAACATTTGAGATTCCTTTATTAGAACCAGTCAAGCGGTCTGTTTCTGCCTCAATTTCTCGGCGAACCTCATCAAAATCCACAAATTTCTTCCCTTTGCAATGCAAGAACTCAGCATATTCTGAAACAAAGAGGAGGAAGGATTGGGATAAGTATCACTTTATGGTCTTATCAGACAACTTCCTGCAGCATGCAGCTGCCCAGAGAGAGCATTACTTTGTAGGTCATGAAAATTTTATCTTAATTTCAAAACTGAATAAGAAGCCAAGGCATTTATTTCATAATTTGAGAGGAAAATAAAAGCTTACTCCAAAATGTTATTTAAAAATGAAAATAAAAAAAGAAAGAAAAAACTCATTGACAGAAGGAAAGTGACACTGAATGTTGTAGTTGATCATAAGATAAGATACAGATAAAACCCTCATGACAGTGAAAGAGACATACTCATCTCATACTCTTAATCTAAGATTGACTCACCAGTGTTGGCATTGATAAGCTGAAGAATTAAGGGTCGTCGTGTCACAATACCAGAACCCCGAGGAAGAAAATCTCTGAAAAGGCAAATGTCCACAGTGATCAAATAAAGTGCAAATCAGGCTAATAAAAAAAAATTAAAAGAAAAGAAAAAAAAAGAAAGAAAGAAAGGCTGAGGAATTTGTCTAAATTGATACAGAAATGTTCCCTCCCACACCTCTCCTGAAAGAAAACAAAACTAGTCTTAACAAGTAGATTGTAACGTTCCACATGAAACATTCCCAAAGAACAATTCAAGTGCAATATATTGAATGCAGAATCAAAGGTGGGGAAAGGATTTCCAAACGTGAAGTTCGATAGTGAATATTGCAATAAGAATTGTAAAAATTATAAATTTAGCAGTCCAGAAAGATAAATTGACAATTATAAATCCTACATCAAACATAGATAGAATGCAATGAAGCCTACATTGAATCTCCCATTATGTAAACGGATGAGAGACAACACACCCAAACACCAAGGAATGGACAAACAGAAACCCTATTCTTAGATTCGATAGAGTGTGCTTTAAAATAAAAATTTTAATAATGAACTTTTATTATTAATATTTTCATTTTTTTCTTGTCACAAAATAGTGAAACTTGCTGGTACAGAAGAGCAAGTTCAAAATTAAATCAGCAAGAAAGTCAAAATATTCTCACAACAAGATTTCCCCAGTCAGCAACTATTTTATAGGAAAGCCCCAACTGGTCAACAAAAAAAATATAAATTACACATACTTCATGTGTGAAATTAAAGTAGAGCATAAAAGAAGATCAATAAGTTTTGTGAACCATGCTGTCAAACAAATCAATGAGTGCCACAGGGCCCACAGACCTAGTTTGACAGGTGTGGTTAAGGTCACATCAGTGATATATCTAGGCATTTCTAAATGGACTGTATACATTAAGCCAAGAAAAAGGACAGTGTGGCTCACTTGTAATAACTTTAATACATAACATAGCGTACTGAAACGTAATAACAGGAAATTAAGTGTCATCCTGACCAATGGGTCCTGAATGTTCGATCGTCTTACTTGAACGAGAACAGACAGACAGCATTTTTATTTCACGGACAGTATTTTCAGAGAAACTCGGAAACCAAGTCATATGAGACACGATTGAACATTTAAGGGATACTTACTTGCCAACAAAGTTTTCCAGAACGGATGATTTGCCTGCACTCTGGCCCCCCACAACAGCGATTTGTGGGAGGTCCAGTTGCATATTAACCCCAAGCTGAGTGAAGGCATCTTGAAGTTTGTTGACTATGGGGATGAGTTGCTCCATCCCCACGTTACCTGCCATCGTGACGGACTTTTATTCTCTCTGAAATAGAACCAATACTCGAGTGTCTGTATTTGTCTTCGACAGAGGGGTGGAAAAGTAAGATGGCGGAGAACCCACAATGCACTGCTTCAAGATCGAATATTTAAACACGGCTTCTTTGATTGCTATTTGAGGCAATCGTGATAACAGCAGAAAAGCCGTAAGCCGTGTCAGCGTGTGAGAAAATTGGTTGATCCCGTCGCTTTCGTCCAGCAACTATCATCTTTTAGAAACTCCGACTCTGTGATGAGAAAAGCAACGAAAATAAAAAGCTTACTACAGGAATGATTTTCCTCACTCTCCCTCTCCCTCTCCTCTCGTCTCACGCCCCCCCCTCCTCCCCTCATTCATTTCTCCCTATTTTCCCCCTCTTCCCCGTCAAGGAGAAGAGGAAGAGGGAGCAGAAAGATAAATTTCAAAAGGCATCGTATTTTTCAAAATGTCGGACGTTGACAACTGGATTGAAATAGCGAAACAATGCAAATATTTGCCAGAGAATGATTTAAAGGCAAGTTCATCTCTAAGGTTAATTGTAGTGTTTTACCTATACTGATTTTTGGTGGAATGTTGTATGTCAACGATCGTTTCCCCGCCACCCACCCTTGTTCTTTTAGAGTGTTGTCATAACGTTTCCTTGGTTAATTATGTCTTTGCTTTCAGAAATTGTGTGACCTTGTGAGTGATCTTCTTCTGGAAGAGTCGAATATCCAGCCCGTGTCGACGCCTGTCACGGTTTGCGGTGATATACATGGCCAGGTAAAACCTAACCTATTTTTATTTATTTCGTGTATGTTCATGTAATATTTCAAGTTTTGCTTTATTTAATTTTACCTCTTATTTCAGTTTTATGATCTGGAAGAACTTTTCCGCAACGGTGGACAAGTTCCCGACACCAATTACATCTTTATGGGTGATTTTGTTGATAGAGGTTACTACAGTTTGGAAACATTTACTCGTTTACTTACCTTGAAAGCTAAGTGGCCCGACCGCATTACTTTGTTGAGAGGCAACCATGAGTCCCGTCAAATAACCCAAGTGTATGGGTTTTATGGTGAGCACACATCAATGATTTTCCCTCCACCATAACTGATTTTAAAATCCTGACGGGCATTTTCATCCTGTGTTCTGTTGTTAAATGTCTTTTAATTTTAACAATTTTTCTTTCAGATGAATGTCAAACCAAATATGGAAATGCAAATGCGTGGAGATATTGTTGTCGAGTGTTTGATCTATTGACAATAGCAGCTGTAAGGATATCTGCATTTAAATTCTATATTCATATTTGTCCCTCGTGAATACCACTCTGAATTGTTTTGTTTGTAGCTTATTGATGAGCAGGTGCTCTGTGTACATGGGGGACTGTCTCCAGATATTAGAACTCTCGACCAAATACGAAGCATTGACCGCAATCAAGAAATCCCTCACAAAGGTACTGTCAAGATTTCATGTACTCGCAAGTTCTTTGAGGAGCAGACTTCTGTCACATTTTATATTTTGTTTTCAACTTTTTACTTATTGTTTCTAGGTGCTTTCTGTGATCTTGTATGGTCAGACCCAGAAGATGTTGAAACTTGGAGTGTTAGTCCGAGAGGTGCTGGATGGTTGTTTGGAGCTAAAGTAACTCATGAGTTCATGAAACTCAATAACTTAAACCTCATCTGTAGAGCACATCAACTAGTTCATGAAGGTAAGTTAAGCCAAACTACAAATAAAATCTGAGGCTTGAATATTTCAACTATGCTTCTTTTAAATTACTTGTTTAGGTATAAAGTACACTTTCGACGACAAACTTGTTACTGTGTGGTCGGCTCCGAACTACTGCTATCGTTGCGGAAATGTGGCATCAATTTTGGAATTTAAAAGCACTGATTGCAGAGAAGCCAAAATATTTATTGCTGTTCCTGATTGTGCTAGAGTAATTCCTCCAAGAACCTCAACTCCTTATTTTCTGTGATTTTTGCTGGGCAGGGTGCATTATGCCAACTGCCACAGTATTATTATCATCAACTTACCTGAGTATATGAGTGAATGTTTCTATAAACCCCCCCTTTTTTTTCTCTTTTGCCTTTGAGTGAATGGGTTAACGTTGAACAGTGCAGATTTGTGATTGATTTGTGTGTCGTATCTCTCCAGCTCTTTATCAGTGGAGAATGAAAACTTTTATCAAAACATTTTTAATATTATGAATTATTTTTTCTTAATAGTATTGTGATTGATACTTTTTACTGCCAAGCAAAAGTGTGATGATTCATTGTTAGTTTCAATATCTTTCTAAAGCACATGTTCATGAGTTCAACAAGGACGAGGAGGGAGAAGGCTCTTTTGCTCAGTGATGTAGGCTACTGGTTTGTATTTTCTATGAATGTTTTTGGTGAATGATATGTGTGATAGGTTGGAGACATTACCTTTCAGTTGGAAATGAAGTGATGAGTAAGCATTTGTCTGTGAAATTTGGCCCTTTTCAATTAATGCAGCTCTACACACTCATTGTAAGAAAGATTTTGACAATGCTTTCAGTGGAAAAGTTGTTGATTCAATTTACTGAGAACCATAACTTTTCATAAAGAGCAAAATAAAATCTGCCACCACTTATCATTTCTTGATTGTTCATAATGCACAACCAATACATTAATAATTTCACAGTTATGACTCAAAATTTACAGTACCCTGACATTTTATTGACAATGATTGATTTTGTAAAGAAAAATACAAAGTCGTCAACTATCTCTTACTCACAGAGAAAAAGAAAATAACACAAAATAATAATCTTAATGAGTAATACATTCCCAAAATTATATTCGAGGACTCTGAAATAATTTAAGGTTTGAAGGAATGATTTAAAATAAATGAAGTACAAAAGTCAGTCATTGATTCATTACAAGTTACGAGATAAATTCTAGGTTCAGTCTATCCAGCACCTAATGTAGAACAAAAGTCAGTCATTGATTCATTACAAGTTATGAGATAAATTCTGGGCTCAGTCTATCCAGCACCTATCATTGGGATTAAAAGAATCTCGGAGATGCTGAAACAAAAAGGATTATTGAGAGGGTGAAATTTAAAGCATAGCTGGAAAGACATTAAAAGAGAGAGTCAATCATACCCGAAATTCATTCACAATTGAAGCATCTAGTGCAAGGGCTATAATCATACTTGGAACATTAGTTAATGGTGTTAAATGGAAAGTTCCAATAACAGACCCATTTTTATTCCTAATAAGATCAAACAATTTAATGTCTTCCTCATACCTGAATAAAAACAAAACAAAAGAAGTATAGAAAATGTGGACATATTCACACACATCAAAAGAGGTGCATATGTTACGGGCCGAGCCCGGTGGCCGGGCCGACCTACGTTGGAACGGGCCAAGCCCGGCTGGACCGGAGGTGGTTGGGCCAAGCTGATATGACCTAGCTTGGACCGGGCCAAGGTAGATGAAATCAACTTGGGCCGAGTCCGAATTACAATTGGGTGAGAATAGAAACGACTGCAAATGCACGCGAATGGTACTAAACCCCACCCACCCCCACCCACCCCTACCCCTACCTACCCCTACCCCTACCCACCCCTACCCGCACCCACCCCCACCTACCCCCACCCCTAACCACATCCACCCCCATTCACACCATTCCCTGAAGGGAAGTCCCTATTGTTAGATTTAGCTCTATAGAATTCCGAATAACAATTGGGTGAGAACAAGAATTATTTATTCGTACAGGTTATGCCGGGGTGACATTTCGAATTGCATAGGAGTTTGGAGTGCTCAAAAATGGTCGGTTGCTGGTTTCTATAAAGCTAAATCTAACAATAGGGGCTTCCCTTACAGGGAGTGGTGAGGGTGGGGGTGGGTAGGGGTGGGGGTTGGTGGGGTTGGGTACCATTCGCGTGCATTTGCGGTCGTTTCTGTTCTCACCCAATTGTTATTCGGACTCGGCCCAACAAACTTTGGGCCAAGTTGATTTCACCTAACTTGGCCCGGTCCAAGCTAGGTCATATCAGCTTGGCCCAACCACCTCCGGTTCAACCTAGGTCGGCCCGGCAACCGGGCTCGGCCCGTAACACGTACATTGAACATATTACATACCCATCAAGAGCAGAAAACAGTGGCAATTTCTCTTGCCGATTTAGTTTACTGTATGGTGGGTTAATGTCCATATTCTTCAGGACTCTGACTAGAGTGTCACAAGTGCTAAATTGTGTGAACTTTCGGGCCAGCTCCCCAGTGCTCACATAAGCCTTCTCATCAATGTTGAAAAGGTGTAATGCCTTCCCTTCAATTTCTGCATTTAAGTAGAAAACACAAAAGTAAAGCGTAGGTAATACAAAACTGGAAAAAAATATATAAATAGTTGGACTCCACAATACATACCAACAATTTGCCAAAAATTCACAATAGTAGAGCTACTTGACTGAGGTGAGTTTCGGTTGCCAACACTTTGTGTATATGACTGAGATAAGTTTAGGTTGCCAACACTTTGTACTAAATCTGGGGTAACATTTCGAAAAGAAGAACAAGACAATGAAAGTACAGAGTTATCTGAATCCTCTGAGTCATATAAAGCAGTTTTCTGATGTGGTTTTGTATGGGTTGGAGTAGAATGGGCAGTTTTCTTCCTCCGTGAGACTCTTCTATTTCTGAAATCGTCCTCAGATGAACTGGAAGTTGGTGCATCCATGTCTGAAGCCATGCTAGATTTCCCCTTGCTTATCTCTTCATATCTATCTGAACTACTATTCTCTGATGGATTGAAACGGGATTCAACAGGCTTTGCACAGTTGCTTGTTCTGTCATTAGTCTGCTGCTGACTGACAGCCGATGAGGACCATGTACTGTTTGCTGTTGCTGGCGCCCTCGCACTCAAAAGAGTAGCTGATTGCTGATACAAGTTTTGGTAGTATGCCTGGTATGCCAAGGCAAAAGCCTGCTGCTGTTGCAATTGCTGTTGCAATTGCTGTTGCAATTGCTGTTGCAATTGCTGTTGCAACTGTTGTTGCACTAGCAATGCTGCACTGAACTGCTGAGGAGAAAACTATAACAGGAAAAAAAAAAAAAATGAAATACTTGAAGACGAAGTCAGATAGCTCTAATAAAAGTCTGCAGCATACCTGTGCCATTAATCCCTGAGCAGAATAAGCAGCTAAGGCTGGATTTGCAGCAGGCACTGGATTTGTAGCTAGAGCGGCATTTGCTAAGGCTGGATTCACTAGAGGATTGAAAGGGTTTACCATGTATGGATATGAACCAGCTGTGCTGAAATCACTTGCAGGACTTTGACCTTTCTGAGCCCCAAAGCCTGGTGGTGGCACATGAGATACTGGTGTTGCCTGAGAAACAAAGACAATCATGAAATAGACCATCAAAGCTCATTTTGAACTCCACACATTCAGGTATTTGTAAATTTACCTGTGGATCTGTCATGCAAGAAGGAGTTGGTATGTAAGAAGTTGAATGGGGGTTTTGAGAAGTTTGAGGTACTGGTGTTGCCTGAGAAACAAAGACAATCATGAAATAGACCATCAAAGCTCATTTTGAACTCCACACATTCAGGTATTTGTAAATTTACCTGTGGATCTGTCATGCAAGAAGGAGTTGGTATATAAGAAGTTGAATGGGGGTTTTGAGAAGTTGGGGGCTCTAAGGGGTAACTAGGACATTTTGTTGATGAGGACTGAACATTCTGAGATGCGGAAGAAACTGGGTCCATTTCAGAAATCTCATAACTAGTCGCTTCCTTACTAGTCTCCTCCCTACAACTCTCTTCCTTCCTATTTTCCTCCTCACTAGTCTCTTCCTGACAATCCTCATCACTCTCTACTTGAAGCTCTCCATTAATTTCCTCAATAAATTGTGCAGTTTCAAGGAGGTCATCTTTGAAAGATGCATGACCCTCACCAACCAACACATCATTCAGGTGGACATCTGTCTCTCCGTTAGTGTCAATGAGGAAAAGTTCAAAATAAGGCTCCTGATGGAAGAAAGGAAAAACAAACAAAAACAATTCAAGAAAAGGTATTTCTAAGATTGTTATTTTCTGAAGGGCAGTGAAATTGTTAATGTGTGCTCACCTCTAAATCTAATTTGTGAATTAAACCAATTAGTTCCTTTTCAAGAACAAGATTTAGAAAGGCATAACTAGCTTCTTTAGTAAATCTTTGACAACCAATAGGTGGTTGGATTCCACTCAAACTTGAACGAATGGCCTGTTTTGGCAAAACAGCAAAATCCTTGTGGATAAAACGAAGGTCCTTTCTGGGACATTTAGACACAGTCCCATAATCAACATAAACAACCTGTACACACACACACACACACAAGGCATTACAATTATTCAATGCAGTTTAAATTCAGATAAAGATGAGCATGAATAATAAATTCAGACCTCAACAGGTTCACCAACAGTTTTAATTACAGCTCTATGCCACTCACTGTCATATATAGCTACGCAGCTTTGGCCTTCTTTGATGGTGCAATCAGGCATAACATATTTGGCACCATGGTCATGATAAAAATCTCTAATAAATTAAAGAGCAGTAAGAAACAAGTATTACCTGACAACTTCTCAAATAGCTACAAAATTTAATTTAAAACTGTTACTCACTGTAATTCATCCATTAACTGGTTCAAAGTAATGGTACTTTTCCGTAGCATGATCCAAAACTTTTGTGGGTTATAGACTTCTGCAACCCGAAGCTCAATGTATTGGCCAGGCTCCAAACTAGAAGGGAGAACTGGGGTATGGAACATTTCCCCCGGTCCCATCACTTCCTCGGGGAATAGTCCAAAAAGTTGCTGCTCGTCCTAAAGAACAAGCACATCAATTGATGAAAATGCAATAGAGAAAAGTACAAGCAGATTTGAAATTGAAGTACTTACTAAATCCACTTTTAAACAAGGCATGGTCGACACCTCAGGTTTCTCCCCAGGATACACAAAACATTCCTTGCGAATATAGCGAACACGGATAACTGTATTGTGAATTGATGAAAAAAAGTCCTCCAAACTTTTAAAACCAGGAGCTTCAGCAATTAAAGTTCTACCATAGTATTCCTAGAAAATATACAGGGGTCAGAAATGAATGACACAGCAAGCACTGCAAAATTCTTGATTGTAAGGTCACCTCATACAACTGGGCAAGTTGTTCTCCCCGAATGCCAGATGTGTACCTCTCCACAATATCAAAAACTTTTTTCTTGACTGACTGTGGCACCGTAATGACTGTAAAATAAAGGAAAAAATTTGTAAATCAATTAAGTAATCAATAAATGTTAAGAAAAACAACTGACATTGCTTTTGTCATTGCATATTGCATTTCTAGATTTATGAAGGTTGAACTTCATTACCTGGATTTGTGTCACAGCACTCAGAAACAGATACATTATTTGAAACATCAAATAGCATCCAATCACCACTCTTTACCCTTTTGCAAACAAAAACATCTGGCAGATCACGAGCCATCTGAATTAAACTATCAAAGCCAAGCTCATTCCAATTCAAGTTTACACCAAATAGCTCCTGTTTGGGACAAAACATTACAATAGAGGTTTAAATAACAAGAAAAACCACAAAAAGCTTTGACATACACATACAGATGAATTAATGAATGTTTGGTCAGATGCAGAAGCTGAACTAAAATTATCTAAGTACCTCATATTTTTCAGGTAGTAAACATGCCCATAATCCTGATGGGTATGATTTAATAAGATTTTTGAGATTATGCTTCACAGTTTCATTAACTTTGCTAGAGGAATCAATGTAATTATCTAAAGTAGATACAACATCAGGACTTGATGGCTTGACCTCAACAGGATAATTATCATTGGGGTCGTGAAATCTAAAGAAAATAAAAGGAAGAAAAAAGTGTTACAGTTCCAGAATACATTACTATGAATCATGATAGTACCTTTCATAAAAACTGTCGTCTGACTCATCAGAGCTCTCTTGGCCGCCAGGCAAAATTCTATGTTGCAATGTGTCATCTGAGACAAAAACAAGAGAAAGAAAAACAATATTTTTAATTCTTTAAACTAGGAATAAAATGTCAAGTTCAATGTTAAGAAAATTTACAGAAGTCTTTCCATTTTGAGAGAACTTTATTCTCAACCCAGAACACAATGGTATGGTTAGCACTTCCACCAAGAAATCCCGCTCTCTTACACTACTCCCTGAGCAAAACCTTCAAGGACTACTGGATGTGAAAAATGTAACAAAAACTACGCTACACTCAAACCATAACTATAACTGAATTTTGGCCCCTTTGAAGGTGGGAAATCTTTGATGATGAAGCAGACATAGAGAAACGGGCGACATAGACGGTTAAAACTACTACAGCCAGTTGGAAAAAAGTACCTTCAGGTGGTGACTGCTTCTGCCACTCTTTAATAAAGGTTTCCCCAGACCAACCTGCTGGGTTCGGCAGGGAAGGTGATGCCATAGAGCTGGACTCTTCCTTGACTGCCTTTACTTGTGGAAAGTTATCTTCAACTGTGCAAGAGGATGGTGGTGGTGCTGGGGAGGGTATGTTCACTGGGTTTGACCAGGTTGTAGCGCCTAAATCCCTTGCCCTTGCTTGTTCTTTAACTTCTCTGACTTTCTGAAAATGCTCTTCTATAGTGTGAGATGGGTATGAATTCTCTCTGTACCTACTTTGCTCAGAGATTTTGGGACTGCTATATCCTCCATAGGATCCACTGCCTGATCCGTGAGAGCCGTTACCACTAGCCTGGACTCCACTGTCTCTTCCATAATATCTATTGCCTCCTCCATAGGATCCTTTGCCTCTTCCACTAAATCTAGGGGCATAGAATCCTCCCCCACCTGATCCATAAGGCTTGCTATAACTTCCATAATAGCTGCTGGTAGGTCGTCTGATAGAGTTGGATAAAACATTGAACTTGAGTAGAATGCTGGGACAGAAGTACCATTTCCTGTAATAGCAGCAATAGCCTACCTCTTCTTCTTGCTGGATTTCTGCAAAGCCACAAGACGCTGGATGTGTGCGGTATCTTTGGTGCTCACAGCTTTCACTTCACCCGAGGACAGAACCTGATAAAGAAAGCAAAACCGTTACCCACTGACTGTCGCTGACATACAAGATGCCCCACACTTCGTACTCAGTGAACATACCGTGACTGTATCAGGCATTGATTGCAGAAAAGCCAGGAAGCTTCTATAACCCAGAGCTGAGTAAGGGCACTCATGGCCCTCAGTCAGACGATAGTCTCTCTGCAAATCGTGCACGGTCAACCGGTTCTGAGTTGATATGAGAAGACTCCGCAAAACAATTTTGATTGTGTCGAGGTCCATGATCCTGTTTGCTTGTGTCAGTGAAAAGGGACAGAAAGAATAGGTTAGGCAACAGGTTTGTCAGGTTACCAAGCAAACAAGGGCTGCATAGGTGACCTATTGAACAAACTTACGCGACTTCCGACTTCGGAAAATTCTCAAAAGTTTTGACAGTCTCACACACACTCAAAAAAAAAAAAAAAAAAAAAAAAAAAAAAAAAATTGTCACAGCATAATATGTCACCAGGGAATGCCCTCCGTATTTAGAACCCTAACCCTACACTACAATAGTCCATATGTTGATGAAGATGAAAGTACCAACTAAGGCGACCCAAAACTGTGCAGTGCTGCAGGCTTTCTGTTCTATCAGTAACTCGACAATTTTATATTGAAAAAAAGTTTGCCACACTCTTAAAATTAATTTGTTTTACTTCTATTTTATAAACAAAATTTAATCATTAAATTGTGTTAAAAATCGACACTGTTTCACAGTTTCCTACCCTCCGCCGCTAACCGCTACCCCCTCCCCCTTCATTTGTTTTTTGTTTTTGTTTATGGTGTATGGTGTATACAACACACAAAATCATTGGACCCGCTGACACTGTGACGAAGTCGAATTTCTACTGTTTTAAGGAATTTTGTATAGTGTTTTACTCGCAGTATGGCTTCTTTATCAAAATCTGGGTATGACACACACGATGACGGCCCCGGTTTCGTCGGAATTAGGTTCTGCCAAGAATGGTAAGTGAAGTTTAGGTTATGTCGTTTATATTGGCTTCTGCAAATTAGTTCCTCTTCTTTCCATCTCTTATAGCAATAATATGCTCTACCCCAAAGAAGACAAAGAAAACAAGGTGCTATTGTATGCGGTGAGTTTTGTATTTTTTATGAAGGGATTGTGGCTAATCAGTGCTGATTTCTAGAAGAATTTTACTTTTGTTTCTTTAGTGTCGAAATTGTGATTATAAGCAGCTTGCTGACAGCAACTGTATTTATGTTAACAAAATTATGCACGAAATTGAGTAAGTCTCCCTTCCTGCAGATGTAAATGTTAAGACTCCCATGGGTTAAAACATCGTCCATTAAAATTGTCTCTACTCTGCTTGCAGCGAACTCACTCACATAGTAGCTGACGTTATTTCGGATCCCACTCTTCCTAGAACAGAAGAGCATCCTTGCCCGAAATGCAATCACAGAGAAGCTGTGTTTTTCCAGGCTCAAACTCGACGTGCTGAGGTATGCTGTTTGTCAGTACATTTCTTTGGTTTAAACATGAACTTCATGTAGTTTCTTATGAAATTGTTAATCTTTTCCCGAACAGGAGGAGATGAGGCTGTACTATGTGTGTACCAATCAGCACTGCACACATCGTTGGACAGAGTAGAATTGAAGTACAAAATATAATGCATCTCTAGAATGTAGATAGGAAGGCGTCAATGCAAAAAAAAAAATTATTATGTGAAAGAAAAAAGACAGAAGTCTGATTTATTATTTAATAAATAAAACTTGCCAAAACATAGTATATAAAAATTAACCTTGAAGTGTGGATCATAAATAGATGAGCATGGAGTGTTTAGTAAATTAAAATAATCTAATCCAACAAGCTTCCATTAAGGTGTAAGACAAAATCACTCCATATATAGTGGCCAGCTCACAGTGCCACGTTCAACCCCGAACATTCTACCTAGACTAGAACCCAACTCAGGAGTCACGGGAAGTCAGTTCCAATCCTCAGTTGACAGCAACATGTCCGCCGTGGCACACGAGAGGCAGTCGGATGGGCACGGGCACGTCCTCAGCATCAGCATCGTCTCCGGACGAGACGGCCCCGTCCTCGGACAGGGTGGACGACGAGGAGTCGGACGAGCACGGCGACCAGTTGTACCTCGGGGAGAGGGCCGGGGCCGGGGGCGGGGTGGGCGCTGGCGCGGGAGCCGGAGCTGCTGGGAGACCACACCGGGGGCTGCGGGGGCCTTCCGGGGTGCTAGAGGCGCCGGCGCCATCCGAACCGCTGGACCCTGACCCGGACCCGGCCGAGCCGAAAGCTTTGTGGCAGCACGACCGCACCATCTTCATGGCGCCATAGCCTGGAGCAGAAACCGTGACATTGCGAGCCAGGGTTCCGAGCAGCCGTCTGATTCAGAAAATCACTCTCGCACAGCCACGGCCATCCTTGTCCCACCTAAGGTGGTGCCCGGCGTAGGGGATGGCAGGGCCTCACGAGTGCAACAAGGACGGAGGAGCGAGAGCGACCTTCGGAATCGGATGGCAGGTGGAGAAAGGGGGGGGGGGGGGACGAGTAGAGGGGAATTGCCACCCTGCATTACTTGGGTCTTGGGGGTCTTGGCCAGTTAGCCCAAATTCCTACGTTCCTAAAATTCTATCAAAATTTCCAAAAATCTATGGGTGATTTTGATGGCCATAAACCCCCATCTCCATCCTGAACAGATGAGATCTTCGCTCTTTAACGACGCAAAACCAACTCTAACAGTCACATGTCAATCCATGATTGCCAGAGAAAGCCATTTCGGACGCAAATTTAAATTCAACTTGGCGCACTTAGGCTTCAAATCTGATGATTTTCAGAAATTTTGATTTTGGGAACTCAGACTTTCAGATTTTAGGTTTTTCGGAACCGGAACATAGGAACCAAGGACTTCTGGCTAACTGGATAGCACCTTCTACTTCATGCAATTAAAGTATTCACCCCCATCATCCCACACTCGCTCCCCCACCCCCTCAAAAAAAAAAAAAAAAAAAAAAAAATCCAGAAAATTACTGAGGGGTATGGGGGAACTTAAATCATTTGATGACGAAAATTGAGAACTGCTTCCCACTCGGAGAGAGCAGGAGAGGAGCACGCGCGGGCCACGTACTTTCTTACCTCTACGACCACAGTAGCGACACTGCACGGAGCCGCCGCGCTGACGGGCGCCCCGCCGCGACCAGGACCGCCCGCGCTTGTCCGGCGTCGACGGCGACCGGGAGCGCCTCCCTCGCGACCGGCGCCTTCGTCGCCGAGCGTCATCGTCGTCGTCTTCGTCATCCTCCTCGCTGTCGCCGCTACAGCTGCTTCCGTCACCGTCCGACCCGGAGCCCGACGACGACGGCGAGCTGCTGTCCTCCGAGGAGCTGCCGACGAGGACAACGCATCGTGATGGTTGGCGACAAGCAGTGCATCGTTAATGAAACACACTGGGAGACCATAAGTGCGTGAGTGGAAATTCATACACCTACAAGTGTGCGACATTCCCACACCTACAAGTACTGCAGGCGATGACATTCACACACCAACAAGAGTACAACATGAACACACCTAAAAGTGTGCAACATGCACGCACCTGCAACAGTTCGACATGCACACACCTGCAACAGTTCGACATGCACACACCTACAGGTGTGCGAAATGCACACACCTACAGGCGTGCGACATGCACACTCCTACAAGTGTGCGACATGCACACACTAGATTCCTGCCGACTGATTCCGCTGCCGGCACTCGTCGCTCTCTCCCTCTCGCTCTCGAGGAGGCTACCGAGGGGTGCGAGAATGCTGAATTCTGCCTCTCTCGCACTCGAGGAGAGCGCCGCGCCGACGAGTGCCCGCAGCCGGCAGCGGAATCGCTCGGCTGGAGCACGGTCAGCCGACTGATTCAGAAGATCGCTCTCATACCTCCGTCCTTGTTGCACTAACAGCGGTGCCCTATGCTGGCCATGGTAGTGCTCCATGAGTGCGACGAGGACAGAGGTATGAAAGCGATCTTCGGAATCGCTCGGCAGGGTGCCCTAGACGTACTACCTACCCGCTGCTAGATCGCGATCCTGGACTGCTCGAGGCCGAGGGGGTGGTGACCATGGACGTGTCGGTGGTGTCCGTCCAGGAGGAGTCGGACTCGGCAGAGCCGGCCGACAAGCGGCGCCCGGGCCTCCAGGTCGAGACACTGACGCTGACCTGGTTGTGTGGGACGGGTTGTGCCGGAGCTGCGGGCGCTTGCGGCGACGCGCGGGCGCGGGTACCTGCGCAGGTGAATTTGGGCTAAATCTTGACAGATCCACAAGAGCGCTGTCTCCTCGTCCTGTCTCTTGTGTGCACCTATATACGGCGCACCCAATGGGTGCGAGAGAGACAGCAGACTGATTCCCGATCCCGCACCGCGTTCAAGGTGGAGTCGAGAGGCGAGAGGCCTCCCACTCACGAGTGCGACAGAGAGGGAGGCAGTCGCCGTCTCTGTCGCACACATGTAAAAGGGGCTTGTTACCCCGCTCCTTGCCACGCTCCGCGGAATTTGATGAGCGCCCTTCTGAAATCAGTCTGTAGGAAAGAGACTCTGATGAGAGCAAGGACGACTGCAGGGCTCACTGTAAAAAAATTCACTGTAGGGTAGGAAAACAACCCTTTCAGTGACAACCGTGTTGTTGACACACACAGTGATGCTGTTCGAGAACAACAAAGTTGTCAAGGAAGAGGCATGTTTCTTATCATTCAAAACAGGAAATTTATTGTTCCAGAACAACTTTTGCTGTTCCTGCACAACTTCTGCTGTTCGTGTACAACTTATGCTGTTTCTGCACAGCTATTGCTGTTCCTCTACAACTTTTACTGTTACCGGACAACTTATTGCGCTGTTGACGGACAACAATACTTGTTTATTGCATGGCAATGTTGTTGTGCAACAAAACTAGTCACATGACAGCAACTTTGCTGTTAATTTACAGAATTTTTATTTTTCAGTGCGGGGGCACACGGCGATGACATGACACCGAGAGGCTGGGGCTGGGCAACTCGACTCACCAGTTCTTCGTTTACGTCCTCGACGGATCGGTGTAGCACCACCATGTCTCGGGGAGGGCATCTCTGCTGGTGACGATGAACGGCCGAGGTTGGACTCTAGGGCTAAAAGTTTCACGCGATCAGCGAGCCAAAGCAAGTTCGAAAGCTATACGCGAAGCCTGCGAAGCGACACACATCAGCGATCCGTTGGCGTTTTCTTCGACATTTCGACATGAAACACTGGACGGTGGGGACAGGAAACGGGCTAATGTTCACTGTTTGAACTCACCGTTCACAAGCGACCTTTCTCTTGCCTTTAGCCGCTTTCTTTAGCCGTACTGGAGCAGGTGGAGAGGAGAGCAACTGATTTGACGTTCATGTCTGCTTCGCCAACGTAAATAAGCACTAGTTCGCCAACTGCACGCGTGAATAATGGACGATTGAATCAATGGATTGAGTTAAATTTTCGTGTGATGTTCTAGCTTCTGCTGCTTGTCATCTGTTCCTTCTCAAAAAAAGTTAAATTTACCATTTTCTCGTTTCTGGCAAGGAAAAGTTGAATTACAAACTTGCCCTCTTCCAATTAAAATACGAGGTTTACAATTCCGTTTACACTGTCAAGAACTTGAAACTTTAAATGTGACGTCTAGCCAACATTAGAAAACAACTCTCCTCCACAGAAGTAATTTATTACAAGAAATGGTCTGGAGCGTTTGAAGTAGGCAGTTTGCACAAGATATAGTTTTTATAATAATTATTATCTATCTTCTTTCAGTAGCTATCTAAAATAAATTGATAAACTGTCGTCAGATATTCTCCAGCGCCTGTTATTTTGCCTAAACTGGTGTCTTTCCGTGCTGGTGGGGTGCGGCGGCGCAACGGCGCAACGCAGGCGCAGAGTAAGGGGAATAACGGAGGGATCAGTAGACGCGACTTTGGTCAACAGTCAAGTGCCATCCATCCAACCGTATACGATCTCGGTCGCGTCGAAGTGTAAACTGAGGCTGCTTGGTTGATCTCGCTTGCCCAACTATGTCTCATTCTCGCCCTTTGCCCCCTTATTTGGAGCGCCCGCGAGCTAGGGGTGCTTTCGATCTAGTGCCTAGGGTCTCCCCATCTGCTGCGGCTAGCCTATCGCGTTCTTCGCAGAGTTCCAGCTCTTCTGGAGGACTTCAGGGCCAGGGCCAGTACATTCTCGGTGGGGGAGCCTCAGTGGCAATCACCCGAGTGGAGCAAGAGAGGTTGAACGAACTAGCCATTGCTCAGTTCAAGGAAAAGGAGAGACTGGTAATTCACTGATCTGGACTTGGGGATGGGGACCAATATTGTTCTCTAACCTATGCCGATATTGTTTCAATGTTTGTTCTGTTGTAGAAAAAACTAAAAAAGTTGGAGGAAAAAATTGCTCGGTATACCCACCTGAATATTGATCGAGGCTACACCCTGGATCAGGATGCTGCATCGTCATCCTTGTCAACTATAAGACAATGTCAGAGTCAGACGTACAATGAAGCAGTTGAATCTTATAAAATGAATCAGTTGGAGGTGAAAGCATCTGCCGTGATAAAGGCTTTTAGATGAGATACTGAATGCTCTTTGTGTTTAAGGCTTGTTCGTTGTTTTCACATGTTTATAAGTGTAACTCACCTATTGCAGCATGAGTCTGAAGAGGCTCAAAGACAAGCGGAAAAGCTGAAGGAAAAAGTAAAGAAGTATTCGTATTTGAATACAACTCCAGGAAGGAGACTGAATTCAAATGCATCAGTTCATCCAAATGAAGAATCGGAGGCAAGTAATTTTGTTTTCATCTTTCTTGTGACAGACCATCTTACATGATCTTACTTATCTGCTTTTATAGTCTCTCTTAAATTGGACGTTGAACTTTGTAACTTTTGAACCTTTTCTATTCCAGCATGATGCTCAAAACTCGTCTTTGCTTGAGCACTCGGAGCCACTTGATAATGGTGAGATATTGCAGCAAATTATTTTATTCTTTTATTCATGGTGGTTTGATTCCGACAACTTAGTGTTTCTGTATTGCAGACAGGGCAATGAAGGAAATGAGGAGAAGGCTTCAAGATTCATATAACTCATCCCTTAAGCGTAGTGCTCAAGGTAACTCTGAAATTTAAGAGTAGAAATCTTTTTCAATTCAATATGAAATTGTTGATATTTAACTTAGAATTTAAGTACAGTATTCCTTAATTTCTTCATTTCAAAACTATATCCTGTGATTTTAAGAATGCTTTTATTGTTTCAATTGGAAACTAAATCTTGTGATTCAAATAAATATATTTTTGCAATTATCATTTAAGCTTCAAGTGTGAGACTGTGACCACATGTGTTGTAAAGGAATGATAATGATCAGCAAATTAACATGATCAAAAATTAGAATTTAATATGGGATAACAAAAAACAATGTGAAACATCAAAGAAGGTGCTGGAAATGGAATGTACATACAAACTCATCAAAAAGAGAAGAGATATTACTTCTAAATATTACTGGTTGGTAGAAAAAAGATTCTTATGATGATTTAAATGTCAGGCACTTAAAATTGATTGAGTGATTAGATGATTTGATGATCCAAGTTTAACTTAGTAAAGTAAGCTTCAAAAATGTTAATGAGAAAAAACATAAAAAGCTATGAGATGGATAACTCTTATAACATCCACGGCTGGGTCTGTTAGTGCAAAATGACCTACTGTAAAGGGAACAGGCCAAGACAAATTTTCAGCTTCTTCTTGGTGTATGTATTTACTACTACTTCCCACAACCTCCACCGGGGCAGCCCCTCTTTTGAGGGCGGTATCCACCTGAACTACCAGAGCCCATTAGAGGGTTGTATTCTTTAAAAAGAAAGTACAAGGATTCAAATTAGGAGAGGCATAAGTCTGCCAAAATGTTTACAAAAATCAGTGTGACAAATGTGCGTTAAGTACTGCATACCTGGTCGAAAGCTTGAAGACTTCTTCTTGCTTGGCCCAGGTAGGGACTCTGTATTACTGGAGTTCTGCTGATTTCCAAGTCTCTGTCCGCCAGAGCCAGTTTGGCGTGCAATCCACTCTTCTCGCTTTTGCTCCTCCAGCTATAATTGATGTACAGCAAACACACACATGAGGGCACAAAGAAGTTCCCTGAGAATAAAAAGATTTGAAGTCAGCACTTTACCTCTTTGGCTCTTTCAGCCTTGACCTTAGCCATGCGATCATGCTCTTCTTGCATTCGAAGTCTAGCAGCCATTATGGCCTCTTGTCTTGCTCGAAATAGGTCTGGATCTACGGAACGAAAAAATGTATTTATTTGTTTGTGTTCTGAAGCTGATGGGTGAAATTCACATATTGTTGAATGGTGCACCACTTACTCTTGTGCACCTTGGCTGCATATTCGTCTTCATCCCGCTGCTTTCTCCATTTTTCGTAATGAGGTTTCACCTTGCTCCATATGTAAATTGCCAAGATTAAAGTACCCAGCATATACCAACCATATGTAGAGTAGATGTCTTCAACTGCAATGTAAAGTCAGAATAGTGCAGCAGTCATGATATACAGCAATCGAAACAGCACAATATTTATTACTGAATTTCATGGAAATCTAACCAAACATGATTGCCTCGGATATTAGAGCAGGTGTAGGCTGCTCGAGAGTTTCGGGATGCGGAGATTTCGATTCTTCCATGATAACTGATGAGTGAAGAACTTCTAAATTGGCCAAACACACTAAAAACAACACATCTCAGGCTTTGTTGACATGTATAAGTGAGGTTAGGACGTTGTCATCTTCTGCCACCGCCGTCCAGAACTCAGGATAATAGACCAATACTTCAGTGCAACATTAGAAAATTTCATTTAAATGAATAAAAGCAATGGTAGCATTTGAATATTGGCGATCAATCAAAATATTAATATGTGTTTTATTTTGAAGTACACTCCTCACATGTCGATGGCTAATCTGCGAAACTATGAGTTGCACTTTAGAAAATTTCTGCTCCCAGGTTGGTACAGGTGTAATAACCAAAAGTTCGTTACCAATTTGAAAGTCCATGTTGGAATTTTTAGCGCCGAACGATGTCTAAGTTTATTCTTCTGACTTTATAACTATTTAATGTCTATTTACATGTCATAACGTACATCTGTTTATTGCCTTGACGAAGCATCGATCCACAAACATGAAGCCAGTGTAAGTTTCAATTTGTGAAGTATTCTGCAGAATTGGAAATGTCGAAAGCTACAGGCCTCAACAAACATTGTAAAAGTTTACCTCCGGACATTGCGTGAAGTGGAATTCTCTCAAATTCCTTTCTCAAATCTTTTATACGAATCCCGAACCGTATTACTTCGTTATGTTCTATTACGGCTGAAGAAATCAGTCTTGGACCGAATTTCTAAGTTGCATCAGCCTTGCATTTTTCTAAGAGGTTTTATGTCCAATTTATTTGCATATTTGTCTCAATGTCAGTTGGCAATAAATTGTAAACTGCTTATTAAGTTCCAAGTTTTATCACATTTGTCTGAAGTTGACCTTCAACTTTCGCAGGCGACCAAGAAATCTTCCAAAGAAGACTCCTTCGAAGCCCAAAAGCACATCAAAAGATCCAGTCCAAGTGTTTTGCCGACTTCGGCCTATGCAAAATGATTCTGACCAAACATGTATGACTATAATATCTCCACAGTCAATCCAAGTTTCACCCCCTGACACGTCAGCTAATTACAGGGCTGGTTCTGCCAAAGATGTTATATTTTCTTTTAAGAAAGTATTTGATGAAACTGTTGGTCAAAAAGAGATTTTTGAAACTGTCGGACTACCCTTAGTCAAATCTCTTTTAGATGGACGCAATGGTCTTTTGTTTGCTTATGGAGTCACGGGAAGCGGAAAAACTTATACCATGAATGGAGGGCCTCAGGATGGTGGTATAATGCCACGGTGCTTGGATGTTTTGTTTAACAGTATTGCTCATTATCAGGTATTTGATTGTGTTTTTGTCGTAATTATTGCTTTTAACTTTATTTCACTCTTGAAATATTTTCACCTCTTTTCAACCTTTTATTCATTTCTAGGCAAAAAAGTATACCTTCAAAGCAGATAGAATGAATGGGTTTGAGATCCAGAGTGATGTCGATGCTCTTCAAGAACGGCAACAAGAACTCATGAGAAATCTTGAATCAAGACCACCTAAAACACCAAGAAAGTAAGAATAAATTGGAGAAAGGTTGTTATCAAAATTTTAATGTAATATATTTCAATATCACAATATCTTTCTACAGGAACTCGGACCCAGAATTATTTTGTCGAACACCAGATACAACTCAGCTTGAGATCCCCTGTGAAGACAACTCGTTTGCTGTGTTTGTGACATATGTAGAAATATACAACAACAGTGTGTATGATCTTTTGGAAGATGTGCCAGATGACTTTATGCGCCAGAGGTAAGTTCTTAACTTTGACAAAAGGCCAAGCTTGTGAGAGTTATTTATATCTTACCTTTTTGTATTATCACAGGCAGGCTAAAATTTTGAGAGAAGATGCTCTAAAGAATATGTATGTACATGGGGTAACAGAAGTTGAGGTGAAATCTCCTGAGGAGGCTTTTGAGGCATTCTACAAAGGTCAAAAGAAGAAAAGAGTTGCCAATACCATGCTAAATTCTGAATCCAGCCGCAGTCATTCAGTTTTCTCCATACGTCTTGTTCAGGTATGTTCTTTTTGGTTGACTTTTCACTCCAAAAGTTTGTATTAAACCTGTGTTTCTCAAAGTGAGAACTTGATTTATTTTTCAGGCACCATTAGACTATCATGGTGAGAATGTTGTGCAAGAAAAGGGTGGAATGCTCATAAGTCAGCTCTCCCTTGTTGATTTAGCTGGATGTGAAAGAACAAGCCGCACCAAAAATAGTGGGCAACGCCTCAGAGAAGCAGGTATTTCTTTCATAAGTACAATTATTATTTTCTGTGTGTTTTTTTTTTTGTTTGAAATCTGACAAATTCTGTTCACATGTGTTTGAATTTGCATGTCAAAGGCAACATCAACAATTCCTTGATGAGTTTACGTTCCTGTCTGGAAATTTTGCGTGAGAATCAGCTAACTGGCGCCAATAAAATGGTACCATACAGAGACTCAAAGCTCACTCTTCTCTTCAAAAGTTACTTGGATGGTGAGGGTGAAGTTAGCATGATTGTGTGTGCTAATCCTAGTGCTGAAGATTATGATGAAACTCTGGTATTTATCTAATCTCATATTGTGTGTGAAAAATTGTGCATCTCAAAAGATTAAAAATCATGCTTTTCTCTTGTGCTTTAGCAAGTCATGAAATTTGCTGAGATGAGCCAAGAGGTTCAAATTGCTAGGCCAGTACCTGTTCGTTTGGACCTAGGCTTCACTCCAGGAAGAAGGAAGGCAAACCAGGTATTTTTTTTTTTTTTTTTTAAATTGATTAATTATTTTGTTACCAGTTATTGGGTTTAGCTTGTTGTAAAGACTAGACAAGCACCTATCAGTATGCCAAAATGTTTCATCTACCTACAGGTGTTCCGCACTGCAATTCGTCAGCTAGAAGAGGAAGGTATCAATGAAAATATCCCTATTGATGTTGATATTGTTTACAGGTATATCTCAAAGTTCATGCTAGGCAACTAAACCCTAAATCTTAAATTAACTTAAAACTTTTGAATAACAAAGAAACTGTGCCATTCCATTTTTAGTCTTTCTTCAGATTTTCCCTCCATGGATATACTTGGGCCAGAAGGTGGTAAAGTTTTGACAGAACTTAAAGCTTTTCTTCAAGAGAGGATGAAGCAAAGAACCTTGCTAGGAAAAGATCTTCTGTTGAGGCAAGAGCAATTCAGAGCACACCTGGCTAAAGTTGAGCAAGAAAATATCCTTGTGAAACAAGAAAGTTATACTTTGCAAGCTCAAGTAGATGAGGAGCGAAGGAAAGTAAGTGAATTGGATTTTAGCCTACCATGAAGTTCCTTCCCTCATTGCAATCATGAAATGGGTGCTAATTTATTGATACCTTTAAAAATTTTCAGATGCACAGTTTTACAACAAAACTAGGCTCTGTCACCCATCAAAATTCAACTCTTCAAAGGCGATGTGAAGAACAAGAACAGCGGATCAGTATTCTCCAGCAAGAAAAGGCAGACCTAGAAATGGCTTTATCTCAAAGTGCCATTGATAGACAGAAAGTGAAAACCAAATACAATGCAAAGGTGCAACTGGAAAAAGAAAAGAAATGTCAGGAACTGGAAAGGAAACTAGAGAAGCGCAGTCAAATGCTACGGGTTAGTAGTATTTGAAAGTACAGTATTGTGGAAACTAAAGAGGTTGCTCTTTTGTGAAAGTAGATGATGCAGTATGCAAACTAAATTTAACAAAGCTTTTCATGCTCTTTTACAGAACCAGGTACGTGAGAGGGATGAGATGATACGTCGGGTTAAGCAAGCTGTCAAGGAAGATATTCCCCCTTCTACTACTTCCTCCACTTCGAGCATTGTCAATGTTACCTCAAAGTCGGATGGTGGCACCACCCAATCTTCCAGTGCTTTGCTTAAAACTCCAAGTGCTGATTCCAGAAGGGTGAGTCCTTGATACTTTTAACATTCGAATGCTAAAATTTCCATTTGTAATCCTTGATTCAATCAATATGTCTATTACTGTGACTCAGATGGGTATGGCCCTGAGAAACCCCCGTCATCGCAGATCCCGGTCTGAGGAAGGAAGAGGTAGGTGGCTCGATCATTGTCCTGCCACCCCAGTCCCCCTTAGCACTGTGTTCCAGCCCAACATGAAGAAACGGAAGTCTGTCACAAAGCTAACTGATGTGAAAGACATTACAAAAGGGACTGAGCGATACTGTTTAACCACTCAAGAGCAGGATACCGACGGGGAGCTAGAAACTCGACTTTACAAGGTATTTCATTCATACTTCCAAGAATAAATCAAATATTTTATATCTCATTCATTTTTCAATTACAATCTATTTAAATTTTGAATTCTTTGTTTTAGGGTGATGTTGTACCAACATGCAGTGGGGGAGCTCAGGTGATCTTCAGTGATGTTGAGCTGCTGAAACAGTCCTCTCCTACTGGCAATGCTGCTGGTCCTGTCACTCGTAAGAGGAGTGCTCATATGTCTGGGGTTGATGTAGCAGAACGATGTCTCACTGCTGTTGAAGGTCATGGAAAGAGGCCTTATATTGCTCCCAAACCATAAAGGTTCATGTGGCTTGGGTTCAGTGTCACCAAAAATCTAATCTTTATGATTTATTGTAAAATTGCTGTAGGATTAGCTCTTTGGTGAAATTGAACTTTAAAAAAAAAAAAATTAAAACTACCATTTATGTGTATGTTTTTTTTCTTTTGAAGTGCAAGAATGTTGACTTATAAATTTGCTTAGCCATAAGTATTTATAATATATACTAACTTATATAATACTATTGTTCACCAGCTGTTTGCTTGAGGTCAGTTAACGTTACAATACTTTTTGAATCAAACAATTTTTGTTTCTTTTTTAATTTCTTCTCATTTTGTTGATTGACCATATTTTAGGTGGGTTTTCTGTGTGTGAAAAGTAGTCCTCTTTGAAGAAGTGGTTGTGGTATATTTTATAATGCTTTCTGTATCCACGTGTCTTAAGGACATATGCAATTAATCAATTCTTACTTTAGACTTTGTAAATATAATACTTTAGTCACTGTGATCAAGCATGCTATGGCTGTACCTCTGTCTTAAACTGAGGTGTGTGATGTAGCCAAAATTTTAAATAGTTTCATTAATACAAACAAATTCCTTTTTTTTATTTACTTGTTCTTATTCTCTCTGTGCCCAAATCACCCACCAGGTTTTGAATTGGCAGAGGGCTACTGTCACCTGGAACTGGCTGATGTCTGATTGCCCTCCTTTTTAAGTCAAGTACAGGCAGCCCTTCTCAGTGTTGCCTGAAAGTCATGCAAAAAAACGCCCAATACACCTGTGCGTAACGGGACTGCATCTCCGCCTGCCCACTACAGGCAACATTTGTGCACGAGCGCAGGGGCCCTTCTTACTGTAAGGGTTGCCTACTGCTCAGGGGCCGTGGGGTGCGTTAAACGTCGAGACTGACAATCACGTCTCAGCTCAGAAGATAAACTCAGACTGCCAAGTGATGTTTACGCCCTTGCCCTTTGGTCTAACGTTTTAGAAACTTTTTTCTGTGACGAAGGATCACCAGAGGCGAACGTACGATTTCGATTCAGTGCAAGTGGCGGTGAAGAAAAATGATCGCCGAAACACGACACGAGTTTTTTTCAGATAATTTTCCTACCATGAGAAACGACCGGGAGTATGTCTTTTACACAACCAACTTTAAATTCTCCTCTTTCCTCAAAAAGAGTTGATCACAGCACTTATAGTCCAACTCTTGCGCATTTCAATCTCCGTCCCGCCCAATCTCCGTAATCCACCGTGATTGGGCCGAAGGGGAACGCCTCCAAATTTTAATGTGAAAATTTCTTGAGTTAGTTTATCTCCTGTTTTGCCTAAACTTTTCCCCAATGGTTTTTTTTTTTTTTTTTTTTTAATCTATTGGATTTTTCTGTAATTTTTTTTAAAAATTATCTGAGTGTCCTGAATGCCGATTCAAGAGTTCATTGGAGCTTTCCTCCCCCTCCGAGCTGGCTCATTGGCCAAAGCAGCGTTGGGGCTGAGCGCAGCGGGGCGCGGTGGGGGCGGGACCAGTAGGGCGATTCCGCGCACTGGTTTCATCGCTCCTTCCTTGTTGCACTCATTGGGCACGGCCATAAGGAGCAAGAGAGAGGGAGCTACTAAACGGTGTTCGGAATCGCCCGGCAGGGGGAGGAGGGTGGTGCCTGGCGGGGGATGGGCGGGGCCTGCGGCCTGCGGGGCCTGTTGGGCACGCCCCCTTTGAGCCTCGGGCTCATGCTCGGGCCGGGGCTGCTGGCTGATTCCGAAGATCGCTCTCGCGCCTCCGTCCTTGCTGCACTCGTGGGACCTCGCCACCGCCAACACTGGGCACCGCCATGAGTGCGACGAGGACGGAGGTACGAGAGCGGTCTTCGGCATCAGACGGCTGGCTGGGCGCGCAGCCCCTCCACACCACGAGGCCCCCGCAGACGCACCCCCGCGCGGCCCGCGCGTCGCCTGGCCAGGAGGACCCTCACCCTCTGGTCCGCCGGCAGTGTGTGCATGGCCAGCACCGCGGTGCGTTCCTGGAGGTGCAGCGCAGCGCGGCTCAAGATCTAGCGGGGCGCGGCGGGCGCCAGTGTGTGACGCGTACGTCGCGGGGGCGGGACGCGGCTGTGTGAGTCTTGGCAGCTCCGCGCATTATCCCGGGGAGAGGAGAGGAGGCCCCGGGCCCGGCCCGACCGACCGGGCGGTCGCGGTCGTAACAACGCCGTACTTTATCGGGAGCCCTCCGTTCCGCGGCGGGAGGCGTCGTCGTCGTGGACGTCGTGTTGTCGTGCGGGGCTTAACGGCCGCGGGGCGTCGCGACGCCGCCGTGCCGGCCCGAGCAGCGTCGTGCGCGGCCGCGGCGCCTATCGGCAGGCACGCCGCTGCGTGTCGTGCAGCGCCGGCGCGGCGTCACCCGGACTTCAGTGCAGTGGCACGCCACGGGCGGCGTGGATCATCGGCGTCATCCGGGTGACGCGACCGCGACGGCCCAGAAGGACGCTGCGGGTGTGGAACACATCTTTGTCATCCGGACGACAGTGCAGCAGTAGTAGTACGCCGCGGCCGGACGACAGTCCAGTAAGACGCCGCGGGCGTGGAACGTCGGCGTCATCCGGGCGACGGCGCAGTAGCACCCTGCAGGCGTGGAACATCTTCGTCATCCGGACGACAGTCCATACGCCGCGGATGTGGAACATAAGCGGCGTCATCCGGGCGCGACGGCGCAGTTGTACGCCGCGAGTGTGAAACACCTGCGTCACCCGCACAGCAGAGTGTCACCCGCGGACGACAGAGCGGGAGTGCGCCGCGGGGGACGAGCAGAAGAGCAGCTTCCATGTGGAGGACGGCGACGACCCCCCCGACCCCCGCCCTCGCCACGCCGGGGAGTAGCAGACGACGCTCTCGGTGACCTCCTCGGGCGACATGATGACCCTGTCCCTCCAGCAGAGCCGCGAGCAGGGGAGCTGTCGCTTCGGCCCGTCCAGCGGCTCTGGGGGCGGCGCCTGCGCCGGGGGCCGCGCCAGGTTCGCGCGCACGCCCCCGCTGCACGGCCTCCTCGGCGATATGAGCAGTAGCAGCAGCAGCTGCAGCAGCAGCAGCAGCGGTGGAGGCGGGGGCAGCACCAGGAGGCCTGGAGACAGCATCCCCCGGACGCGCAGAAGAGCTAGTGAAAGGTAAAACGGTAAAACCCACCCTGGTATCAGAAATCTCCGGGTCGAACTGATGGCTTTTTTTTTTCCCCTCTTCATCGCTGTCAAATCCGAGGCGTCCACGAGTCCGGTAGTTTTGAGAACACTTTCTCCGGTAGTTACTAGTAGTAACATCCCCAAAAAAATTATCCTTTTGTTGACTTTCAGTGTGTTCCGGGTTTCTCCCTCCTTAAAATGTGCAAAAAGCAGGAAACATAAACTTCAAAATGTCTTCGAAAATTTTACCGAAAACTGTTGGTCATCACTGGTAAAAGGTAATCGGGTGAACGCTCCTCAACCGAGTGATGACGCACCTTGGTCAAATCACACTCGAAACGATGTAGACACTACGTTTTCTCGACGTTCAACATCAATTTTGACGTCGATTTTGTGGACGAAATACCATCGATTCACCTTCAAATTCTGATGTCGAAATCCACTTGATGGGCTCATTTCTGGCTGGGCAAGGCGCTGTTTTACGTACAGCGCCCTTGCATTAGGTAATATGACACAAGGGTGCTTTGCGGGGGCTAAAATACAAGCACTGTATAATTTTCTAACTTGACGCTTTCTGTGAACACTAGGCAAGGTATGACAGCCTCAGTCTTGCTTTCATGGTGCAGGGGCCCATGTCTCTTGTCATCTTCGGCAAAGATGTGATTTTCAGAGCGATGCAGACTTTCCTTCTAATCAGCCGACTGATTTCTGATTTCCGAGGATCGCACTGATTCCTCCGTCTTTGACGCACCGGGTCACGGCCAATCGCCATACGTGCGACGCAGAGGGATAGGTCGTGCCCAAGGGTCTACCACTTCCATAATCCTCGTACATCCCTCGAGATGATTATCGATAATCACATAATCATGTAAAATTTCCAAATAATGACAAATTTCGACAAATACACTGGAAAAACAAAGGCACTAAACAACACCTTTCCTGGGGCACTAAAGTCAAAGGCGCAGTTTAGTGCCTTTCCTGGGGCACTAAAGTTTAGTGCCTTTCCAAAGGAAGTAAACTGGTATGGAACTCATATGAAGCTAGCCAGCTAAAGGTATGAAAGGTCACATTTAGTGCCTTTCCAGAGGCTCTAAACTTAAGTGCCCCAGGAAAGGCACTAAACTTTGTTAGTGTCTTTTAAAGGTATAGGGATTAGCACCTTTGTTTTTCCAGTGTATAGAGAATTATCATCAAATTTGACCAAAATTTGCTTGATTACTGGCCAATGATCAGTAAGTATGTTAAAGATAAACTCAAATAATCACTGATAATCACCATAATCGTGACTGATTATAATGATCGTACGCGAATTTTCAAAGTGGTAGACCCTTGGTCGTACCCTACAACATTTTTCACAATGAGCAGAAAGTGTAGTGGCCTGCTTGGCCTTTAGGGGAAATGCGCCGCCCGTTCCAAAATTCCCCGATTCCACGTCCTTTTCGATTGCGCGCGAGTTCTGCACACGCGGTGGCAAAGAGCGAGTATTAAAGATTGCAAGCAAACTATTTTACACATTACACATGCACGCCCGCGCCCGGTTCTAAGGACTTCGCTGTCCTAAGAAAAGCTATCTCACCCGAGAGCTTTTCGACAGCCACAAATTTGTCGCTCTGTCGTGCTGTTTGGCTATTCGCAATTGCCATTCGCTGCTTTGACGAGGCGCTTTCCACTTGAATGTGTCTCCCAAAAGTCACGAAGTTCTGCTTACACTCTTGCGCGGCGAAATAACTGTGGCAACACGCACCTCTTCAGAATTTCTTTTCGTCTTAAAGAATATTTGAGAAATTGGGATTGAAAGGATTTTAGAATTTTGTTTTTACAGCTGAAAGCTGTAAGTTCTTTTACTCATCTTCTTATCCAACGGACTAGGCTCAACCCCATCGCTAAACACAGACTCGTAGCGGGCAGGGGCGGGGCGGTGTGGGGCAGGGGCGCGGCGGGGCGCGGCGGGGCTCACCGCTGCAGCTGCAAAGTGTTGGAATCCCTCGAGCCATAAATTCCGTCCGCGTGATATTCCCTGAGTGCAACTACTCGTCATGGGGACGTCTCCCTCAAACGGCGACAGCAGTAGCAGCATCTGCCTCCTCCCCCCGTCTAGCCAGGAGAGAGGGTAGGAGCGGGAAAGAGGGGGGGAAGGGGGGGGGGAAGAAGGGTGCTAAACGTGGGCACGACAGACTAAACGACAGGGAGGCCCTGCCCTGCATCGGACGTGCCGTTTCTGTTTAGTTTCCCGCTCCAGTAGCGATGCGTGTCGTGGGCGACAAGCCTCAACCGCCCCACCCCCACCCCCTCCTTTTTTCTCTCTCCTTTTCCTCAGTCCGGGGGTGCCGCCCCTCGTGGGAGAGGGAGAGGGTGGGGGTGAAAACAAGGAAGCGCGGGAACCCCTTGGGCTCCTGGGGCCGGGTGGGGTGGGGGGGGGGGGGAGGGCGGACCGGTGCCGGTGATTTGTCGAGGAGGAGGAGCGCCCGAGAAAGGAGTGCGAGATCAAAGAGGGGCCGAGGCGCATTCCGACGCACCCATAGCAGCCTAGGCGCTTAGGCCGATGCGAGGTGGTCTATGAATTCCTAGATTCCTTGTTCCCAAGCTCCTCTATAGATGGGGCGCTAGATGTGGCCGGGACCAAGGCTCGTCCTGGCTCGTCCACCTGGGCTGCGTCGTCGGCTGCTGCAGCGCCCCGCCCCGCCCCGCCCCGCCCCACCCCGCCCCGCCCCGCCCCACCCCGCCCCCGCCCCGCCCCGCCCCGCCCCGCCCCGCCCCGCCCCGCCCCGCTAGGCGCCCTCCTGGCTCCACGCGATTCGGTCAGCGACAGCGGCGGGGCGGCCGCCAGCCCGCAGGTCTCAGAGCCCCATTGTGCGGGGCTCACAACCGAGACGGGGGCGGAACCAGAAGAGAGGGTGCTTGTGTATATTTTGAATCTGCCCGCGAGTGGCGGATGAGTTCGAACTATGTTGCCCGCGGCCACCACATGTACTGCGAGCGAGCAGAGCCCCTGTCGCCACCCAGATAGGCAAGCATCCCCACGAATACACAGACGGATATATCATCCTGCCTAAATAGGTGATATAGGTAGCCTCATGCGTGAGCAGTTTGCCAAGTACCTAGATAAGGAGGAAATGTCGGATAGGGGTACTTCACCTCAAATTCAAGCGTACACTGATTTAAAACCATAACATGTTTTTATGTGTATTATATTTTTAACTGATTTGTTTCACTTGAATTTTACTTTTTATGTCCTTATCTACCATCTACCTTTACTGAGACTTTTGGATATACGTATTTATGTACTCACACATTTTGGGGGGCTTTGCGACGGGGCACCCCGATTTTGAGGGAAGTTATCCGCGGTAATACACTGTAAAAAAACATGTCGTAAATTAATATCTGTGAATTTTGTTAAACGAACTGACGGCGAATTTACTTTTTATTCGTGTTCATTTACAAAACTCTGTAACTTTACAAAAATATTCCGTAACTTTACAAAAGAATTCCGTAAGTTTACGAATTTTATCTGTTGTTTCGCGATTTTTCTTGTTAATTCACAAAATGTTTCATAAAACTACAGGAAAAATCTGTTCACCGATTTAACAGCGAAACCTGTAATTTTTTTTTTTCGTTTTTTTTTACAGCAATTTTTTACAGTGTACCGGTCTGCTTCAGACAGGTGTATTCGTGGTACTTTCCTCCTACCTATCTGGCAACACTGGAGAGAGCACAGTGCCAGTGTTGCCTAAAGCGGGCTGCATCTGCGCCTGCCTACTAGGCAACACCTTCGCACAAGAGCGTTTATGTTGCCTAGTAGGCAGGCGCGGATGCAGCCCGCTTTACTCCGCTGTGTTTGGGCTACTTTTTGCCTACTTTTCTGGCAACACTGCACAGTGCTCTCGGAGGGTTGATACACACCTGTTTTACTCCCTCCGTTACCCTGGTCTCGTCCCGGTTCCTCAGGTGCAAGGAGGACGACGACATGGAGGAGGACGACGAGGACGTGGAGGACGAGGACAGCGCCTCCTCCGAGTCGGACGGCGAGCAGCACGTCCCGCACATCCTCGCGCCCCTCAGCCCGGGCTCGCTGGTGAGTACGGCTCAGCCGTCGTCACGTGACAGTTGCACGGCACACGTGGCGCGGAGCTTAGTTTCGTGACAGTCGCCGACAACCGCACTGTAAAAAATTTTCCTGTAAATTAACAGCAAAGTTGCTGTTAAGTTTTTAAATGACTAGTATTGGTGTACAACAACATAGCCATGCAATGAACAAGTATTGTTGTCAATAATCAACAGTGCAAGTTGTCCGGTAACAGTAAAAGTTGTAGAGGAACAGCGAAATGGCTGTGCAGAAACAGCAAAAGTTGTACACGAACAGCACAACTTGTGCAGGAACAGCAAAAGCTGTTCAGGAACAGTAAATTTCCTGTTTTGATTTAAAAACAAATATACCTATTCCTTGACAACTTATGTTGTTCTCGGACAGCATCACTGTGTGTCAACAACACGGATGTCACTGAAAGTGCTGTTTTCCTACAGTTATTTTTTACAGTGCGCGACTGCACCCTTCACGTGATGAACAAACGTTACGTAACGGTGACCTAGTTCGCGTCACGTGACACGTGAATGAGACCTCTGTGTTCGTCAACTGACACGTGGCGGGATACTCTGCTTGTTCGTCACGTGACACGTGGCAGGAGCCTCGTCACGCGACAGGTGAAAGGATCCTCTGTGTTCGTCACCTGACAAGTGGCGGGATGCTCTGCGTGTTCGTCACGTGAGACGTGACAGGAGCCTCTGTGTTCGTCACGTGACGCGTGACAGGAGCCTCTGTGTTCGTCACGCGACACGTGAAAGGCGCCTCTGTGTTCGTCACCTGACACGTGACGGGATCCTCTGCGTGTTCATCACGTGACACAGGACAGGAGTCTCTTTGTTGTTTTACATTGATTTTTTTCCATGTAAAACTATACCGGACTTAGAAAGCCTAATTTCGCCTTGCACGTGTGTCTCTGTCTGCCCGCAGGAGGCGGCGGCCGGGGCCGGGGCCGGGGCGCAGCGCGTGCCGCTCGGGGGCGGCGCGGGGGCGGGCCGCGGGGGCGGCGCGGGGGCGGGGGCTGGCGCGCCCGGGGGCGGCGCCGGGCACGGCGAGCGGCGCTGCCTGCTCTGGGCGTGCAAGGCCTGCAAGAAGAAGACGGTCACGGTGGACCGGAGGAAGGCCGCCACGCTGCGGGAGCGCCGCCGCCTGCGGAAGGTGAACGAGGCCTTCGAGGTGCTCAAGAGGAGGACGTCCACCAACCCCAACCAGCGGCTGCCCAAGGTCGAGATACTGAGGAACGCCATCGAGTACATCGAGAGCCTGGAGGAGCTGCTGCAGGGCGCCCAGGGCGGCGCGGCCGGTCCCGGACAGCAGGACGCGGCGGTGAGTGAGCGAGTGAGCGAGCGAGCGAGTGAGTGAGTGAGTGAGTGAGTGAGTGAGTGAGTGAGTGAGTGAGTGAGTGAGTGAGTGAGTGAGTGAGTGAGTGAGTGAGTGAGTGAGTGAGCGAGTGTGTGTGTGTGTGTATGTGTGTGTATGTATGTATGTATGTATGAATGTATGTGTGTATGTATGTATGTATGTATGTATGTATGTATGTATGTATGTATGTATGTATGTATGTATGTATGTATGTATGTATGTATGTATGTATGTATGTATGTATGTATGTAATACGTTTGTCTCGCCAAACTAGTAAGCAAACTTTCAGCCACGATGAAGTGTTGCGATGTAAGGACAGTCAGCCTTGTGATCGTCATGTGACGGTTGTGGCAAATTTCACGTGGGGCCAGGTCATATGTCAGTGGTCACTGATCTTCACCTGACCGTCAAACGTTACGTGACAGCACAGCAGCCGGTGAGTCCGTCACGTGACAGAAGGCGGTGAGTTCGTCACGTGACAGCAGCCTTTTGTGTTCGTCACGCGACAGCAGCCTCTGTGTTCGTCACGTGACAGCAGCCTTTTGTGTTCGTCACGCGACAGCAGCCTCTGTGTTCGTCACGTGACAGCAGCCTTTTGTGTTCGTCACGTGACAGCAGCCTCCGTGCTCGTCACCGTCACGTGGCAGCCGCCACTGCGTTCAGCTTTCCCAAGGCGTACCTCTGTACTTCCCTGTCTGCTGGAGGAGGAAACTAGGGAACTCCATTTCGCCCCGTCGGTGTCGTCATCTCCGCATGCGTGCAGATGCTTCTGCTCCCCTCTTCTCTTTTGCGGCACGTTTTCGAACTCGCGCGGCGCCAGGGTTTGCGGTCGGGCCAGCGTGAAAGGGGAAAAAAGGAAAGCAAAAAACTAAAATAAAATAAAATCTATCCGAGGAGGAGAGGGGCTGTTGCATGTGCTCGCGGAGCTCGCGGTATCCAGACCACCAGGGGTCACATGCCCCGTGTCATCATTTGCCGCTCGGAGTCCTTTTGGCGTGAGTCACGACGCGTTTTAGAAGTGCGTCAGAAGAAAACCGTCAAACCACGTGTGACAAAGTGGTGACCGTCACCATCTGGGCCCAGCGGACGGCTGTACGTTTGGCAGAGGGGAATGACTACCCAGGTAGCAGATTGGTGCTTTAGAAGCGCTTTTGAAGTGCCTTTTCCAACTGCTATACATCGGCTTCAAAAACCCGCTGATTTTAGCGCTCCCAAGGCGCTATTTTTTGGCAGGTGCCAAGAAAAAGTGCTTCAGATGCGCTTCAATTGGCGGTTTTTTGAAGCATATTTATAGCAGTGCCAAAAAAGCGCTTCCAAAGCACCACTCTGCTACCTGGGTAGTGGGTGAGCCATCGAGTGGGGATGATTAGAGATAGAGGCCTTATTGCTGTTCCTTCATCTTTCTTTTTCTTTTTCCGCTAACCCCAGTGATCTCCTCCCCAGGTAACCCTTAAGGAAATATTCAAGAAAGACACAAAATTACAATGAAGTACATGAGAATATTAAGTCAGTCATCAAAATACTTATCAAAAATACAAGAAAAATACCGAAAAATACCTCGGAAATGCAAGAAATAGAAAGTAAGTGGGCACAGAAATACATGAGTTGGCCGCCCCTTGCTCCCCCTCGTACTCCTCCTCCTCCTCCGCAAGCGAAAAAATAAAAATAAAAAAATAAATCGCGCAGCTGAAATTAGATGTGAAAAATTAGCACCACGGCTCAACACTTAAAACAGCGGAAAAATAAAAAGTACTCTAGGGTAGCTGAACAAAAAAGGCACCGTTGCTTAAAAATTAGCTGCACCTATACAGCTAAAAGATTAGTACACCTGCAATCTTTTTCTCTTTTTTCTCAGGCGCGATTTTTTTCTTTTTTTTTTTTTGGTGCAATAACTCCCTCGCACTCTACTCCCGATTACTCCTCTGGCGACTACCGATCTTTTCTCTCCCCGCTATTGATTGGTTGTTGTGGAGGACACCGACAGCTATGAACAATGAACATGCCTATGGCTTGGTCGGCGTGTGTGTCGTAGGTCGCGGAAGTTGGGCGGGCGTGGGCGTGGGCATGGGGTGGGGTGGGGCGGGGCGGGGCGGGGCGGCTCTGCTGGCAGCTGATTGTGCGTCGAATGTCGGGGGCGGTACCGTGGTGTCTTTTCGGGGGACGCGGGCGGGCGGGCGGGCGGGGCGTGGCGAGGCGTGGTGGTCTCATGACCGAAGACGTGCCCTGTCTCCGTCGAGGGGAAAGCGAACACGGTGACACGCCGATTAATTCGATGGTGGTATTCTGGTCCGGGCCGCGCGCGCGTGTGTGTGAGTCTGAGTCTGTGTGTGTATGTGTGCGCGTCCGTGTGCGTTAGAGTGAGACGTCCTCGTCCCCTGGGGTGCTCGTCCCTCAGGCCGCGTCGGGCCGCGTGCTGTCAGCGCACGCATTAATGATGCCAGTCCCGCCGTCACGTGTAATGATGGCATCCTCATCGAAATCGGAAGGCATTCACGACTACAAAGAAGCAACCAGCATCGAGCTGGAAGGAGACACTCAAGGAAGCCCTGAAGGAGCAGCGACATCGGTCCTGAGAGTGTCCCATCAAGGTCCTGGGTACGGTACTGCACCGCAATAAGTCGAGTTGCCGCCACCACTTTGCCTCCAGGAACCCCAGGATAGCATCGAACTGCCACGGGACGTACCCGTGTGTCACCCCTGGGACGGCTCAGAGACGCCGCCTGGCTGCCACGAAGTTCCTTCTCAGACGGCACCAGCACCAGCTGGATGCCACCGAAGTCATCTCCGCACCTAGAAAAATGAAAAGTTGTAACCATCGTCAAATGGTTTCTCCAGGAACAACCATGAAGTGATGGTTGCGGTAACGTCAAAATTGTTGTTAGAACTAAAATAAAGTTCCAACTACTATACTTACCCCGCTCTGTGCGTAATTCTACTTCTACATCCGCCGAGTCAGGGCAAGAGCTATGAGGTGAGGAGGGGAAGGGGAGCTCACCTCTTTTTGCCCTCGCTCAGCTGAAGTAAGAATGGGTGGCATACTTACGCAAAGAGCGGGGTGAGTGAGGCATCCTGTATGATTGTTAATTTTTCAAGCATTTTATGGTTGTCCCTGAAGTAACCGACGATGGCTGATCCGACATTTTATTTTCCTGGGTGCGAGGAGGACGGCATGGCGAGTTGAGTGAGAAGTCGTCCTGAGGTCGCAACCAGGTTGTCACGTGGACGTCCACGTAGGATGCCCTCAAGTTGTGCTGAGAACGCTCTCGCCAGGAAGCTGCCAGGACTTACGGTGCCAGGACGCCAGCAGGACGCTGCCAGGACACCGCCAGGACGCCGTCAGGACGCCGTCAGGACGCCACCAGGACGCCGCCAGGACACCACCAGGACGCCGCCAGGATGCCGCCATGATGCCTTCAGGATGCCGCCAGGACGCCGCCAGGAGGACGTCGCCATGACGCTGCCATGACGCTGCCAGGACACCGCCAGGACGCCGTCAGGACGCCGCCAGGACGCCGCCAGGACACCACCAGGACGTCACCAGGACGACAGGACGCCGCTAGGACGTCGTCAGGACGCCGTCAGGACGCCATCAGGACGGCGTCAGGACGCCACCACCGTTGCTGTCGCCGTTGCCGTGTAGCCCAGCAGCACAGGGTCATCCATCCCGCGAGCGTGTTTGGACAACCGGAATCACCGGGCCGGCAAAAGATGCCGCGCGCGCCTCCCCCGACACGCCGACTCACACGCCCCGCCCCGCCCGCCAGCAGCCTCCCCCTCCCCCTCTACTCCCCCTCCCCTCCTCCTCCCACCCAGGCCTGCCCCAAACTGACTGTCCTCCTCGCTGTGGGTGTTGTGCGGTACGACGAGAAAAAACGAGCTGCAGAAGCCATCGTTGGCATACTTTAGGGTAAACCATAAAATCATTGGCTAAAAAAAGACGCCCAAATAATAGTTGTGGTGGACAAAATTTCAGTTGCCACAAACGTACTATTTCGCTTGTCTCAGATTAGCGAGATTTTTGCGGTAGACAACGCACCGGGTGTCCCGTCCAGACGAATACACGACAGTGTTGCGGGACTTCCTACCCAAGGGGCCATGGCGCCTTACGGGCAAAGTGAGTAGGCAGACCCGCTACACTGTCGTGTATTTGCCGAGACATGTATCCCGTATTGTTTTAAACAGGGTCATGACCACGTTGAAGTCACGCGTTTAGTTACCTGAATGCAAACTTCTACACTGGTTCCCGGATTGGCGAGCGGATTGTAGAAACCTTCTGTAAGTTTCACGGCAAGCTAAAGTGAACCCACCCAGCAGCAGCAGCAGCAGCAGCAGCAGCACTGTTGCTGACGATGAATCAAAGTACATCACCGTAAGCCACAGTGTCATTCATCGCAAAACCTACGGTGAAAATTGGCCGATAGTTGCTGTGCAGCATGGATCACAGTAGCTGAAAGTTCACCGTAAGCTTTTAGAAGTGCGGCTGCGCACCCATTTGCAAAGTGGGCCTATGTTTAGAACAAGAACTTATGTCTGTGCACCTACTATCCTCTCTCGACACTCTCGACCCAACTCGATGTGTCCACATGTCTCTATGTCTCTTGCGTCGGGGCGGGGCGGGGCGGGGCGGGGCGGGGCGGGGCGGGGCGGGGCGGGGTGGGGATGCATTTGAAAGTAAGCTACTTTTCTCTCCATTACGGCGCCCGATCTGCAAATGAGCGCGACGCGACGGTCCGGGCGTCGCAACAAGGGTGGTGAAAGGCAGTGCCCCCTCCTCTCTCTCTCTCTCTCTCTCTCTCTCTCTCTCTCTCTCTCTCTGACTCTCTCGCTGTATCTCTCTCGCTCTGCCTGGATGCACCGTCGAGCCCCTAATAAGCCGGCGCTGACGGACGGGCGGGTTGGTCGCGACAAGTGCTAAGCCGTCGGAAACTAAACTCTGCCAGAAACTTCATCGTGACTCGACGTCACGCCCACGGGCACAACTATTCTACAAAAGAAAGAAAGATTTAAAAAACGAAGGTTGCTGAAAGGTGTCTTTATACTTGTATGATACTTTGCTGACAGAGGGAGAGCACACGGTTGTGATGACCGACTTCGGGTGATCGTAACAGTACTGTCAGTATCCACTATAATTTTTGCATTGATCCTGATGTTCCCAACATTGGAAACCCGCAATTATGTGATTAGTGTCCTCTAACTTGTGTGTGGGGTAGAATTCTCTTGGAATGACGCGGATATTTTGGGGGACGAGAGTGCGCGACTGGAAATTCATTCACTGAGAAGAGTATGAATGACATTCATACTATTGATTAATGTTGTCATAGATTAATCTTGGCTTTCAGACAGGACAGTGGGCTAACGATGATGTACGTGTTCTGTCTACTTGGTTTATTCCAGAACAGAACAGGACGGGTTTGCTACAATAATCCATGGCCACCATGGTGCGACACAGTATACATTCCAAACAATAGACGATCGTACTGCAAATAGTATCAATCAAATCAACGAACAATAATCGCTGTGATGTCGATATACATCAACAATGCTCTATGGCTGAGACGCTGGTCGCTACAACTCTTCCCTCCTGAACTGTGTTTCTGGTCTTGGAGGAAACTGACTTTCCTGTTGTTGCTTTTGCTGGTCGCAGGCCTCCACCCCGCTCTACATGTCGGAGCGAATGGCGGGCGTCCACCTCAGCGGCCTCGGCTCCTTCGCCGACTCCCTGCAGAGATTCACCGCCATTGCCGGTATGTTTTAGTTCATTATTTTCCTCCCGTTTTTCTTCTTCTTCTTCTTCTTCTTCTTCTTCTTCTTCTTCTTCTTCTTCTTCTTCATGTTGGTTTATTTGGCAGCCAGCCACGGGCACGGGAGGGAATAGAGCGGACAAATAATTTTCTACCTATGTTTGCCTTCTTTTTTGGAGGAAAAGGGGCACTGTAGAAAAAAACTACAGCAAATCCAGTTAATTTTCATGCCAGCCTTTACTGTAGTTTATTTTACTGGATTTACTGTACTTCCTGACAACATTTGCTGTACTCTCCGAGTAAGTGTACAGCGTTTACCGTACACTGAATCCAGAAGTACAGCGAATCCTATTGGAAAATACAGAAAATCGTGTAAAATAAAGTACGGTAAAGGCTGTCATCAAAATTAATTGTATTTGCTGTAGTTTTTTCTTACAGTGGGGTGGGGGGAGGGGTGCGCATGCATGATTCAGCCTGTTGAGCCTTCTGTGGGCTAATTATCTGTCATATCTTAGTAGAACAGTCCTGAAATTTTCCTCTCTCAACTTACGTATTTTCCAATTCCGCGTTGTCGTATGATGTTATCAATTGTTTTTTTTCTTCTTTTTTTTCCGTACAAAAATTCAAAAGATGTTTCCGCTCCTCAGGCCTCGCACCTTGAGCCTCGCGGGTGGAACCGTCGGTCGCGGCCCGCGGGTCGGTCGCGGGTCTTTGATGAACGGCCTGGCTGGGGCCCGGGGAGCGGCGCAGTAGTGGCGCCCTCTAATTGGCTCTTAGCCTCCGCGGGAGTGGCGTGGCGTGGCGTGGCGTGGCGTGGCGTGGCGTGGCGTGGCGTGGTGCGCCACAGAGCTAGGCGCTCTGACACTACTAGGACCGGGCGGGCAGCTAGACTCGCGGTGCAGAGAGTTAGAGTGGGGCGGGGCGGGGCGGGGGTGAGGGCGAGGTGAGAACGCCATGGCTTTGATCTCCGCTATGTGAAACGCATCGGTGCCCGATCGCCTCGGAACATTTGCACCGGCATGGCGGGGTGGGGTGGGGTGGGGCGGCGAGGCGGGCTCTCTTCCTGGCCGTTACACCAGAACACCTCCTAACCCCCCCCCCGAACCCGCCTTTTCAGCCTGTACCATGTATGTAGGTGTTAGGCAAAAGGGGTTTCTCTTTCGTAAAATTCGAGTTGGAGAGTAAATTCGAGTTGGAGGGTGCAACAATATGTGTTGCTGATGCATCTATACCTCTACAGGCCCTTAATGAAACACCTGATGAGGCAAAAGGCGACGCCTTCCTCCCTGAAAGAAGCCGGAAGGAGCAAGACTTCCACGCCTTTCAGCAGGCACGACGTTATAGATCCGCCCCTGGGCTGCTACACACTGGTAAAACTAAGGCGTAACTGTGCGCTTGAAAAAGGCGTAGAGTTACGCTTGAAGAGGTTACGCTTGAAATAAGGCGTAGGACAGAATTCCTCCCATACATTTAGATAGGGCAAATTGGAGCGGATAGACCTATTACGCCCTTTCTCAAGCGTAATCACAGTACGCTTGAGGAAGGGCGTAAGGTTACGCCTTAGTTTTACCAGTGCACCAAGGGGGAATCGACTTAATAAGGTTTCGATGTCGGCCGGACAACCCAGATAGCCCGGATTACCCGGAATACCCCTCGGATAAACTATCGCTTTCCATTTAAAAATTACCTAAATTGCCCTAAATTTGACCCAAATTTACGCAAATTTACGCAAATTTACTTGGATTACCGGATTACCGCTAGATAGTAATCCGGCTGATCCTTGTCAGCCGGAGTACCCAAGTCGTTCCCCCCTCGGCTGCCACGCTCCGGCTTAGAGCTGGGAATAAATTGCTGAGGACGTTGCCGTCCGGGTCGACGTCGACGTCCTGTCTCATCCCGGCGCCGATCTGTCGGGAGCGAGCGGAGGCGACGGGACCGCGGCGGGCTGATTCCGAAGAACGAGTCCTTGTCTCACCTGTGGTGGTGCCCTATGTCATAGGTGTTAGGGCCCCATGAGTGCGACAAAGACGGAGGCGCAAGAGCGCGATCTTCGGAATATCAGATGGCATAGGACTGAGACGGGAAGCGACGAGGTGAGGTGAAGGCAAGGCGCGGCCGCGCGATTGGGGCGGGAATGCGGCGGAGTCGGGAGAACGGGGGAGGGGGGAGTAGAGGGAGATTGTGTCCGCGCGGCCCGAGTGTGGCCGTGACGACGACGATGGTGGTGGGGACCGCCCTGCTACCGCCCCCACCCCTCCCGACATGTCACTATAAATATACCGTTTCCACCGATACAACTCATTTATCGCAGGTGAAGGCGTTTACCACGAGCGCGTGCGCTCCCCTTTGACGGAAGCGCCGCGGGCGGCTTCTGATTCCGAAGATCGCTGCTTATTGTACCTCCGTCCTTGTCGCACGCATGGGGGACTGCCATCCCCAACATAGGGCACCGCCGAACGTGTGACGAGGAAGGAGGTGCGGGAGCGATCTTCTGAATCAGAGACGTCTGCCGGCGCGGAGTTCCTGTCGTGCACGGGACGGGCGCGGTGGCGGCTGTACCCGGTACAAGCCGGTCCTGCTGCCGCCGGTGCCCCTGCCCTGGAGAGGGTAGGCAGACCCGCCGCTCAGCTGTGTCCGGCGGGCCGGCAGGCAGCTGGTCGCAGGCGCCAGCACCTGCGCAGCGCGCAGCGCGCCGGAGGAGGCTAGTAGGTGAGGTTGGTGAGGTAGGAGACCAAGAAGGACCCGGAGGAGGGGAGGAGGAGAGGGTGGGGGTCGTACGTAAATGTCCAAACCCGGCATCCCAGCTCCCCCACCTCCAATCCATTCCCCTGCGTCCCGCCAGCCGATCCCCTGCCCCTGCCCAGACCTCGCTCAGGAAGTGGGCCGTGGACACATGGTGACACGAGACGAAACGTTGTGCGTCGAATTGCCCTCGTCCTCGTCTACCTCGTCTACCTCGTCCTCTTCTACCTCGTCCGAGGGGTAAACAACTCTGAATTCGGTGTACAAATTTCGTGAATTTGAATTGAATTTGTCTGAATTGAATTGAATTCGTTTTGAATTAGCTTTTAATTTTTTGAATTTATTGCGAAGTTTTTTTTTGAAATTATTGTGATCTTTTTGTGAATTTACTTGAATTCGTTTTAAATTCGGGGATGCCCCAGAAAATACACGCACATCTGATCCAAATTATTCTCTCAATTACATGACGAAATAGGATTTTTAGTAAATTATTGTGAATGATTTCTATTTATTCCAAATTATTGGAAATTAACTTGCAACTGCGGAAAATAATCACAATTATTTCAATTATTTTTTAAAACTGTTCAGAAACAAATTTTGCTCTGCAATTGAAAGGGTGGCGTGAAAACATGGAAAATTTTTGCGGCAGTAAACCTCCCGAAGGAGGTTGCGGTTCCCGCCAGGCACAGGGCTTTTACCCCCTGTGGCAGCCAACTGCTTCGGTGTTCCATGGGAACCGGCGCTTTGCTGACTGCGATCCTATCGCGCAATTCGACAGATTTGATCCCCGTACCACCATTGGCCTACCCCTAGAGGTACGAGCGGTGTCAAGAGCGTTAGACTTCCTGATCCCAGTTTCAGAGGCCTTACCTCAGAGGGGTACGCGGGATTCGAACCCACAACCCCGAGTGCCGACACGTAGCCAGAACAGGAAGCGACCCAACGCCCAGAGCCACCGAGCCAACGGCGGTGAGACGTGTTTCACTTCTATTTGACCTGCCATCCAGCTGCGGCCAAAGGGAATGTCAAGCGCGAAAAACACTTTCCCGAGTGGGAGTCGAACTTCGGACCACTCGGTGCGGTGTTGCGCGCTCTACCAACTGAGCCACGACGCCACAATGACTGTACAGTGCGACGGGTTCGAGTCGTATTTGCCCTGTCCTCCTGGATGGGGGTTGCAGGATACGGCAAATACTACTCGAACCCGTCACACTGTACAGTCATTGTGGCGTCGTGGCTCAGTTGGTAGAGCGCGCAACACCGCACCGAGTGGTCCGAAGTTCGACTCCCACTCGGGAAAGTGTTTTGCGCGTGTGACATACCCTTTGGCCGCAGCTGGATGGCAGGTCAAATAGAAGTTAAACACGTCTCACCGCCGTTGGCTCGGTGGCTCTGGGCGTTGGGTCGCTTCCTGTTCTGGCTATGTGTCGGCACTCGGGGTTGTGGGTTCGAATCCCGCGTACCCCTCTGAGGTAAGGCCTCTGAAACTGGGATCAGGAAGTCTAACGCTCTTGACACCGCTCGTACCTCTAGGGGTAGGCCAATGGTGGTACGGGGATCAAATCTGTCGAATTGCGCGATAGGATCGCAGTCAGCAAAGCGCCGGTTCCCATGGAACACCGAAGCAGTTGGCTGCCACAGGGGGTAAAAGCCCTGTGCCTGGCGGGAACCGCAACCTCCTTCGGGAGGTTTACTGCCGCAAAAATTTTCCATGTTTTCACGCCACCCTTTCAATTGCAGAGCAAAATTTGTTTTTGAACAGTTTTAAAAAATAATTGAAATAATTGTGATTATTTTCCGCAGTTGCAAGTTAATTTCCAATAATTTGGAATAAATAGAAATCATTCACAATAATTTACTAAAAATCCTATTTCGTCATGTAATTGAGAGAATAATTTGGATCAGATGTGGGTGTATTTTCTGAGGTCATTCCTTAAATTCGCTTGAATTTGTTTTGAACTCGTTTTGAATTCGCGTGAATTAGTTTTGAATTCGCGTGAATTAGTTTGAATTAGTGTGAATTTTGAATTAGTGGTGTACATCAAAATTCGGAGTTATTTACCCCTCGACCTCGTCTACATCGTCCTCGTCTACCTCGTCCTTGTCCTCGTCCTCGTCCCCGTCCTCCTTGTCGTCGTCCTCCTCCTCGTCCTTCTCATCCACGTCCCCATCATCTTGGTCCTCCTCGTCTTCCTTCATCCTCCTCGTCCCGCTCGTCCTCTTTCTCGTCCTCCCTTTTCTCCCCTATTCCCCTCCTTCTCCTCCTCCCGACCCCCTCCTCCTCCTCCTCCTCCATCGCCTTCTGTTTCACAGCTCATCAACTACTGAGGCAGATCATTTTCGACTCATTCCCGCTCTCCCCTGCCCGCCCGAGCCAAGCGCTCCCCGGCGGCTTACTGCCGCTACTTCTGACGTATATTCGTTGGTTGGTTACGGTGAGGTTCCACGCCAGGCCACGCCGCCCCATCACGCGTGCTCCCCCGCTCCCCCGTCATGTAATTTCGGGACGCTCCCCTCTCTTCCTGCCCCCCCCCCCCCCCCGACCGGCCTTGATAGAGTGGTCAAAGAGAAGTCCAAAATGCCGCAAGCACATGTTCAACGCACATGTGAGCCACTACACGCTCGTGCGCGCGCGCGCGCGCGTGTGTGTGTGTGTGTGTGTGTGTGTGTGAGAGAGTGTGTGTCTGTGTGTGTGCCTGACGTCGTAAGCGAGCGAATAAGTCATCAACAGCAAACCGCAAGACTGTAACACACGAAAATTTCGTGCAGCCACCTTCCGACTTTTAAGCATGTAACATTTCCACTTTTGATGATTTAACTTTTGACGCTAGTACTCCTCGAATCATACATCATGAATCATACCGCTGTGGCGTGGTGAAAAGAGTAGCGAGCCTTAGCTTAGCGTGGTGTGTCGCCCGTGTCGCCCATGTACCTTTAGGCAACTTTCACAGCTTGAAGTTTTACACCCTTCACGCTGGACAACTTTAGGATTTACGACAAAACAAGATTTCATCACTAAAATATTGTCCGCTTAAAAAATAATCTCATAGTTTGGAATGTTGCTTTGGCGAGGGCCCTGCAGAGTAAGGAAGCAGGTGTTGGGCGGCATGTATGGAGTTACGCGTTTCAATTTGAAATAAAAACGTAAAAAAAAAGAAGCTTTTGTGAGATATGACTGACCGTCGCGAAGAGGAGGGTGTGCTTGAGCGGGAGCAGGAGCGTCTCCGCTAGGCGTCCTCTTCGTGGCCGCCATGGCGCGCCACCGACACCTTCCTATGCACGGCCCTGTCTCCCCCTCTCGTCCCGTGACCACATTATGGTCCGTGACGGCCCCCCACCCCCACCCCCGACTGCTGGCCCTGCTGGCCCGCACCCAGAGATGCACATCCCGATACCCCCTCTCCCCTACACCCCTCCCCCCCTCTCACACAAAAGTCCGATTCAATTGCGCGAGTAGCGCTGTAAGTACTGTGCCCAAGGCGCTGTGCCCGGCTGTCTATGGCGCTCCCCTGTTTACTCGTAATTTACTGCAAAAAACACGGCGGACCTCCCCCCCCCTGTCTCCCTCCACCCCCCGCTGGCGGACACAATGCACGCTCCTACCGCCATCCCTCCCCCCGCACGTTCAGGGCAAACAGTTTTCTCTACTAAATGTTACGATTGTGTGTGACACACACGCACACGCAAACACACGCACATGCATACCCAGGGCCCCCAAGAGAGTCCAACTGAGGTAAGGGGTCATGCAGAAGATACGACATTCACCTGACGTAAAAAAATAGTCGCTTTTACGAAGGGAAGGGTGTTGCAAGGGGTTTTGTGTTCAACCGTACGATGTTTGATTTTGTGAATTAAAGGGAAGGGGGTGGGAAACGTTGTGACGTGTTCGTGAATTACTGCGGGAAAGAGGGGTAGGGGGGATGCGTGACATCTTTTGATTGTGCGCATCCCCTAACCAGTTGCAATCCTTGCTGATCCCTAGAAATCCGTGATTATCCTGACTATCCTTGGTCATCCTTGCTGATTACTCAGTACCCAGAAAATACTCTACGCGTTGATATCTGGTAATCTCTCGGTATAATCCTTTGGCAATCTCTGGTGATTTCTAGGTAATCCTTGATCATCCCATGTAATTTAGCGTAAGATATTTTTGCGAGTTCGTTAGGGCACCCCTCACGAGAAACGCACACATGTAAACAGCGGACTTCATCTATCGCGACAGGAATGCACCACGACGAGGGGCAGGAACAGGGGGCGGGCGCGAGGGCAGCGTCCTAACCCAGCTGATTTAGCGGTGGGTCCCGCAGTTGCCACTGTCCGTCAGGAGAGGTGGCAGGAGTAGCAGCAAGAGTAGCAGAAGGAGTAGCAGCACGACTAGCAGCAGCAGCAGCAGCAGAAACAGCAGCAAGAGTAGCAGAAGGAGTAGCAGCACGACTAGCAGCAGCAGCAGCAGCAGAAACAGCAGCAGGAGCAGCAGCAGGAGCAGCAGCAGGAGTAGCTGCAGGAGTAGCAGCAGCAGGAAAAACTTTCAAGGAAATTAACTTTTACAAGTTCCATTGTGCGAATGGTAATCCACGCACCGTCATTTATGCGACATTCATGATTTTTCAGTGTCGGCTTGGATCGCCCGGCGTGGCGCGTGGCGCGGGCCGAAACGCTACTTGAAAGTACGAGCAGAGGACGCGCAGACCCAAAACACAGCCGAAATGCCGCGCTCTAACCCTAGCTCGTTTGACTCTATAGCTTCGCCCGCGTAGGCATCTAGCTCCACTTAGAGACATGGCGGCGCGACAGTCTCTCCGCGACCCTCCCCTGCCCCTCCCCTGCCCCGCCCCTGCCCCGCCCCTGCCCCGCCCCTGCCCCGCCCCGCCCCGCCCCTGCCCCGCCCCGCCCCACCCCGCCCCACTCTACACCGGTATTTTATTCCCTCCTTAAATTCTTTCTAGTTTTACGGTCGCGGATGGGCCGGGCCGGGCCCGGGCCTGCCCGGCAGCAGGGCGGCTAAGGAGGCGACACCAAACTACCTCACATTCGGTTTAAGTGCTTTTCTGGCCGCGCAGTCGAGTCGCTGCTGCTCCATTTCCGATGCCACCCGCCGCCGCCGCCCCGCGCCGCGTCTCTCTCAGACTGCGCCGCCCTCGGCTCGGAAGCCCCCACCGCCCCCTACAAGCTCTATCGCGTCCAACGCCTCAACAGCGACCCGGAAACTTTCTGCGCGGCCTCTCGATCAGCACTGCACTGGAAACCCGGAAACTTGTGAGAACAGCAAAACTTTAAAAGTGTGAATTTTCACTCGTAAACAAGAACGCACGTAAAAGTGAATTTTCTGAGGAATTTCACACACTTGGAGACACGCGTGTGCATACTGCTACTCACCGCGACAAGTGCACGATACTCTTATACTTGGGTTTCCAGTGTGTCTGCGAGCAGACAGAAAGCTCGTATCCTTTTACCTCCTTTCCGATGCTCACATCCTTCTTCTTCTTGACGCGAGAACGATCTTCACAATAATTGCCCTTCGATCGAGATGACAAACACCTCGCTAGTCGCTCTGCCTCCCCCCTCTCCCCCATGCCACTCTTTATCTCTCCCTCTCTCCCTCTCTCTCTCTCTCTCTCTCTCTCTCTCTCTCTCTCTCCCTCCCCCCCTTTTCCGTTCTCTCTTTCCCAGTGAAACGACCACACTAATATCCACACGATCCGTAACAGACCGGGGGAGCAGAACATTTCGTTGGCTGCGCAGTGATGCACGGCCCGAGAAAAACGAAAACACGACAGGAGTATAGGGACCCGATCATTTCGACTTCCTCCTGCTTTAAAATTTATCGCCCCGTTTTTAATTGTTTATTCCTTATAATGTTCTATAATCCTGCAGTTGTCGTATTGATACCCTTGTCCTTTCATCTCTGTCCGCCTATGTCGTCATCATCTTCATTCTCATGTCGTCGTCCTCCGGTCATCATCCACATCCTCATGTCGTCCTCCTCCTATCGTTGTCCTCCCTTCTCGCGCCCTCTCGTCGACGCCATCTCGCCGTCCCTCTCCTGTGTCGTGAGTGTCTCGGAGGCCGGAGGAGATCCCTCCGTCGGCGACCTACTCCCCTCGTTCGCGGCACGTCCTCCTGGGGTTCGGATTTCGGTTTCCTGAGCGGCGGAGGAATAGCAGTTTGGGCGAGGTACGGGGTGCGTGATGCGGTGAGTGGGGCGTGGGGTGCAGCAGGCTGTAAAGCGGGGTGCGGAGCATGGAGAAGGTCAAAGTGCTGGAGAGGCATCTGTCGGTCGCACGACCCTCTACTTGAAGGCACAGAGAGCGTATCCTTTCACTTAGAAACAAACGGATTCCAGGGTTCTAATTCTTAAGGTCCATAGATAGACGATATGTAATTAAATATAACAAAACCTGAGAAGCTTGAAATACGAAGAAAAATGATGTACCGCACTCTACGACCGAAGCTAGAGAGAGACAGCAAGTGTCCAAAACGAACTTGATGGTATAGCTCCCAAGATAGGGCGATTTTTTCTGCCGCGAGTTGCAGGGACTATGTTCATCTAGTGCCCTCGAGGCACGAGTTGAAGTTTTTAATCTTCTAAATCAATCCGCATGCGTCATAAGCAATCATAAAATGATCGCTCTCTCTCGCTCCTCGGTCACCGAGTGCGGCCCGCTCGGGCGCGAGAGGCCTCTCCACCAGCCATTCTCCATGGGTGCGGAGCGTTGGCGCGGGGCGTCTGGGCGTGCACTGTAAAAAATCAGTCTTGGATACGGAGCTTGTCACGGCGTTCCGTACCCCATTTTTCGGAAAGGTAGTACGGAAATTTACCGTACCTGGCCACCGTACCTACCATTTTTACATGGGCTAGCATAGGGAAAGGGGTACGGACACTGTGAGAAAATACCACGGTAAATACCTACGGTACGCGCCGTTAATTTGTTACCTGGTCCCGGACCGTAATTTTCGACTACGGTCTGAATCTTACGGTACAAACAGTTGCCTGCAAATATGTTGGGGAAGTTCAATGGGGCGCATTCTATCCACAATGAAATACAGTCAGTACCGTAATAATAAGCTACGGTCTGACCGTACACCAAAATTACGGTACAGACCGTAGGCGTACCGTAACTCCCTACGGTATTTTTAACAGTGGAACGCCTTTATCAGGCCGTCACTGTAAATCGAGGAGTGAGAAATCTCGCTCTCAGGAGAGCGAGATTGATGACCCAAATTTTGTCACTCCTGTGGAGTCATATTATTAAATATCACTCATTTTGAGTCGCTTCTATGACTCAAAACGAGCGATATCTAGTGATCTCGCTCGATTTGAGAGAGGCTCATCACTCCAAATGGGCGATATAGAATTTCCTCACTCCTTTAGGGCGATGTTATATGCCTCGCTCAATTTCAGTCAGAAACATGACTCTCAGATTTACAGTGGTACCCAAAACGGAAACCGCCGGACACAAAATTAGCGGTAACTTTTCCGTACCTTGGACCCGTACCCACATTTATTTTTTTACATGGGCTCTTATGGAAAGAGGGTACGGAACCGAATGTACGGAAACACCGTAATCTAAATTAACGGTATATTTCCGTATGGGTGACTGTGATTTTTTTTTTTACAGTGTGGGGGTTGGGGTAGGGTGCGGAGCGGGGGCGAGTGGTATGCGGGGTGCAGAGCGGAGCGGGGGCGCGGGGCGTGGGGGTGCGGGGGCGTGTGGCCGCTGAGGCCTCAGGCATTCACGATTTACTGCCCGTGCAGTTTGTTCGCGTGGCGCTGCGCCGTGCCGCAGCCCGGCGGCCCGTTTTTGCCGCGGATGCCGCCAAGGGGTATTTAGCGATCCATGTCGTCTGCGTCACACAACACGGATGAAAGCGGCCAGGCCGCCCGCCGGGTGGGGCGGGGCGGGGCGCGGCGGGGCGCGGCGGGGCACGGGGCATACGTGTGGTGGGGGTGGGGGGGAAGGGGGGGACACGTCGCGGGGCCCACCACAGATTATTTATACGCCGGCTTATTGAGACGTTACACTGGAGAGACACACGGGGGCGCGAAACGTCTCAAGGGTTTGCTTCACTGTCGCTGCGGCTGTGCTTTGCGCGCGCCGCGGCCGCCCCCCCCCCCCCCTCCCGAAGCCCGAAGCCCACAGATCAAAACGTAATGTGCTGTGCGCGCTCGCGTCAAAATAAAGCATTCGGGATGGGCTGCGGACTTGTACGTGAGTTTTGACGCAAGACTGGCCCCGCACTGTGAAAAATATCTTTGTAGATTTACGAAAAAAATTGTAAATCGTGATTTACGAAATATGTCGTAAATTTACGACGGACCTTTTTCGCTCGTGAATGAATTCCAGAGTCTACATCGGTTGTCCGACCTTTTTTTTGTCCTACCTCGGGATTTTTGCGGCCGCCACCGCCACACGTTTCTTTTCGTCCGACCTCATTTTGTCTGACCTGGCAGTCGGGGTGTCAAAGTTATTTTTCTGTCCGACCTCGTTTTCTCCATCCCCAACGAACCGTTCGAGTCGCCTGCTATCCTCTGCGATGCAGCTCGATTGTCCGACCTGAAACTTTCCCCCAATCTGAAAAAGTGCCAGGATTTTTTCCGACCTTTGTTTACACGGGTAAAATGGAGAAGGAATATGTATCATGGTCGGAGCATGCACCGCGAAAAAAAAATGGTACAACACCTCAAATTCAATTTTTTTTAAAAAGATGTTTTTTTTAAAAAAAAATTGAAAAATTGGTAGGCCCCTACCTAACTCGCAACCTGCGAGCCCCGCCTGCTTAACTTCGGAGTTCTGATGGGATCCGGTGTGTTCCAGGCGACCGCCACCCCGCGGGCACGAGAAGTCCTCTCCACTTCGGGGAGAGTCCCCGCTTAAGGCTGGCGGCCTGTCAGGCCCGCCGTACTACCCTATTTAAACAGCGCCTTGAAGCCGTAGGTAGCATTTCAGACCAACGACTGGGCACCACCGGACCGCATGACCGGTCAGTGGGAGGTAGAGGCAAGGCAGGACGATAGAGGGGGAGAAAAGCAGAAAGAGAAGTTTTTGCGGAAGAGTAAGCGTACGGTTGGTTAGACCTGTACTGACCCGCTCCCGCACAGGTCATGGAAAAGCTGTTTACTAAGGAGCCAGATTCATAGGCCTTATTTCCCCACGAGGGACCACCCCCCGTGGCATGGAACGGAACTTCCTGACAACTCGCTTTCGCTGCCAGTGAAGAACCTACCTGGGAATTGAACCCAGGCCCCAAGTGCCGAGTCTCATGACACCCCGCGGCTTTCGTGGTACTCAGACCACTAGACCGTCGGCGATTCCACGAGGGAACTCCGTTGAAATGGGGGGTTTGAATTCCACGCCAAGCTGCTGTCCTCGGAAAAATTTATATTTTATAGCAAAATTTGAACCCGGGTTCTGCCGCCCCCGGAACATCACCATGCCGGCACGGCTACGACGCCATGGTACAAGTCGGCTTTCCACTAGGGGTGACGCTGCGAAGAGCCGTAGTCGCCGACGAACCTGTACCGGTGGCGTCATCAGTACGCCTGCTCTCCTTGCTGGGACAGCCCAGCCGCTTGGCGACTTGGGTATCCACATCGGCATCGTTAGGGGTAGTGGGTGGGCACAGTTTCGAATACCGATCTCATTTTCTTTTTTTCGATGTAGCTTCGTCTCTTTCAGTTGCCCGAGGCACTAGTACAGTGGATAAAAAGGATTAGGTAGGTAAAAAATGAATCAAAACAAATCCGCATTCGACATTGATGTCGTCTTTTTTTTTTTCTTTTTTAAGTTGGAAGGTTTGCTTCGCGGTGAACATTTTTCTTTTTTAAAAAAAAAAAAAAAAGAAAAATCATCTTTTTTAATGCCTCGGGCAACTGCAAATAGGCAAAACGTGATTTATTATTTATTTAAACTTTAATTTATTTTTTACCGACTTAATCCTTTTTATCCACTGTCCTTGTGCCTTGGGCAACTAAAAGAGGCAAAGCTACCTCGAAAAAAAAAATACTGTGATCGGTATTCGAAACTGTGCCCACCCACTACCCCTAACGATGCCGATGTGGATACCCAAGTCGCCAAGCGGCTGGGCTGTCCCAGCAAGGAGAGCAGGCGTACTGATGACGCCACCGGTAGGTTCGTCGGCGACTACGGCTCTTCGCAGCGTCACCCCTAGTGGAAAGCCGACTTGTACCATGGCGTCGTAGCCGTGCCGGCATGGTGATGTTCCGGGGGCGGCAGAACCCGGGTTCAAATCTTGCTATAAAATATAAATTTTTCCGAGGACAGCAGCTTGGAGTGGAATTCAAACCCTCCATTTCAACGAAGTTCCCTCGTGGAATCGCCGACGGTCTAGTGGTCTGAGTACCACGAAAGCCGCGGGGTGTCATGAGACTCGGCACTTGGGGCCTGGGTTCAATTCCCAGGTAGGTTCTTCACTGGCAGCGAAAGCGAGTTGTCAGGAAGTTCCGTTCCATGCCACGGGGGGTGGTCCCTCGTGGGGAAATAAGGCCTATGAATCTGGCTCCTTAGTAAACAGCTTTTCCATGACCTGTGCGGGAGCGGGTCAGTACAGGTCTAACCAACCGTACGCTTACTCTTCCGCAAAAACTTCTCTTTCTGCTTTTCTCCCCCTCTATCGTCCTGCCTTGCCTCTACCTCCCACTGACCGGTCATGCGGTCCGGTGGTGCCCAGTCGTTGGTCTGAAATGCTACCTACGGCTTCAAGGCGCTGTTTAAATAGGGTAGTACGGCGGGCCTGACAGGCCGCCAGCCTTAAGCGGGGACTCTCCCCGAAGTGGAGAGGACTTCTCGTGCCCGCGGGGTGGCGGTCGCCTGGAACACACCGGATCCCATCAGAACTCCGAAGTTAAGCAGGCGGGGCTCGCAGGTTGCGAGTTAGGTAGGGGCCTACCAATTTTTCAATTTTTTTTTAAAAAAAACATCTTTTTAAAAAAAATTGAATTTGAGGTGTTGTACCATTTTTTTTTCGCGGTGCATGCTCCGACCATGATACATATTCCTTCTCCATTTTACCCGTGTAAACAAGGTCGGAAAAAATCCTGGCACTTTTTCAGATTGGGGGAAAGTTTCAGGTCGGACAATCGAGCTGCATCGCAGAGGATAGCAGGCGACTCGAACGGTTCGTTGGGGATGGAGAAAACGAGGTCGGACAGAAAAATAACTTTGACACCCCGACTGCCAGGTAGGACAAAATGAGGTCGGACAAAAAGAAACGTGTGGCGGTGGCGGCCGCAAAAATCCCGAGGTAGGACAAAAAAAAGGTCGGACAACCGATGTGCTTCGGAATTCCAAGCCGATATGTAGTGCTTGTAATTTTCCGATTTGCAGTTGTAAGTTTACAACTGCACTTCGTGGAAAATTTTCCCGTAAACTATTTTTCACAGTGCCGCGTATAGTTGTTTTATTTTCGCACGAGCGAGTGTGGACGCGACTGACGCGACGGCGACGTACGTAACCGCGGCGATAACGAACACACACACACACATACACACACCTGCACACACCTACACACTGAACCCTTATGCCCAATTTAATACAGCCGTAGTTATGCACAAAATTTTATGCATAACTATGTTGCACATTGTGCATAATTCTGAACAAATTTGTGCATAAGGAACAGAGTTAAGCATAGTTATGCAGGAAAAATTGTGCATAACTATGGTCGTGTAAAATCCTGCAAGGCTTATGCACAAAAAAGTGCATTAGAGTTTAGTGTGTACACATACCTGCACACACCTACACCAACACACTCACGCACACACACATACACTGATAATCCAAGTGTTCAACCCTTCAACACTTTAAAGTGTTCAAATACCATTTAAACATATAAATGTGTTTAACAGAGTTGTTGTACACTTACAAGTGTTCAACTCAGGAGTTGTGCACTTGTAAGTGTTCAACTCCCCAGTTACACACTTCCTTAGCTTGGACGCACTGTATTAGGGAAGTGTGCAACTGGGGAGTTGAACACTTACAAGTGCACAACTCCTGAGTTGAACACTTGTAAGTGCACAACAACTCTGTTGAACACTTTTATTTGTTTAAATGGTATTTGAACACTTAAAAATGTTGAAGGGTTGAACACTTGGCTTATCAGTGTACCCACACACACGCACTTGCCCTGCATTCAGGTCCCTGCTTGAGCGGGCGTCCTGCTGCATGGAGCACCGCGTCCTGTTGGACCCTCTTACAGGATGCGTCCTCCTGCGACCTGCTGCATGGAGCACCGCGTCCTGTTGGACCCTCTTACAGGATGCGTCCTCCTGCGACCTGCTGCATGGAGCACCGCGTCCTGTTGGACCCTCTTACAGGATGCGTCCTCCTGCGACCTGCTGCATGGAGCACCGCGTCCTGTTGGACCCTCTTACAGGATGCGTCCTCCTGCGACCTGCTGCATGGAGCACCGCGTCCTGTTGGACCCTCTTACAGGATGCGTCCTCCTGCGACCTGCTGCATCCTGCTGCCGCGCGGAGATATTCGGGGCCCGCACATCCCGAAAAAAAAAAGAAAAAAAAAGTTTCGAGGTGCGGCCGCCAGAGTGGGCCAGGGCGCGCCACCAGCGCGAGTTGATGAGCCGCTCGGCCGTAAATTAAATCCTGGGGTGCGCCAAAAAAGCCGCGCCCTCCCTGTCCCCATGCCCCGCCCCGCCCCGCCCCGCCCCGCCCCGCCCCGCCCCGCCCCGCCACACCCTGCACCGCCAAGCCTGCGAGCAGGAGCCGCTCGACGCCCACAATGCCTGAAATTTATGTTCAATTTTGAGCGGACGGCGCGTTTGCGACGCATCGTCCAATTATTTGTAAATATTTTTAGTCGCTGTTAATTGAGAGGTCGACCTGCTTCCCGTCTCCTCTCTTCGTCTTCCCTTTCTCCGCCTCTCTCCGTCCTGTACCAAGGAAAAGAGGGTCTCGTATTCGAGGTAGCGAACTAGCCGGGCAGCCGTGGAGACCTAAATGTGAGAATGTCACACACTCGTAGGTATGTGCTTTTCCACTCCAACAGACTTATCCCTTTAAGAGTATGAAATTCGCCGGAAATTCACACTTGTTTTTCAAGTAAAGTATGCTACGGGGAATTCACACACCTTCTAAAGTATGACACGCTCTGATGAGGTTTTCAGTTCAGTGTACCGGAGCAGCTTGTGGCGGTGCGCCGGGGATACGATCTTCTTCCCCCCTCCAAACACTCTCTCTCTCTCTCTCTCTCTCTCTCTCTCACTCTCTCTCTCTCTCTCTCTCTCTCTCTCTCTCTCTCTCTCTCTCTCTCTCTCTCTCTCTCTCTCTCTCTCTCTCTCTCTCTCTCTCTCTCTCTCTCCGACCTCCGATCTCTGTTGCAGCTCCCAGGAGATGCGATATGTGCTTGTCGACTTCCGCCTTTCAGACTATAAGACCACTCAGCCGACGCGTCGTGTTTCCGTCCGGAGGGCCCTGGCAGGCGCCGTGCAGGTACAAGGGGCTTATAGCGGCGACACATACGGGGAGGCGTTGACGGGCCCCTATCCCCCCTACACTGTTAAAAGCGTTAACGATAAACCTCCACTGTCAAAAACCTGGCAGAACTGTACTTCACGGTAAAATCCACCAATAACTTTTTTTTTAAATTTTAATTAATTTAATCTTAGTTTTCCTCTGTAAACTTAGGACACCTGCTACTCTAGAGCTCGGTGCCTCCGAGGGGTGGGTGACCGAAGTTTCGGTGTACTCAGGAGTACGAAGTACGCGGAGTACAGTCGGAGCACTCGGCGTACTGCATACGTCGGGGTACGCGGAGTGAACCTGGAATACAGCCTGAGTACTTACAGCCGAAGTACGCAGAGTACTTGGGTCCAGGACAGCCGGAGTACACGGAGTACAGTCGGAGTTCACCCGGAGTACGTTCCGGCCTGTACACAGGGAGCCGTCCAGTCGTCCACCCCTCGGGTGCTTCACCTGACGTAGTGTAGAGCATCGCGTCCGTTACATTACCAAGCCTGACGGTGAGCACTTTACCAGACTTTCACCTTTCCCACCATGGTGCAGAACATTACTGTAAACCCACCAAAATGAAAACTCAATTTTTGACATAAAAAGACTCGTTTTCAGCATTGTCCAAATTGACGCTCAGTTAAGACTCAATATTTCGAACCCGCGCGAAAATCCCCCTGGCTACTCAGCGACCTCCTCACTCTCCCCCCCCCCCCTCCCCCTGCATCCCGCCTCCACTCACATGACCCCTCCCCACCCCCACCCCCATCGTATTTTCGTCCGCGCAATCACTTACTCTGCCGGGTAAGTGGCTTGTCCTGTAAGCCGCCTTAAATACACAGACAAAACTCAACCCGTCGTTTAATTTTTTCCCTCCCGTATTGCTTGTTTGAAATGAGGAGTGAGCAGGGGTGGGCGGTACGCGCCGCGCATAGCGCTGTTGATCGCGCTGCCAGAACCATAACCGTACGTCCTGGGGGCGGCGCGGCCCGCGCGCCGGCTGCTTCCGAAGATCGCTATTTCATGCATCGGTCCTCGTCGCGCATGGGCACGACCATGGCCAACATATAGGGCTCCGCTGTAGGTGCAACAAGGACGGAGGAACGAGAGAGCGAGAGGAGGGGCGCGCAGGACTGGCGGGGTGACGGTCACGAGGAACGTCTCCCTCCATTATTATGGAAGGGAACCGTTTTCCCACAAAACACGCACTACTAAAACCTTGCGAAAAAAATCGTTCGTAAGCTGCGAAGCATTTTCCTCGTAGTGTGCGAAGAAATTTCTTCGCAAGGCGGGGCTTGCGAAGAAATTTCTTCGCAAGGCGGGGCTTGCGAAGAAAATACTTCGTATTGCGAAACCTTACGAAGCAGCCAAACTCTTCGCAACGCTGCGAAGAATTTTCTTCGTAAGAATTTTACACTGCGCCCTCTTCCTCTGAACTGAACATTAGAGCGTGAGCTCTGTCGCACACACTAAACTTTTATGCACAATTTTATACAACCATAGTTATGCACAAAATTTTATGCATAACTATGTTACACATTGTGCATAATTCTGCACAAATTTGTGCATAAGGAACAGAGTTAAGCATAGTTATGCAGGAAAAGTTGTGCATAACTATGGTTGTGTAAAATCCTGCAAGGCGTATGCACAAAAAAGTGCATAAGGGTTTAGTGTGCACACTTGTAGGTGTGTCAATGTCGTACTCTGGTAAGTGTCTGAGTGTCGAACACTTTTAAGTATTCCCCTTCGCACACTTAACGAAAGCTGCGACTTTTCATACACACTAAACCCTTATGCTCGATTTTCTCAGCCCTATGCACAATTTAATACAGCCGTAGTTTTGCACAAAATTTTATGCAAAACTATGCACACATTGTGCATGATTCTTTACAAATTTGTGCATCAGGACCAGAGTTAATCATAGTTATGCAGGAAAAATTGTGCATTATTATGGTTGTGTAAAATCATTCGGGGCTTATGCGCAACGAAGTGCATAAAGGTTTAGCGTGTAGGAATACTCAACAGTATAGTATTGCGTTTCATAATCGAGACAAACCGCTTTTCCCCTCTCTAACCGAGCTGACGGCGAATTTCATTGCGAGACGTGCAGAACTCTTGTGTAACTTACACAGGACGAGTTTTCACCGGTACACTGAAACTACAGTGTAAAAATTTACTGTTGGAAAACAACACTTTCAGTGACAACCGTGTTGTTGACACAGAGTGATCACTGTGAAAAATATACTCGTAAATTTACGACATTTTTTGTAATTTTGATTTACAAAATATGTCGTAAATTTACGACAGCCCATTCTTGCTCGTCGGTCAGTTCCAAGCGGTTTCAAGTCGACATGGAGTGCTTGTAAATTTACAATTTCAAATCGTAATTTTACGAGTTTTATCACGGAAAATTTTCCCGTAACCCTTAGGAGTATTTTTCACAGTGATGCTGTTCGATAACAACATAAGTTGTCAAGGACAGTGTTGCCAGAAAAGTAGGCAAAACCCGCCCAACACACAGCTGTGTGGAGCGGACGGTATTCACGCCTGCCTACTAGGCCATTCCCCTGCACACGTGTGTAGATGTTGCCTAGTAGGCAGGCGCGAATACCGCCCGCCCCACAGAGCTGTGTGTTGGTCTGGTTTTGCCTACTTTTATGGCAACACTGGTCAAGAAACAGGCATGTTTGTTTTCAATTATTCATAACAGGAAATTTACTGACCCTGAACAGCTTTTGCCGTTCCTGCACAAGTTGTGCTGTTCGTGTACAACTTTTGCTGTTTCTGCACAGCTATTTTGCTGTTCCTCGACAAGTTTTACTGTTACCGGACAACTTGCGCTGTTGATAGACAACAATACTTGTTTATTGCATGGCCATGTTGTTGTACAACAACACTAGTAATTTAAAAACTTAACAGCAACTTTGCTGTTAATTTACATGAATTTTTGTTTTTACAGTGTATACCACGGTAACGTCTTCTTGGTGTCGCACCGCAGCGCGTGCTCGACTCTCTGTCTGTCTGTCTGTCTGTCTGTCTGTCTGTCTGTCTGTCTGTCTGTCTGTCTGTCTGTCTGTCTGTCTGTCTGTCTGTCTGTCTGTCTGTCTGTCTGTCTGTCAGTCAGTCAGTCAGTCAGTCAGTCAGTCAGTCTGTCTGTCTGTCTGTCTGTCTGTCTGTCTGTCTGTCTGTCTGTCTGTCAGTCAGTCAGTCAGTCAGTCAGCCAGTCAGCCAGTCAGCCAGCCAGTCAGCCAGTCAGTCAGTCAGTCAGTCAGTCAGTCAGTCAGTCAGTCAGTCAGTCAGTCAGTCAGTCAGTCTGTCTGTCTGTCTGTCTGTCTGTCTGTCTGTCTGTCTGTCTGTCTGTCTGTCTGTCTGTCTGTCTGTCTGTCTGTCTGTCTGTCTCTGTCTCTGTCTCTCTCTCTGTCTCTGTCTCTCGTGTGCCAGTGTTCCGTACAGTTAGGTAAAACGTGCCGTGCGACACGAACATATTTTTCGAGAGCGCAAGTCGCGCACCCACTCAAGGCGCATAACGGCTCAACCGGCTCATTAGCGCGGAGTGGTGCGCCGCGCGGCCACCGCGGCCCGCGCCGCTGCCGCCGGCCCCGGGCCCAGCAGCCGACAAGGACAAATCTTTGGCCCCGACCGGGCGGCAGCGGGATGCGGAGCAGGCGGGGCGGGGCGGGGCGGGGCGGGGCGGGGCGGGGCGGGGCGGGGCGGGGCGTGTCTGGCCAGAGAGAGCCATGGACTGCGGACATGGCTATGTATAAGCGCAAACGCGAGGACAGACCAACCCCTTCACTCACCCTCTCCTCCCCCAGCCGTGTCGTCCCCCCCCCCACCCTGCCCCTGCCTCTGCCGGCCCTAGCCATCGCGGCCCGACGGCCGGCCCTAAATCAGATCTCGCATTAATACTTGTACCCCCGCCCCGGGGGGGACCCGCGGGGGGACCCCGGCCCGGCCGCACTACCGCCGCCGCACAGCCGCATGTAGACGCGGGGCGGGCGTGGATCGCGCGCGCTTCAGCCGGTGTGTGTGTGTGTGTGTGTGTGTGTGTGTGTGTGTGTGTGTGTGTGTGTGTGTGTGTGCGCGCGCGCGTGTGTGCGTGTGTGCGTGTGTGCGTCGGTGTGCGTGCGTGTGTCCGCATCTCCCTCGCCGGGGGGCGCTGCGCGCCGCCGCGGGGACCACCTACGAGTCGAGCCACGCGAGAGCCGAGTCGACGTCCTGCGACATCAAATAAATATAAACCTATTAAACCTCGCGGGGCACGCGGTGAGGTGGCGTGGCGTGGCTGAGTCAGCGTCTCTCTCTCTCTCTCTCTCTCTCTCTCTCTCTCTCTCTCTCTCTCTCTCTCTCTCTCTCTCTCTCTCTCTCTCTCTCTCTCTCTCTGTGTGTGTGTGTATGCAAGGGGCTGAGGCTGAGGGGGGATCCCCCATACCGCCGTGTCTCCGTTGTCACGATGTCGTCCTATTAGTTGCTTGTCCCGCGCCAGCGGGGATACCAACCCACTTACGCGCACCCCCAGGTGAATTTTCGCGAGCTCTAGTTTTGAAGAAAATAAACAAGGAGAAAAGAAAACACAACATTAGTTTTGTGCTGATACTGGTAGTACTCTTGCTTAACACAGCTAATTCTATCTTTTTAAAAAACGAGTGATATTTTAACGAAACAATTTTCAATGTGTATCACTTTTCATAGGTAATGCAGAAAATATAAAATATATTATTTTCATTTGACATGTAGTATATATGAAATGAAACTGGAAATGCTGGTGGTTTTGTCACTGATGACGCTATTCTAGGCATTCCCTTCAGGTCACAAGTTGCAAAAGTCGGCGATTTCGAAAAGATGCGCGTCAGTTTTCGGGTCGTTCCGCGAGAATCAGTATGAATATGAATCTACAGCTGCAAGAGAAACCAGCCACTGTACAGATGGCAGCACTATCAGCAGCAATGGCAGGAGGAAACAGGACTTTGACAAAAAACTTGTTGAAATCAGCTGTTTCGAATGGGATGTTTCATGAGTTTGCGTAATCTTTATTGCGAGAATGACTACCGTCATGCGTGACATCGCACTGAGATCAATACTAGTTCATCTACCTAGGTGCAGGAGGTGGTGGTAAAGAATGAGTAAAAGATAAAATAAAAAAAAAGAAAAATGCTCATCATTCTTTTATTTAAAGGCAAAAGATCCTGATCGTGGATTAAAGTCAAAGAAATTCACAATTCCTTATCTTTTGTGGGTGAAGTTCACAGAAATTTCTTACCCACGACCTTTGATTGGAAGTTTACGGAAGTTGGTCTGGTATGGCTAGAGTGAAGTTGAGTTTAATAGATCGGCGAAGCTCACAGGCGAAATCTCAATTTTTCTGGCTGCGCGCGAAAGTATTGAGACTTGGGCCAAATAAAAACCTTAAATAAAGTTGAAGAAGGCCTATACGCATAGCCCGCATAGCTCCTGCCCTGATTGTTATCGTTCGGATTGTTGCGTGTTCCAGGTGGCGCGGCCGGGGACACGTGCTCGCAGTCTTCTGGTTCCGGCGGTGACCCCCGCGGGGGCGCCGACGGCGAGGTCGCTTCCGGGACCGGGGCCGGCGGCCAGGGGTCGTCGAGCCTGGACTGCTTGTCGCTGATCGTGCAGAGCCTGTCGCAGGCGCACCCGCACCACCCGTGACGTCCGCGTTCTCGTCGTGGAAGCGGAGCTGCTGCTGCTGGGCTGCTGTCCTTGTCGCACTCATGTGGCGAAGCCATGAGGAGCAAGAGAGAGGACACTACTACTAACCGATTTCCGGATCGACGACGACGACATCCACGTTTCTCGCGCAGGGCGGACGGACGCGATGTGGATGCTGCCGCGCCGACTTTCATACATCGGGGACGGGCGAAGAGGAAGACGGCATGCTCGGCCAGGAGGGCGTGATTCCGCACTGAAGTGCTTTCGCCTCTCTGTCCTTGTCGCACTCATGGGGCGCGGCCGTACGGATCAAAGGGGAGGAGGACACTACGGAGCGGTCTTCGGAATCAGCCTGCCTGCAGCAGCGCACCCGGCCGGCCGCCAGCCGCCCCCTGATTCCGAAGATCGCGCTCTCGTACCTCCGTCCTTGTCGCACCTATAGGGCTGTGCCCTATGTGGGGGATGTCAGGGCCCCATGAGTGAGACAAGGACGGAGGTATGAGAGCGATCTTCGGAATCAGGCGGCAGGCGGCAGGTCGGCCCTCGCCCCTGCTCGCCGAGCGCGGATGCACGTTGGGTGGCCTACCCGTCGGGCGCGCCCGGCCGGGCCGGCGGGCCTAGCCGCCAGCGAGGCGATTCCGAACACCGTTTTGTAGTTCCCTCTCTCTTGCTCCTTACGGCGTGCCCAGTGAGTGCAACAAGGAAGGAGCGACGAAACCAGTGTGCGGAGTCACCCTACAGGGAGGACTGAAGACTGAGGCGGGGGAGAGGTGCGGGGGGAGGGGAGAGAGGGGAAACGAATGCGCTTTCCTGTAAACTAAATCGCGATGAAATGAGTTTATTTTTCAGAGTAGAGTTCGCTATTTTAATTGTAATAAAGAAATTAATAATAATAATCACATTGAAGAATATTTGCGCGATGTAAGGCAACTCGTTTTAAGTTTCTTGTTTGTATAATTCTGCTGTGATAATAAGAACTGTACTTAGTGTAGATGATTAGTATGGCCCCGCGAGGCCCACCCAGTCAGACGCCGACGTCGCAGTAGTGATGAGGGCTTAATGCATTTAGGACTGTTGTATTTTCCGTGAAAGATGCATCGCACAAAACTTGCTTTCCCTAACATTAGTGCCTTAATTAGCGGTCCCAGTGACCTCAATAATACGTCACTTTACAGGTGAGACTAGTATGTCAAGAGACTCTCAGAACTGTAAGATTTTTTTTCACAATTTCGTGATGAATATAGGTATATTTCTAACAACAGGATTCACAGCTTTTTAAACAAAAAGAAAACGATCAAATTGTTGATCTGCAATCCACCTGGATAATAAACGCTCATTTTGCATCGCATTTTGCCTGTAATGTTATCTAGTTGTTTCTGAAACAGCGGTATGACACGGATTTTTTTTTTTACGGCCAACTACATTGTATCGAGAAAAAACAATCATTAAATAAAGATGGCAATAAGGTAACGAAGGTATGTTGCATTTCAATTAAAATATCCCTACGCGACTACTTTTCGTGCGCGAACCGGCGGATAGTCAGAAAAAACTTCTTAAAGAAAACTTCTATCAGCCGTCTGAGATGTATTTCATGACCATTTAGACGTCCCAGTGTTCTCGAGGAGGGTTTTCGGGAGGGAGGGGAGGGGGGGGGGGGCATAGTCATCAGACGTAATCACGATGGAGGGCCACCCTCAACCAACTGTGGACATAATGCAGCCGGGGAAAAAAATCCTGATTGCATGATGGCCCGTGTCAGGGCCGCCAGGTTTCGGTTCGGCCCGAGCCCGAGCCGAAGAGGCCATCCGTCTGATTCCGAAGATCGCTGTCGCGTGTCCTTGTTGCACTCATGGGGCACTGCCGTCCCGGACAGGGCACCGCCATAGGTGCAACAAGGACGGAGGCGCGAAAGTAATCTTCGGAAACAGACAGCTGCCGACTGCCGAGCTGCGACCACTTCCTCCCCTCCCCCTTTTCTTCCCTCCCTTCCTAAAGACACACACACACACACACACACACTACGACACACTCCTCGAGACAGTGCTACCACTCGCGGGCGCAGAGGGCTGAAAATATCCCGCTGAAGATCACGAAGACGCGCAGCTTGGTGAGCAAGGCAAGACCACCGTTCCAAGCTCCATCACCGAAATATTATCAAAATATGTAATTACTATGAGAGACCGCGCAGTGAAGCGGAACCGGTCACGACGAGCGGGGACGGGAGGGAATGTTGTCGAGGCTGTGTAGCCTCTCTCAGCCCAGCGCCGCCCGGGGTTGGGGCTTCAATCCGAAATCCACCCGACCTGCCTGCTAACAGGTGGATGAGTGAGTGATTAAGGAAGGGTCACAAGACGTGAAGGAGGAGACCCTGGAATTTGGAGTGTTTGTGGCCGCCTTTGGATGCACGGTGCGCGGCGGGTGCGACGCTAGAGATTTCTCGTTTGCCGAGGTGAGTGTCTGCTGCTGCCACTTTGGCCGCCACGGGATCGTATGGCTGTTTTGTTTGGGTGGGGCGAGCGCCGTGAGGTTAGGAGGACGGCTACATATCCTGCCCTGCCCCTCCTGGAATATACTTCAGACCCTTCTACAGTTACGAAACCACACTGCGGTTTACTCGTTTGTTCTCGTGCAATTGTGCGTGTCGCTTTGTCCCATTTATTTTAGTTGCATTTCATTCATGTGCTGGTATATTTGTGTCCTCATACATTAATTTTCATTCCAGGATTTGGTTTAGAGATCCGCTCAGTCATGAACGGACAAGTGGAAGATGTGATGAAGTATGACGACAGACCCATTGGAAGCCCTGTTCGGGTGGTGAAAGCAGATCCAGATCTTGTGTCTGATGTTACTATCTCCTGCTCCACTCCGAACCTTTGTGAGGCAACAGAGAGGAGATATCAAGAAGAAATATTGGCTTGGGAATCGATTGTTGCAGACCTACCATCAGATGATGAAGATGGGTATGTCATTTAAATGCTTCTATTCTATGGGTGTATTTTTTTGTGTCATATATTTAATTGTTGCCTGCTTGCTTAGGGAGACATTTGACAAGACCGTTGCCTCGTTAGTAATTGGCATGAATATGGTCCAGTACCTGAACCTTTTCAAGGAAGCAGACATTGGTCTCAATTTGTTCCTAACCCTTACTGAGGATGACTTGGTGGTGATTGGCATAGAGGATAAAGAACACAGGAAAGAGATTGCTCATGGTATTCACAACATCCGAAAGAAGAGAGGCGTTCAAGGCCAGGCCCCTCTTCGAGGTCTTCAGGATGATGTCTTGGATGCGACAATGAGGTAAAATTTGATAGCAACATCCTTATTTACGATGAGTCAGTTTATTCAAATGGTGTCATGTTTGCTTATTTATGTTTTCAGTGTTCAAGAAACCATTCCTGTAATGTGCCACACGGTCAAACATATCAATAATCTTGTTATACTATTGCGAAACTATCGCTCAAGGCTCAACTCTAACAGTGTTCGAAATAATGTCATGGACACTCATCACTCGGCTGCCTTAGGAGCTAAAATCCTGACAAAAGAAGCTCTTGCTCAAGCAGAGTTATTGAAAGTACAGCTGCATGGAATGTTGTTAAAACTTGACCCTGTAAGTGATTTTTCTTTGTATTTTTTCTTTAAGTTTATTTTCTTGTTTCTTAGATGTTTTATGTTATAAAAACTTCTCCTTTTCAGATGAGACCTGAGAAATTTCGTAAGAATAAGTCAGCCAGTGCTAAATCTAGGAAAGAAAGGAGAATGATATATGGTGCAGTTATCATGTCAGCAGGTATATCACTACTGTTGGCTCTCATATTAGGTAGACGATAGTTTGGTGTCTAAGGGTGTTAAGGTTTAGCAAATTTTGTGCCATGTTCATGTAGATTCTCTTCACTAAAGAGATGGGACCATCTCTTCACCTATTTATTAAATAGCTTTGTAGAAGTAAATTAAATTTAAGTCTTGAATCTCCTTTAATGCGTATGCCTGAACGGCTGTGACAAACATGGTGCAAAAAACATGTGCTGCTCAAATTCACACTGTATTAATGTGTTCTGTGATAAATTATTTCTAGTTCTCTTAACTGTAGATAAAATTTGTGGTGCATTTAAATATCATTCATTGTTTGTCTCAATAATGAAATCTCAATGATTTATTGAAATAAAATTCAACTCGATTTGAAAATAATTAGTTCTTGTTTTGGACTTCCTTTAGGTGATAGGAGGTGCATCTAAATCTCCTTTCTCTTATCCCTCTTCAGATGGCTAGGGAAGGTTGTTTAAATGGTGAGTCTTTAAAGTTCTAAATTTATTTTTTCTTCAGACATGGTAACAATGAGCGCATAGTAGGGTAACAAAGATTGAGCACTTAAGCACAGCTTTCTTCATCCACTTCCTTAAGGACTTGCACTGTCTTGTTTCTTAAGCTAACTTTTACTACAACCTTTATATCAGTCTCTATGGGAAACAAGGCATCATTATAGAGGAAGTGTGATGTAAAGCTTACATATATATAAAAAAAAAAATACAACACGTCAGTCGCATAACAGAAAGTATCACATTTCAATCTTACATGTATACTTCAGATCACAAGTAATAATACACAATAAACTGCATAAAACATATCAAGTTTTTACACGAAACTTGTTGGTTTGCACTTAGAATTTGTCTTAGAGACGTGTTCAGAAGACAACTGCTGTAGGACAGAATGTTTCCAATCATACTTGCTCGGAGATTGAATCCAGAATGATTGATCGGTGCTTTTTGATCGGTTGCTCGCTGTAAGAGCCCTAATAGTAGTCATATAAAAAATAAATAACAAGACTTTTTACTCTGTGTTGGGCATATGCCGCGTTCGCGCGCCTACACCTACACACTGACCGACTCTTAAATTGCACCAGAGCAGGATGCAAAAGTGTCGTAGGGGAGGGGCGACCTCGGACGTCTTGCGTAGCGAAGGGCAGTATGTTGACTTGCTGCAGCAGCGCCGGGCTAGCCGCGGCGGGTACGCGCGCGCCGCGAAAGTAGGCAACCCTTCTGCCACCCGAGCGTATTGTACATCGTCGTGCCGGCGGCGGTCTGGCAGACCGACATATGTTGCTTTCCCTTTCACGGTTTCCTAAACTCTACAACAACGTGTTTTCGTTTGTTTTTTTTTAAAAAGAAACTTTTGAGCAAACGAGAATTTTTGCACACGATTTTTGGGGGAGGCAGGGGGGGGGGATGTCTGCCGTGGTCCTCGCGGTTTGCGCGTGGCTGGGCGGGGCGGGGCAGGGCGGGGCAGGGCCTGGCCCGCCGAGCACGACTCGGTCGCGGTGGAGCCCCGGCGAGGTAGGCCACACAACGGGCACAGCGCCACACCCCCTTGCAAAAGTAGCACCGCTCTCTCTCTCTCTCTCTTCTTGCACTCCAAGGCCAGCTTGTTGCGCAGAGGAGGAGGAGGAGGGTGTTGGGGGAGGGGAGGTGGGGGGGGGGGGGTGGCAGGAGGGCAGCGCGGCCCGATTGGGGGAGGGGGGGGGGCGTGCTGCGTCTTGAACGACTAGAATCAAAATGGGCGAGCAGGGCCGACCAGGGGGTGAGGGGTGACCTGGCTCGGGGCAGGGGCGGCTGAGGCTAGAGAGAGAGGTCTAGGGGCTCTCTATGCACTCTAGTGTGCTCCAGCTCAAGCCTGGCCGGCGGGCGGCTGAGGCCAGGGAGTCCTTATTGTGACACTTCTTTGCACTTGTAGGACTCTAGCTAAGCGCAGGGGTGACTCCGAACAGCGTTTAGACGTGTCCTCTCTCTCTCTCTCTCTCTCTCTCACTCTCTCTCTCTCTCTCTCTCTCGCTCTCGCTCCTGATGGCATCGCCCGCCCTCATGGGTGCGACAAGGACAGCGAGAGACGAGACCACCGCCACCACCGTGTGCGGAATCACCCTATACCTCCTGCAGGCCGGTACAGGCCTTACTACACGACGTACGCGACCATGGGCTCGCGCTCGGCCGCCTCGCCGCCGCCGGGCGTCGCCGGCTCGGAGCAGGCGTCCGTCTCGGACGTGGTCGTCGACGCCGTGGACGACTGCGTGGCCGTGGACGTGCTGCGGAGCAGGTGGTAGGCCTGCTCGCGGTGCTCGCGGTGCTCGGGGCGCTCGCGGTGCAGGTGGCTGGAGGCGGCGTGCGCCGCGCTGGCGGCCGCGTTGACGAGCAGGTGGCTGCCGCAGCGGAGCTCCTCCATGCCCCGCTCCAGGTTCTCGGCCGTGAAGACGACGCCCTTGTAGGTGCGGACGAAGACGGCGGCCAGGGTGAGCGCGCCCACCACGATGAACGAGTACTCGACCGAGGGGATGATGAAGTCGGCCGCCGTCGTCGCGATGTACACCCACCGGTGGATCTCGGGCGTCAGCTGGTCCACGCCCTGGGAATAATGACGGCGGCGGTGCAAGGTTGGGATTAAAGGCCGGGGGGGAAAAAAACATGGGAAAAGTTGAGAAAAACGATAGATTTTTCTATTTTTTTCTCTCCTCCATTTCGTTTTCCTTTGTTTTTCTAACAGCAACTGTTTTCTGCAAGAACCTGTTATGCTGCGGAATACACTGAAATCAAAAGTGTTTTTCAACTGACTCACACTTGAAAGTGTGATCGCAGTCTTGAACGATTTCATAGGTGCTTGGTTAAGAATCCCAATATGTTTTATATGAGGCGTAAAATGTTAGACTGATGTGTTGGCCATCAAAGTGTGTCCAAGTAAAGTGTTGAACACTTTTGTCCCCAATTGCCCCAATGAAATGAATGGGCTTTTAAACTTAGAACTTATACGTTTTCAAAACTGTGTTTCATACATGAAAGTGCGTGTCAGTTGAACACTTTTTATTTCAGCATAATTTTAATTTTTTTAAATAAATCATTTTTTATGTATTCAAGGGAAATGTCACACTTTCGAAAACACTAGTTGGCAGTCAGGCAACTCGCTTTGTTCGTCGAATTTCCTTCGTGAAATCGTAGACATTTCCCCACGCGTGGGCGCTTACCTCTTCGAGCCAGATGATGGGGAAGACGATCTCCGGGAAGCTGTGGGTCGAGTGGATGTACGGCGCGTGGTCTACTTTGAGGTTGAGCTGTATTCTGACCTTAGCCTCCATCGTGACGCCGAGTTTCTGAGGTACGGGTCCAAGGGAATTAGTTTTGGGTCCAGAACGGAAGGTGCTATGGGGCATGCTCTTCGATACACTAACTTTTTATTAATTTATTTTTTCTTTTTTTCTTTTCCCTATAAGTCAGCACACAGTGATAGGCCTACAACTCATCGGGAGAATCATATACACCTGCTGATGTTCATATTCAATGATTTACTATGATTTCAAATGACTTGAGTGAGATTTTCACTGATTTCAGTGAGATTAACATTGATGAATTTTCATTAATTACGATAAGATTTTTCTTTAATTTCACGTGAATTCCTCTGCCTGAAATGAATTCCACTGAGTTCAAATGAATTCTATTGATTTCTAGCGCCGAGAATTCGCATGACTTTGGTTTTATGATGTCTAGGGAATTCGCGTAATTTTAAGGTAACTCGTGTGGTTTTAGCTGATTTCAAAGATTTATGTAATTTTAATGACATTGTGGGATCTTTGCCTAAGGAAGCGATGTTTTCGTCCATCTGACTTAAGAGTTGTGGGCTGAGCCCCTCGATGTGTTATCATTTTGTACATTGTTTTCCACGAAACAATTGTTCATTTACTGATGGATAGAAAAGAAGACTAAGTATCATTAGACTGCACGGGCCAAGCTGGCCGCAGGAAGAGCTTTTTTAAAATTTTGGTGAGCAAAAACTCGTGAATCTTCTCGCGACTTTTTCTTTTGATCTTTTGTTTTTTGAAAGTTTTGAGTCTTTACGAATTTTGTCTCGAGTACAAAAATGGCAAAGTGGCAAGCCTCTCACTGCTATACTACTATACTACACACTAAATGTTTATGTAGATTTTTTTGTGCACATTTATGCGCTGAACAACACATGCACAATTATGTACAAATTTGTGCCCATAATTATGCAAAAATAGTACATAATTGTGCACAAAGATTTCTAAAAATAGTTTTTGGTACAAAGTTGTGCATAATTAAGAATAAATTCATGCAAAACTATGTACGAATTTGTGCACAATTTTGTTTGTGTAGTTCTGTGCATTTGAATGCACAAAAAGTACATAAGTCCATTTACATTTAGCGTGTACGCTATGTACTCCTACTGGCGGGCCGGGTACACTTACCGGCTGAATCTTGAAGAACGTCTCGTGCCGGTCCCGGTTGGGCGTCATGCCCTCGACGGCGTCCAGCAGGCTGTCATCGGCGTTCCAGAAGTGCGGGAAGGACACGAACACGGGCGCATCTGGAACACGCGATCTGGACGATCAGCAGGTGATACGGGGGAGGGGCAGCGCAGAAATGTGCCCTGCCTTTTGCCTAGCAACTCAAGAAACTGGCTACTTCATATACTTATTTTGTCATACAATTCATTATAAAAATAATTGAAGTAACGTTGAGTAGAACAGATTCTAAAGCCAAGTGCACTGCAATCAAAACTTTTCAACTGGCAATCACATTCATGTGTGGAACACATGGTGTTGAACACATTCAGATGCTGAGTTAAAAAAATATATGTATTTTATAGGGTACAAAAGTCTTCAGCACTTTAGTTGGACATATTCTGATGGCCAACATGTACCTGCAACACTCGATGCCTCATATAAAGTACATATACGATATGTGTGAAGAAATTTTTCGTGTACGAATTGAAATAGACACTCCCTCCATCGTATGACATTCAAACACGCGGGCCGTCGGCGACCATTTGCGTGCACTGTTAAATCAAGTGTGCAAACTGTTCAAAAAGTGTGCATATAACTCCATGTTTATCACGTGAAAGTGTTCAACTCAGCAGTGCGATTGTCACTGCTCAACTATTCGAGTGTGCACTTGTTAGTGTTCGACACGGAAGTGCACTTGCAATTGTTCACACTGGAAATCCAAGTGTACGAATGTCGTACACTTGGAAGTGAGCGAATATCGTTCGCACACTTGAAAGTGTGTGAATGGATATTCGCTCACTTGGAAGTGTACGAATGGGTATTCGCTCACTTGGAAGTGTGCGAACAGATATTCACACACTTGGAATTGTACGAATAGATATTCGTTCACCTGAGATAAGCAAGGTGAGATACCCGTTTCGCACACTTGGAAGTGTACGAATATCCATTCGCACACTTCCAAGTGAGCGAATAACCATTCGTACACTTCCAAGAGAGCGAATATCCATTCACACACTTCCAAGTGTGCGAACGATATTCGCTCACTTCCAAGTGTACGACATTCGTACACTTAGATTTCCAGTGCAACTACGCCGGACTACACGTTCCTTGTTGAACACTTCCAAGTGTATGTAACTGTCGAGTTGAACACTTACAAGTGTAAAATCAGCGAGTTAAACACTCGCCATTGCTCAACTGTGGGTTATACACTTGTATATGTAAAAGTGGGAGTTGCACACTTACAAGTGTGTAGCAGTTGTACATTTGGTTTCACAGTCTGTAACACTGCCGCTCACCGTAGTGGCAGGGGCTGATGTTCTGCAGGCCCTTGAGCTCGCACGGCGCGGTGGGCGACTCCCCGGGCTGGCAGAAGCACTTGTTGTCCGGCCAGTCGGCGGACGGCGCGAAGATGGTGTCCGGCGGCGTGTAGTAGCCCGCGCTGATGCCCTCCTTGTCGACCAGGCCGCGGTACTGCAGCGGGAAGGCGCGGCACAGGTCCTTGTCGTAGATGGCCACGATGTCCTCGTGCGTGATGTCGCGCGGCGGGAAGAAGGAGCCTGCGGCCAGAGCTCGGCGAGTTACCACAGGGAAGCCCCGGCTCTGGACACCCAAGTAGTGTGTGAATGTCGCACGACACTTGTTGGTGTGCGAGGATTCATTCATAAATACACCTGCTCTGCAAACTCAAGTGTGAGACAGTATCACACCTATTACTGCGCAGTACCACTGTGTCTCACACTTCCAAAAACGATTTTCTGTCGTTGAATAGCAATCACGCTTTGGAGAACAGCATCAGCTTTGGTTCAACATCCCGGTTAAAACGAGCTACCATGTGATATGGTTCTGATAGCAAGCAACAACGACCATATAAATTTTCGAAACCATTAATTTACGATTATTTCATGTTATTGTTGTTCCGAACCCCATAACATGGTAGCTCGTTTTAACCGGTATTTTAAACCAAAGCTGATGCTGTTCTCCAAAACGTGATAAATATTCAACGTCATAAAATAGTTTCTGGAAGTGTGAGACACAGTGGTACTGCAATAATAAGTGCGATACTGTCTCACACTTGATTTTGCAGAGTGGCCACTCAAACGAGTGAATTTTTCTAAGATATTCATAAGTTTGAGTGGCCAAGTGTACGAAGGAACTCTCATTCATTTACAAGTGAGCGACATTAACACCGCACTTGTACTTCCAGAGCAAGTGTGCGCACGTCGCGCACTTGCGGATGTGTGATTTTCCATTTGCACGTCTGGCTCTTAAGTGCACAAACTTGAACACCTTCAGTTATTCACATCGCTAGGAATGGAAATTCGCACACCTATACTAGTGATTGACATTTACATTCTTGCAAGTGTATGACATTCTCACATCTGGAGGTGTGTGCCATTCTCACATCTGCAGGTATGACGTTCAGACTTTGTACACTGTGACATTCACGCACTTACAAGCGTGCGATATTCACACTTCTGCAATACACCAGTAGTGTGATAAATTCACACATATGGAAGTGTAAGCCGACCGATTTCGAGGATCGCTCTTACACTTTCGCGCCTTCGTCGCACTTATGTGTGCATCGGTCACGTCTGCGCACACCATAAAACGAGTTCTTGATAATGCATAAGAATACTGAGAAATTCATCAGAATACTTCTCAAACATACAAGAAAAATTCAGAAAAATACACGAGACAGACAAGAAATACAAAGTAAGTTACGTGTACACAGAAATACATGGGTGCACTCTAAACTTCTTACTAAGAAACCTCATTGTATTACAAAGGATTTTGTGCTGTCGCATTTTACAACGAAAAAAAATCTTTGTAATACAAAGACAGACCTTTGTAATACAAAGAATTTTCTTTTGTAATGCAAAGAATTTTCTTTTGTAATGCAAAGAATTTTCTTTTGTAATGCAAAGAATTTTCTTTTGTAATGCAAAGAATTTTCTTTTGTAATGCAAAGAATTTTCTTTTGTAATGCAAAGAATTTTCTTTTGTAATGCAAAGAATTTTCTTTTGTAATACAAGGAAATTTCCTATATCCTACGACAGTACAAAATTCTTTGTATTTGTATTACAAGGGGTCTATACAAAGATATTCATTGTAAAAAGTTTAGAGTGTGGACCGTTCCTCGGAGATTCAAGTACGGTGCTGAGCTTGAATCAAGAACTGTTTGGGTGCAGTTAGTAGGCAAAGGACAGCTGTCCTGTCTTAACATCGGGCGTTTCCAACTCCATCGGCTATCGTCACGTTTTTTCTTTTCGTTCTTCTATTCTAAGAAGGACATATTAACACCGATTTCACGTAAAAATGACATGGACACATGACACAGGAAGTTAATATTTGGGATCCATTTAGGTGTCAGTACTGACGTCAAAATTCTTCCCGCAGGATCGAGGCAAAAGCAACTTTTGCCCCCTCCTCGGAACACTTTTTGTGGTCGGGTGGGAAAGCGAATGCGAAGGAAAACTGCTGCTCGTAACATGGTAGTCAAAGCTGCCAAGGAATAAGGACTTGGATTGCGCGGGCTGGGGCCCAATCCGCCACGCGCCTCGCGCGCCCCTATCCCACCCCGCCCTACACTATAGACCCCCGATGCAGCGAGGGGGAAAACCTCTCCAAAATCGCGACCCGACTACTCCCTATTACGGCTATTACGCGTCTATTACACAGTTATTGCAGGGCTATTTCGCAACTATTACACGAACATTACATGCATTACGACGATATTACGGCTATTACGCTTTTCTCGAACTATTATTGACGATTATACCTGGCTATTACTCATCTATTACGGCTATTACATGTCTATTACATATTTCAGGGCAATTACGCGAATATTACGTACGCGACCATTACAGGAATATTACAAGTATTACAGCGATATTACGCGATATTACACGGTATGACGGACGCCTATTACATGTATATTACGGCCATTACAGCACTATCACAGGGCAGGTGACCCGAATTTTACGCGAGGTTTTCCCCCTTGCTATGCAGTTTTGGGGCGTGTATCTGCAGGATCTTGTGCAACTGCAGTTACATGCAAATAGCACAACCTCATACTCAAGAATGCACGCAAATGCGTGTAAAACGAACATAGTAATTCATCAAACTTGTGCATAAATATGTTGGCGCAAAATCCTGCAATCCTGATGCACAACGTAATGCAATAAGACTTAAATGTGTGCACTGCGCTCAACATGTTACCCGGCCTGCACACTTTTCCGCTGCGTTCTGATGCGGGCTTGCTGCTGCGGCCTCCTCTGCTGCTGCAATAATCGAAGCTCAAAACGATTAACTCAACCTGACCTCAGTGCATAAGGCTTTTGGTGTGGATTATGGCCGCCGCAAAGCGACAGTTAAAGACAGTTAAATTTCAAAAATTGAGGGGGGAAAAACTGTTTTCAATTTTTTTAAAAAAGGCAATATCACGTCAGCTGGACAGCAAACCTTAGATTTACTGTCCGCTTGAGTTTCAAGCGAGGGATCCATTACTCGGTTCAGAACCATACACACGATTACCGTTTACAACAGAATACCGACAGTATTCGTTGAAATTTTCGAAGAAACTTTGAAATTTCTCTATTTTTTAGGACATTATTATGAGGGAAAACCCAAAACGGCATGAAAAACAACGAAAGCGAGGGGCGGCCAACCCGAAAAAAACGTGTACACAGAAATACCTGTGTATTTCTGGGAATACACTAAAAATACAAGGAAATACTCTACAATACACAGAAATACATAGAAATACTCAACAAAAATACGAGAAAAATACCGAAAAATACATTAGAAATACAAGAAATACAAGGCAAGTGTACACAGAAATACATGAGTTGGCCGCCCCTTGAACGAAAGGAGAAAGTATTGGGCTGTGATTACCAGTGACGAAGTGTACACAGGATTACCAGAGTCGTGGAACCCTCAGTGTTTTCAAGCTCCTCGCGGGTGGCCAATTGGCCAAGGCAACGGCAAGCTGAAGCGATAGCGGGAGCGGGGTAGAATGGGGTTGGTGCCGAGGTAAGCGGACTGCATCAAACGTCCCACCTTTTCGCACGCATTTTATGAGCATGAATGCGCTTTATATTCACTTTTTCTGCAGTTTTCTATCCAGTTTTGCATAGTTTTGGGTCCCGAGGTGGCGTTCAGGCCAACGGGTCCATCAATCGGGGTTTACGGACATACTCTCGAATACTGATTACCAGTGATTACCTACAGTTTTCCGTAAAATTTTTCGAAGAAACTTTGAAACTTTTGTAATCTTTAATACGTTTTTTTTACGAGAGAAAATCCGAAACAACTGATGAAGCAAATGACATAAGATATTTCGGGGGATGTGCGATTACCACTTATAATCAAGATTACGTGGGTGGTGGACCCCTTGGTTCACGCTCAGGTTTGTAGAGAGTGAGAGATGAGATGACTGTCACACGCGGCAAATAGGGAGTGAGTGATGAATCAAAATGAGAGGTGAGAGGATAGTGGGAAGTGCTCTAGAAACCCAAGTGTACGAATGTCGCACACTTTTAGGTGTGCGAGGATTCATTCGTACACTTGGCCACTCAAACGTGTGAATATCCTAGGAAAATTCACACCTTTAAGTGGCCAAGTGCACGAATAAATCCTCGCACACCTACAAGTGTGCGACATTCACACACTTGGGTTTCCAGTGTGCGGAAACGTTCTTACCCTCGGATGCCTTGATGGAGTTGCACGGTGGCTCCGACCAGAAGGGCAGGTGGTCCAGGCCGTTGAGCCTGTCCAGCAAGCCCATCCTGGCCATGGACGTGTGCCCCGTGTACATGGTGTGCACCTCCGGCAGCGTGCCGTTGCGCTGGAAAAGACACTGGACTTTACTTCATCGCGGGCGGGATGGGTTTGCCGTTAAGGCCAGGGGCAGGTGAAACACCGTGAAAAATATCTCCGTAGATTTACGATTTATTTTGTAAATTACAACTGACGAAAATTTTTGTAAATTTACGACAGCCCATTCTTCCTTGTAATTGAATTTCAAGTCGAAAGGCAGTGCTTGTAATTTTCCGATACGAAATTGTAATTTTACAACTCCGTTTCATGGAAAATTTTCCCGTAAACCTACAACTATTTTTCACAGTGAATGTTTGGTTTTTGAGCAATTCTAAAGTTAAATATTTCCTATTCTTATTTTTTAAAGAAAATTTTTAAAATAATTGTGAATAAATGACATTTTTAACAAGCATGGCTACAATTTAAACATTTCGTCTGAAAATTTCCGCTGAGTACATATGAGTGCAGGAGAGGTTAATCTGCTAACTCAAGTGTGATACAGTCTCACACTTGTAACTGCATTATCACTATGTCTCACATATCCAGAAACTATTTTCTGTCGTTGAGGAGCAATCATTTTGGAGAACAGCATCAGCTTTGACGCAAAATTCAAGCGTATGTGATGGGGTTCACTGTTCGTTTCTTTACAAATAGCGGTCTTCGTATTACGAAGAATCGTGTAACTACTTAGGATCTGTAGCAGCCATATTTCAAACACTTTTTCTTCATATTACACACAGTCACTGATTTGTCATACGAACACCTGGTTCGTATTACAAACACCTGCTGTTCGTAATACATATACCTGCCTTTCGTAATACAAAGAATTTGTTTGTATTACATAGGATCCAAATCCTTCGTACGTTACGAAGAGCACTTGTTCGTAAGAAACTTACAGTGTTGTGATCGCAACCTCTCCTAACATTTAATTAACGATTATTTAGTGTACTTGTTCCGAACCCTGTCACGTCACATGTAGGCTCGTTTTAACCGGAACTTTGCGCCGAAGACAATGCTGTCATCTGGAACGTTCTTGTTCTTTAACGACGAGAAATAGTTTCTGGATGTAAGCAGACACAGTGGTGCTGAACTTGTAAGTGTGACACTGTCACTGTCAAAAATAGCCGTTGGTGTACGGGAAAATTTTCTTCCGTAACATTACAATATGAAATTGTAATTTTACAAGCACTTCCTATCGACCTGGAAGTGATCGACGAGCAAGAATGGGCAGTCGTAGATTTACAACATTACTCGCACATCAAAATTACATCAAATGTTGTAAATTTACGAGGACATTTTCCACAGTGGTTTAACACTTGAGTTTGTAGAGTGTAGCCCCTCACTGGGGCGTAACTCCCGCCTCCCTCCTCACCCCCTTGAGCAGCGACATGATGCGGGGCGCGGGCCAGTTGATGTGCAGCAAGGTGTTGGCGATGTTGGCCAGGGTGACGAGGGTGTCGTCGTAGCCGAACAGGAACTCGGCGGGCGTGACCGTCACGAAGTTCTCCATGCCGCGCACCAGGACGGACATGGCTGCCTGCACGCCCCACGGCATGTGCCTGCTCTGCGTGGCCAGCGTCTGAGGGCGAAAACACAATCTCATCAGGTCTCTGATCAATATCTCAAATATGACTGAAAATAAGTTGACGTGATAGACGTGTTTCTATGAAAAGGGATTGGCCTCCTAAGAGGGATCAGCTCTGTCCTAGTTGTATTTCACTTTAAAAAAAAATTAAAAATAAAACAATTAACAACATGCAAATTGGCTACCCCACGTGAATTATCTTTGGGATACTGATATGCAAAAGTTTTGCAGCAAAACCCTAACGGATAACGTTGTGAGGACTGCCGAATTCTGTGCAGCCATATTTATGCACATGTTTCCTGAAGCCGCTTTCATTTGCGGATGCGGTTTCGAACAATTTTCATTTGTATGAGCCGAGTTATTAGCTGTAAACTGTTGAGATTTCCAAGAACAGTTAATTCGCTTCATTTCGATAAAATGTCCTCCAGTTACAATTATAGTGCTATGGAAAAAAGTGCGCATTTTCTGGAAACCAGCGCCAGTGTTTTTCTGAAAATCCTAAGTACGCGATAAATAATTGGCTGCTTTTCTGGGTGCTTAAGGCGCACACAGGATTACTTGACATTTGGGGTTACACATGAGTGTTTAGGGAATTACACGTGAATTTTGTGGTACTGTGCCTGCCTAGCCTAACACCCACCGATTTTTATAAAAAAATTATTATTAAGTTATGTTTTTTTGAGAATTTTTCTGGCATTACATATGGATTACAGGGGCATTTTCACAGAAGATTACCTGAGTCGATATGCCCAAACAATGCGTAAGGGTTTAAGTAGTCAATGGAAACTATTTTGACTTTTTTTTTTTTCGAGTGACATTTCTCAAAGAGCACCCTGGACCTTTGGCTTGACCCAGGTGCAGGGGCGGTCAGGAGTATTTACGGCCGCTCCGAGAGTCAGACGGCAGAGTGTGACGTTGACGCCTGCTGGCATTCCCTCTCCTTGTCGCACTGCCCTCGTGGCGCTGCGCGCTGCGTGCATAACCCATACCTTGCGCAGCGGTGCAACGCAGGCTAGATACAAGGGTAGTAAGTCTACCCCCGCCTCCCCCCGTCTTTTTTATTTTATCTTGTTATTTTTTGCCCAAACATTTGTAGCTCTTCCTTGGTGATACCTTCTCCTGAACTGCGGTAAAACGAATGTCTGTACAGAGTTTTAGTATATGCCCTCGATCTATATTTATTGAGATTCCAGAAGTTTTATTTTTAAGTGTCGTTTCGTGAACCTTTGTGGTGCTAGCGTCATGGTGCAATATGGAAATCCATATTATTGAATTTTACATACTTTTGGGTGTGTGAATGTCCATTTGTGCCCTCCCATGGGTATGAACAGTAGAAAAACAAAGGTGTGACCTTTACCGGGGTGTTAGAGGTTTAATGCCTTTCGAAAGGCATTAAACTGTCGTAAAAGTATTAAAATTAATGTCTTTGGGTGGTTTTAATGCCTTCGCAAAGGCATTATAAACCTTTCACACTCCTGTAAAGGTGTTAAGTCATACCTGTGTTTTTCCAGTGAGTCCTTTCAAAATTCAGACGTCTACCTGCTCAAAGTCTACGAATGGAAATTCTCCCACTTACAAGTGAGCTAAATTCACACTCTTGTGTTTCCAGTACAGTATGCGGACCGTTGACCTCTAACCCTTTTTTATGGCCGAGACGGTGTTTGCCGATGGGGTTCGGATTCCGCAAACACGGAGAATGAGGAAGTCGTCAAGGACAGCCAATATTTGACGCTCGTTTGCGGCGCGTTTGGTATCCGCGGGGGGGAAACAACTCTTAAAAGTCTGACGTGCGCGTTCACAAAACGTTTTCAGGACATGTTTCACACTAACCGTATTTGCGTCTTTCTTTCTTATTACGTTATAGTCAAATTTCTCCCACAAATTCGTGCTTTGATTTGAACGAGTTTGTGCAAACATTTCTATGAAGGCCATCAGTTTTGCGCACAAATTCGTGTGGAACGAAATTAATTTTGAACTTGAAAGGAAACGTTCACTTACGAAGACAGTCATGGTGCCCATACGTTTTTAACGAGGAAATGAATTACAGTTTTGACTTTTAATGACCGGTGTTTGGATTGTATGATGACGGAGACTGCTGCCCTTACCTACGTCTGAACCCTTTCTAGTATATCTCACACAAAAATAAGAGATTAGTACGTGCGCACCCAATGCGCGAATATTTTTTTTTTTTCAATTTTTGTGTAATATACACTGTGAAAAATATTTCCGTAGATGTACAATATATTTTGTAATTCACTGTGTACAACATATCTCGTACATGTACGACGTTACACTTTTCGACTTTGTTGGCTCTTCAATCGATTCTTAGTTGATACGTATAGTTATAAAAAATTTACAGTATGAATCGTAATTGTACAAGACCTCTAATGGAAAATTTTCCCGTACCGGTACAAGAATTTCTCACAGTGTACACACCTTGTGCTTTGTTGTCAATGACTCATAGCACACACCTCGGAGTTGATGTATCTCCCTATCCATCTCCCTTTTGGAATGGCTGCAATTCAAATTTATATTATTCTATTCATACCTTTACCACTAGACACCGTGGTGCACGAATACCGCACACATTTCGTCGATGTGTCCATTCGCCAACCTCTCCATACTACATTTTGACATTACAGTCACACTGGTAAAAATTATCAAGGTCTCTACTACAGAAAAATGCCGTAATTTTGGATTACGGACACTCCGCTCCTGGTTTCCGTACCTTATCCCCATAAGGCTCTATGTTAAAAAATGGGGGGTACGGTGAGATGTATGGAAAAGTTACCGTTAATTTTTTTTTTTCCCGGTGGTTTCCGTTTTCGGTATGGAATAGGTAACGGCGTTCCGTCCCTTCGTTCCGCATCTCGCCCATAAGGAAAGCCAGATTCTTCTTGAAGGTTCGGCAAGGTACGGAACGAAGTACGGAAAAAACCATCCTTTCATCAAGAAAACTCATTTTTCGAGCAGGGGGTACGGACGGTCTCAGTAGTTGGCTCCGTACCAGAGGCTGTTTTCTTACAGTGCAGAAGTCCTCTTTCAACGGGTCCAAGCGTACAAATGGAAACTCTTACACTTACGAGTGTGCGACATTCTCACGTTTTGGGTTTCTAGTAGCTACAGCAGTATTATCATTACAAGTTTTTGCTCGTTTTGTTTCCGGACTGACCAGCAGGGGTATGTTCGGCACACAGATCCTCTCGTGCATGCTCTTGGACATCTCCGGGACGAAGTGTAGGATCTTGCGGTGTTGAAACGTCACGGTGTCGTTGTCATGGAACTTGACGTTCACCTTCTCCATTTCCTCTCTGGAACAAAAATATAAAGAAAATGCAAGAAGTATAAAGTGTGACATATAAAACGCCTTCTCTGTTCCGATCCTTAAAGACGGTCGGCCCACGCTTTACCCGGCCGCACCCTCGCGGCCCGCCCGTCTCCCCCGCTCACCTTGGCAGGAGCATATCGGGGGAGGGGGAGGGGGTGAGCGGAGGTGACGCCCCTTCCACCCCACGTGGAAACAAGTACACGGAAATAAAAAAGGATTAATTTTCATTGAGTAGGCTTGAAAAGTGTCATTGCAGTATATATATATTTACTTTTCAAGTGATCTCTTTGGAATTTACATATTAAAAAAAAATTACACTTGACAATTAGAAGTAAGTGAACTCGGTGCAGAGCCTTTCTCATAACGCACTGTATCGATAGGTTTGGCCGAGGTTTAGGTTACAAGCGATATATTAACCAGTAAGTTTACCAATATTTTTTGCCATTCTCATGGACTTCCCTGGATTCTCGCCTTCCGCCATGGACCGTTTAAAATGTCGAGAAAATAAGAAAAATCGAGAAAATGCGGGAAACCTAGAATACATAGAAAAAAAATCATTGAAGAACATACATTATGTGACTTTAAACCTTTTGAAATCTTTGAAATCTGAACAGCCATGGAAAGTTCCTAAGCATTAAATTTCAACATACCTAGGTGCTTTATTTTAACGCCTTTAATGCTCCTTAACACCTATGTAAAGGTCTGAAGTCACATCGTTGTCTGCCGTAATTGTTACTAAATCTTCATTTCAACCCTCCCCTTCCCCCCCCCCCCCAAAAAAAAAAAAAAATATCTAGAAAGTGTATTGGAAAGTTTAGAATCAGCCTGTCGGAAAGAACACAGTCTTAGACACACTCCTCTTCCATTCCTCCTCCATCTCCTTTGCAATCAGTGAATCAGTCCTCATTCATCGCGGCAACGTCCCCACTGGTGAACTACTGCATGTGTGAGGTTTGTTTCGTGCGAGGCACGCCTCGTTCTGAGGGCTCAATTGTGTGTGTGAGAGAGAGAAAGAGAGAGAGAGAGAGAGAGAGAGAGAGAGAGAGAGAGAGAGAGAGAGAGAGAGAGAGAGAGAGAGAGAGAGAAGAGAAGAGACAAGAGAGAGACACAGACAGACAGACAGACAGACAGACACACAGACAGACAGACAGACAGACAGACAGACAGACAGACAGAAAGAATGCAGAACGAGTTCACTTTCCATAACAAGGGTAATAGCGGGCAAATGATGTAACCGATGGTGCAGAATGGGTGTCCACGTCCACTGCTTCCTCTCTCTCCTCTCCTCTCCTCCCCTCTCTCTTTCTCTCCCCTCCCCCGCCCCAGTCCCCTCCCCTCCCCTCCGGCCCGGGCACCGTGTCAAGGCCAGAGGAACCTGTACCACAACCGCAGCAGCTTCGGGGAGAGGAGAGGCGTCGCGTCCGCCGACACATTCGTATTCGAGTTCCCATTCGTGTTGTCGGACCGGGCCGGGCCTGGCCGGGCCTGGCCGGGCATTCCTCTCGGCCGCGCGGCCTCCATCGGCCGCACCTGGAGCTGGAGGGGCGCCGGGCCGGGCAGGGCCGCGCCGGGCAGGGCCGCGCCGGCCGCGTCAGAAATAGGGACGAGAAAACTCCCGGCAGGATACCTTCTTGTTTCTTGTTTGCACGCGCATCCGGCGCCGACGCTGCTATAGAGCGCCCGTGGGGGTAGGCAGCCCTGCGCCACAAGGCAAATGTAACCAGTCTTGCCAAAAAGCAGGCAAATTCCCCTCGAATACACCTGTGTGTGGCAGACGGGTATCTCCACTGCAAACCCTGGAATCCAATTTCTCACCCAAAATGGGAGAGGACACTTTTTCATGCTGAATTGGAGTGAGAAGTTTTAACCTCACTCTTTTCGAGCGAGATATTTTTTAGCCTCGCTCTATTTGAGTAAGGATTTTTTAACCTCACTTAATTTGAGCACGAATTCTCACTTTATTTGGGCGAGGTCTCAAAATTCATTCTCATTAAGGGCGAGGAAAAAATTCTTGCTCTCCAGCAGAGAGTAATAAAATTGCCCTCAAATTCTCACTCGTATGGGGGCGAGAATTATGACTCGTATATTTTCAGTGTCCGCCTGCCTACCAGGCAACTAGACGCTGTTAGGCTCATGTGTGGAGAGTTTGCCTAGTAGGCAGGCGGAGATACTCGTCTGCCACACACAGGTGTCTTCGAGGGAAATTTGCCTACTTCTTTGGCAACACTGAATGTAATACGATTATACGTACCGGGGGTGTTTCTTTGAACGCGTACAACAGTGTTTGCAGGGTTGCACACTCGCCAGGGCTTCAGGGGCAATGGCGCCTCACGGACGAGTGGGGTAGGCAACCCCGCAACACAGTTACGCGTTCAAAGAAACGCCTGGTACCTCGCTGCTCGCACGACCCCGCTGGGGTAGGCAGCCTTGAGCAGAGTGGAGCAACAGGACTGCCTACCTGCCTACGCAGGGTCGGGATGTCCCCCTCCAGGGCCCCGGCACGCTGGTTTACAGGATTTTTTTTTCCAACATTTTTTTTAAAAGGAGTAGTTACAGTTATATAACTCAATTCAGTAAATGCAATTTATTAATTTTAATTAATTCGCAGGTGGAGCTCAGTGAGTTCTATACAACTACTCGTAAATTTTTATCTATAGGGATAGCTTAGTTCTCTTTCAACACGTACTAGTGGCTCAATGACGGCCTGCCTGCGACAGCAGGCTCCTAAAGTCTAGTTTCGGTAGGTTTTACTACTATGCAGAGGAAACCCGCTCACATAGGTAACATGAGTGGTTTCACCAGCTACAGCTGCTGTGGGGCTCCCGCATCCCGCGGTTTGCGGCCGCTACGGGGCCCCTGCCCCCTGCCCCCTGCCCCCTGCCCCCTGCCCCCTGCCCCCTGCCCCCTGCCCCCTGCCCCCTGCCCCCTGCCCCCTGCCCCCTGCCCCCTGCCCCCTGCCCCCTGCCCCCTGCCCCCTGCCCCCTGCCCCCTGCCCCCTGCCCCCTGCCTCCTGCCCCCTGCCCCCTGCCCCCTGCCCCCTGCCCCCTGCCCCCTGCCTCCTGCCCCCTGCCCCCTGCCCCCTGCCCCCTGCCCCCTGCCTCCTGCCTCCTGCCCCCTGCCCCTGCCCCCTGCCCCCTGCCCCCTGCCCCCTGCCCCCTGCCCCCTGCCCACTGCCCCCTGCCCCCTGCCCCCTGCCGGCCGCGGGGCTCCGGCATATTTTTCGGCCTAATTGCCCTGGCCCGAGCCTGTGTCTACCTACTAGGCGCTCGTTGGACTCCTGTTGGGTAGGCAGCCCCGCGCTACACGGCTGTGTCACAGGACTGCCTACTCCTCAGGCGTTGGCCGCAGTCGCCGCAAGAGTGTCTGATTCCGTCCTTGTCGCACCTGAGGCGGTGCCGGTGCCCTAGGTCGGGGATGGCAGACCCCCATGACTTTGACAAGGACCACTGAAAATCTACGAGTCATAATTCTCGCCCCCATACGAGTGAGAATTTGAGGGCAATTTTATTACTCTCTGGAGAGTAAGAATTTTTTTCCTCGCTCTTTATGAGAAAGAATTTTGAGACCTCGCCCTAATAAAGTGAGAATTCGTGCTCAGATTAAGCGAGGTTAAAAAATTCTAACGCTAACGCGTTAAACGGCCCCCTAGGTTTTAACATTTTCTTGAGAATTAAAAAGACTTTAATCATATTCAGTCACAACGCTCTCTGAAAACCAAATCGTAAATTTTATCTGCCTCTCTTTTGCTACTCAAAATGTCGCACGGCGGGCTAGCTATCGACAACGCTGCCACGCCGCAGGCTATCACCATAAAAACCAAAGATGCGAAACAAATTAACAATTATAAAAAATACGATTTCAGGAAATCCTGGTAGGCACGAAGTTCGTTAATGCTTTAGTTTCACTAAATACTTCGGTAGATGATGGTTTAAGTAGAAATTTACTTTAAAAATTCTAGCCTTATGGGTCATGTTATTGAATTTATTTTATTTCAGGGTCACTAGTTCAGCGGGTCACATGCAAAATTTTAGCTTTCTAGCTCAATCGATTTAGAAGTTCGTCTCTCAGTAAAAATTGTCCGATCAGCTTGATTTTTGAACTGTACGCTCGTTGTGCAATGGGCATTCAAACACCGCTTTTACATTTTTATTCTAACATGTCGTTCGAAGTTTTATTTTTTGAACTACTGTGCATGAGTAGAATCAACAAGTCCCCGGCCCCGCCGGTCCTCATCCCCTGCGCGGCGCGCCGAGGGGTCGAGGAGCCGCGACAATGGCGACTCGGCTCGGCTCCCCTTTCCACGCTGTTTTCCCGAGACAAGTCGAGTATTACCATAGAAACAGAGATTTTAGATCGAAATTTCTCAAAATTGGTCGCTAAGTTTGGGCTGGCACTTCAGCAGTGAACTAAGGAGATCGAGTTCTACCTCTCTGCCAAGTCTCATCAAAATCCTATAGAAAAATCTGGATTTAGGTAAGGGGCCGTGCTAATAAAAAAAAAAAAAAAAAAAAAAAAAAAAAAAATCGCATCCTGACACAAAACCATAAGGCTACTTCGTGCCTAAAAATACGATTTTAGGAAATTCTGGTGCGCTCCCTACTACCCTTACCTTTTTGGTTAAGAAACTCTATTGTTTAGCCTCAGTGTTTGATCAGTGTCATTAGTTTACGTCACATGACAAATTTCATCCTTGTAGATCAACGATTTAGAAATTAGCTTAATTTTCAGTAGAGACATGTCCGATCAGCTTGATTTTCGAACTGTAGGCTCATTGTGCAATGATCATTCGAGCACTGAATTGACATTTTTACTCCAACGTGTTCTTCTAATTTTTAGATTTTGAACTACTGTGCATGAGTTGAATCAACAGGTCCCCCCTCCCTCCCTAGCCACGCCTCTCTTCCCCGGCGCGCCGAGGCGTCGAGCTCCAACAATAGCGACCCGGCTCGGCACAGGGTGCTCGGCTCGCAATTCCCATAGAAACTCGGGATGCAAACGCGTGTCATACAAAAACTGACAGACAGCTTGTCATCGCACATACCTCAAAAATTTTCTAATTTTTCATAGTATTTTTCATTGTAATTTTGTACTAATTGGTTCGACACGATTGGCCGCTGCCATAAGGGGCCATCGTCAAGAATAAATAAATAAATAAATAAATAAATAAAAAATCGTGACTTTTATCCGTCTCATATTTAAGACACAAACATGGCGCTGAGCGGGCCAGCTCTAAACAACGCCGGCTTGGTGTCCACTCAAACCAACACAAAATATATTTTGCTAGTTTTAGATTAAATAACTAGGTAAAATGATGTTGCAGGCCTTTAGTAAACAACGGTGCAAGCCTCCACGCATTAACACGGAACTCACGGGTTGTCCTATTTGTATCTTTCAGTGAAAACATGAATTGAGGATTTACTCTGAGGTTGGCGGTATTGTCTCAAGCCCCGCCCACGGCCAAATTACAGTCCCAGCCAACAATCAGGAGCCGCGGCGGCTAGCTAGTGGTCACGTTTGAAAGTCTCCTGGTGGTAAACCCTTTTACATGGCGTGAATCTGCAACGATTCTGACGTGACCACTCCGTGCGGTGAAACTTTTGGATATCGAGGTACAAAGCAACAGGCGGCCGTTTCTATTGGTTGTATTTTCGCGCGAAACGTCTCTATTGGCCAGAGCATTTTGGAGGGTGTCAATTTTGGCTCGGCACAGGGTGCTCGGCTCGCAATTACCATAGAAACTGACGATGCAAACTACTTTTATGCAAAACTGGACAGACAGTTTGACATCAGACCTGCCTTCAAAATTTTCTAATTTTTCGTAGTATTTTTCATTATAATTTTGTACGAATCGCTTGGGCACGATCGGCTGCGTCCATAAGGGGCCATCGTCAAGAATAAAAAAAACTCACGGGCGTGAGCAATAGGCCCCCCTAACGGGGGCCTAAAAATCCTTACTCAAATAGAGCGAGGCTAAAAAAACATCTCGCTCGAAAAGAGTGAGGTTAAAAGTCTCACTCCAACTTAGCATGGAAAAGTGTCCTCTCCCATTTTGGGTGAGAAATTGGATTCCAGGGTTTGCAGTGACGGGGCAGGCACGAGAGAGGCCTTCGGAATCAGACGACTGGCCAAGCTCGCCACGGCCGCACTGGTAAAACTAAGGCGTAACTGTACGCTTAAATGAAGCATACAGTTACGCTTGAAGGCGTTACGCTTGAAATAAAGCGGACGAAAGAAATTCTCCCATACATTTACATAGGGCGAATGGGAGCGGATAGACCCATTACGCTTGATTTCAAGCGTAATCTCAGTACGCTTGAAAACGGAGCGTAAGGCTAACCCTTTAGTTTTACCAGTGCGCCGCGTGGTGTTCGCAGGACTCCTGTTGGGTAGGCAGCCCCGCGTGGCACGGCAGTGTAACAGGACTGCCTACTCCTCAGGCGCTGGCCGGTCGCCGCGCCGCAAGCAGTGTATTCATCCAGCCATCCAGCCCCGATCGACAGGGCCGCCGCGTGATGTTACCGTACACTGAAAACCCTAAGAGTGCGTATGTCGCGCACTTGTTTGTGTACGAATGGATCCTCGCACACCTGCAAGTGTGGTGACATTTGCTGGTAAAACAAATGTATAGTTTTGCACTTTCATGCACGATTTGGTGTGTAGTAGGAACTGTACAGACGACATGCCCAACATAGGTGCTTTTCGTAAATGTATAGATGTTAAACATTTCGTACTGTATAGAAGTATGCATTTGGATGCTAGCTTCGCTTGTCAAAGCATAGGGATATTGTACGATGCTAACCCAAATGTATAGTCTGCTGTACCCTTGCAAAATGCCTAAATCATTACAAAAATGCCTAAAGTCAGTAAATCAGCTAATCAGCGAATGTTTAGTTAGAACTGTACATGAGAGAGTGAATAAGTATTACATTAGGAGCAATGCATCAGGTTCTGCATAGAACTATACATTTGTTTTACCAGCAGTGCACTCACATCACACTTGGGTTTCCAGAGTGTAGGTAGGTAGGTAGCCAGCCCCGCGACACTCGGCGGTCTGACGGGGTGGCCCACCTTGAAGGCTGCACGCTCTGGTCCCGCAGGTGCATCTCTCGAGCCGCCCAAGGCCGCATGCAAATGCTTGGCAAATCTACTTTCATCGCTGAGCCCACGGCTGCATACCCCCCACCCCCACCCCTAACCCCTCCCCCCTACCCTCTCTCACTCTTACTCGCTGTACTGGGTCGGCGCACTGAGTGACAGAGAGCCAAAGGTCCCTCACCCAGGTCAGCTACTTTTACTGCGCGTAAATTTATCCGTGCCAAACAAGCTGCCATATGCCGTTTGCGTCGTTCAAAAGAAAAAAAGAAGAAAAAAAACAACTCTTGAAGAAAACGTAATTTTTTTTGCATGCCTAAATAGCATGGTCTGCTGATGTAATTGATCTTGTCATTTTACTACACCGCTAAACACTCAACCACTTTTCTGCTGTTACTCGACTGTCGTTATTCTATCTTGGAGTGCTACAGTCGTCTGAAACTAGCAAAAATTCACTGAACTTTTTTATAATCCACCAAAGTTCACCCAAATCTTCATTTCAATTTCTTAGGATTTGGAAATTGATAATTCACCGATGTCAAAAATATGAAGCTTCTCTCCTCATGGGGAACGGGAATGACCTGTTACGCTTCATTTCAGGCGTAATGTCAGTACTCTTGGAAAAGGGCGTAAGGTTTATCCCTTAGCTCTACCAGTGTCCATAGAGAACGCTACAAATTGAAGGGGTTACTCCGAGGGTTGTTCCGAGGCCAGTGGCGATGGGAGCAGAGCGGGTACTGTAAAGACAAACTAAGGGGTTGATGACTCGACTTCGGTGTGGGTGTACTCAGGAGTACGGGGTACGCGGAGAACAGCAAAGTTGGCGAGAACACGGTACACTGCATGTCGGAGTACGCAGAGTACTGAGGCCCACAGTCCAGAACAGACGCAGTACACGGATTACAGGCGGAGTACAGTCGAAGTACTTTCTGGTCTGTACACAGGAGGAGCCGTCCAGTCGTCTACCCCTCGGTGGAAACGGACGGAGGTGGCTTGGCGCGTTCCCACATTTTCATTTAAACTCCCATTTTGATCGCTCTTTAACCCCGTCCTCCGTTTCGAGGCTGGCTCTTTGTTTCCGTGACACTTGTGCCGCAGCCGCAGACGAACGCTCCATTTGTACGCTACTTGTATGGCGTATGGCGTACATGTACTCATCCATAGTAGTACCTCGTATAGTGAAGATCGGGACTGAGTGCGTTCTATCAGCATGAGCACAAAAAAAAAGCGTGTTCTTGTATTAGTATCATGCCCAACATACTTGAACCAAGTCACGGGAACTTGGAAATATCAAGTACCTGCGTACTTGAATATTGGTACTCCAATCAAACTCAATTTGTTCTCAAATCGTACCCTTGCGCCTGAATCAAACGCAAGTTATTACGGGAATATCATTGAGTGCCAAACGGTACATGGGATATTCAAGTACACGGTTTTGGAGAGTAAGGACTAGCGCTGCTCTTCCCAGTTTTGTTGTTGACTGCGCTTTTACTGGTTTAAGAATTTAAACCTTGTTTCCTATGACAAAAAAAAGGGCTTAATAATAATAAAAAAATAATGTGTAAACTTTTGCTAGTATAAAGTTTTGTACGTAGACAATTTTTAAAAGCAGACGACATTTTTCTCGCAGACATTTTTTACTTGGGTCTATTTCTCCCAGAATGAATCGAGCTCATTATTGTGGATGGATGCGGCGAGTAGCTCATGCAGTTTTCAGGCTGCCAACGTGATGTACGGGTCGTCGGGGCGCGTGCTGCAGGCGGGAAGTGTAAACCGCGCGTTTCTCGTCTGCTGTTGCACGCCTGCTCTGGTGAATGGGTGAACGGCTGATGTCGGCGAATGCAGCCAGCAGCAGCAGCAGCAGCCGCGTTTCCAGTCATAAACCAAGCGAGTGGCTGACCCCAACACGCCCCACCCCGCCCCGCCCCGCCCCGCCCCGGCCAACAGGGGCGCCGAGGGCTGCCCCTGCTGCGGCTCTGACACCTGTTACATCACCCACCACGCCCCACCCGCCCCGCCCCGCCCCGCCCCGCTGGGGCTGGATCCCTTAAGGCCCCATGCTCGCGCCAGTGACGCAATGGAGCGGTGAGCCCGCGCCGGCCGGCCCGGCCCGGCCCCCGGCTCAGGGCGGCCCGGGAACGGGGCTCAGTCAGTTTGGCTAGTTCCCTTCCCTAACAGACCCCTCGCGGGTCTCGCTCGCTCCCACACCAAACGCCTACTCTGGAAGCCTTTTGTGCGTGAGAGATAGTCTTACACTTTTTGGTGCAGGAAGTAACAAGTGGTTCCGAACGGTCCCCCATGCGCGTCCTACACCATGTGGTGTGAGCATGTACTGTACAGTATTTGGAGTAGCGGACACAATGTGTCCGAAAAATGCCTGGTTGTTTCCGGAAGTCCTACGTTTCTTTAGTGAGACACTTTCTGTACCTCACCAAAATGTGTAGGACACACTGCGAATTACACCAAAAGTTGTAGGACGGTGTAGGATCATTTGGTCTTACACCAAAAAGGGTAGGAGGACTGAGGACTGTCTTACTCGACAGGTTTCCAGAGAAGTCGCTCCTTTTATGTGTCTTTTCTCCTGAGCAGCACTTCCCTGCTAAATCTGTTGTTAGCGCGCTGATGATCGTGCTACTCACGATCGAGGTGTGTGTTCCGTCGATCTCACACTTGCTCGCTCCGCGGGAAACCAGAATATATGAATGTGACACACTCTGTTGTGGTTCATTCACAAGGTTCATTCGCTTTCTTCAGCTGCGAAAGTTGTCAGAATCACGTCGTACCACGCACTCGCAAACCTGAATCCATATTCACGCACCTACAAGATTGCGAAATCCATTCATTCAATAACAAGTGTGGAACAAAGTCACACACCTTCGAGCGTACAACGTTCACACTCCTGCAAGTAGTGTATGTGACATTCAAACAACTACAAGAGTACGATAAATTCACGCACCAACAAGAGTGCCATAAATTCGCACGTCTACAGGTGTGCAGTAAATTTAGCATTGGTGCTAAGTAAATTGGCTTAGTCTATTTAGTTTTTTTTTTTTTTTTATAGCTAAAAACTTTGCTGGGAGGCAAACCTTTTTTTGCGTGCATCGTATGTGCGATGTTCCCCGCGGCGGATTTGGAGGCGGTCATTGCGAAGGTCGGGGTGGCTGTAAGGCAGCGAGCCGGATCGCGCAGGGTCGTGCGGACATCATCAGGAAGCGAGGCGGTGTGTGAGATAAGGCCTGCGCCCCGCTGCCCGCCGGGGAGCATCCCGGGCCTTGTCGAAACGCACTCCTTCAAGGACACTTCGTGGCTGATGGCACAGGGTGGAACGGACTGGGAGCGCGGCCGTGGGTTCAAGACCTACGGCGGTAGGTTCACGCAACTGTTGGAGCTCCAGGTTGAATGAAATGGATTCAGTAAAAGCGGCCCCTTGGCGTCCAAGGACCATCACGGACCGATTAAAGGATGGCCGCATGGAATCTTCTGATCTTCGTCCTTGAATCAGTCCGGTATAGTCTTTGGACCGTTTTCTCCGTGGACAAGACACTCATCAAAAGTTAGTTAAACTGTTAACAAACTTACTTTTGCCCTGCCACGAATTTTTCTTTACACTTGTTGCTACACTTTACATGAAGAAGATGGACGGTAAAAAATATCCTCGAATATATTTTTGGAAGATTCACCATTCATAATGTATTTATTTTTAAATTTATGACTCTCCATTCTTGTTCCCGAAATAATTTTATGTCGGTTAGTACGTTATATTTGCAACTACAATTATGTAAGACTTTCTTCATGGAAAAGTTTGTAGCCCTATTTTTTTTTAAATACCGTTTATAGCAATTAAGAAGAGGATGTATAGAAACCTCGCTCTTGAGATGCATATCTGAAGATGCGACACATGTGATGTGACAGGTGCGCTGGCGGGCGCGGGTTCGAGTACCCGCGGGGGAGTATGTGCGTGGGTGGGACGGGGCGGAACGGAGCCGGCAGGGCGGGGCGGGGCGGGGCGGGGCGGGCCCGAGAGGGCCCCATAGCACAGCGGCTGCAGTGACCCACTTCGGGGGGCTTGGGCCTCGGCCGGTCGGCCGGCCCAGTGCTGCTGCCCGGCGCCTCCGCCCTCCGCTCCGGCCTGCCCCGCCCCGCCCCGCCCCACCCCGCCCCGCCCCACCCCGCCCCGCCCCGCCCCGCCCCTCTCCGCCCCGCCCCGGCCCCCGGCGCAAAGTCAGTCGTTCATTAGTGCGGGTTATGAAAATGTGCGCAACACAGACACTGACGGACATTCCTTTTTGCGCTGAACAGGAGCGCGGCGCAATGGTCGGCGCGTCGTCGGGGCGGGGCGGGGTGGGGCGGGGCGGGGCGGGGCGGGGTGGGGTGGGGTGGCGTGGGGTGGGGCGTGGCGGGGCGGGGCGGGGCCGCCCAGTAGTCATCGAGAGCAAGTTCAGCGACGTTGGCGCGGTGGAGCGGGTGACACAGAGGGAGCATACGCGAAGCAAGAATTAAAAAAGAAATCCATTCATGATTCTGTAAAGTATGCGTTGTTCATACGTAAAGTAGTGAGTCGGCTGTAATGAGAAAAAAATCAACTTTTTCTTTCTCCTTACACTGTCAAACCAAGTGCGCAACTACTAAATATCTGGAAGAAGCCAACTCCCCGGTAATCATATGCAAGTGTTCAACTAAACAGCTGAGTAATCATTGAAACAGTTATCAACTCAACAGCTGTTTGTGCACTTGTAAGTGCTCAGTTGTCCGGGTGGAGGTGAACACTTTCAAGTGCACAACTGCTGTGAAAAAAAATTCATTTGAACTTCATTACAAGTGCACATGCTTTGAGTCTGCACAGCTCGCGTGAGTTGAACACTTGAATGAGAAATACAGGGAGAGTTGCACACTTCTAAGTGTTGGACGCGTGTTGCACACTTGGTGGAACATTGTAATGTTGAAGTCAATCGCCCGCAAGTGTTAGACGTTCACACACTTGTTTACATACCTGTAGACGTAAGGGCCGACCTCCTGCAGGCGCGGTCGCTCCCCGCGCTTGAGCACGCCGTCGGGGTTGGTCACGTTGAATATGAACACCTTGGTGAGCCGCACGACACCAGGCTTCTGCCAGTAGTAGTACGACATGGTATCGTTCCTGAGCTTGAGGTCCTGTTGAGAAAAAAAAAAGTGTAAAGAGATAAAATCACCGTGAACATTTTCGTTGGTCTGCCGCCGCGCAACAAAGAAAAACTGCCCTGTGAGAGAAATTTGACTCTAAATTTCCAGGTATCTTGTATCTAGTTGTGAAAACAAGTAACATAACTGGCCATCACAAGTTTATTGCTAGAGTTGAACTTCTTTACAAAAATACATAAAATAAAAAAGATTGCAAGTATTTAATCAAGGTCTCTGCCGGTGAGCTTCTCATAATCTATCATCTTGTGTTCTACTATCTGCGTTGAACAGTGGAGACTTTGAGAGCCATCTATCATCTATTGTGAATGAACGGGTAACACCGCCGCCGTGTCGGAAATACAGAAACCGTAGCGCAGTTTACAGCAGCGGGGGCAGGCGCGGGGCAGGCGCGCGGCGGGCGCACGTCGGCGCGTGTAACGACAGAATAATTTGAATGAATTGCTTTGGCGCGCATCCTGATCCATCCGCCATCAGTGAGGTGTTACGACATCGAGTCTGAATGGCGGCTGTCTGCGCCCCGCCCCGCCCCGCCCCGCCCCGCCCCGCCGCGCGCCCCCACCACGCCCCACTGCTCGCGGTTCAAATAACTCGGTGGGGCGCGGTGGGGCGGGGTGGGGCGGGGTGGGAGCCGTACCGAAGTCGTCCTTGGGTTTCCCCCCGGGCGACCTTCACCCCTCAGACGGCCTTGGCCTTGGTGCCGCACGGCCGGCGCAGCAGGCGCAGCAGCGGAGCCAGGCGGGCACCGGGATGCGCTCCTCCGGCTCCTCCCTTCATCTTAGGGTCATAGGGGACAGCTCAACCGCGTGACGCCCCGCCCCGCCCCGCCCCGCCCCGCCCCGCCCCGCCTCACCTCGCCCCGCCTCGCGCCAAGACCGGGACCGACAAGTTTTTAAATATAATTTGTCGCCCGACTAGCCAACTGTTAGCTGTCCGTCCGTCCGTCTGTCCGTCTGTCTGTCTGTCTGTCTGTCTGTCTGTCTGTCTGTCTGTCTGTCTGTCTGTCCGCCCGTCTGTCTATCTGTCTGTCTGTCCGCCCGTCTGTCTGTCTGTCTGTCTGTCTGTCCGCCCGTCTGTCCGTCTGTCTGTCTGTCTGTCTGTCTGTCTGTCTGCCGCCCGTCTATCTGTCTGTCTGCCTGTCTGTCTGTCCGCACGTCTATCTATCTATCTGTCTATCTGTCCGCCCGTCTTTCTGTCTGTCTGCCTGTCTGTCTGCCGCCCGTCTATCTGTCTGTCTGTCTGTTTGTCTGTCTGTCTGCCTGTCTGCTAGTCCACCTCTCCATTTGCCTGGTCATCCGCCGAAGGGTTATAGTTTGGACCATAAAACCCTGTCTTGAACACTTCAACAGCCATTGCGCATTGCAAATGTGCGAGGCTGCTTCTGCTCTGCCGCCCAACCGTCCATGCAGAGATGACTATAAAAATGTCAGAAATCCTTTTATAGGCCTAGTATCTAGTGCAAGTCGCTGCCATTTACTGAGAAAAAAATTTCGGCCACTGTTATCCACGTACGTAGCCTATGTAACCAGGCTAGTGCTATGCATTGCATATTTATTTTATTTATCATTCCATTTGTTCTTTGTCCGTTTGTTTGTTTGTTTGTTTGTTTGTTTGTTTGTTTGTTTGTTTGTTTGTTTATTGTTTGTTTATTGTTTGTTTGTTCGTTCGTTCGTTCGTTCGTTTGTTTGCTCGTCTGTCTGTCTGTCTGTCTGCCTGTCTGTCTGCCCGTCTGCCCGTCTGTCCGTCCGGCCGTCTGTCAGTCTGACCGTCTGTCCGTCGGTTGAGTTAAAGACGCCTTGCTGTACGCTCCAGTGTCTGCACCACAATCATGCTGCGGCCGCACCTCCACTTTACAGGTCCCTGGCCGGAGCGCGCCCCGCCGCGCCCCGCCGCGCCCCGCCGCGCCCCGCCGCGCCCCGCCGCGCCCCGCCGCGCCCCGCCGCGCCCCGCCGCGCCCCGCCGCGCCCCGCCGCGCCACGCCTCGTTGCGAAATGTTCGGAGAAAGGGACTGTAGACTACATGTGGGGCACAGATAAGCGTCTCTGTATGCAGCATCAAGCAGCTCCATATCGATGTTTTCGCTCACCTTATTACAAGATACGCTTATAAGACCGCACTCATTACGTACGCTGTGAGAAGTACTCGTTAGTTTACGCGGGAAAATTTTCCTCGAAGTGGAGTTCTAAGGTGACGAGTAGAAAAATCGTAAACTTACAAGCGCATATCGACATGAATAAATTCAGTCACGAGCAAGAATAGATGCTCATAAACTTATTACAAAATGTTTTGTCGGTCGTAATTTACCAAATATATCGTAAATTTTCGAAGGCATTTTTTTTTTCTCAGTTTGTGAGACCTTTTTGCAATTGCTTCATGCTTGCATTACTAACCTCATAGCATGTCTTAAAGTTTCGATGTTATAAAAAGCTCAATAGTGAGTTGGTTGCTTACGCTTACGGGACGATTTTGCACCTCGAATAATTGTAAAACTCGGTGAATTCACAACCTCAAAATCTAAACTTATAGACTCAAAAGTGTGAAGTTACAGTTCTTTTTATGTATTTTTTTTTCATCAGAAACTTTTACGTTGATAAGATTGTGATCGTAGTATAAACGTGACTACGTCGGTATATTTTTGTTTGTAAATGGACAACACTGATCATGTATTAGACATTTTTTCAATAAGAGGAAAAATTGAAAATTGTCAACGACTTTTTTTTAGTGACATCAAAAATTTTTAGTCCCCCAAATCAGAATACATTTTCGTATGATGTCTGCCATCGCTGAAACGGTGTAACAAACTTTTTTTTATCGGTCGCATGGTGGAGGGGAGAAAGAATGGGAGAGGGAGGGAGGGTGGGAGGGAGGGAGGGAGGGAGGAAGGGAGGGAGGGAGGAAGGAAGGGAGGGGGAGGTGAATAAACTCTTTACCATGAACCCTCCTCATATTCTCTCTTCTCTTTCTGAGGTAATTTGTTGAGAGACAACATATCGACTGAGATATTGTTAATACATCGTTGCTTTTAATGCCGAGGTGTGCCATTTCCATTAAATGCAAACCGTTTTCTTTAAAATTTCTGTACTCATTTTGTTACGAGCTATAACACTTTTCAAACTAGTTATACGATAAGCCCGATCTCAAGCATTTTCAAAGCAGAAGGGTGGCTAAAAAATGTTGCGCACTATTCTAGACTGTGTGATCTGGTTATCGTTTAGTGCAAATTTCTGACTTCAACAAATTTTGGACACTGTAAATACCAGAGCGAGGATTCTCGCCCCGAGAGAGAGAATATGCTGTAAATTCATTTCTCGCTCTCCTGAGAGCGAGATTTGGTTTTATTGCTCGATTAGAGGAATAATTTCAAAGGCATCTAGGGATGAAAATGCCCGGAAAGTTTCCGGAAAAATTGGAAAAAAACACTGTTTTTTTTCGGTATTTTTCTCTAGCCTCGGAAAAATTGGAAAGATTCATCCTGCAAAATAGGCAAAAAGCACGACTTTTCGCCTGGAAACAGGCAAAAAGCATATCTTCATCACTATGTGAAGACGCTTCTCAGTGCCTGTCAGTGCACTCATCCTATTTATACCCTTTTACATTTCCTTCTCGTGCGTTTTTTGTGGTTCCTGTTGGTCATCTAGAGCTGCCAGTGGAATTAAAGACCTAATGAAATACGAAAGTAGTCGGTTTTATGTCCATATCCCACTACAGGACTTAAAAACCAATTTTTCCAATTTTTCCAGTATTTTTCCGTTTTTTTCCTATTTTTCCGGTTTTTTTCGGACACTTTGAAAGTTTCCGGAAAATTTCCATCTCTAAAGGCATCACTCTAGTTGAGGATTCATATCCTCAACTTCACTTAATTTGAGTGATGTTTGTCATTCTATCTCATTTGGAACAATGTTCCTCATCGACACTTTCATGCAGTAAGAGAAAAAAATATATCGCTCTTTTTCGATGAGACGTCTGACTCTAGAACTTGCAGTAGACCCAGTTCCAATGAGAAATCTCTTGGAGCTTGAAACATAAAACCGTTTGAACGAACTACAACATCACTGGAAAAACAAAGGCACTAAACAACACCTTTCCTGGGGCACTAAACTCAAGGGCGCGGTTTAGTGCCTTTCCTGGGCCTTGTACGGAACTCATATGAAGCTAGCCAGCTAAAGGTGTGAAAGGTCTCATTTAGTGCCTTTCCAAAGGCACTAAGCTTTAGTGCCTTTCCAAAGGCACTAAACTTTATTAGTGCCTTTTAAAGGTAGGTATTCGCACCTTTCTTTTTCCTGTGATGTACTTTGGTACACGGGCAATATCCTATCACCCACTTTGAGATAAATTTTTTGCTGCAACAGGGAGTGACAATTTTGTTACATTACGATGATTAAGAACGAGCACAAAGAAGCCTTTTGAACAGTGGCGGTCATCGCATTTTGAGCCGGGGTGGCAAGCTAGTCTACCTACCTACCTCCTCGTCCGAGGGGCCCACAACTCCGAAAAATTTTCTACACCTGATTTCCGGATTTCAAAGATTTCACATGATTTCAGGTGCACTGATAAAACCTTGCGAAGAAATGCTTCGCATTACGAAGAAAATCGTTCGTAAGCTGCGAAGCATTTGGCTGCTTTGTATTGCGAAGCATTTTCTTCGTAGTGTGCGAAGAAATTTCTTCGCAAGGCGAGGCTTGCGAAGAAAATACTTCGTATTGCGAAGCCTTACGAAGCAGCCAAATTCTTCGTAACGCTGCGAAGAATTTTCTTCGTAAGAATTTTACAGTGTGATTTCAACGAATTTCAAAGATTTCAAGTGAATTCACTGATTTCGCGAGATTTCACATGATTTCAAGTGATTTCCATTGATTTCACATAATTTCCATTGATTTCAGTTAAATGTCTAGCGAATTCATATGATTTCCACTGATTTCGTGAGATTTCCAACGAATTCAAGTATTTTTGGGGCGACTCAATGTACTCAATGTATAAACAATTTCTTTTTGTTTAAATTTTTGCCATTGGAGGTATAAATAATAGTCTTACGCAAATCCACTTCCAAAAATCTGGTTTAGGAGGGAATATTAATTTATTCACTGGAGCAATAAAACATAGTGAAAGTGCTAGACGACTAAGATTCTTTAAAATACCTCCTTGTTACGGCACAGTTGAAGTGAAATTCTCAAAATCGTGCAAACAATACGGGGATTCCCAAGAAAATACACGCACAGCTGATCCAAATTACTCTCTCAATTACACTCTCATTTCCTTACGGATGTGCTGTCTCCATAATACGGAGAATTTTGTGCAAGCGTAATATGGATCTAAAATCATCTGTAATACGGATAAAATCATTTGTAATATGGATAATTTCATCCATATTACAGACATGCCTTCATCCATAGAGTATGGACCAAATTCACCGTAACGTACGGATCAAGCAAAGTTTGTAATATGGATTAATTAATCCATATTACGGATGATTTTATCCGTATTACAAATCATTTGTGATCCATATTACGCTTGCACAAAATTCTCCGTATTATGGAGGTAGCACATCCGTAAGGAAATGAGAGTGTACATGATTAAATAGGATTTTTACTAAATTATTGTGAATTATTTCGATTTATTCCAAATTATTGGAAATTTACTTGCAACTGCGCAAAATAATCACAATTATTTCAATTATTTTTTTAAAAAATTCAGAAGCAAATTTTGCTCTGCAATTGAAAGGGTGGCGTGAAAACATGGAAAATTTTTGCGGCAGTAAACCTCCCGAAGGAGGTTGCGGTTCCCGCCAGGCACAGGGCTTTTACCCCCTGTGGCAGCCAACTGCTTCGGTGTTCCATGGGAACCGGCGCTTTGCTGACTGCGATCCTATCGCGCAATTCGACAGATTTGATCCCCGTACCACCATTGGCCTACCCCTAGAGGTACGAGCGGTGTCAAGAGCGTTAGACTTCCTGATCCCAGTTTCAGAGGCCTTACCTCAGAGGGGTACGCGGGATTCGAACCCACAACCCCGAGTGCCGACACGTAGCCAGAACAGGAAGCGACCCAACGCCCAGAGCCACCGAGCCAACGGAGGTGAGACGTGTTTAACTTCTATTTGACCTGCCATCCAGCTGCGGCCAAAGGGAATGTCAAGCGCGAAAAACACTTTCCCGAGTGGGAGTCGAACTTCGGACCACTCAGTTCGGTGTTGCGCGCTCTACCAACTGAGCCACGATGCCACGATGACTGGTATTTGTATTTGTACCTGTATTTGGCCTGTCCTCCTGGCTGGAGGACAGAGATTTCATGTGAATTCAATGTGATTTCATGTGAATTTGAATTTAATGTGATTTCACGTGAATTCAAAGTGATTTCAACAGATTTCAAGTGATTTCAACGGAATTCGTGTGAATTCAAGAGAATTCAAGTGATTTCAAAGATTTCAATGATTTCAAAGATTTCACTGATTTCAATGAGATTTCAATATGATTTCCAAAGATTTCGGTGGCCTTATACACCTGAATTCCAGAGTTGTGGGCCCCTCGTCCTAGTCCAAAAACCTTCCTCCTTTTCTTAAACTTACCCCTTTCCCTTCTTTTCTTTTTCCTTTCTCCTCTCCTCTCTTTCTTTTCTCTTTCTTTTCTCTCTCTCTCTCTCTCTCTCTCTCTCTCTCTCTCTCTCTCTCTCTTTCCCTCCCTCTCTTCCCTTTCTTCTCCCTCCTCCTTTCTCTCACCTACCTCCGCAGACCCCAAACCTACCTCCTTTTTCCAAAAGCCGCGGTGGCAGCTGCCACCCCGGCTTCATGCGATGACCGCCACTGCTTTTGAAAATTTTATATTTCAATCTTTAATTTCATTGAAATCTACACCATTTTCAAAACATGAATTACGAGAAATGTTTGTAAATTATCAAAGATGTTGTTTTAGAGTGCTATAGTACCATTCCAACTTCACAATCTTGTCTGCCTCTGATCGCAAACAACTCCGCGCCATCAGGCATTCTCGATACCGCTACTTCGACGCATTGTAGAGGAAATCTTTCCGCTCAGGTGGAGCTTCCCTCGGCGAGCAGGTTTGGACCTTTTGTGAACGTCTGGCGTCTGGCATGGTGGGCAGCGTGGTCTTAGCGGACGCGACGCAAAGCGGTTCAGGGTGGAATCAAAGAATATTCCGATAGCCTACCGGAAATTTTGAAATATATATGTATAGCTAACCGGTTCTGAGGAGCAGAGCAGGGCCCGGGGCCCGGGGGTCAGAGGGTCCGAGCGGGGCAAAGGCGAGGCGGACAGGACCGAGTGCTGGGGATTCCCCGGCCGGCAGCGCCCCGCCCCGCCCCGCCCCGCCCCGCCCCGCCCCGCCCCGCCCCGCCCCGCCCCGCCCCACCCTTGCCCTGTGTTCCCCACCCCGCCTCTGCGGAATGCTACCCCGTCAAAGGGTGGTTGCCCTCTCTCGACTTGTTTTCAGGATCGCACGCGCTCGCTCAGCGGGGAGCGAAATATTTTATTCACCTTTTAAGGCTTTCTAATCACCCATCTGATATTTTTGCTTGAGCAAACACGTATACAGTGAACACAGGGAGTTTGGACGAATGGCTTTGCTGTCTTCGATGTTGGATGTGTGAGTCTGATGCTCTAAACCACGACTTGTGTCGCTCTAGCTACGCGCGTTCCATCGTGCCAACGCTATGCAAAGAGGCAGGAATAATTTTTGGAACCATCAAAATCTGAAAAACCATTTCCAGTCGAGCTGTTAGTTCTGCGGGGTCTGCACTACACGGTAGATTCCAGTGGAATTCGCCTTCGGCTTTTATTATGGAAATTATATGAAAAAAAAATTCTTCACCTGACTGAACTGGAGGGAATATGGTCACATATGACCCAGGCTGGAAAAGCCGTCCTGGCTGGTGAGAGTGGGAGGGGGAGTAGTGAGGAGGGGGGGGGGGAGGGGTAGTTGAAGAGGCCAATTTTGGTCAGAAGAGTATATAGGGAGGAAGCAGGAGGAAGGAAGAGTTTAGCGAAGTAATAAAGGAAGGAAAGGGTTTTGGGAAGTAACAAAGGAAGCAATAAAAAGTGAGAAAATGAAGTTGGAAACAAAACAAGTAAATCAGAATGACCAGGCCCAAGACGTCAATGACCCTGAAGGTCAACCAGCCTCTCCGGAGGCGTGGCGTGCTGGGGTGGGGTGGGGCGTGGCAGGGAAGGCGGGGCGGCTTTGGGAAGCGCGGGGTGGGGCGGGGTGGGGTGGGGCGGGGTGGGGCGGGGCTGGGCTGGGATGCCAAGGGTGGGAAAGGGAGGGACCTGTAACGAGCGCAGGATTGCCGGGAAAGTAGGCTAGAAGTGCAAGAAGTCGCCCAACTTGTTGGAGTGCACGGGAAAAACAAAGGTGGGACCTCATGCCTATAAACAGTGGTGCCAGTAAAGTTAGGCAAAAATCCGCGCAGTACACCTGTGCGTAACGGGACTGTATCTCCGCCTGCCTACTAGGCAACTCCCCTGCACTCGTGCACAGATGTTGCCTAGTAGGCAGGCGGAGATACAGTCCCGTTACGCACAGGTGTACTGCGCGGATTTTTGCCTAACTTTCTGGCAACACTGCCCCAGTCCAAAAATCCCATGGACACCATGGAATTCCATGATCTCTTTTCCATGGATAGAGGTCTGTTTTCCATGTAAGATGCATCATATTCCATGTGGTGTCTGTTTCCATGGGCGTTCTACCATGGAAAAGTGTTTTCCTTGAAACAAGATTCCATGGAATATCGCTTTCCATGTGAGGACTCCAAGGAAAATTTATTACCATGGGTAAAGGCTCCATGGAAAAATTCTTTCCATGCGAGAGGACTTCATGGAATGGTTGTCTTTCCATGGGGTGACCTATCCCATGGGGCACTTGCCTATCTTTACCATGGAAACAATTTCCCATGAAAATTAAAAGGGCTGTAGACTCTATAATTATTGGAATTTCGATCTGAAATTTGGTATGTAGCATCTACGATGAATTTTAGTAGGGCCATTTAAATTTCATTCAAATCTGAGAACTTTTTTCTGGCAACTCGAAAACGGCTTGAGCTAGGCAAAAACGGACACCAGATTTGGCTCCGCCTCGTTTCCGACACCCTATAATCGTGTTTTATTTATTTCGATCAGTCTTCTCTTTGTCTTTTTGTGGACTTAAACATTTTGGTATTACTCCATGGAGTCAGTGCTCTATTCCATGGAGACGGTCAGCTGCCAAGGAACCTGGGGCCAAACCCCCATGGAGCTGATTTTTCCATGGGACCAAACCCCCCATGGAGCTGATTTTTCCATGGGACAACCCTCCATGGAAAGAGTGCAAAAAATACATGGAAACACTGTTGTCATGGAGGATGGTGCGTTCCATGGCATTCCATGATGTTCCATGGCTCATGGAAACCTCCATGGGATTTTTGGACTGGGGCCTATAAAAGGTTCTAACTGATTGTGCCTTTATTGTGCACTAAAATGTAGGACCTTTATCGGGAAAATTAGTTTCTTTGTAGGGGTGCTATTTGAATGCTTTTTAATTTTACCTTTTTATTTTACCAGAATTTTTTTTAGCAGCATCGCTAAAAGGGGTTGATGCCCTACCTTTGTTTTTTCAGTGCAACGCGCTGGGCTGCATCCGTGCCTGCCACGATGGCGCATGCGAGTGCATGTTGCCTAGTAGGCAGGCGCGGATACAGGCTGCTCTCCTGCACTGCGTTTGGGTGGGCTACGTTCCCTATATAGCATACCTGGCGTACAAGTTCTACTGATTAGGGGGTGTGCTGGGGGTGGACTTAGATTGCCTTTATACAAGGAGGATTGTGTCTCGCGATTTCCACGCTTTCCAGTCGGTTAAGAGAGACGATATAGCACGGAGAAAACGACGTCTTGGTCTCCAAGCAGTTTTGAAAAGAGAAGAAAAAAGAGAGAAAAAAAACAGCAGCTCTTTCGGAGAAAATACACAGGGTTTCCGAGGCTGCTTAAAAACCAAAACGAAGTTTTTTTCCACCTTTTTTTCCCCATGAGAGAGTAGCAAGCGGTCGGCCCTCGACCCACCCCTTTAAACCGCGCCTGATGTTAGATAAGTAGGCAAAAGATCGTACGCATACACCTGTGTGTGGCACGGGTATCTCCGCCTGCCTACTAGGCAGAATGTATTCTCGTGTGTGGATAGTTTGCCTAGTAGGCAGGCGGAGATACCCGTCTGCCACACACAGGTGTATGCGTACGATCCTTTGCCTATCTAACATCACTGAACCGCGCGTCTGACTGTGTAGTATACGAGACAGTCAAAGAGGGGTGCTTTCTGCACTGTAGCTGTTTCACACATATTATGAGGCCATAGCAGGGCTGGGAAGGGCGGTGCGCGGGGCGGGGGGGGGGGGGAGTGGACCCACCCGGACATAAAACGAGCGCATTCGTTTATTTGCCGGACTCCCCGCTGCCGCGATCGGTCAGCCTGTGTGTGCCAAGTGGTCAGACGCCTGTGCTATACCACCACCACCACCACCACCACCGCCTCACACACACTCAGCAGCAGGCGGATTCAGGGTATCGTTCAGTGGTGTTTTCCCTCTCTCTCTTCCTCATGGGCCTGCCCCGTGAGCGCGACAAGGACAGAGAGATGGAGTGCGGAATCGCCCTGCAGACTGAACCCCCGCCCGCCCGAGACTGGACCCGACTGGACAGGTGTGAGGAGAGGAGGAGGCTGGTGTGTGGAGATGGAGCAAGCAGTGCGTTGTCTTCCGCCATACGGGGGCCGCGGGGCGGCCACGCCGGCCACGCCGATCCGCGCGGGCCGTTGGCTGAGCTGAGTGCGTGGCGGGGCGTGGCGTGGCGTGGCGTGGGGTGGTGTGGTGTGGTGTGGCGTGGCGGGGCGTGGCGTGGCGTGGTGTGGCGTGGCGGGGCGTGGCGTGGGGTGGTGTGGTGTGGTGTGGCGTGGCGGGGCGTGGCGTGGCGTGGCGTGCCGTGGCGTGGCGTGGCGTGGCGTGGCGTAGCGTGGCGTGGCGTGGTGTGGCGTGGCGTGGCGTGGCGTGGTGTGGCGTGGCGTGGCGTGGCGTGGCGTGGCGTGGCGTGGTGTGGCGTGGCGTGGCGTGGCGGCGCTGCGCCACCGTTGCCATGGCGGAACAGCGTCATCGATACACGGTCTCTGGACCTGGCGCTGTTGCGTCGCGCCACCCATCACACAGAGGGGATCTCTGCCGGCCGGCCCGGCAGGGAGGGTGATTCCGCACGCACTATATGCTGCTTTCGTCGCTGTCGCTCCTTGTCGCACTCACGGGGCCCGCGCGCGGCCATGTGGAGCAGGAGAGAGAGAGAGAGAGAGAGAGAGAGAGAGAGGGAGAGAGAGAGAGAGAGAGAGAGAGAGAGGGAGAGAGGGGACTCTTCCAAAACGGTGTGTTCGGAATCATCCCACAGGGCAGCGGGCTTGCCGTCGCGGTGGATCACCGCTCTTCTGCCGGGAACGGGAACGGAGCGCGGGAGAAAAAAGGCGCGTGCAGGATCGTTCCAAGGTGGCACGGCGCGACGGGGCCGCGCTCCACAACATACTGGAAACCCGAGTATGTGTATGTCACACAGTTGTACGTTTGTGAGAATTCCCATTCGGACGCTGATAGGTATGTGTTATTGAATCCCCGCAATCTTGCATTCAGTGTTGCCAAAGAAGTAGGCAAATTTTCCTCGAAGACACCTGTGTGAGGCAGACGGGTAACTCCGCCTGCCTACTAGGCAAACTCTCCCAGTGTTGCCAGCAAGTTAGGCAAAAATCCGCGCAGTACACCTGTGCGTAACGGGACTGTATCTCCGCCTGCCCACTAGGCAACATCTGTGCACGAGTGCAGGGGAGTTGCCTAGTGGGCAGGCGGAGATACAGTCCCGTTACGCACTGGTGTATTGCGCGGATTTTTGCCTAACTTTTCTGGCACCACTGAACTCTCCACACATGAGTCAAACAGTTGCCTGGTAGGCAGGCGGAGATACCCGCCTGCCACACACAGGTGTATTCGAGGGAAATTTGCCTACTTTTTGGGCAACACTGCCTACATTCGTAAGGCGTTTGGTCTTCATTCGTACCTCTGAACAAGGAAGGGTTTATCGAATTTCCTTCATAGCAAATGTCATGTCACACACTTTGAAATTATGCAAAGTGCATGTAACGAAGGGAAATTTACTCTCCCAAGAGTTTATGGGCGAAATTTACACACTTGCGGGTTTCCAGTCCGGTTTAGCGTGCACCGCCACCGGGAGCTGAGTAAACTTAACCGCGCGGTCTCCCCAGTATCTTTACTTTACCCCAGTCGGCATCGGATTCCGCGGATCCGGCCGACATTCTGCTCGTGTCCGATCGTGGGGAGAACTCTGCGCGGTATCGGGTTGCGCCGGCGGGGCGGGGCGGGGCGGGGCACAAGGTCCCGGGCGGGCGGGTTCTGCTGCCGGGCTTGGCGCCGCCGTGGTCCCTATGGTTCCTAACGCAGGATACCGGTGGCTCTGACCGCTGTTTGATCCTGAGCCCGATGCATTCTGGAGGCGCGCGGATCCCGCCGGTGGTGACTTCTTGTAGCCCGGACGTGCGCGTGTCCCGTTGGCTCACGGCTGGATCCCACCGGTGCGGCGTGCGGACCCCTATACGCCCTACGGGATCTCTTGCGCCGGCGCGGGCCGCAGTAGGCCGTATAGGCAGGCAGTATAGGCCTCCCCGGGCCGGGCCGGGCGCGCGCGCGCTGTCGGTCCCACCACCCGGTGTGTTTGCAGTGACAACACGTTACCTCACGTTCGCTTTTCCGGCTGCTCTGGCGAGCAATATGTGATGTAAGGAAGAGGGCGGGGCGGGGCGGGGCGGGCCTTGGCAGCCTCACTGCGCGCTGCACCGGCCGGCGGCGGCGGGCTGCTATGCGGGGGCGGCAGCAGCTGGACCAGCCGAAGGAGGTCACCATCGTCAGAGCCTGCCCGGTCAGAGCGGGGCGGGGTGGGGCGGGGCGGGGCGGGGCTGGTTGGGGCTGGTTGGGGTGGGGCGGGGCGTGGCGGGGCGAGGCGGGGCACACCTGCACGCGTGCCACGCGCACCGGCCCCTCATGACCTCCTCACGAACTCCGCGGGGATCTACGTCACATCCGCGTCGTATATAACGCTAAACGCTCGCTGTATGGAATTCTGACTCGACGCGGTGTCCGAAACAGCTTTGGAGCTGGTGGCCGCTGTGTCGGGCGGCGCGGCGTGGGGCGGGGCGCGGCGGGGCGGGGCGGGGCGGGGCGGGGTGGGGCGGGGCGGGGCGGGGCGGGGCGGGGCGGGGCGGGGCGGGGCGGGGAATGTGGTCTCCCTTGGTGGCCGGGCCGAGCCGGCCAGGAGCCGCTGGCCTGCGGGGAAGGCCAGCTGATCGGTCCAGGTCCGCGCTGCGCGCACTCCTCGTCCGTCGTGGAGGCGTCGTCGTTGTTCCTATATCTCGATACTTGCAAGGAGTATAGACGTGACCTCTGATCCCCTTGCGGAAGACAACGCACGTGGTCCGGAGTGACCAAGTTAAAACCCACGTATAAATCGCGATCAGTCACCGGAATCGAAGCTCATGACGTATTTACCTACCCCTTGGCCAAGAACTACGCGTCGTTTGAATCGGAAACAACGTTAAGTTTTAAGCGGACATGGTTGAAAAGTTAAGTTGCTGGAACTTAATTTTACTTCTAGCAAGAATTTTAACGTTACCTTAACGTTTTCCGTGCTACACCCTTTTTTCAGCGCCCTCCTTAACAGGCGTAGACAGTTTGGTTCGTTTGGGGTCGCTACAGAGACGCTAGGCGTCTTAGGTTTGGTGTGTGATACTTTCATGTGCCCTCCGAGGCATGCGGAGCGGGTACACATTGTGGACCCGTCGCCGCTCAGTCTGTTTTCGCGGGTCCATACGGGTGGACCCGCCACTCGAGCCTCAGTTTGGGCCGGCATAGTCGGCTCAAGCCTGTCGAAAAAAATTTCGTCTCACCCCTTGTGCACCTCTATGCGGATAAGTCCCGCAGGGGTGCACAAGGGGTAAAACGAAAAAGTTTTGCGTCAAAATTTCTATACCGAGGATTGATCAGCAGGTCTCAAAACGCCTACCTAGATAGGTCTCATTTTGCACACTCTCAGACCAATACTGACTTTATTCTAAGTAGAAGACTAAAGATTCTGTACAGTAGTAATACTTAGTAAATTCCTAAGTAATACTTAGAATTTTCTCAGTACATTACTAACTTTGTTTTGTTAGTAACGAAATTGTCAGTACACTGATTATTTCCTACCGGAATTATTTAGAAAATTCTAAGTATTACTTAGGAATTTACTAAGTATTACTACTGTACAGAATCTTTGCATCATCCACTTGCAAAATCTCAGTATTGGTCTGAGAGTGCATGTTGGTCCGATCCGACCGACCTCTCCAGCGGCTAAGTCCCGTAGGGGTGCACTAGGGGTGAGACAAAAAAAAAAAAAAAAAAAAAAAATTAAAAAAAAAAAAAAACAACGCTATAATTTCTATACTTAAGATTGATCAGCAGGCCTCAAAACGCCTTTCTGGATATGTCCACGGGTGTGAGCCCGCTAAAACCGAGGTGCGCCGAGGGGTCCCCGACTTCCAAAGTAGGTGTACAACAAGTTGGCGGGATGATTCATTTTCGCGAGTTGCGCGCGAGTTTTCGCGAGGTGAGCGTAATTTTTTTCGCGAGTTGACGCGACTTTTTGCTAGTTGAACGCGAGTTGAAGCGAGTTTTCGCAAGTTGAACGCGAGTTCGGCTCGGACAAGTTTACAAAGAGTTGGCGAGTGAGGGACCCCTCGGCAAAAACAGACCGAACGGCGGGGGTCCACCCTCGTTGACCCACTCCTTTACCCCACCCACTGGCGCCGGTAGCTGGAGACAGGTCTCAGTAAACACTGTTCAGGCGATGGAGAGTATGACTGAGAGTTCGGAGCTGACGCCACAGAACTCCATGCAAGGGAGGTGGACCGAGGGCTACCTCACCTTCTCCAATCAGTGTACACCCTGCGTTCCAATCATTTTCCAATCACCATCCAGTCACAAAATTTTTCGACAAAAATCTACTTTAAGCATTTTAAAATTGCAAAATATCATATTGGTGCCAAAAATATATAGCTTTCTTCAAAGTTGAGTCAAAGTTTCCTTCCAATCACGATACAACCCTCCAATCAGTGTACACCCATTCAAAGAGTGAGGTACCCCTCGAGGTGGACCAACGGTTGACCCGTCGCACGGAAGCGACCGTTTTTCAGGGTCCACAATCCGGACCCGTCGCACGGAAAGTGTCAACCATCACTTTATGGTTGTCCATGAAGTAACCATACGATGGTTGTTACAACTTTTCATTTTTCTGGGTGTAAAAATCTTCTTTCCATATTATAAATCAAACGAGATGAATCAGCGCTATTCAGTTGAAAACGACAACACCTATATTATACAGTGGCTCTGTAGCACATATCTTGGTATGTTTCGGATATGACGCAGGCAGAACACGTAGGTGATATGCGCGGCTAGCGGAAATTCACACACTTTCAAGTGTGCGACTCTCACACACTTGGACCTCCGCGTGTGACCACGCTGACAAGGCGTGTGACGTCAGCAGCTCCTGTCCTGTCCGGCCCGGCGGCGGGTCCGGCGGGGGTGAGCAGGCTGCTGCTCTTGAGCCGGTATGCGACCTTGCGACGCTAGAGAGGGACGCCACGCCAGGCCGACCCCGGGGTGGGGCGGGGTGGGGCGGGGCGGGGCGGGGCGGGGCGGGGCGGGGCGGGGCGGGGCGGGGCGGGGCGTCTGCGAGAGCGAACCGGACAGGACGCTCGTCCGGCGGCGTGGCCCGTCCCGCCCCACCCCGCCCCGCCCCGCCCCGCCCCGCCCCGCCCCGCCCCGCCCCGCCCCGCCCCGCCCCGCCCCGCCCCGTCCTACCCCGCCCAGCACCGCCCCACCCCGCCCCACCCCGCCCCGCCCCGCCCCGCCACTGTGCCGAATCTCCCGCCACACTGGGGGCATGCAACATGCTGCGAGTACGCACGGCCGGGGAGGCGAGTCGTACGTGTCCGCCCGGGTGTGCTTTTCGGGCCGGCCGACTCTTGTTCTGGAAATGGTCGGCTGCTGCTCGCCACACTCTGCAGGGGGGTTGTATAACTGCAGTGCGGTTGGTCCATGGGACCCGGTGACTGGCCGCCTCGGGGCCGCCCGGGCCTGCGTGGCGTGGCATGTTCCGTTTTGAGAATGACCGTCTTCTTAACTCCTCTCTATCTCTCTATCTCTGTCGCTCCGACTCCCCTCTCCGCCCTTCTCTCTCTCTCTCTCTCTCTCTCTCTCTCTCTCTCTCTCTCTCTCTCTCTCTCTCCTCTCTCTCTCTCTCTCTCTCCCTCTCTCTCTCTCCCCCCCCCTCTCTCTCCTCTTTGGGTTCCATTTCGGTGGCCCTTCGGGGTGTTCAAGGGGGTGCACGACCCGCTTACCTACCTTAGTGTTTCCAATAGTTTTGATACTGGCTGTACCCAACTACTGTCTTCCGTCTCTCTCCTTCTCGCTTGACACGCATGAGAGTGAGAGAGACAGAAAGACAGTACAGCGAGTATCCGACCGATAAGAAATAACTAACCTACCCCTCCTGTCCTATGCACCTTTTGCCTCTTTTGTAATGGTATGAAAATGTAAGGTATGCAAATTTTACACCCTTTTAAAGGCACGAGCAGGACCTGCCTTCGTTTTTTTTTTTCGTCCCCCGCGCGCGCGCTAATTGAAATAAATAATTCGTAAACTAAAAACAAGCGTATTTTGAGCTTTATGAGCCCAAAATACGCACTCAAATAAATTTTTTTCCGGCAAAAGATCCGCATATTTTTGACAATGATGTCGAAGATATCAGCGATTGTGTACAGATGATTTCAGGAGTTGAGGCCCCCTCGGTGTCTGTGTGTGTCTCATTCTCTCTGTCTCGCTGTCACTCCCCTCTCTCTGACTCGTCTCGTCCTCGGCAGAAGGACGCCTGGACCATCGAGCGGAGGCTGCGTTGTGCATCAGACTGTCTGGCCGCGGTTGGGTCGAGTGGCCCGGCGGGCCTTCCCTCCGCCGGGCGCCACACCTCTGCCTCCAGCAGGACCTCGCCCCTGCGCGCTCTGGAGTGGGCGGGGAGAGGGGCGAAAGGAATTCAGGGAGAGGAAGGAACGGGAAATGATGAGCTCTTTATCACAGTAGTAGTAGGGATAAAACAAAATTTTGGGATGAATTAAATAAATAAAAAGCTTTTCTGGACGAAGAAAATTATTCCACTGTGAAAAATACTCGTAAGGGTTACGGGAAAATTTTCCCTGATAAAAGTCGTAAAATTACAATTTGGAATTGGAAATTCACAAGCACTCCCTATCGACTTGGAATTGACCGACGAGCAAGAATGGGCTCTCGTAAATTTACGACATATTTTTGTAAATCAAAATTACAAAAAATGTCGTAAATTTACGAGGATGTTTTTCACAGTGATCGAACCCTTTGTTTTTTTCATATTTTCACTTTACCATGCATGATTTGGGAGTATATTACGAAGCAGCGGCAGCGACGTTGCGGGAGTGGGTCACCGACAGCCGGGGTACTGAGTGAGGAACCTCTGCAGGGTGTGTGTATGTGTGTCGACTGTAGAGAGGGAATTCCCCACACACAATAACGGCCAAAGTGGAACCGATTACACCCTCTCTCTCTCTCTCTCTCTCTCTCTCTCTCTCTCTCTCTCTCTCTCTCTCTCTCTCTCTCTCTCGCTCGCTCGCTCGCTCCCTCTCCAGCACCCCCTTCTCTTTCTCTTGCGAGTTCGCACCTTGCAAATCATGTGCGTGCTCTGATGATTTACTCAAACAGACCTCTCTCGCAACAAGTGTACGCGCGCCCATGTTGTCACTCCGTTCGTCCTTTTCCCCTCCTCGTCCACGTCCTCCTCCTCGTCCCCGGTCCATCTTGCCCTGATCTCTCTCGCTCATCGGCGGATGCGAGCGAACTGCAGACTGCAGGTGGTTCAAGGCCAAGGTGTCTATACTTACGTATTATTGTGACTTATTGCCGACTTATTGCTATAAACTGTAAATGTCTATGGACTTTTTATGCGCGGACATTTTTGTCCAGTTTCAATGACTACACTGGAAAAACAAAGGTAGGACGAGATGGATTTTAATGCCTTTACCAAGGCATTAAAAATTAGCACCCCTGCAAAGGCATTAAAACTAGACAAGGGTGTTAAATTTTAATGCCTTTGGACAATTTCGTGCCTTTGCAAAGGCATTAAAATGTAACACCCCTAGAAAGGCATTAAGTCCTACCTTTGTTTTTCCAGTGTAGTCCGCATTGTTCCCAATAATAATGTCGTCTACAATTTTGCGGACAGCTGCAGACATATGTTCAAATCGACCTATGGACTTTTTTGCGAACATTATAATAATGCAAATTTGCACATAGGCTGTCAATATTTTTGTGCGTTACGAAACTTACGGGAAAATGTTATTTGCTTCCAACTGTACACAATTTGCCCAAAATTATGGACAAATTGTCGATCATTGTCGACAAATTTGTCACTGGCCCGGAAGCGCTCAATAATTATGTTTCCGATTTGTCTATACTCTATCTCTCCTTATCGACACCTGCCATATGTATGTATTGCTGAATCTGGCTCGTGCCTCGGGCTGGAAGCAGCGGGGACGGGGGACCCCCGCGGGTCCTGCCCCAAGACTAGTTCCCACGCGCCCCGCCCCGCCCCGCCCCGCCCCGCCCCGCCCCGCCCCGGCCGCAGTTGCCTCGCCTCGCCCCTCCAAACGACACTCGCTGAATGTCAAGTCCAGGTGGCGGTGCGTGTGCAGCCTCATCCGCGGAGAATAACAGCAGGATTTAGAGAATACGTGTGTCGCTCTCTGGCCAACACTCTGTGGAAAATAAAGTGCTGCCAATGAATTTGGAAAACCTTGTGTGGTCTATATTGTTACACTCCTGATTCATTTTGTATAAAAGAAAAAAGAAAAGAAAACTGTGAACACTGCGAAATGTTTTGCGAAGAATTTCTTTCTATTGCAAATAATTTTAAAGGGTTATAATTTTTTCTTTTCATTACAAACTACATTCTTCAAATTCCGAGCCAATTCTTTGCATCTTGCAAAGTAAATTGTTTGAAACGGTCAAAAAAAAAATATTTGGGAAGCTTATAAACTGGTACTTTATAGCTTACGGGGAAAATTGTTTGCACTGCAAAGATACTAGTTTGCAATGCAAACCCCTTGCAAATGCTTCAAACTTCTCTGCAGGAATTTTGTTGTGAAAAAATTAACTCATATGCAGATGATAGTGACTCATACACATACAATTCCAATATAAGTTCAGAAACCATGAAACGTTAACCTGCGATTGGACTCACAAATGAAAGTTACATGAGCACTGGTGAAATGAATTTGACTCACTGGGTAAACTAAGGTAAGGCATACCACCCTTTTTAGGGGTGCTGCTTGCAATAGTGCCTTTAAAAAGTCATCATTCAAATAGCACCTATACAAAGGCACTAATTTGCCCGAAAGGTGCTAAATTATTTTGGTGCCTTTGGACCAAATCGCGCCTTTCTAATAGGGCACTATAGGTATAGGTTATACTACATTTTATAGGCATTCGGTCCTACCTTTGTTTTTCCAATGCTTTCAAACAGGGCATATTTCGCCGTATTTCGCATTTTACCAACGTGATTTTACAGGAACTAATTCCTTTCCTCCTGGTCATTCTGATGCATAAGGAGCGGGCCTGCAGCACAGCAACAGGAGTGGTCCGCCGGCTGCCCGCACGGCGCGTGGTTCGGCAACACTTTATTACGATTACAATAATTTTGATCCATAAGGAGGTTTGCCTGTAATGCAGCGCCAGGCGCGGCACGTGCGCTTCAGCAACAACAGACACTTTATTACAATTACAATCCTCGCTACTATACGACTCGTTTGGGGCTCGCGCCTCGCCGCGCGCGCGCACACACACACACTCACACATAGACGCACACTCACACAGACACACACTCACGTACAATCCATTCACATACACATACGTGCGCGCGGCGCGGCTCTTCTTGCACGGCTGGATGAACACGCCCTTTACGGACGCGCGCGCGTGTGGATGTGTGCGTGCGTGTTTGTGTGAGTGAGGCGCGCGCGCGCGTGGATGTGTGTGTGTGTGCGTGAGTGTTTGTGTGTGCGTCCGTGTGTTTGTGTGAGTGAGGCGCGCACGCGCGTGTGAATGTGTGTGTGCGTGAGTGTTTGTGTGAGTGAGGCGCGCGCGCTCGTGTGGATGTTCATCGCGCTGTGCTTGACCTCCAGACCTGCTGCTTTAAACTTGGCCTAGAGGCCCACGCTAGGCTAGTAGTCATACGCATTTAAGAACGGTCAGGGTATTGTGCGTCTCTTCGAAGGGACAATTTTCTCTTTTTCTGTGTTCACCGCTTGGATGTTTCCCCCTCCTCCACCTTCTTTCTGTACACTCTAAAAGTCTATGGACTTTTTCTATGGACTTTTTTGTCCACAGTTTTAGTGACAAGTCAATTGTTACCAATAACATGGTCTACAATTTTGTGAACAGCTATAGACAAATATGTTCGTAGCTGTCAACAAAATTGTCCTATGGACTTTTTTGCGGACAGATTAGACGCAATTTTGCAGACAGGCTGTCCATATTTTTGTGCGTTACCAAACCTATGGACAAATTTTATTTGTGTCCAACTGTACACAATTTATCTTATATTATGGACAAGTTGTCGATAATTGTCAACAAATTTGTCACCAGCTTGGAAACTTTCAATTATGTTTCCAATTTGTCCACAAAAAAGTCCACAGCCATTAAGTGTGTATGTTTTCATATTTTCTTTTTTTATAAATTTATATTATGATAGTTGCTGGATATAATTTGAAATGGATTTTCTTCACCCTCGCGGAGCAAGCGTTTCACTCTTCCTTTTCATTCTTTACAGGAAAAACGAAGGCTGGACTCATCTTTGAGGTGCGGGTTGGATCGTGCGAAAATCGTCCCTGATTGTAAAGGCATCTCGGCATCTCTTGATGAAGCAAAGGTAAGACTAAAGGGATTTTAATGAATTTGCAAATGCATGAAAACGAGCACTCCTAGAAAGGCTATTAACTATCAAAAAGTTCACTGGTAAAAGTAAGGCGTAGCCTTACGCCCCATTTTCAAGCGTACTGAGATTACGCTTGAAATCAAGCGTAATGGGTCTATCCGCTCGTATTCGTCCTATCGAAGTGTATGGGAGAATTTCTTTCGTACGCTTGATTTCAAGCGAAACTATGTATGCTTCATTCAAGCGTACAGTTACGCGTTAGTTTCCAGTGTGATAAATGTTTATAACTATGAAAGTTTTGGGCTTTTCTAAAAGCATAAAGATTCAAGTCTCTGGAAATAGCATTGTTCGACATTTGCCTTTCCAGCAGAGTTGAGACGCTCAGAGGTTGTGCAATTTTCCAGCCTTACGTGTGTGTGAATATAAATTCACTCACGTACAAGTGTATGAAACCCACACACTTGGGTTTCCAGTGCAGCCTTATTTTCGGAAGGTAGAGAGTGTGTGACGTCAAAGGCTCCCATCGCGATCCGGTCTGGTGTCGCAATATATTATTGGAATACGTTGGCGCGCCGCAGCACGGGAAACAAATCCAGGTCACGAGTAGTATAATTTAATCACGTGTGTTAACCTGCGAGAATATACAACTGTAAAAGCACCATTGAAAAGTGCATCATGCACTGGCAGCTCAGAGGTGGGACATAACAGCTTTCCAGGGGGTGTAGTAATGCGTCGACAAAATGACTAAAGAAAATAATCCCTATAGGGATAATCCCTATGGGCAAGGGGTCTCAAAATATTCAAGCGTTGTCCGCTGTCCGCCGAACCACGCGCGCATTGTGCCACCCGCACTACGAGCTCTGCGACAATCAGAGTGAGAGAGACAGAGATACTGGTGCGGCAGTGGGGGTCTGCTCTTGACTCATTGGCTCGGCACTCATCGGCCAGCCTATGTGCCTATCTTTGTCGCTCCATAGGGAGCCGTAATCAGAGGAACAAAGACAACCAAACTCACTCCAGGAGACAACGATAGTCGGGTCCAGCCGAGGCGTGAGCCACCATCGTGGCTCTCCATTGTAACGGGACTATTTTCCATAAGAATTATCTTAAGGCTTCGAAATCAATTTATCGTAAAATCAAATAATTGAAAGGACACTTAGTATCGACTTGTGATTCATCAACGAGGACCAGTAGGCTAACGTGAATGTAATACCATTCCAATCGCGGAATTTTAAACAGAGTTCGTAGCTTACAAATGGAAAAAAAAAGGAAAAAAAAGATTGAAGGAAAGGAAAATTATTTTCAGTTCCTTTTTTTAAGGTTTCTGAGAGCCCCGGATTCACCCGAACACAAGAGGTGCGCGGAATGCCGGCACGACTGTGTCGAGGAGCCACGCGACACGGCTCTGCCAGCAGACTGATTCGGAAGAGCGCTCTCCTCGCCCTGCTGTCTCCCTCGCACTAATGGGGTGCGCCGTATATAGGTATAGGTGCGAGAAAGACAGAGCGAGGAGAGCTGTTTTCTGAATCACCCTGCAGTCCATGCGCGAATCGCGCTTGGCTCGCGCGAGACTCCTGCCTCAGACACAGAGGTAGTATGTTTCGGAAAGGAACCGAGTTTAAACCTTTGATTATGCAATGTGGGTGTGCTTCGCCATACATTGCGCGTCGCGTATCGTCCATCAGACAGTGACGGTGTTCTCATAGTCTGATGTTCCTTTCTGACATCTCATACTGCCAGCTGCGTTATTTCCTCACAAATGCTGATCCTAACTAGAGGAGAGGACTATGTGGCGACTTCCCAAGTTTCAAGATGCGACGAGACATTTGTACTACGCTGCTGCTTCGGTGTCAAACTGGTCGCGGGCGACGGTATTTGAACCCACGATCGTCTCCGCGCACTAACGACTTAATTACGCAAGTTAATCGTCCTCGTGGGAGCCTGGCGGGGCCGGCCCGGCCCGGGCCGGTCTGGGAAGTGGGACGTACGCGCGCCCGCACCGCCCGCCTCTCTCTCTCTCTCTCTCTCTCTCTCTCTCTCTCTCTCTCTCTCTCTCTCTCTCTCTCTCTCTCTCTCTCCCCCTCTCTGCCTCTCTGCCTCTCTCTCGCTCCGGGGCGCGAGGACAAAACAGAACAAGAGAGGTGGCGCTGCAGCACATTGCAGCCGTCATTAACTTGTGATCAGGGACGGGAGCTGTAGCCTCGTGGTCCACCTCTATCCTTGAGGGACCCCTTTCCCCCCTCCCCCTCCCCCTCCTCCTCCTCCTCCCCCTCCCCCTCCTCCTCCTCCTCCCCCTCCTCCCCCTCCTCCCCCTCCTCCCCCTCCTCCTCCTCCTGCTCCTCCTCCTCCTCCCCCTCCTTCTCCTCCTCCTCCTCCTCCTCCTCCTCCTCCTCCTCCTCCCCTCTTCCACTCTTGCGACTTAATGCCGTTGGGTCTTTGGCGAACCTGGTCCTCTGGTCATGCCTGCGGAATATTTCGGAATTGTCTGAATCGTAAATTCCAACGTATTTCTCCCACCAGCGCGCACACCCCAGCCAAGTATTTTGAAAACCCAGGTGTGAGCATGTCACACACTTGTACGCGTCTGAATTTCCATCCGAACACTAGTCTGGTTTAGTGCATGAAGTTCGCGAGAAGATTCATTCTTTTCCCGGCTCAAGTAAACGGATAGTAAGGCACACACCACACACCGACAAGCAAGCGCTATTCTCACACAGAGGTTTCCGGTGTATAAGCGAAAAAGTAGGTGGTTGCACATTTTAAGCTTTACGTGCAAATTCTATGAGGCTCCTTGAAAGCGTGTAATTCTATTCGGACGCTTCTAAGTTTGTTTATTTCTTTTGTAAGTGTGTGAATTACTATTCGCGCATGTGTGTTTGCGAATTCACATCGGAATTTGCGTTCAATTATGACCCTTTTAGCGTGCAAATTCGTAGAAAAATTCACACTCATTCTTGTCTTATAAAGTGGAAGCCACACACCTAAGTGTGCAACAGTCACGCACTTGGGTCTCGAGTGCAGGAGTGCACTCACTGACGTCATACGTATAGGCTTGATGTGCCCTTTAAAAGCCGGTTGTGCTATTAGCATTCTCGCTTTATCACATTTCTGCAGCGGTCGTTGAGAAAAAACTAAAGAAAAGGAAGACTAGTGTTCCCGAGATCAGCTTTGTTTCTCGTTTGCCACCTATTCAACTGATAAAGCGAAGCCGAGGGAATATAAGCTGGAGAATTCGGGTGTGCAAGGGCGGAACTTGAAAATCGTTAAATTAAATGGAAATCTACAAAACCAGAAAAAATCCACGAAATTGTTGATAGTTGATGAGAATCTGTCTCTAAAATTCACCTGATATCACACGATTTTACTTGCACATCCTTGGAAATCCTGCAGAAATCCATCGAAATCATTCGGAGTCGTATAACACTGCAACGTTTGACGTTAGTGGACTTATTTTGAAATCATGGGAACTCGATGACAGACATGAGTAGAATTTAGTTTAAGTAAAGTAGAATTCACTAGAAATCAATATAATCTAACAGAAAAATCAACGGAAATTTATCATTGTGAAAGAAGTAATCTTTTCGCAACCGTCTAAATCGTGTGAGATTCTACTGTATTAAGCCTTCTGAAATCCGGAGATGAGCTGCAGAAAATTCTACCGAGTAGTGGGTCCCTTGCGAGCCAAGCCGTGGTATTCCCCGAGGAATTGGAACCCGGGAGACGCCCTGAATACTTGCACACTTGCAGTTCATCTTCTCGTTTCCAACTGCCCGGGGAATCCCAGGGCTCGGATTCACCGTGTACCGTTTACGTGGTCCGGTTCATGAGGCCCGAGCGCTGCGCATCCCTGCAAAGGTGCTTCGGGCTTCGGGGCCTCGTACTTTATTTGTTGTTGTTGTTGTTTTTATTTGTTTTTCCATTTGCCCAGGCGGTGAATTCTTAATCGGCTATCGGCTGACAACAAGAGTTGGTGGTGCCTCAGCAACCGAATTCCGGGTTCCTTCTGGTTCCCTCTGGTTCCCTGGCCGCTCGCCTCGCTCGGCGCTTCGGTCAGAACTGAGGGGCTTGTTTGTATCGCGGTCGGTTAGGGAAATAGCCACGTCAGTAATATATGGATTATTAAATTATAATACGAATAGGCTTTGAAGCCGTTCGCTTGAGTAGAGGTAGACTTTCTATGACCATACTTTCCATGCTCGACCTTTAGCGTCGATGTCTACCCATGGTGACTATATTGCGGGCTGCTAAACTGGCCGAACTTTGCAAAGTTTAAGCACAAAAATCCCTCAGGATTCTAGTTTATAGAGCGGGTTGAGATATACCCGAGTAGATGGGTGAAGATTATGAGGAATACACACTGCACACTTCACTTCACACTGCTCTAATAAAACCCCTCTGACGAAATTTACTGCAATTCACTCTTAAAGAAAAAATACAAAATTCTGTATCATTGTTATGCAGTAATCAGCGTATCACTTCTGATACAGAAAAATGATACAGTGAACCCTGCAGCACTGCAGCTCACCGTGGATTTTCACGGTGAGCTACGGTAAATGCCCCTGTAAGCTACGTTGATGTGTCCTGATTCACTGGAGCTTCCAGTGACACTGTATACCTGACATTGAAAATTCACCATAAGCTACCGCTTTGTTGTGGCTTGCCTTGAAATTCCCTTTCAGTTTTTAGCAGTGAAATATTTTACGGATGAAAATATTAGAAGCGAGAGAGAGAGAGAAGATAAAATGAGAGAAAAGGGGAGGGTTAAAATCGCACGTATTGTTTTCTTTGATGTCGGTGACTCCGTGAGGACAGCAATCATAAAATTACGTTGTAGATCGTTGGCTGATTAACTGAGAGAGAGAGAGGGAGAGAGAGAGAGAGAGAGAGAGAGAGAGAGAGAGAGAGAGAGAGAGAGAGAGAGAGGCGGGAGAGGGAGGGAGGGTGGGGGAAGTGGAAGCTGCGCGGGCAAAGAAAGGAAGGCACACGCACGTGTGACAGAGACCTCTAGCGGCCAGGCGACAAACCTTGACATAGAAAGCAACAGGCACGCGACTGAAAAGGGAAGGAACGACGAGGGGGCTGGTGGAGGAGGAGGGGAGGGGAGGGGGGTTCTGGACGGTCCGGCCCTCGGGGGCCGCACGGTGCCGGAGCTCTCCATGACACGAGGTCCCTGCTGCGTCCAGTCTCCGCGGGCCAATACTGTGAAGCAGGTGCGGCAACACAACACGGCACTGTGTGTGTGTGTTTGCAACATGTTTGCAAAATCTAAACTCTGATTTCGTTGTTAGGAGGTGCTTTGTCTCAGCTTTGCTCGCTGTACTTTCGGAACAAAACTTCAATGACTGCAGTAGTATCAGTTTTGAATCATTCATACTGACACCTTCACTCTTGAAAACCTTACACAGAAAATTCTTTTATTACAAAGGATTCTGTGCAGTAGTGATACAGAAAGCTAAATTTTCTATGTAATGCATAGAAAATTCTTTTGTGATACAATAAAAAAAAATCTTTATAATGCATAAAAAAAATTGTAATACAAGGAAATTTAATGTACAATACGATTGCACATATTTCTTTATATTAAACGAAAAAATTATTTGTAGAAGATTTAGATTGTTCCCCCTCATTCACATTCTAGAAGAAACAGACGCAAAGTGGGATGACGAACGCTTCAGAGTAGGAGCTTTAAGGCATAGGCTTTGGATTTGAACTCGATTCCATATGCTGCTTTTATTGGTCGCAGCATTCAATTATTGTAGTTGCTGATGCTGAAAGTGAGGCACATTTCCAGTCTATTGGAAGTGTTGAGGCCTGACTGCGGCCTGCGCATGCGCATGACTGCCATGCGACAAGGGCGCCCGCCCGGCCCGGCTCGCCTCACGGCAGGATCTAGTTCGTGGTGCCAAGTCGAGCAGAAGCCTGTGCCGAAACCGGCGGCGTCATGGAAATGCTGCCAAGACAATTTCAGCGGTATTTCTGCTTGTACGCAGCGACAGCAGCAGCGGGGGCTCACTCAAGGACAGGCGACTGATCGCGAAAATAATTTCATGCTACTAAAATGTCTATAGCACCTTTCGCCGCGTTTGAAAGGCGAACTTAGTGTTTCAGGTGTAGCTAAGGAATCCACTGCTTAAAATCTAAACACTGTATCATATTTACAATTCCTTATAGCGACATTCTGTGAAATTTAAAATGAAAAAGTTCAAAAATGTACTCAACTTGCATAATTTGTTGTTTAACCTTTCAGCTCTCAAAGCTTCTGAAAAGCACTTGCCTTGGCTTCACCATGAAAAGGACTGGACTGGAAGTGGACTTGGCACCCAAGTCTAACATTTCGCACCGAAGCTATAAGAAACCGCTCTCTATTCACAAACTCCGCATTGATTTCTTAGTGCGAACTCTCGCTTGTAGCCTACACTGTGAAAAATATCCTCGTAAATTTACGACATTTTTTGTAATTTTGATTTACAAAATATGTCGTAAATTTACGACTGCCCATTCTTGCTCGTCGGTCAATTCCAAGTCGATAGGGAGTGCTTGTAAATTTACAATTTCAAATTGTAATTTTACGACTTTTATCGTGGAAAATTTTCCCGTAACCCTTACGAGTATTTTTCACAGTGTACCTCGGCCGAGCTCAGCATATTCTTTACCTCGTGTTGCACTTTTTTCCCACTCGAAATTTCAGTAACTTAAAATTCTCTTAAATAAAATAAACCAGAACAATACAGAAACGTCCTCCAGCCTTCATACTCTAATATGGGGGCCAATAGGTGCATCTACCCTCATGAGGCACTTCATAGAGCTCCATACTCACCCGATTCATTGACGGATGATTTGCTCACTCGTGGATTACGCATGACTCCAGGGTGATGCCAGAGATAGTCAGCTGGTCATGATTGGGGTGAGTAGCCCCGTGCGCAAGCACAGCTTGCTTCTGCCCCCCCCCCCCCCTCTCTCTCTCCCTGACCTCCCCTTTCACCCCGCGCTCCTGTCTCACGTCTTCTCTCTCTCTCTCTCTCTCTCTCTCTCTCTCTCTCTCTCTCTCTCTCTCTCTCTCTCTCTCTCTCTCTCTCTCTGCGTGCTCCAATGGAGAGAGGGCCCTGCGGGGGCACATATTTCACAACGCATACGTGCTTCTGCTCCTGCTCATCTCCAAGAGCGCCGTGATCAGCTCCCGTCATCATTTGGACGCGTGTATCACTGCTTTGCGCCCAAACCAGTTAGCTGGTAATAATATGCACGCTATTGCGATACGTTCGCTGCACGGCTGGACCTGTTTCTCTGCTTGAGGTCGCCCTGCGCCGCGCGAAGCGGCCCGTGGCGCGAGGGTCGCTAGTTTAAGTTTGCACTGGCCCCGGTCGTGCCGTGCCCTGCTTTGCACACTGTAAATAAACTACTGTGACGTCTCATTATTTATAATGTGATAACTGTCACATTCGTTTTCAAGTGAATCGGTCGGACTTATTTGCGGGCCGAATTTTACAGTCACTTTCCGAAGAATGTGACAATTTTCATTTGAAATAGAATTTGACGTCACTGCAAGGGGTCGTCAACTCTGATATTCCTCCGTACACGAAACTGATATTACCCCGATATTACTTCAATATTACCGATATTACCTTCATATTTCATCAATATTACCCATATTTTTGCCAATATTACATCAATATTACCTGCAATATTACAATATTATCCTAATATTACTATGATTATTACTGATAATACCAATATTCCTCCGTACACGGCTAAAGGCAGTTGACGAGCCCTCGCGTCACTGTAATTGAATTGCAGTATACTGGAAATCAAATGCGTATGAATGTCGCACACGTAGTGAATTCCCATTCTTCACATTTTCAGATGTGTGGAAAGTTTTCCAGAAAAATTTACACCTTGTATCTTTTATTCGTGAAAAGTTACAGAATCAAATATTCGCACAACTTTGTGTTTGATTTTCCCCTTTTTGACACTTTTGTGCATAAATTTTCATGAACTCAGGCAATTTTGCGCACAAATTCGTGTGAAACGAATTGAATGCATGACTTTGCACAAACGATCACACGAAAACAGACCAATACAGTTAGAATGAGGTAGTGTTAACAATGGGGTGGGCATGAACTTCGGCCGACATCTTCTGCCTCTCTCCCTGTGGTTGGCGTCAGGAAAGTGAGAGACAGAGGCAAAAGATGTCGGGCTGGGCTCTTGCCCGCCCGATTGCCAACTCTAAGTGGAGAGATGGGAATTCGCAACGTACGAGTGCGCGATATTCACATGTTTTAATCTCGCGAGTGTTCTCGTCAGGCCCGTGCACGGTGAATACCTGCGTGTTTTTAAATTTCCCGTTGGCTGTGAGAAGCGCACAAATTTAGTACATCGTAAAGCATAATATTATGTAAGAACGTAAAATTTTTATATAGCTACACATAATATCACGCGTAACGATCTATACTAAATTTGTGTATACTCTGGAAAAACAAAGGTAGAACTGAATGCCTTTCTAGGGGTGTAAAATTTTAATGCCTTTGCAAAGGCACGAAATTGTCCAAAGGCATTAAAATTTATTACCTTTGGGCAGTTTTAATGCCTTTGCAAGGGTGCTAATTTTTAAGGCCTTGGTAAAGGCATTAAAACCCTTCTCGTCCTACCTTTGTTTTTCCAGTGTAAGCATCGTAAGTATATAGACGTACATAGCAATATACATGAAGTAACCTGGGAGTGTGCAGAGGCTGCTCCCCACCTACCTTCTGTATCATGTAGTCGAGCCACGGGATGGATGACAGCAACACACCGACCAGCAGTGTGAACAATCCCAAAGATATGGCGCATAACCGACCTGAAAAAGCAAAGACAAAAGGTCATTTTTCCGCCAAGAAAAAGTCGCATTATTTAACTGGTTCATCGATCCCTTCCTTGGATTTTTAGACACCTTTATCCGCCTCTCTGAGGCGCTTAGAGTCTCCGAGAGTGCTGAAAGTGGAGAACAGTTTTCCATTCATCAACAATGGCAAACTAAAAAGTCCGTCACTCCAGTGCAGAACTAAATGATTTGTCTCGCCTTGCATGACAGGGATCTTTGCAGTTTGTTACCACCGAACTTATCAGTTCTGCATTTTTCTATGTGGCCATGTTTTATGTTCATCAATTTTAACTGAGGAATAATAGTTTCCTTCTTAGGTGGCAAACTGTTCGTTGGACATTTAGATTAGTAGAGTCACTGTAAATACCAGAGTGAGGATTCTCGCCCTCAGGAGAGCGAGAAATATTCTCTCACTCTTTGAGAGCGAGGTTTGGTTTTCTCGCTCGATTATTTTTATAGAGCAATAGTCTCAAAAATCTCGCCCTTGTTGAGTGCGGGTTAGTGTTGGGAAGCCTCGCCCCTTTTTGAGTGAGTATTCATATCCTTTATCTCACTTAATTTGAGTGATGTGATGGATTCTTTCTCAATAAGACCGAGTTTCCGACCTCTCACTTAAACGGGACAAGAGCAAAAAATCTCACTATTTTTAGATGAGACATCTCACTCTTGTATTTGCAGTGGTGTTCTCTCCTCTCCATGCACCCGTGTGCTCCTTGGTTGGCCGTTATGCAACCGCGATGCACTGGGCGGTGCACTTTAGCGCCTGCACGTCTCCCACATCCCATCACTGCCTCGGGACAGGCGCGCCTAGGCGGACAGATTAAAGGCTCAGGAGTAAGTAGTGCTTCAAGTGAAGGGAGGGACTCGCCATCTGCGTCTAGTTTTGTCTAGTTCATGTATTGAAAAAGAAAATTCGTTTGGCTTCGTCTCTTTCGGAGAGAGCCAGGGAGAGAGAGGGGTAGAGAGTGAGGGGTAGAGAGTGAGTGAGTGAGAGAGAGAGAGAGAGAGAGAGAGAGAGAGAGAGAGAGAGAGAGAGGGGGGGGAGGTGTATGTTGCCTGAGTGATTGCGGGTTCAACTTTTTCACGCTGCTTAATTTATATGCCTTTACTACTGGCGCGATCGCGATGACAAAGCATCGCTACACGTCAGATACAGTAGAAGGCGACTGACAAGTGTTCTTCAACACCGTCGCTCTGTTCCGCCCCGGCGTTTAAGTTTCCCGCGCTGGCTGGCCGCAGTTGCCACTGCACACTAAACTATTATGTACTATTTTGTACATAGCTACGTAGATCTACTATGCGCATGCATAACTGACTTACACAGTCACTGTTGGAAAATACCACGGTAAATGCCTACGGTGTGCGCTGTAAATTTGTTGCCTGGTCCCGGACCGTAATTTTTGACTACGGTCTGGATCTTACGGTACACTCCGTAGCCTGCAAATATGTCGGGGAAGTTCAGTGGAGCACACTCAATCTATCATAAAATACGGTCCGCACCGTACATGAAAATGACGGTAAGGACCGTACGCATACCGTAACTCCTCACGCTATTTTTAACAGTGGTTCTTACACAGCTATGCACAATTTTTCTGTGGTTGTGTAAGAATTCATTCATAAATCCGTAAGAAAGTGATCGTAAGCTATGCATGCACATAGATCTACGCGCAAGCTTTGTACAAAATAGTGCATAATATTTCCATGTGTGTCATGGGTTGGAATTCACTTTAAGCCTCATTGAAATCAAACGTGTTTCACGGTCACTCTCTTGAAAGTGTTAAACGGAATGTTGAACACTTTTCCGAGGCATGGCATGGCCCATGAATTTTGTTTCAGGTATCGAGTAGATCGATGAGTTGTCCAGCAGAATGTGTCTCACTTAAGTGTTGAACACCTCTGTCACCCAATGAAATACTTGGGCCGTTTAACTAATAATCTGAAATACTTCAACTCTGGAGTTCAACTCACGAAAGTGTGTGACATTTGAACACTTTTGATTTCAGTGATTGTTCCTGGGCCTTTTTCTCCCACTCCTCTCCAATCTGCTCGCGCCTTCGTCACTTCTGCTCTGTTACAGATCATGTTTGTTGTTTCTGACCACGTGAAGCGGGTGGCGCACACTCGAACAAACACTCACACGTACACACACACACACGCACACAATGGCTAGATGCCAATGAATTCAGTGCGTTGCTTGCTTCCTGCAGAGCAAACGAAACTCCTGCGAGGAAACTTACCGCCTTGTGGTTCAGGTGTGTGCGTGTGTCTGTGTCTGTCTGTCTTTCTGTCTGTCTGTCTGTGTGTGTGTGTGTGTGTGTGTGTGTGTGTGTTGGTGTGTGTTGGATTGTGTTGGTGTGTGTGTGAGCGCGTGCGTGAGCTTGGCGTGCTCTGCCCAGGCGCTCCTGGCCCACCACTGACGGTGACAAGAGATCCAGGAAACGTTCAACATTTTATTATGGATTCGCAGTCTCTTCTGTGCGTCTGTGTTTCGCTCGCCCGGTCAAAGAGCAGTCTCAGCAAAAGTTTTACTACCCATACCAAATCAGAATCTGTAATAATTTTGGCTACCAATCTTCCTGCCGCCGTACGTCGAGATCTCTTGAAGCAATCCAAAGGTTTCTCCTAAGTTCCCTAATCTGAGTCCTGTAATTTCCCTTATCTGTCGTATCAAAATGCATTTTTGCGTTCTGAACTTCGGTATCCTGTGTAGTTTTAAAATTCCTAGCCTCTTATTAGCAAATATGTTTTTAAAAAATAAAAAAAGAATCAAAATCAGCAAACAGTTCTTTCTGCGGTGTCCGGCGCGATCCTGCATTCGTGATCCGCGGAGGACCGGAGCCGAGGGCTGTGTGTCTTGGACTAGTCCCGTGTATAGATCGAACGATAAACAGTGAGTTTTTGCAAGAAGTTGTAAATACTTTACTTTCTGACTATTGTCTTGAACCTCGCGAATCCAGGTTTGTCGACGATGATACAGACCGCTTAGCGGAAGGAACGCGTTTTATGTCACAAAATTAATCCGTAACTCGACTATGTATTGTCAAGGAATCCGCTCACAATGCAAACTCGTGACTCAACTCTCTTTTATATTTTTACTTTTACTTTTTTTAAAACCTTTGTTGCAGAATTAATGACTTTGCAAACGCATCAAAACCTGTCAATGGCGTTTTTCACACCGTTACGATCGGGCGATAACTATCTCCCGCCTCCTCCCCCGCAAACCCCGCACGCTTCCCATTCAATCGCACCTGTAATGTGGCGCCCACATAATTTTTTTCACCACAAAAGCAAATATAATTGTTCCAATTAGTAAATTCTTATGTCGGACCCAATTAGTAAATTCTTATGTCGGACAGCAAATCGTTTCCCCGAGGCAGAGAGACACTTGCTTTGACAGCAATATTTTTGCTGTTTGTAGCAGACAAAATAACAGTAGGCGCTATGCTATAATAATTCTTTGTTTCTGACAGTGTATACTGAAAAATCAATGAGCCCCACCCACCCAATCCGGTAACGAAGGCAATTAGGTGAATTTTCCTCCCATCTACATCCGCGATCACATAAATACGTCAACATACTCGTCCTTCTTCTCCTCCTCCTCCTCCTCTTCTCTTTTGCGAAACGCCCCGTCGGAAACGTCCACCCAAATTGATTTCCCGAACGATTTTGTAGCCGACGTCTGGTGCACGCGGCCCGCCCGGCCCGTGCGGCGCGCGGCCCCGCTTACTCGCTCACCTTCGCGTTGTGATGATGAAAGGCTTGGCTGCCCCCGCGCTCTGGCCCGGTCCGCGTGTTCGAATCCCCGCGCCGGCCATCATCGGTTCCGTTTTTCTTTTAATTATTTTGTTGCAAGCGTCCGATGCTAATGCCTTTTCTTCCCTGACCGCTCTCCGAGCAGCGAGAGGAGGAACTGGTGGGGTGTGCTCGTTGAGCGAGAATATGAGAGAGAGAGAGAGAGAGAGAGAGAGAGAGAGAGAGAGAGAGAGAGAGAGAGAGAGAGAGAGAAAAGGGGAGAGGGAGGGGGCAGGTGGAGAACGTGAACGAGACGGGAAGAGTCTAGAGGGACATTCAGTTGCGCCCCCAATGTTATGTGAGTTGAGCTACTTCGCCTTGCTTTCCGCACACCCACCCACACTCCAACCACGTCGGGACCTTTACCCGGAATAACCAGTCCCTCTCGCCTCTCTCTCTCTTCTTTCCCTCTTTCTCTTCTCCGCCTGCTGTCTCGCTGAGGAGGAACGAACGCTCTCGGCTTTACTACTACACGTCGTTCGAACCTCGAAATTCTTTTCAGCAAACCTACTATATTATTTTTAAATATGCTTCTCTTACTGATTTCTCTTGCCAGAATTTTCAGCAGTTATCAATTTTCTCAAAATCCTATAAATACCTTGTAGCTGACGAAAAAGCTTGAAAGACTTACTTATTTCCTAAATGTAAATTTTCCTCTCTTTTAAAATGCTTTTGGATGTGCTAAGGCGATTGGTGCCGCAGTTAACACTGCTGACAGCAGTATACGTCCCCCTTACGAACCACCTTTCCAACTCAAGGTAACAGAAAATTTTCTATAAACCATTTCGTAAATATTTTTTTTTTAATGAAAATTTGAAGCAAGCGTTTTTCAATTCACCGACGATCATCTACTTTTAACAAATTTTGAAAGAAGTAAAGCGGCCGGGTGCTCTCGCAGGCTGCGCCACCGGTAGACCGATGAGCGGAGGACTGTCCCATATCGACTGGACATGGCAGGAAAGGGCGGGGCAAGGCGTGCTTGGGCGGCGCGGAGCGACTACAAGTGTCAACTACATCTTTAGCATCACTGGAAAAACAAAGGCACTAAACAACACCTTTCCTGGGCCACTAAAGTCAAGGGCGCAGTTTAGTGCCTTTTCTGGGGTACTAAAGTTTAGTGCCTTTTCAAAGGCACTAAACTTGTATGGAACTTATATGAAGCTAGTCAGCCAAAGGTGTGAAAGGTCGACTTTCGTGCCTTTCCAAAGGCATAAAACTTTAGTACCTTTGGAAAGGCACTAAACTTTGTTAGTGCCTTTTAAAGGTAGGGATTCGCACCTTTGTTTTTCCAGTGATCTCCACCAGCTTGCGCCATGTTCCCTCTCCTCATTTAGCCCCCGCGACACAAAGCGGCGTATGTTCTTAAACAACTATTGTACATCTTCACTCGCTCCTGTGAGCGCGTGTGCAAATACCCGCTCCCCCACCCCTGCACAAAGATTCGCGATTTTGTTGATTTTTTTTTCTTTCTTTTTTCTTTGCTACGTTTCAGCGCCTGCGCCCGCTTAAACGGCAACGCTGCTAATGCATGAGTCTCCAAAAGGGCGAGATCTCTTCTCTTATTGGTGTCAGTCTTGTAGCCTCGCTTCTATTGAGGCAGAGTGTAAAATACCACTCAAATTAAGAGAGATTAAGGACATGAATCCTCACTCAACACGGTTGAGCTTTCCCTGTCATCACTCAAACACAGTATGATATTTGAAATGATCAAAAAACTCGTTTCGGAGAGCTGGAAAATGAAGAACATTTTTCGCTATCCTCAGGGAAGGAACCGCGCTCTGGTGTTTACAGTGAAACTAAATAAAATTTTCAGGAATAAGAACGTTGAGTTTGTGAAATTTTGCTTATATACACACAATTTGATAGTCCATTCTACAAGAGAACATTATGCCAATGCAGCATTTCGTCTTGTGTTTGTACAACTAATTACACATAGAAAATACTGTCTGCATCATATGCGGCGAACTCACTGGAAAAACAAAGGTGCTATATAGCACTCTTTTTGGGGTGCTATTGCATTTTTTGGGGTGTTACTGTACTAATGCCTTTGTAAAGGCACGATTAGGGCCAAAAATAGCACCTTTGGGAGGCGATAGCGCTATATAGCGTTATAACGCCTTTAAAAGGCATTAGATAGCACCTTTGTTTTTTTCAGTGCTGACGCTCTGAATATCTCGTAGGATGGGAAATCCCTGGACGAACACGGAACAGCTCGCAATGTTAGACCATAAGAATATTTAATGCTCTGTAAGTTCTTGTGCAAAAAGTCTGGCACGGTCTGGGGGTGCGAGCACCTGCAGATGACTTATAAGGACGAAATATGTGATATTTTTAAAGCACGCTAACCAACCGTCGCGAGAATCAGTCACGATTATAGTGATTATCAATGATTAATTTGAGTTTATCTTTAACATTCTTACTGATCATTGGCCAGTAACCACGCAACTTTTGGTCAAATTTGATAATTTTCCTCCAATTTGTCAAAATTTGTTAATGGTTGTGTGACTATCAATAATCACCTTAGAGGTGTACGATGATTATCGCTTGCTTCTACACAGGCTCTTGAAGAATGAGAGGCGTTCTTGCTCAAGAGCAGTGACCAGATATTTCCTTCTCTTCTCTCCTCTGCCTTGGAAGCGTTTACCTCGTATTCGTGCGGTTCCCGTAACACCTGCTGCAGGCACTGCCCCCCCCCCACCCCTCCCCTGCCTCCCCCTTTCGCCGATCGTGCTCTGCCCTTCACCTAGGAGCCAGCCAACGGTTATGCAACTCTCTCGTGAGTCTGCGCGCCCAGCCGCCGTCTGATTCCGAAAGATCGCTCTCGCGCGAACCTCCATCCTTGTCGCACCCATGGCGTTGCCCCATGTCGTGGAGGGCAAGTGCCCCATGAGTGCGACAAGGACGGAGGAGGCAGCCCAGCCCGATCCGGCCCGCGGCGCCCCTCCGCCTCCGTGCACACCCGCGCCCGTGCCCGGCCCGGGGCGTCGCGCACGATCGAGCAGCAACACGGCGGGGCACATGTGGTCGTGCACGTGCGGTGCGGCTGCACGCGGCCCGGGGTGTGGAGCGTCGTCTCTTCTTCGCTATCGTGCGCACTCTATAACGACGCGGCATGATGCGGTCGCCGTGAATATGCCCTAATTTTCGGTCCCGTCAAGGGGACGCGGTCCGCCCCCCCCCCTCTTTCCCTCCACCGCTGACTCGGAACGTAGAGGAATGCTGGATGACGTTTTTTGATCGCCAATATGGAGGTTACGTCTCAAAAATCACAGCAATATTTCTGGGGTCGGACCATTAACTTTAAATTTCATTCGTTCTTTAGATGGTTTTATTCTTCGCCCATTAGCACATATTTTCTTTCATTTTTGGGTTTTTACCCAAGCCGTACCGTCGTACCCTGCGATCAAGGCGGTTTCCATAAAATCGCAGCGAATTTTGCAGAGTCTGCTCTGGGAAATATTTTTTTCCAACATATTTCCGAAAGTTGAAAAACCGTGCAATTTTTTATATATATATATATATATATATATATATATATATATATATATATATATATATATATATATTATATATATATATATATATATATATATATTTTTTTTTAAATTTTTGTATTTTGTTATTCCCACTAATTTTGAAAACAGGTGCAGGAAGCGCCATCGCACAGCAGCACAGATGGAATCACTCACTTGCAGAGGCATGCGGGTCGTGACGACACCCCGTGTTTTTATTTCAGAGAGACGACGACTGTCCTGCCCTATTTCAGACCGCGGAACGTGTTGCGCGGGAGGAACCGGGAGTGGGACTGGAGTGGGATAGGTTCGGGTCCGGCGCCGAGGAGTGGCTCGGTCGAGCAGTGCGCGACCAGGGCGCTCGGTAGCATCCCAGCACATACCGCGTACAGCACATCGTGACTGGTCCACATACACACACACACACACACACACACACTAAACACACACACAAATTCCTATAAAAACACGAGTTTTCTTTTACGAGGCAAGACAACAACAGCCTTTCACATTTGAGGAAAGTGTCTTGCGTTTTTTTGTTTTTTTAAATAGTAGCCACCTTTCTATTGACATATTGACGTATCTGTGCGTCCGCCGTCTCAAGTGCTCTAGAAGGACAAAAAAGAAGGGAAAAAAAGAAGGAAAAAAAACAGAAAAGAAATGGTGCCTGATGGTGGGGCGCACGCCGCGTGAGGCTGCGCGACTAATGACTGCGGCTCTATATCTCATGTTTTGATGGTTTTCAATGCATCGACCCATCTGCGGTCGCGGCTTGCGTCGCATCAAGCTCATCAGGCTCGTTCCAGTCAGCTGATTTTTTTTGTTTGTGTTCGTTGGTGGCGATGATAAAGATGCGATTCATTTAAAAATAGAGTTTCCCGCGCACTCCGGCTGTTCTTATCGCCAAAGTGCGTACGTACACACTAAATGGCTACACGTACTTTTTTGCGGACAAATTGGCAACATATTTGAGCGTTTCCAAGCTGGTGACAAATTTGTTGACAAGTATCGATAACTTGTCCATAATGTTAGACAAATTGTGTACAGTTGGACACAAATAAAATTTGTCTATAGGTTTGGTAACGCACAGAAATATGGACAGCCTGTCTGCAAAATTGCGTCTAATCTGTCCGCAAACAAGTCCATAGGACAATTTTGTTGACAGCTATGAACAGTTTTGTCTAGCTGTTCACAAAATTGTAGACCATGTTATTGGTACACACTAAACCCTTATGCACTTTTTTGTGCATAAGCCTTGCAGGATTTTACACAACCATAGTTATGCACAATTTTTCCTGCATAACTATGCTTAACTCTGTTCCTTATGCACAGATTCGTGCCGAATTATGCACAACGAGCAACATATAGTTATGCATAAAATTGTGTGCATAACTATGGTTGTATAAAATTGTGCATAAGGGTTTAGTGTGTAACAATGAACTTGTCACTAAAACTGGGGACAAAAAAGTCCACAGAAAAATTCCATAGACTTTCATAGTGTACAGCAAAGACAGCTTTTTGAGTTCCCAGCAGTATTATGCCTGTCCAAACTCTGTCGCGATAGAGACTTTTTTTTACCGATTCAAATTGGACACGTCCTATACTGAACTACGTGCAACCATAGTTATGCACATCGCTCTTCGCAAAACTAGGCACACAATTGTGCATTCGAATGCACATATGAACGCAAAATAAACACAGTTTTGCATAAAATGTGTGCATGACTATGGTTGAACGTAGTCCTTCAGCCCTTATGCAGAACACTATGCATAAGGATTTTGTGTGTACCGTAATTCGGTTTAGGATGTACACGGGATTACGTGATTAGAGGGATTACACATGAGTTTTTTCGGATTGCACATGAGTTTATGGGGCTGAAAACATGAAGTAAGAATAATTAGCTCGACTTGAGTGATAATTCTTCAAAATTTGGATAAGGATTACACGGATTACTCAGGGATTACACCGAGATTACACTTACAACTGTACACAGGATTACGGTACCTCGGAGCTTGCGAAGAAGGTTTTCGAACTAAAAAGGATTTTCTTCAAAGAAAATTGTTTTCTTGTGGTTAGGAACTCAGATAGCATCCGTGATATAGTTTGCGATTTTTTTTCTTATTCCAATGTGCGGTGCGTCACCTTTGGTAACGGGCGAGGAGGTGCGAACGGTAAGGTGTCTGGAGAGGATTGGATGAGATGCATTCCTAGTCATGACGAACTTCGCGCCCGAGTGTCACAGGTGTCACCTCCAGCTGTGTCACTTTTAGCGTCAGGTCGTAAAGAATCGTGGAAACACCGCAATGATCTCTGAGCGGCTCCACTTTACGTGAGAGTGTGAGTCGTGCACTAGAGATAGTGCTGGGGGAGAGCGTAAAATACATGGAAGAGGGGAGGAGAGAAAGAGAGAGGGAGAGAAGAGACGATGAAACACTGACGTGCGTGTGACGACGCTGACAACATTGGCTCCACCGGTCCTTGAACATCCTGTGCCGTCTCTATGCAAATTATTTTCGTGTTCAAATCAAAATTATCGACTAGTCACGAACGTTTGCTTTTCCATTTCGGCATTTAATATTTCCACACTGTGAGAAAAAACTACAATTTAACTACAATTTTTTACCGTTTTACCGAAGTACAATAAAATATTGTACTAAAATTGTACCCGGCATATGGTAAATTAGTGATGTACGGCAACGAAAACCGTAAACCGTTGATTCAAAACCGTTGTTTAGTTGTATGAGGTACGGTTTTTCTCACAGTGTATTGGGAAACTCCAGGATATCTCCTTCACCATGAGAAGCGTGTACCTGAATTTTGGTGTACTTGAAATTTCGAGAATGGTACATTTTGACACGTTCATGATAGCTAGAAAATTAACATTTTCCCGAAATAAGCAAACTGTTCTTAAACATGTTAAGCACACGGAAAATGAAGTACACGCTTTTCTGAGTAATTAAGGCTATAAGAGATAGAATAGTGTCCTTCTGTGTGACAAACTGTTTTTTTTTTCTGCAATGAAAATACGATTTAAATAATTACTTCGCGTTTTGTGTATGGTATTTTTGCCATCTTGATGCCATAGCGATATTTTGAATACACTACAAACCCAACAGTCAACTTAGTACACTGTTCCTAATGTGTACTCCAAAGCACACATTACGAAATGCATGCCTGCCAAGGTATGCACTAGGAAGTGCATGCCTGCCATGGTATGCAGTTGGAAGTGTGTACTTGCCATAGCATTATGCCATAGAAGGCATGCTCTTTCAAGTGCATATCATGGCAGGCATGCACTTCCTAGTGCATACCATGGCAGGCATGCATTTCCTAATGCGTGCTTTGAAGTGCACATTAAGAACAGTGTACTTAGTTGACTGTTGGTTTTGCAGTGTACCTTTTCGTGCGAAATCGATTCTAAAAATCCAGGTGCAGGCCTCGAAGTGTAGGCGTGTTCTCCCGGCGAGCTCCCTTATTCGTTGAATTTGAGGGAATGACCACTTGATGGTCTCCGTGGACCCAGCAGCAGCGCAGTGGCTGCGAGCCGGGACCACAGACCGCTCGGGAGAGAAGGGGCGGGGGGAGGGGGGGGGGTGGGGGGAAGGGGGGGAGTGGGGGGAAGTGGGGGGGGTGGGGGGAAGGAGGGGGAACTGTTGTTGGGCTAGCGAGGATGAGGGAGTCTGGCGAGGAGAAGAGGAGAGGTGGGCAAGGAGGTGGGAGAGGTCAGCAGCGCCGCGTGGATACTCGCGTGCCCTCACACACACGCACACACACACACACTTACACACACACACACACACACACTGACGCACACAGACACTCTCACACGGACCCGAAATGCAGACGAGCCGCGAGCGTGCGAGGCTGCAGGGAGCGCGCAGGCTCGCGCACTCACTCACTCACTCACTCACTCACTCACTCACTCACTCACTCACTCACTCACTCACTCACTCACTATCTCTCTCACTCTCTCACTCACTCACTCACTCACTCACTCACTCACTCACTCACTCTCTCACTCGCTCTCTCACTCACTCACTCACTCACTCACTCACTCTCTCACTCACTCACTCACTCACTCACTCACTCACTCACTCACTCACTCACTCACTCTCTCACTCACTCACTCACTCACTCACTCACGCAGCCTTGCCTTGTGGAAGTCCCACACCACCGTCACGACGCCACGCCTCATAGCCTGAATGTTCACGATGTTGTCCTCTCTTTAACGTTGCCCTGTCAGCGCGTAAGGCAACAAGACCCTCCACAATTTTAAAAGCAGCTCACAGTGATTTTCTCCGAGAGCTGCTCTGTGGCCAGTGACTCTAATATCACAGTAAAAACAATGTCTGAATTTTTGAGGGTAAAGGGAAAATTTTGAGGAAGTCCCTCAGAACTCCACAGATTTTGAGGAAGTCTCCTCTAAATATAAGGCGGATCACCTCATTTTCTTGGATCTTATGGAGAATACAAATGGACATCCAGGACAGATCTTGAAATACAAGAAACTATTTTTCCCGTGCAAAAACGCGGGAAAAAACCGCTAGCAGGAGACATGCTGCGCCCTTCAAAAACTAAAGAAAAGACCACCCTGGACTCAGAAAGGGATACACATTTCTGCAATAACAACCTCATTGTCCTTTCCAGTCGCCCGTTCTTTTCACGGATGTTTCATCCATTTTAAACGCGAGCGTGCTCGGAGTAACGTATTCCATGACCATTCCTTTAATGACTACCGGAGGCGGGAAGAGTATAACACGATAAAAAAGAACTGCCCGGAGCGTCATGGTACGGTGTGGTGTGTGGCGTTGTTGGACGCACCAGTCCATATCAGAGGTCATTCGGCACAAACAAAGCCAGGAATCATCTAGAACCATCCTTCAAATATTTATTCTCCTGATAAAAGACGCGCTTTTCTATTTTTTCTTCAGAGAAAAATGAGATAACATTTTGTTTTAGAAGATAGATGTTTGTCACATTCAAAACACTGTGCATGGTCGCTATCAAAGCTAATTACCGATACTGTTAATTTGTTTTTCCCTTTGCTTTAAAACAATCCGGAAATTGGACGAGGTGATTGTATTGCAACTGGTGGAGGGATCGATTAGTAGGCTCACGTGAGCTTTTGTGTGATCGGACATCACGGTGCCGTGATTAAACTGTAGGGGCTTCGTAGTTAAGTGTTTCAATGACCCGACGGGTATCAGGGTCGCGTCCCTCACCTACTTCCCCAATTAGAAGCACTTTGGTGTGGGTTCGCGCCTGTTTCGAGTTTGGAGTTGGAGGCAGGGAGAGAAAGGGAGAGAGAAGGAGAGAGAGGTATATATTTCGTGGGAATAATCAAATCTAGGGAAAGGAATCGGCTGGACCTCCTTGCCTTGGAGTCAGAAGCTGTTAGTCGTAAAGTAGTACAGGAAACGTGCAAGCCGCTGATTCGTTAATGATTTTTCAAACTCGTCTGGCGGCGCCTGAATCACTGGTCCTTATCGAAAACCACTCACAACCCTTAGTAAAATTTCTGCCTTTTGGGTGCTTTTGGCGAAATCTATTCTGTGGGTAACCCTCGAAAAATCGGACGTTCCCCTGACTTTCTTGCTGAAACTTTTATGTGATAGACGTGGCAACGTCCCAAAGCATTTTTGTTGGACCACCGAGCGTTCGCGTTTAAGATAGTGAGTAGCCAATGTCATTTCAATCATTTTACGCTACTTATAGATTATTTTTGAATTTGATATCAAGTAAAACAAAACAGTTAAACGCTGATATAGGTTGCGGCGCGAAGTCTTGGACTTTGGCCGCTACTGGGTCACCAGTATTGCCCGACAACACACTAAACCCTTATGCACGATTTTCTCAGCGTTATGCACAATTTTATGTAACCATAGTTATGCACAAAATTTATGCATAGCTATGTACGCATTTTGCATAATTCCGCATAATTCTGCACAAATTTATGCATGAGAAACAGAGTGAAGCATAGTTGCGCAGTTAAAATTGTACATAATTATGATTGTGAAAAATCTTGCAAGGCTTATGCACAACAAAGTACATACGGGCTTAGTGTGAAGTTAGGCAAAAAAAAAAGTGCAATATACACCGATGTGCAGGTGGCGGTATCTCAATCTGCCTACTAGGCAACTCCTTTGCACTCGTGCACATAGATGTTGCCTAGTATAGGCAGGCGGAGATACAGATTCGTTGCGTACACACTAAATGTCTACGGACTTTTTTGTGGACAAGTTGGCCATATATTTGAGCGTTTCCAGGCTGGTGACAAATTTGTTGACGATTATCGACAAATTTGTCCATAATGTTTAACAAATTGTAGACAGCTGGACACAAATAAAATTTGTCCATAAATTTGGTAACGCACAGAAATATGGACAGCCTGTCTGCAAAATTGCGTCCAAAATGTACGCAGAAAAGTCCATAGAGGGTTTTTTGTTGACAGCTATGAACAAATTTGTCTCTAGCTGTTCACAAAATTGTAGACCATCTTATTGGTAACAATGTGTTTGTCACTGAAACTGTGGACAAAAAAGTCCACAGGAAAAGTCCATAGACATTTAGAGTGTACAGGTGCATTCGGCTTTTTTTTCTTCTTTTGCCTAACTTTTTGGCTCCCAAGGTCGAGGGGAGTCTCTTCGAAAATTCATTGTACGGCCCCCAATAAATCACTTAAATAATTTAAACAAATCAAAATAAAATTAAGAGGAAAGGATACAGAAAAGTCCGGCAAATCGAGAAAAAATTAACAGCAAACCGAAATGAAGTAGAAAAAAAAATAGAAATTGAGGTAAACGATTAAAATTCACCAAAACCAGACATATTTTCTTTGAAGAATCAAAAGAAAAAAAATCAAAAGCGAAAAAAAAAAAATCATCACTGCACACATTTTGTATGAGTGATATCCCCCTCGCCCAGGGTCACATTGCCTATGATTGTTGATCCTGGCTTGTACTTACCGCAGCTGATCTTCTTCTGCTGGCTGACGAGCATGTTGATGGGGGTGCCACCCCCCGGCGCCCACAACCCCCGCTGGGGCCCCCGCTGGCCGGCGCCCCGCTGGCCGGTGCCCCGCCCGGGGCTCCAGCCCCCCACCCCGGCCATCCGGCTGGCCATGCGGCTCGCGCCCCGGAGGTAGTCGCCGTGGACACCCATGATGACACCCTGGCCGCGCTCCGAAGTGACGGGCCCGGGTGTGGGGCCCTCCCTACCGCCCCTCCTCGTGCATCCTGCGCCCGGACTGCATGGGCCCCCAGCGGGGTCCGCGACGGGCCGGCTCAGCCCGGCGCTGGTTGACTGTGATGCTCTGCAACATTAAAAAAAATATTGACAGTTATAAAAAGTTATTGGCCGTTATAATACTACAAAAGAGGGCGTTGGAGGAAGAAGGAGCAAGAAAATAATGTGGAAAACCTAAGGAAAGCGCGTATTTTAATCTTTCTTTCTTTTTCACCATAGTAAAGCCTACTACTCTGCAAATCTTAGTGTGTAGTAGTTTGCCACTTTGAAGTGCAAAACTAAAAATCTGCAGTTATAAGTACAGAACTCTCTATCCAGTTTTTAGTGCGAACTAGAGAGTTCTGCACTTACAATTGCAGAACTGATGCGTTCTGCACTTGTAACTGCAGAACTTTAGTTTTGCACTTTAAAGTGGCAAACTACTACACACTTAGATTTGCAGAGTAATATGAGTCTGAAAGGAGGAAAAAGAAAATGTTTTCTCTCGAGAAAATGTCTATTGTCGCCAGAAAAGTTCGCAATAAAAGAAAAACGCGCAAAACACCTGTGTGCAGGTGGCAGTATCTCCGCCTGCCTACTATGCACACGTGTATTGCGTGGGTTTTTGCCTAACTTTCTGGCGACACTGAAAATGTCTTCTCTTGAGAACTTTTGAAATGCTTTTACAAAGACAATCACCCGCAGTCGCCGTATCCAACCGCGCATCTCTCACAGTGTTTCTATTGCTTTTCATGGAGGATCTCCTCACGCTTTGCAGTAGTTGATCTATTAAAAGATTGGATTCTAGAAGCACTGCGGTTTTGATAAAAGACCCGTGACGTGCTTCCCGAATGGCAGTTTGTTCATCCTGCTTGCGAGGTACACGTCTGTTTTCGCGGGACCCGATGAAGTAATAATTCCGATCCGCAATAACAAGAAGTGGGAATACCGTTTATTCGGAGCAAATTAAAACAAACAAGGGGACGTATCTGCCCATCTCGGATCGTCTCTGATCTGAACGGTGCGTTCTGACGTCATGTAATCCTGCGGCAGTCCGCCTCGAGTGCAGCGCGGCGGCGGCGCACCGAAGAATATGACGTAGGCTATAGAGCGGTCATCGAGAAGGCCAGAAAAAATATTAGGATGCGCACTTATCTACTCCTCCGGTAGAGAAATGATGAAATTTCGAAGGAGTTTTTGCATCTTTAATGACCAGTGTACCAATGGAAATTCACTCTCGCGCAATCTGGCAACGAACGCACCACAATATCGGGCCGAGTCGGTCCCTGCTGAACTTGACAACACACTAAACCCTTATGCACAATTTTATACAACCATAATTATGCACAAAATTTTATGCATAACTATGTTACACATTGTGCATAATTCTGCACAAATTTGTGCATAAGGAACAAAGTTAAGCATAGTTATGCAGGAAAAATTGTGCATAACTATGGTTGTGTAAAATCCTGCAAGGCTTATGCACAAAAAAGTGCATAAGGGTTTAGTGTGAAGGGTCGCTCTCTCATAGGGTGACGCGTCTGTCTCGACTCGACGCACAGCGGTTCAGCTCGGCCCGGGGTCAGCGACCTCACCGTTAAAATATTGTTGTCACGACTTGCGATGCGTTTTGACGACAGTTTTGTTCTGATCCTAAGCAAGTGGGTTGCTTACGAGGGGGAGGCAACTGGAAAATTTTGTGTCAGCGGGATTACGGAATGCCCGGATCACCCGTGGATAAAGTCCGAATTAAATTCAAAAATTTCAAGAGAGGCCCATGGCTTACGCTGGATACACAGCGGGTTACCCTTACCCCGGATCATCCGGAATAATATTGCAATTTTTTTTTGTTTTGTTTTTTTGTATTCCGGATTAAGGATTACTAACCCGATGTCAGCCGGACTACCCGAGTCGTTTTTCCCCTGGCTGTTTACCATTTCCATGTAAATTGTTTCGAATTATTATCACAGTGCACAGTTAAATTTACCGTAAGGTTTTAACAGTGCTGAGAATGCCAACATTTGTCAGCATTTTTCCGTGAATGTCTCACTGCGGGTTTTGTGTGACGTTTCCGTATGACGTCCGCTCGGCGCTCCCCAGCTTGCGTCGTGTTTGCGTGCTAGTTTGCGGCCGCTATGTGCCCCGCTCAGACGGACCTCCGGACTCTGGAATAAGAGGGGATTTCCCTCCTTGTTGGCTAATGAAAAGCGCGGGTGCGGGAGATGATCACCCCGACCGCAGAGACCACAGCTAAGCGCGCCCGAGAGAGAGAGAGAGTGAGTGAGAGAGAGAGAGAGAGAGAGAGAGAGAGAGAGAGAGAGAGGTGGGGGGATGACTCCTGGTGACGCCCCTCTCGGGGAAAAAACCTCTAGAACACATAGAGACAGGGGAAAAAACTTGCGGCTCCAGTCCGAACCCGCGGAAACATCCAATATCGACTGCACCTTGTTGAGATTGCAGAGAGACCTTTAAAAATGGTTGTCAGGTGACAAAATTCGTACTTGACTTCTCTTGTTGTTTAAACAAGCTACTGGCTTTCAACCTACATGTATCAGAAGGATTTTGCCATTTCAGCTGTCATTTGCAAATATAGTATACCACAAGGCTGTTCCATTCAGTTCCATTACAATCCCCACGTTGTAAATAACTTTCATAGCAATACGTTCTGTTCCAAAAACAGATCAATACGCTCTGTGCCAATAACTTTTAATTTGAAACGAAAACACATATCAAAAAACCTAAAAACGGAAATCTTTTCGGGACATGTTTGTTGCTTGTGCACAAGATTGTTTTATTCTAAACCTTGTTGAATATGATCGACAGAAATTTCAACAGAGCATTATAGAGGCATTTTCTAAAAGTAATTTCCTCTCAGACTTTTTTTTTTTTTTTCCTTCGCCCTTTTGGCCAAACATTGATGTGGTTAGTGTCATTGACGTCCAAATCACACAGGACAGCGACCACGGATGTATCCGCGACCCGCGCCAGCCGCGAGCGCGGTATGGATCGTATTCCAATAACCGGCAATCATTTAAGGCGGCGCGGCGTCCCGTGTTCCGCCCCGGTGCACGCGCTCCCAGCCGTCGGATTCCGAGAGTCGGTTTCGTCCACGTTTTGTCTATCTGTCCTTGTCACACTCACGGGGCGAAGCCATAAGGAGCAAAAGAGAGGACACCACGAGCCGCTTTCTGGAATCAGACGGCAGGGTGCATGTCCGCCCCGCGGCCCGCCCGCCGCCGTCTGATTCCGAAAAGCGCGGGTAGTAAGTGTCCTGCTGCTCTCTCTTGCTCCTTACGGCCTCGCCCCATGAGTGCGACAAGGACAGAGAGATGAAACGCGGACGAAACCGACTCTCGGAACACGACGGCTGCCCGCTCTGCGTGACCAGCGGCTTCCTGGCGGCCGGCACGCGCTCTCCTGAGCAGAGGTGCCTCGCCCGCCGCCGCCCGGGAAACTAGGCGATTTGGGGAGATTCACGGTCTGCAAACCCAAGTGTGAGAATGTCACACAAATATGCAGCGTTAAACAACGTGCCCAATAACTTTTCAACACTTGTCTTGTAAGTGTGCAGCATAACTCCATTTTTTTAGCACGTGAGAGGGTTCAGCTTAATAGCCGTGCGGCTGAAACTGATCGACTCAACGGCTTGTGCACTTGTTAGTGTTCAACACGATAGTTATGCACCTGCAAGTATTCCACTGCGCCGTGCACAACGCTTATCTTGTTGAACACTCAGAAATAATGTAAAATTAGCTAGTTAAACACTTGCAATTGCTCAGCTCTGGGTTGAACACTGGTATATATTAAACTGGGAAATGCACGTTGACTGGTGTTTAGCTGTTGCACACTTCGTTTCAACTCTTACTTCAACAAGTTTAAAAGACTGATTTTTTTTAATATACATATTTTTAATAGGGTCTCACCGGATTTCACACGTACTTGTAAGGCAAGTGCACGAGTGAAATCCTCAGGCTAGCAGACATGTGACTAGTCACATACTTTAGGTTTTCTCGTGAATTTCTCCCCCCCCCCCCAAAAAAAAAAAACAAACAGTGTATTCACTCCTCTTCATGTCTTCGATGCATCTCTGTCTCTAGAATATACTGCGGAGCGAGACAGTTCGTCGCTCAAGTTTTCAAGGAATATTACCACAGCATGGTGTAAAGGCGAAACGGTGGAAATCACCGCTAATTTCACTACCGGCGATTCTGTAGTTAGGCACTGTACCTGATATTTTCAAAAGTTTCCGATGAACTGCTAGACACAGTTCATCGATAATTGTTTCTGCATATTTTGATCACGATTCTGAATTATGATTGCGAAACCTCGCTCTTTTTCAGTTAGATTTCCAAAGCAAAATCTATCATTATTCAGGTGCTGTTTTAAAATCCCACTCACTGCAAGAGCGAGCAGGTTTCCGCGGAGGGAAGAATGACTAAAGTGAAGCGAGGGATAAAACTTTCGCTCTTTCTTCGGTGCGCGGCACCAACTGACTCGTTTGCATTTGCAAAAAAAAAAAAAAGTGATTATGGTACGTGGACGCCCCTTTGGAAAAGAGACCCCCCCCCCCTCCCCCTTTTCCTCGCGTTGACAACGTATCGTTGGCCTGGAGGAGGAAGACGAGGGCATGTTGGCGCATTGTGCGCCCCGCCCCGCCCCGCCCCGCCCCGCCCCGCCCCGCCCCGCCCCGCCCCGCCCCGCCCCGCCCCGCCCCGCGGGCCGGCTAGATGCACGCCAGCCGCCCACGGGAGCCCAGCCCAGGCTAGCCGGCCGTGGCATTGGACTTGAGTCGTCACACGCGGATGCGTTGCTCCGCGCGCCGGGGCTCCGCTCCTCCCCCGGCGAGCCGTGTGCTCTGTACTCTTGCCGCCGTCTTCCTCGACTTCCTCGACGTCATCGTCATCGAGGAGGAGGAGGTGACTCCCCCCTTGCGGGCCTGGGTGGGATCGCTATGGGCATCGCTTCCACTGTCAAACCGCGATAATGCGTGCAACTGTTCATGTTCAACTCTGAGAAATTGTGCAACTCTCTGTTTAACTCACGCAAGGGTTAATCTCAACAGCTGCGCAATCGCAACTGTTCAACTGAAAACCTATATGCACTATAGTAAATGTTTAACACGAAAGTTGTTCACTTACAAGTGTTCACCTCCGGCGGACAGCACTGTCCTTGTTGAACACTAGCAACTTTTCAAGTGCCCAGCCATTGCGTTGGACATTTGCAGTTGCACACCTGTTGAGCTGAACAGTTTCACAATGATAACCAAGGAGCTGCCTACTTGCAAGTACTTAGCAGTTGCACACATTGTTTGACAGTGTTGTTCTTCAAAATGTTTGATGCTCGACGGATAAAGTGGAGGTGTGGATAATGAAATCGGATTTTAGTTTTCGAAGGAACAACTGCACACTACTTGTGAAGCTCGTAATAGACTGGTTTTATTTCCGGAACTCAACGCATGTCATGCATTGTTAGTCCGTTTAGGGTGAACGTAGTTCAGCTCGTTCACCATCTTCTTGCTCCTTATTTCGCGAACCTAAATGTATGCCTCCGTCTCTGTCTGCACAGTGAAAATTATCTTTGTACATTTCACTGTGAAAAATTTCTTTGTAAATTTATGATATGTTTTTTGTAAATGACGACGTACGAAAACTGTTGTACATTTACAACAATCTTTTCTTCCTCGTATTTGAATTTCAAGTTGATAGGTAGTGATTTTAATTTTACGATTTGTGATTGTAATTTTACAACTTCGCTCCGTGGAAAATTTTCCCGTAAACCTACGACTATTTTTCACAGTGTTACGACATATTTTGGAAACTACGATTTACGAGATATGTTGTAAATTTACGACTATCCAATGCTGCTCGTAAATGAATTTCAGGTCGATAAGTGGTGCTTGTAATTTAACGATTTAGAATTGTAATTTTACAAAGCCACATCGTGGAAATTTTTCCCGTGAACCTGCTACGACTATTTTTCACAGTCTGTCTGCGTCTGTCTGTCTGTCTGTCTGTCTGTCTGTCTGTCTGTCTGTCTGTCTCTGTCTCTGTCTCTGTCTCTGTCTCTGTCTCTGTCTCTGTCTCTGTCTCTGTCTCTCTCTCTCTCTCTCTCTCTCTCTCTCTCTCTCTCTCTCTCTCTCTCTCTCTCTCTCTCTCTCTCTCTCTCTCTCTTGCTCTTTCTGTTGCCCTCTCTCCTACAACGGCTGGTCTGCTAATTACGTTTTGTGGCCGCGGTCATTACGAGGAAGGTGTCGTGTTTTTTGTCTTGACTTTAATTTGACGTGTGGGGCCAAGTTCACTATCAAACAAATTAAAGGTAATAGAGAATTGTGAGTGTGCTCTCCCCTCTATCTCTTTCTCTCTCATACTCACACACAGTCAAACATGCACACTAACTGGCAATGTACTTTTTCGTACATGTGAAATGTACGCATATAAACGTGCGGATTTATGTAAAAAATCGTGCAGAATTATGTAAAATATTGTGCATAGATCTGCAGAATTTATTACATGTCGAAAAAATGCACAATAACAAACAGATTCATGTTCAATATTCTACATAATTCTGCTTGATTTTTTACATAAATCCGCACGTTTATATGCGTACATTTCACATGTACAAAAAAGTGCATTGCCAGTTAGCGTGTGCACAGAAGCGCTCGATCTCCCTCATGGAACGATTTCGCGCCCAAACGTAATTCCCTAGTGGTCCTCACAACTACACTCACCACATAGAGATAAAAGGTTTCGGCGCTGATTCCTTGAACAAATTTATACCCTAATTTGGGACGATTTGTCGTACCTCTTCCAAAGCCCATTGCGCCACATATAGGAAATGTTGTCACCCGTGTTTGGTGCGTACAAGGACGCAAGGTTTTTAGTACAATATTTTCTCTTTTATTCAATGCATAGTTTAACACCAAGGATGTGACTAGGTGCTGCCAGTTCTAACGCGTACCTCTTCTCAAAGAACGACTCTGGTCTCTTGTGAAACGCATCACTGCCGGTGCACGAGGAAGCAGTAAACCGAAACCTGGTCAAAAAAAGGTGAAAATGGCGAAACGAGGAGGATGAGGCATCAATGTTTCCCCATTCGAATCCTGTTCGTTTCCTCTCGAACTAATTTAAGGAGGAATCGTTCTATTTTCGTCCGGTTTGTTTTGGAATCATAGAACCCGCCATTGATCTCGCGAGACCTGCTCGCCAGACCAGTTCGGACGACTCTCAGCCGGTCAAAGTACAGCAGATCACTCAGTGGCGCTTGCCTGGCGATGCAAATCATGAAAAAAATAATAATAGAAGAAGAAGAAGAAGAAGAAGAAGCAGAAACTTAGACTTTCCATTGTGGTTTATTGCGGATGCATCCAAGCTCGCGTGCGAAATGTCTTGCCTCTAAGGCAGTTTCGTTTTCCGCATTTTTAACGAAGATAGTGACTGCTGTGAATACGCCAGTGTGCCCGCCGCGGCCGTGCTGCTGGCACGTTGGTTCGCAGCAAGGCCGGCGCGGGGCGCCGGTGAGCCTTTGTGATCCGCGCGGGGTGAGGGCAGCCTGCTTTAATATGAAGCAGTTAGTTGAGACACGACGGCAACTCACGGGGAAAACCGTCACCGAATGAAAAAAAAAAAGCAGAGAGATGGCGCAGAAAGGGAGAGAGGCGGGATGGAGAGAGAAAGAGGAGAGATGGAGAGAGAAAGAGGAGAGATGGAGAGAGAGAGGATGGAGAAGGGGTCAGAATGAGAGAGAGAGTGAGAGAGAGAAAGAGAGAGAGAGAGAGGGAGAGAGGGAGAGAGGATCTGTGTCTCGACGTCCCACCACGCCGCCCTCGAGTGGCTCATGGCTCTACCGTGATGCAAGTGTGCAGTCTGGACATAACGAGTGTAAGAGAAAAAAAAAGAAAAAAAAACTCGGTGCCGCTCCTGGATGGCAAAGCGTGGCACACGTAAAACAGCTGCAAAATCAAGGGGTGTAGAACTGGAAACAATATGTGTACGCCGATACGAAACCATATCAAAACAATACGAGACACTACAAAGTGACAATTACGGACAAAATTAAAAAAAAAAAACTATTGACATTTTTATTATTTTAAAAGAAAAATTAAACATTACGACCTGTTAGCCCACACCTGATGTCATTATTGGTCTTATTGGTGACAAAATCTCATTCAAGGGCACAGTTTTCACATAAATTTGTTCAAATCTGTTGTATTGTCTTGTATTGTCTGTATTGTCTAGAGACAATCATGTGTTCACCTTTTGGGCCTGTTCCACACCCCTCGTGCAAAATGTTTCAGTCTGTACGCCTTGAAGTATTAAGTTATACCTTCAAATATCAAGAGCCAAAGGTTTGTAGAAACGTGCGTAGGTTTTTTGAGCCTGCAAAGTTTTTCTGTGCTCATAATGGCCTTATAAGGGAGCGAATTTGATGCCGTGAGTCTTGATGGTCAGACTGTGACTCACCGGAGTCTTGTCTGTGGCCCGGGGTCTGTACTTTGTGGTCGAGAACCTTCTTTCATTCATTCATTCATTCGCCTACTATACTGTGCACTTTCTCAGGAGATTGCTTTCGTCCAATTTTTTTTCTCTTTCTTAAAGTAAATATGCACACTTAGAAAAGTGGTTTCTCCTCGCACTCTAAATATTTTACTACGAAATTTGTCTAGTAACTTGTAGGCGTTTTATGTGCCATAACTTATCCAGCAGGAATTCTTTAGTATTACTAGAATAAGTCCTAGTATTACAAAACGTTTTGTAGAATTTGACTTCTCCGTCATTCTCGTACTGGAAAAACGTGAAGTGATTCTAGGAAAAACGTCCAAAACAGTTAAGATTTTGCAACGAATATTGCTATCACAACCAGGCGCTATACGATGGGTCCTATGAACGTAGTCCGATCTCCGCGCGACGAGTGAACGTAGTCCGATCTCTGCGCGACGAGTGAACGTAGTCCGATCTCCGCGCGACGAGTGAACGTAGTCTGATCTCACAGTTACGCGTGAACGGAGTCCGAAGTCCGTCCGGGCTCGTTCCGAGAAAAGCCGTTTGGAAAGTTTAACAGTGAATGACAAATCGCGCTTCGGACTTTTGGTAAATTTTATGTACTGAAAAAAATCTTTAGGTCTTTCCGCACACGTACATACCAAGAACATGTAGTTCCGGCTCGGATTTGACGAGTAAATTTTAATTCGCGACGGCAGTTTTATGTTCTTGCACTGATCCTTTGGTGCGAGGTGCTTGTTCACCTGTTGTTCGCCGTTAATTTTATGCAGCATGACCGTTCAAAAGTAACGTATGTTTAAGGCGAGGTATAAGGCCCGTTTAACATCTGCCGTTCCTCCTAAACAGTTTGTGGTATCGAGTAGTTCAAAAGATCCTTCAATAGCCTTAAGTGTGCCCTATCGTCGTCTCGCTACGGGCCTCGCCGACAATTCTCTTTTAACTCAAAACTAACGGTATTGCACATTGACGATGAATGAGTTACCAAACACATAGCAAGAGTACAAATGAAATTACCAAAGCAAATCTAGGGAACATAAACGCTTCGACAGCCAAAATCAACACTTTAAAATGTAAATACCTAGTTTCGTTACCTTCAAAATAAATCCTTACACCTCATTTATTTCGTCAGCAAATAACAGATTTGAGGGATTGATTCCCCTCCTAGATCTCAGACGATGCAATGGTGTGGCGTTCGGAGTAGATCGTTCTAGACACGAGAGAGGGAGACAGAGAGGGAGACAGAGAGAGAGAGAGAGAGAGAGAGAGAGAGAGAGAGAGAGAGAGAGAGAGAGAGAGAGAGAGAGAGAGAGAGTTGGGTAGAGAGAGAGAGTGAGAGAGAGAGATGGCAGGGCGAGTGCAGCGCGGCGGCAGCGGCGGAGGCGCGGCGCGGCCGGCACGGCTCGGAGATCGGACAGTGTTCTTTGGAGCGGCGGCTCCAAACGGACTTAGGACAGTGTGGTTTTTGATGAATAGCAGCCTTTCGGTTCATTTTTGTAAAAAAAGCTCTTAACAAAAAAGATTCGTAATTTTTTTATCTACAAGAATCAATTTTTAACTCATTTCACCCCAAAAAGTGACATCGGACTCCGTTCACGCGTAACTGTGAGATCAGACTACGTTCACTCGTCGCGCGGAGATCGGACTACGTTCACTCGTCGCGCGGAGATATGACTTCGTTCACTCGTCGCGCGGAGATCGGACTACGTTCATAGGACCCATCGTATATTTGCAGTAAGGTTTACTGAGTCAGCTAATCTTTTTCTCCGTTTGCAAGAGCGACTACTTCTTATAAGGCGTCCTGCGGCAAGGAGGGAAATGTGACCGGTTGATCGGAAATACACGATGCAAAATAAAAATTACGTGTCACCATTTCACGGTGTACGTTGACCAGCGCCGCCTCGCCCGCCAGCCCAGATGTGACAGATACTCCTCCTTCGACCTTTCGGTCTTTTATGGCGGGCGCGTCGTCCGCCTCGCTGGGTACGTCGACTGGAACCCGGACCTCTGGACGGCTTCCCGCCAGAGTGCGATTAACGCTGTTTTTCTTTCGGGTCGCGTGCGGGTACTTTTCTCCCGCCGATTACTACTTTTCCGCCAATTCAACATAATTTTTTGCAAACATTCGGCCATCATATCTTCCATTGTGAAATCTTGCACACAGAGAAGTGGTTTCTCAATGCAAGAGCAAAGTAAAAAATAATCTCAAAAACATTGAGATTTTTGTTTTTGCACTTGCATTGAGAACAGTTTCACTTGATGTGAAAGCGGTTCACTTAATCAAAGTACTAAATGCTCTTGAATCCAATTTCAAGATACACTTGATACTAAAAAGCAATGCCCTCCGAACCAAGAACCCTTCCCACTTAATAAAGTGTAATTTTTTCACGGCAAGTGAAATTGGTCTCAACGTAAGTATGTGGAAGAAAAAATGTTTTTAAGATTAGTTTGCTCTTGTATCGCACTCTAAAGTTTTAAAAATTTGCGTAGTAACCTCTAAGCGTTTTGTGCTGTCGTAACTTAGGAAAAAAATTTGTAGGCGCTATACCAGCAAATCTTTTTTTTTCCGTGCAGTATTCCCAGTGCTCCCAACGGCAAAACAAGTTTTTTTTAGTCCCTTATGCACTAGATTGTCATATTTGACTCTCGCTCCTTGACGACAGGGATGGTGGCAGTGGTAACAGCATTAAATCAGAATACACTTCAACTCAATGCAAAACAAATCTGAGCTCGGCTCTATTGGTCCAAAGCCAACTCCGAAGCCGGAGACAGCGGGTGAGCTTCTTGTCCTCGCAGGCCTTTCTTTATGCTGTTTCACACACAAGCTGTGGATTCATCACATTTTCACTCTCAAAAATGTGTACTCGGTGACAATGTGAGGATAAAATGTTAAAATTTTGGCCATACTTCTTACCGGTTTCATCGAAAAGTATGATATATTTACAATTTACACTCATTAACAACAAAAACTGTTGTTCATCACTTGAAATCTTTGGTGTACACGAACACCTGTTCTCACGTACTGATGTGTATGTGTACTCCACAACTATAAGTGATACACCCCTCGCCGGGAAAGGTGCGCAATGTCGTTCGCGACACTTGCGAGCCGATGTCGTAGTTTTCCGTATTATCTCTCTCTCTCTCTCTCTCTCTCTCTCTCTCTCTCTCTCTCTCTCTCTCTCTCTCTCTCTCTCTCTCTCTCCCTCTCTCTCTCTCTCTCAACGGCGTTGTTAAAAGTTACAGGTGACATACGGGAGGCGATAGATAATAAGCTGCTCACTATCCTTGTACTTTATGATTTTAGTAATGCTTTTCCCTCTGTACATCATCAACTGCTACTTTCTAAGTTAAGACTGTTTGGCCTGTCAAATTCATCTCTCGTATGGATAAGTAGTTATTTAACAGGGAGGTCACAGCAAGTTATTAATGAGCAGGACATTTCTGACCTCATCCCACTTTCGTATGGGGTTCCACAAGGCTCTGTCCTAGGTCCGCTTCTTTATTCGCTCTATGTTAATGACATTGGTTCTATTTTTAAAAATTCTCTGTACCACCTGTATGCGGATGATCTTCAAAACTACGTATCTTTCAAAGCTGAGAATATAGAGGATGCTGTATGTCAACTTAACCATGAGGCCGCCAGTCTGTCAGCTTTTTCGAAAGCTCATAATTTATTAATTAACTCTAAAAAAACGCAAGTCATAATTATTGGTAATCATAAATTGTTAAAGAAAGTTACGACCTTTCCTAAAATTGTCGTTGATGGTGTTGCTCTTGACTATTCACCAACTGTTAATGACCTAGGCGTTATTATAGACGAAACTCTGTCGTGGGGTCCGCAACTGGTGTCTATCGGGAAAAAAGTACTTGCGGCCTTGCATGGCCTAAGGAGGCACCAACAACTCCTACCGCCACCTATAAGGAAAAGACTTGTGGAGGCTCTTATATTTCCAGTCTTTGACTACTGTAATACTGTTTGCTCAAACGCTCTTGTACAACCTCAACTTAGGCTACAAAGTCTCCAAAATTCATGCGCCCGATTTGTACTTAATCTCAAAAATGACAATAGTTCAATGTCACCCCATATAAACAAGTTGAGTTGGTTAAAGGTCATTAATAGACCCCTGTATGCCTCCCAGGTACTTCTTAAAAACATCTTGTGTAATAAAAGTCCAGAGTACTTATTCAAACACCTTGTTAAGGAGAGTGACATCAGGTCAAGGCCGGTCAGAAACTGTAATTTACACCTAAGAGTCCCGCTGCACCGCACGGACAGACATAAGGGCACTTTTTGGATTCATGCTGCTTCCGAATGGAACAAGCTGCCTTGCACCCTGCACTCTTGTAAAAATCTTCCAACCTTTAAAGTAAAACTGAAACAACATCTTTTAAAATTACAACATAGCACTATGTAACATTTCTCATATTTTCTTTATATACCTTGTGTATTATAGCACCTTTATTTTTGTTAAACCAGCGCTGCATTTATTTAAATTTTTTACCTGGGCTATGATTGTTTACTATGAGTTGTACTAATGGTACTCTCGTTGGACTTTTTAGTCCTTTTGTACCTTCGAATTCAATAAATCAAATCAAATCAAAATCAATCTCTCTCTCTGTCTCTCTCTCTCTCTCTCTCTTACTCTCTCTCTCTCTCTGTATCTCTCTCTCTCTCTCTCTCTGTATCTCTCTCTCTCTCTCTGTATCTCTCTCTCACTCTCTCTATCTCTCTCTTACTCTCTCTATCTCTCTCTGTATCTCTCTCTATCTCTCTCTCTCTCTGTATCTCTCTCTGTATCTCTCTCTCCCTCTCTCGTGATCGAACGTTGCGTTGCGGACACGACGCTCTGACCGCATCCTGTCCGATCCAGACGCAATGCATCGGGACAGCAGCGGCGCGGCGGCGGGCGCGGCGGGGCGGCAGGCTCGGTCCATGGACCTCCCCCCCCCACCCCACCCCACCCCACCCCACCCCACCCCACCCCACCCCACCACGCCACGCCACGCCACTCCCCGCCTTGTCCAGCCACGCCACGCCCAGCAGCCACAGCAGCCCGACCCAGCCCGGCGGGCCGCAGACCTAGACCTCATTCGGTGTTAGTCAACTCTTCATAATCCGCGCCTGGCCGGCTGCGGGGTGACCTGGGCGAGCCCGCGCCTGCAGGCTGATTCCGAAGATCGCTCTGCTCGCGCCTCCGTCCTTGTCGCACTCATGGGGCACAACCACCCCCCAACATAGGGCACCGGCATAGGTGCGACAAGGACGGAGGTGCGAGAGCGATCTTCGGAAGCAGACTGCTGCCCCCGCGCGGCGCGTCGTCCATCCCCTGCTGGGCGCCCGATTCCGAATAAGACATATCGCGGTCTCGTGCCTCCTCCGTCCTGGTCGCACTTCGGCGATGTCCTATGTTGGGGATGGCAAGGGCCTCCATGAGTGTGACAAGGACGGAGGCGCGAGAGCGCGACCGGCGACCCTCGGGATCAGACGGATGGGCGCCTGGCGGGTAGGCAGCCCCGCCTAGCGCCCGTGTCCTCGACCGTCCAGGTCTGCCTACCCAGCACGGCGCTCTGCATGTTGTGCAGGAATAGGGGCGGGGTGGGGCGGGGCGGGGCGGGACGGGGCGGGGCGGGGCGGGGCGGGGCGGAGCCTCTTGGCTCTCTCGGCACGTCTTGCTCCGACGACGTCGTGCTGCCGCCAATAGTTGATGGTCATTGTCAGATGCGCGGCACTTGGAGACCCAAGTGTGTGTGTGTGAATGTCACGCAACTTTTGCCTGTGTGCGTGTCCCACTCGATGCACTTTGCGGCTGTTCAAGTATGTGCTGCTTATGGAGGAAAATGTTCAGCACGTCGTATGCAAGTGTGCGAACGAGAAATCACACACTTTCATATAAAATGGAAATTTTAAATGCTTTGCAGAGCTTCAATGCCGTTAAAAGGTGCGAAGTCAGTGAAAGGAGCCCGGAAGCCGAGGGGGTTTGCACTTGCGAAATAGTCGGGTTACTCTATCCGTAATGAAAGGCGTAATAGTATGCGTAGTAGAAGCGCAATAGGAGCGCGGTACCCAAAACTTTCCAGATTTGTACTCGTTGTTGGGTCGTTCAGGGCTGTTTTTAGCCAAAATCTTTCAAATTTCGGAGCGCAATACAGCGCAACAGAAATAAAAGCCGGGTCACTGATTTTAAGGGTGAATACCCGCTCGAAGGAAGCTGTCGAGTATAACATTTTTCTCGTCAATGTTGTCAAAATACAAATTGTCTCGCGCACTCTGGAGACCCCGTCTTAGTACGACAGTATATAACGTGTGCAAACAAACGTTTTTCTTACGACTTTTTCCTGTGATTTTGCAGAGCAATCTCAAAGCCCTCAAAACAGTAACTGTCCTCGGAGTCATAAAAGTACACAAAGAAAAAGGACCGTTCAGAATAAACGCATTAAGATTAATTTTTAAAACTGGCTGTATGCTCCTTGCAGTTAACGTGTTTCACGTTGCTCGAACACCACTTTTAATAAGTATCGCAACGTCACTCTTTTATTTGTAGAGTGAGGCGGACCAATACGTTCTGCTGCTCTCAGACACCTCGCCTCTGTGCGTACAGGACGCCCCGCCTTACACAACGGTGGTCATGCGTGTACGCACGCGCGCGCGCATACACACACACACACACACACACACACGCACAACTGCACACACAAGCACACACACGCGAGCACACACGGACACTTGACACGGTTTAGTTTAAAAGTCTCTCCGCTAATTACGTCCAGCCTGTTGTGCGAATGTACGTTCGTATGTGTGTGTGAGTGCGCGTATCGGAGTTGTTGAATCGTGTCTCAACACACGCGGAAACATCCCAATTGATTTTTGTTGCCTTCTTCCTTTTTCTTCCCTTTTCTTTCTTTCTTTCTTTCTTTCTTTCTTTCTTTCTTTCTTTCTTTCTTTCTTTCTTTCTTTCTTACTTTACAGCGGATGTTATAAGAGTATTGAACACCATGATGCTCTGTTTGAAATGTATGGGCTCATGTCTAAGCGCGTCATCTTGGAATGCGCAAATAGTCAAGTACACGTTCAAGTCAAGAAATTATTTCTCGAGGTGTTCGAAAGATTTGAAAAGCAATCCGCCAGGCACGGGTGAGCCCCTTAAGAGCATACCACATTTTTATGTGAAGAGCTGGGAATGCGGATAATAGGGAGGGGACTTCCCCCGCGAGGAATTGAGTGGGATATACCTGCAACTAAATTGTTGTTGTTGCACGGAGGCAGCTGTGCGGGTGATTAGTAAAATGAACATTCCTTGGCGAACACGTGCACGCGTACATTGGCGCGTATGCAGACGTCCAGGCTCGTGCCAGTCTCGAAGCGTTTGCAATATGTACCGCGAATGCAAAAGGTGCGCATTGGCGGCCAGTGTGGCATCATCGTTGCATATATCGTTGCATTCTAAGTTCAACGTAAGTACAAGGAAAACAACTTGCCAATTCGGATTGATCGTAGAAAATATGTGTAGGTTCGTGGGAAAATATTTCATGGCAAACGTTTACAGGAAAAGATTTCTGAAATACTTAGACAAAATGATTGCTATGCATCACCTTGATGTTCATCGCTGACCCGACGGAAAATCAGGTTTTTACATATGTGACAAAATGTTGCAAAATTAAAATTGCCCCTCTCTCCCTCCTCAAGTACTGCACGAATCCATCTTTCGCGGGCATGTGACCACTGTATATATAACCATAAGTATCAATGTGAGCGAGTGTGTCCATAATTGCGTTAGAGAGTAGGTTGATTTCGCAGAAATTAACTTACTGTCAAGTTTTAATTTTTTTTTTCTGCGCGCGTGAAGTGGGAACTGGTGCAAATTCAACCTGGCAAGCACAAACGAGGAAAAATTATGGTAAACTGCCATTTCCCATTTTCTTGGCCTCTTTTATTCCAGAGTGTAAGTTAAAGCAGATACTCATGGCTGCAGTATTTACAAAATAAAAAGCGCTCGCTCTTGCCACTGCAGTTTCGGCAGCGATTGCCGAAACATGGAAACTCCTCTGAATGGGAAGAAAACGCGACGCTGCCTCCTTGTAACGCGGTGCGGCAACCAAATATCGCAAAATTAAGGAAATGTCGAAAAGTCTCTTTGAACCGAGCTGGCGATAAATGTGACGCCGTCAGCACGCTAGCCGCGCTAATGATGAAGTGCAAGAAATAACGAGGCGATGTGTGTGTGTGTGTACACACATTGCTGCCCGTGTTGCAGTCCGTATATTGCAGTCTCTGTATTGCAGTACGACCTGCAAGACCGAGAGCAGCGTGGTATGTTTCGTATTTCGCCGCTCTGCTCCCGTTTAGAGATCCCATCTTCCGGAGAGGAGCTCATCAGAGCAGACGAGGCCTGACGGACGAAGGAAAGGCGGATTGGGGGGGGGGGGGGGCTACGTGCATGGGCATTGCTCCCGGATGCTCAAGGTCGCTCGGGGGCGGGCAACGGTGAGGATGGAGGAGGGGGGAGCGGGACCACGCATCAAGTGCATATGATATCGTAGCAGAAGAGGACTACGGCCCCGCCTCTCTCTCTCTCTCTCTCTCTCTCTCTCTCTCTCTCTCTCTCTCTCTCTCTCTCTCTCTCTCTCTCTCACCCTGCCCGGAAGATGCGAGCGGCAGTTAGGCCATCATTGTCGAGTTAATGAAGGCGTTTGCTATTTCTGTCAGAGCTCTCTTCCCTAGGTGATGGTTAAATTAAATGTCTTTCTCGATGTAGTTCTGCATACGAGACGTTCTCCGTCTTTGTAAAAACTTTAAATTATCGCCGCACTTAAAATTTTCGCTAATATTTTGAGCACACGCTGATAAATCTTTGCGAAGGATTTGACTCCGCGGGGGGTGGCATGGAACTGTGTGCAATCGCTAAAACCTATTGTCAAATGTTTTAGAATTTTGCGAAATCTCGTAAGTTTGTGAATTCGAACTGGAAGAAATCTTTACAAAATCCACTGAAATTTTGCGCAGTCCAAGTCTCATATCAGTCGAAATCCTGTGTATATTAGGATGAGGAGTGGTTGCCCCCTCTAATTGGCTTCTTCGTAAGCTTACAAAGAAATTTGTTCGTAATTGTGAACCATATTGTTCTCAATGCAAAGGAATTCATTCGCAATATAAAAGAATACGTTCACAATTACGAATCAGCCACAACTGTTTGCAAGGTATGAAACAGTGCCCACAAATACGGAACTGTTCTTAACACCGTTTTATGGTTCGCGAGGAGCTACAGTACATCATTGCGATAATACTTGCTCAGTCGTGCAACCAACGAAAAATGCAAAGATGACCATTGTAATAGTCGACGCATCCGTGCAACAACGGCGGATCTGTGGAGAACACGTGAACAAAGGCGGATCTGTCTAGGACGCGTGAACAAGGGCGTATCTGCTTTTTGAGAATTTCTGCATGCCAATCTTTGGAGGCCTCTTACTCCTCTTACTCATCGTTTCAAAAGCGTTATCGTTTTATTCCAGGCTCAATGCAGAGTGCAATGAGATATTGTCCGGAATGATCCGACTTTACCACGAGGAGTAAGAGGCCTCCAAAGATAGACATGCCGAAATTCTCAAAAAGCAGATACGCCTTTGTTCACACGTCCTAAACAGATCCGCCTTTGTTTACAGGTCCCCCCCAGATCCGCCGTTGTTGCACGGATGCGTCGTAGTCTGTCCGCAAACGTTCTGGGAGTGTGCGTCGTTCTACGCGTGTGCATTTATAATACTGTAGAATTTGCAACAAAGAAAAACTTTCCTTCGGTAAGTACTAATATCCAATTTCTTTGTAATGCAATAAAGCAGTTTGTCTGTATTACAGGACACCCCGTGATAAAAAAGGATTTGTGCACAACGCGTGCGCGGCCTGTGCGCCGCTTGTGCAAATCGCGTGCAAGACGCGTGCGCAGAGTGTGCGAAACACGTGCGCCGCGAGTGCGAAACGCGTGCACATCGCGTGCGAAACGAGTGCACAAGACGTGCGCGACGCGTGCGCAAGGTTTCTGTGCGCAAAGCTGGTGTGCACAGCCGAGAGACGCTCTAGCTGTGCACGGCGACCACGCTCCATGTGCAGATCGAGTGCAATGCGCACGGGACCTGTGCACAGAGTGCGCGTATGCCGTGCGCACCCGGCGCGAAGGGTCAGGAAACCTGTGCTTAACCCGTGCAACACGCGTGCAAAACCGAGCGAATCTCTGCTCTGAGTGTGGTATGCGCGTGCTCCGTAATGTGTCGCGCGTGCAAAGGTGTGCAGTGTGCACGCCTCTTCTCCTCATTCGAGTCGTCCCCTGATGACCACCTCAACAGAGCACGATTTCCCGGTCTCGGGGCTGTGGGAAATCTAGCGCCGAAAACCGTTTTTCTCTGCGGCGTCGGGTTCCCGAGATACGAGGACGTACCACGACGTACCGGGAGCACCGCGCCAAGGATACGTTCACATTTTGGAGGCCAAAGTGGCCCTGCCGCCTTTCTCATTGGGTGTCCGGGACTTCTGACTTCAGAATTAGGTTCCATGGGCTGTGACGCTTCTGTAGACACCTTGAACACCCCACTGCCACCCGGCATTGGGGTTTGACGGCGTCCTTAACAGTCTGATCCTGTCGAACACAACATATATACAGGAATGCACAGTTTTAGGACGCCGTCAAACCCCAATGCCGGGTGGCAGTGGGGTGTTCAAGGTGTCTACAGAAGCGTCACAGCCCATGGAACCTAATTCTGAAGTCAGAAGTCCCGGACACCCAATGAGAAAGGCGGCAGGGCCACTTTGGCCTCCAAAATGTGAACGTATCCTTGGCGCGGTGCTCCCGGTACGTCGTGGTACGTCCTCGTATCTCGGGAACCCGACGCCGCAGAGAAAAACGGTTTTCGGCGCTAGATTTCCCACAGCCCCGAGACCGGGAAATCGTGTTCTGTTGAGGTGGTCATCAGGGGACGACTCGAATGAGGAGAAGAGGCGTGCACACTGGCACACCTTTGCACGCGCGACACATTACGGAGCACGCGCATACCACACTCAGAGCAGAGATTCGCTCGGTTTTGCACGCGTGTTGCACGGGTTAAGCACAGGTTTCCTGACCCTTCGCGCCGGGTGCGCACGGCATACGCGCACTCTGTGCACAGGTCCCGTGCGCATTGCACTCGATCTGCACATGGAGCGTGGTCGCCGTGCACAGCTAGAGCGTCTCTCGGCTGTGCACACCAGCTTTGCGCACAGAAACCTTGCGCACGCGTCGCGCACGTCTTGTGCACTCGTTTCGCACGCGATGTGCACGCGTTTCGCACTCGCGGCGCACGTGTTTCGCACACTCTGCGCACGCGTCTTGCACGCGATTTGCACAAGCGGCGCACAGGCCGCGCACGCGTTGTGCACGAATCCTTTTTTATCACGGGACACCTGTTTATACTACCAAGAAAACAGTGTTGGTATTAAGTCAGTGCAATATTCATGGTAAATTTACCACGGGCCAGTTGGTAAGATCTTTAGACTTTCAGAGCGCAATTGGTTGTCAATATAATGAAATAAATAAGCCTCGTGTGAAGAAGAGCACTTTAAGGAGAGGGACGCGTCCAACGCGAACCCGTATCATCTCGTTCAGCCAGTGACGCTAGTGGGGATGGGGTGGGAGCGTCCCCCCTCGCATTAAGACCGCATTCCGTATGGACCGCGCGGCGGGCCAGAGCTGACCGCACCGCCGTCCTTGGCCGTCCTCGGCCGTCCTCATGGCGGCGCCCCAAGTGTGTGATAGTCGCACACCTGTAGATGTGTGATAGTCGCACGCCTGTAGGTGTGTGATAGTCTCACACCTGTAGGTGTGTAGTGATAAGGTCTCACACCTGTAGGTATGTGCATAAGCACGACACCACTGCAAGTACGCGATGACATTCACCCGTTTGGGCTTCGGGCGCGCACGAACGGTATATGACAGCGGACGCCAACCAACGCCTTTAGCCATGTACGGAGGAACATCGGAGTAATTTTGGGGTAACATTGCAGGTAATATGGGTAACATTAATCCTATCTTGACGCAAAATATGTGTAATATTGATGTAATATGAAGGTATTCTCAGTAATATCAAAGTAATATTGGTGTAATATCAGTCCTGTTGACAAAGGAATATCAGAGTTGACGTCCCACATGGGCGTAGGAACGGGGACGGGCAGGGGGGCACTGCCACCCCAATTCCCCCCTGAGCGCCCCGATGGAGCACCAAATTCGTCCTGCAGGGGCGCCGAAACCTATCCAAACGCGCCAAAGTACGCCCAAGTCGCATTTTGGTGCCCCAAAATGACCCCAAAATTTTCTTTGCTCGCTTCGCTCGCAATATTTTTACACACACCGATTCAAATCTTTCTATAATGCAAGTTTTTGCGCTCGCTGTGCTCGCGTTTTTAAAATTGTACCAGGTTTTCTTATAATTTTACCATAACTACGATATTTTTGCTGGATAATGATATTTTTTAACAAAAAGGGGGTGGGGGGGCGACGAAAGTCATGTTTGGATTCCCCGACTGAAATTCGTTCCTACGCCCCTGCCGTCTCCTTGCCGTGGTCCACGAGCGGGCCGAAGGTGGACGAAGCACGCGGGTGCCCGCTGAATCAGTGGGCTCTGTGGCGCCGAAAGGCGGGTACGGTGGCGACTCGGGCGGGCCCCGGGCCCGAGCCAGCCCTGGGCAGGGACATACACTGCGTCAGGGCGGGGCAGCGGGCAGGTCGGCCCGCAGGCGGCCAGTAAGGTGATTCCGCTCGGTGGCTTCATCTCTCTGTCCTTGTCGCACGCGTGGGGCACGGCCGTAAGGAGTAAGAGAGAGGACACCACTGAAGGCTGTTCGGAATCACCCTGCAGCAGGCGGCCAGCAGGCGGCCAGCAGGCGGCCAGCAGGCGGCCAACAGGCCTGCTGCCGAGGACGACTCAACGACTCAAGTCCAACCCGTCCTGCTGTATTCCTGTTTCATGCCTCGAACCCCAGCCCAGCTCAGCCCAGCCCTGGCCGGACTGGCCGCCCCGCAGCGGCGACCGACCATGAACCTGTGCGAGGGACACACTCACACACACGCACGCGCACACACACACACATGCACACACACACACACACACACACACACACACACACACACACAAGTGTGCATCAGCGCCACCGTGCAAATAGTTTCTGCATGCTATTCAGCGTGCATCGGCATTCCTTTCTTATTTTCTTACTCTCCTTTTTCCACATAATAAACGACAATAATAAGTTATCGTAAGGTATACAAAATTTACGTTAAAACCAAAACGGAGTGCAAAAATTTTCCTTTCTGGAGGGCTTTGTCGTGTTATTTGGTAGTCATGTTTCTAGCGCACATCTTCCTGCTTTTAGTAAAGGCAAACATTTCAGAGGTGTCGCTGCCGACGGGTCCACCTCTCTGGTAATCGTGCGTACACTACTCTGGAAATCCAAGTGTACGAACGTCCCACACTTGTAGGTGTGCGAGGATTCATTCGTACACTTGGCCACTCAAACGTGTGAATATCCTTGGAAAATTCGCACGTTTAAGTGGCCAAGTGTACGAATGAATCCTCGCACACCTACAAGTGTGCGACATTCACACACTTGGGTTTCCAGTGTATGTCTGATAATCACTAGTAATTACATCCCCAAAATTTCTCTTTTCGTAGCGTGTCACGCTGTTTCGCGGGTTTCTTCTTAAAAAAACACGCAAGATTTTTTTTCCTATTTTTTTTTCTCGTGAACTCTTGATAATTTCTGATATAATCCGTAATCGTGTGTGTATACGCGCTCTTCAACTGAGTAACGACGTACCCCCTCGCATTGCGGAGGGTGTCTCTGCAGTTTCATTTGTGTTTGTATCCATTGCTGCTGCTGCTGCATGACATCTGATATTCAGCGACCCCGCCTCATTAACATGTTACACAGAAAGTGCATGGTCACGCACGAGTGGCAGCAGCAGCAGCTGCAGCAGCAGCAGCAGCAGCAGCAGCAGCAGCAGCAGCAGCAGCAGCAGCAGCAGCAGCAGCAGCAGCAGCAGCGCGGAGGCCCAGTGGTCGAAACCTTCAGAAGGAGTAGTTGGCTCGACCCGAGCCAGCTGGGGCCGCGGCACAGCGAAGCGAGCTCCAGCTTCCAAAGTCCGATCGAGTCCGGGCGTGTGGGGATGGCGTGGGGATGGCGTGGCGTGGCGTGGCGTGGCGGTGTGGCGAGTGATGCGTGAGTTGCCCAACGCGGTGGTCCCGGTCCTGATCCCGTCCCGGCCGGCTTGCGGGTGGAGCAACGAGGCTCCCCGCCGGCCCGTGCCCCGCCCCGCCCCGCCCCGCCCCGCCCCGCCCCGCCCCGCCCCGCCCCGCCCCGCCCCGCCCCGCCCCGCCCCGCCCCGCCCCGCCCCGCCCCGCCCCACCCCGCCCCGCCCCGCCCCGCCCCGCCCCGCCCCGCCCCGCCCCGCCCCGCCCCGCCCCGCCCCGCCCCGCCCCGCCCCGCCCCGCCCCGCCCCTCACCGCCCCGCCCCGCGCGGCAACGCGCCGCTCCGCGATGCCCCGTCGAAACATGTAATTATTTAAGCACATTTTTACCTTTTTATTTCTTTTTTTCCCCCTACTTTCAGTCTTCCTGCAATTCCCAATTCAAATAATTGAAAGCTCTTATTTTTTTCTTCTTCGTCTTCTTCTTTCCTCAAATTTTTGGGGCTATTGTAGGCTTTCTCTCTTTTATAGCTGTTCTGCGGGTTTCGCTATGCGAAATGCTCTCGACACTGGGCAACGCAAAAGTGAGAATTTGAAACACTTATTCAAGGAGACTTTAACTTAAATGCTCTACACATCTCTTGAAATGCGTTTAAAATTCAGAGAAAAATTGACATCTTTTTACTTGTATTAGTCTCACTCTTATATCATTCCAAAGAAAATTCTTGTGTTACAAAGCATCTGTGCAACCGTGATACTCAGTCAAATTTTCTTTGTAATACAAAGAAAAACTTTTGTAATTCAAGGAAACTTATTGTATGTTGCGGTCGCACAGACTTTATTATATTTTACGAAAAAAAATCATTGTAGAAGATTTAGAGTGATGGAAATAATGGAAATTCACAAGAACATACAATTGTGTGCCACTCGCACATCTGGGAACCCAGTCTATTTGAGTGTTTTATATTGATGGCGTATAAGAAAATAAGAGAGTAAGTCCTCGAGTAAGTCACTCAAATCCATAAACACCAGTTTAAAAGATTGCAAACAAAAATAATAAGTCTTTACGCCTGATTTCTTTTTGCGCTGTAATGAGTACGTCATGGCGGTTTCGTGTGGAGTGCATCTCGGTAAAGCTTCACATGTGGTTTATACCCTCTCTCGTGCTCTCGTGATATCTGCACCGCAAAACTCTCTTGATTCGCCTAACCACGTTGTACACTGTTGAGAGTGGCTTCTTCTTTTGTTTTATCTTCCCCTCTCCTCAAAAACGTTGAATATATTCCTCACATAATTGCAAGGACACTTGGGCCTGGGCTGGCAGGACATCCCTCATGGACCTCGTTTCCAGCCTCGTATGCGTGCGCGCGAGTTTGCGTTTCCTTGCATCGCAGTCAAAAGGTAATTGAGCTCGTATATGAAGTCTGCGTATGAAGAGAAGCAGGTTGTGCACAAATTAATTATTTTTCTGAAAAGCAACTAAGTCTCCCACACAAATAATAATAATAATAATAATAATAATAATAATAATAATAATAATAATAATAATAATAATAATAATAGTTATACATGACTTTGATTTTTAAAAATCGTTAGCAAAATTTACTAAAAGAAGATTTTATCTTGAAACCTCTTTTTAAAAACATCATTTTTTAAAAAAATGTGTGTGTTTGTTTGTTTGTTTGTTTGTTTGTTTGTTTGTGTCTCTGTTTCCGCTAATTAAGGTGTTTAAATGGCCATTTTTGGCCTATCACTTTTGCTAAATCGTTCCTCCTTTTCTCGCCCGAGATCTTCTTGGGAACTTCCCTGTTCAAAGGATTGGGGTAGAGACAGGTACTCTGAAAGAAAGGTGTAGTAGTCTCCTGTGCCTCCGCACCTGTTTCTGTGGGCACCACTGGGTACCTCTGGGTTGGGTACCCCTCGGTGCCTGTGGGTACCTCGCGGTGCCTCGTTCTGGCCAGCAGCCCAAGGCCACCCCGCTGGACCGTTCACTGCAGCTGCCGCACCCCCCAGACGACTGATTCCGAAGATCGCTTTCATACCTCTGTCCTCGTCGCACTCATGGAGCACTACCATGGCCAGCATAGAGCACCGCTGTAAGTGCAACAAGGACGGAGGGATGAGAGCGATCTTCTGAATCGCTCGGCAGGCCCGGTACCACCGAGTAGCCGATACGTACATACCTGCACAATATAACTCGTCCAAAGCGTATGCGCTCATGTCGACTGAACCCGCACGCGCGCCTGTGTGTGTGTGTGTGTGTGTGTGTGTGTGTGCGTGTGTGTGTATGTTAATATGTATGTGACATTCCGGCTCTTGAAGAGGGTAGACTCTTGTGTGATGGATATGTGATTCGATATTGAGGTATTCAGTAAAGGACACTTGTTTCTGCGAATATCAAGAGGTTGCATATCCAAATGAATAATTCAGATGACTGGGTCTAGGTCGAATTTCTCTCTGAAATTGTGAACTGAAGGAAAATTTCAATAACAGCATCCATCCAAATCGTCACCAAAAACAGTGGTTAAACACATTTACATGCAGCTACTGCGTATTGATTTGAATAATTTACCTAAAAGTACAAAAAGCTTTCGTAAATGTACACTGGAAATCCAAGTGTACGAATGTCGCACACTTGTAGGGGTGTGAATGTTCATTCGTGCACTTGGGTGTGCAACTTTTTGAATACCACTTAAAATATAACTTCTGAGGTCAGCATCATCTCCGGCGTAAAATTTCCTTTCAAACGAGCTCGCATGTGATAGGGTTGAGATTGTTACTTTACCATGGACTCGGCCCTAAATACAACTTCAGACATTTGATTTGATGAACATACCCACTTAAATATAAATCGCATTCACTCACATGCGAGCTCGTTTGAAAGGAAATTTTACGCCGGAGATGATGCTGACCTCAGAAGTTATATTTTAAGTGGTATTCAAAAAGTTGCACACCCAAGTGTACGAATGAACATTCACACTCCTACAAGTGTGCGACATTCGTACACTTGGATTTCCAGTGTACACGTCACAAATTTTGAATCTGTTTTCTAGCAATGTTACCCACAGTTTAGCAGGAGCAAATTCGTCGAAGTCACCGCGAAAAGTGTCCATTTATATTTCCAAGATATTTCGTACTTTTTTTTCAAGGTTGAAGATATGCGGTAAATATATGAATTTTAGAAAATAGACAGTTCATCGTCAATGATTTCTAAGTCAGCGCATGAATGCCTGTAAATTTTCTTGTACAATACATACCTCAGAAAGAGGTGTGCGATTTTTCATTCGTTTACTTGAGCAAACAAAAGTGTCTGACTTTTCTTAGAAACTTTGCACACTCAATGAAGATAACTGCTTAACTCAAACTCGCGCACATCTCTGCCGATGTGTGACAATCACATCAACTTTTGAGTTTCCGCGAGGGGTACCTTACTCTTTAAATGTGTGCATACTGATTGGAGGGTCGTATCGTGATTGGAAGGAAGATTTGAACAAACTTTGAAGAAAGCTATACATTTTTGGCACCAATTCGATATTTTGCAATTTTACGGCGCTTAAAGTAGATTTTCGTCAAAAATTTATGTGACTGGAAAGTGGTTGGAAAGTGATTGGAACGCAGAGCGTACACTGATTGGAGAAGGTGAGGTGACCCTCGGGTATCCAATCCAGCGGTAATGCACAAATCCTCACGTTTACAGTGTTTAATCCTTCTGAGAACAAGGCCGTGGCGTGGCGTGGCGTGGCGTGGCGCGGCGCGGCGCGGCGCGGCGCGGCGCGGCGCGGCGGGCGCTGGCCAGTGGCCCCCCTTGCACCGCACTGGGCCGGGCTCGGCCGCTCGCCGCTGTTATATCACAGGACTGAATGTGCTCCCGTTCGGACCGGGAAAGCAACCCGCACAAATAAAGAGGCCAAGGGACCTGCACTTCCTCCCTCCCTTCTCCCGCGCGCGGCTGCCGGGCCTGGTGACCTGGGGACTCCCCGGGGACTTGCGCGGAGAGGCCAAGTGCGCGAATATGTCACACATTTGGAGGTGTGTGAGGACTTCCAGCTCCACCTCGAGCACTTGTGCAGGCAGTGCTCTGATTATTTTCTTTTCTTTTTTCTTTTCTTTTTTTTTGTTCCAGGCATCAACAGGGAAATAACATATCGTCGAAAATATACATTTGATGTAATTTTGATTTACGAGAAATGTTGTTAATCTACGACTGCCCATTTCTTGCTCGTCGATCAATTCCTGGTCCATATAGGAAGTGCTTGCGCTCGCAGAATTAGAATAACTTATTTAATTTTACGACTTACACCATGGAAAATTTTCCGGTAAACCAACGATTATATATTTTTCAGCGTGATTTTACAACTCTATGAATTCACACGCCAACACGTGTATGACATTCAGTCATTTAGGTTTCCAGTGCTTTCACAAGTGGCTAGAAAAACGTAGTGCTGTAAAGATGTAAAGATGGCAGAGAAAACATCTAAAAGGGGTGACAGCTCTTATCTAGTCGATCAAATCTCTGCGTATTCTGCGGTCTTTTCTGCATTTGCCTTGAGTTTGGTCTGATAGTTTAACATTTTAATTGTTTTCTGATGTTTTGTTCAGCCATTTTGAACTCTCCTTAAGTCTGTGCGGAACAAAAATGTACAAGTTGAACCCTCTGGAACATCGTCTTGGCGTTATTGCAGCCTGTCAAAACTCTTCATACTCCATAAGCACCCACCGATACGCTTTGCAGCTGAAATCAGAGCTTGACAAGAAACCACCCGTCTCTCTCGCACTGATACAAAATACCTCTGCATCGTCATATTGCACATACAATTTTTCCCCCACAAGCTATTCTTTGATAGCACCACCACCACCACCACCTGCCTTCATAAAAAATTAAAAAAAAAAAAATCTCTGGGTCAGGGTTGTTCAAGCCTTTGAAAGAACCAATCAGCGTGTAGCGCAAACATCGCACAGGCCAATCAGGGCCCGTAGTACAATATCATAATTAAGAGGAACAAAAGCACACGTGTTGCACACAGCCGAGTGGCATAATGGTCCATGACAAAACACCCCTTTGTCCAGGCTCAGCCATGTGTTTGCCTCTGGGTCACCAACAACACCGGCAGAAGAGACAAATAAACCAAAAGTCTAAGTGTATTTTGACTTTGAGTTTTCTGAACATTCCACATCCAATTTAGAAAAAAACATACATTTTTTCAAATTATTTCAAAAAAAAAAAAGATTTCTTTATCCATCGTTGATTTCATCGATTGTCAATTTCATCGCGTCCATAGTAATTGTGTATACGACTGATTTACTTTCTGTCACTTTTTCTTACGCACGCGACCTTCACTCTGAGCTGCATAGTTTATGATCTGATCGGCTGCGTCTCTGTCAGCGAACTGGTCGTCTCCCTATCGTTTTAGCGCTCTAGAAGCCAGTTTCGGCTCGAAGGCTGCCTACAGGATCAGTCGAGACCGCCTCGCCTAGTCTGGATGCCCTGTGATATTACCACAGGCTATCTCTTTCTATATATGCATCTACGCCTCGATAAAATCAGGCCACAGTGCAGAGGCAAACAGGGGTACGAGCATACTGCAAAAATAAAAGCTAACAGCACCATTAGAAAAACGTCCTTTTTTAATAGACGCAGATTATTTTTGATTCTTGTTCCAATCAAGGCGCGCCGTTGTAAGACATTTTTAAATACATACATCGTGAAATAAAAAACAATTAAATAAAAATGTTTTCATTTGTCTTAATTTTGGTTTTAAGTTGCTCCATTTTGTGTAACAGTTCATGTTTTCACATTTCAAAAAATCAATATCCACAACGACAAAAAAAAAAAAAAAAAAAAAAAAAAACTCTCAAAAAGGGTGGTAGTAGAACTGAGGTTAGAACAATAACGCGCAAGTTTTACTCAAACCATTGTGAAATTCGTTCCGATTTCTGTAGAAGTATGGCTAAGGAACTTGGTTTCTGTCCCTGTCCTTAT